>JAPXFQ010002528.1:1200000-1800000 GCA_028564705.1 Apricaphanius iberus | reverse complement strand
GTTTGGAAAAAAAACAAACTTTCCCTTTAAAGATTAACCTTGGCTGAGCCTAACTGATGTCTAACTGTGCTAATCATGGAGTATGCTGTTGGTTTAGAAAATCAGCAAACTAAATATGAAATCTATAAAAATATATATAAATATAAACTTTATTAAACTATTTATTCTAGTGCTTATGACTCGTGTGCAATTTTGGTCCTTATTATCAGCCTAATTCACAGAGGAATTTAGACAGATGTAAAAAAAAATATAGAATTAAAGGTCTAATCAACAAAACAAAACAAAATACGCAGAAACACATCAGTTACACAGCAGCTTTAAATCAGTAGTCCTTCTCTTTCAGTGTTTATGCTTTTACTACAGTTTAAAAGACAGAAAAGCCCCATACAGGCAATGTCAAACTTTTCTTTCAACAATTTGATTTATTGTTCTGAGACGGATGGAAGACACATTGAGAGTATTTTTAAAATATATGTATATCTATATAAAAATGCTTTCCACTGCTCCTGGTGTCAGATAATAGGGAACGTCTATTGTAGCCCTGAGCACTTATGAAAAATGTGGTTGCTTTCCATGCAAAGTGGCTTTTGTATACCAGAGTTACCAGAGTCTGTGTTTACAGTCATCCTCTCTGCAGCTAACAGTGTACCACATTTAACTCAGTGTTCAATGTTCAACGTTATATACAGTAATAGTACCTCATTTAAATTATGCGGATAAGTATTTCAGGGTTACTATATTTTGATAGTATGATGAAATGTTTTTGCACGATAACTAGGAATTGTATTACATGCACAAACCTACTCCACAGTCCATAACAACCCAGGCTGTGGGTATACCCTCAAAATGTGCTTAGGGTGGCAATTGTATTAAATGTAACATATTTTTAATCACAATGTAAATCAGCTCTACATATTTCAGATGTGGACTTTTTTTTAAAAAGGAAGAAAAGTTTGTTTTTTATTCATTTATTATTTTTATTTTGTCTCTTTATAATAAAAAAAAGTTTATAGAAATCCAAGTCAACACTTTTAGTTGGCAATTCAGTTCCAATTAATGAAGAATTCCTTACAGTGACTCTCAGTTTCATACCTGCATTTTTACAGAGCAGATCTACCCATTGTACACAATAAGGACAAGAAAGTCATTGAAAACATTTCAATAGCTTGACTGTAACGGTCCAAAAAAAAGTAAAAAATGAAAAGAAGATATATACATAAAGCAGTATTTAAAATGTATGTGCACTACTAATCTGTTTTTATTTCTGTCTTAGAGATTCAGTAAAAAAAGAAAAATAGTGGTAGTTATTCTCTCTTACACTTCCTACCACTTAAGTCTGTAAAACACAAGTTAGTCTTCAAAAGCGAGTATCAATTCTGATGCTGGTGACCGAACATCCATGTCCTGCTGTCAACTTTTCACTTTCTTTAATATAGAAAGTACTCTTACACCAGTTTCTTTGCTTTTTTTGTGCCTCTTCTCTGTCTTCTCAAACCTCCAGATGGTCGAGGCAGATGACCGCTTGTACTGAGCCAGGTTCTGCTGGAGGTTTCTTCCTGTTAAAAGGGAGTTTTTCCTCTCCACTGTCGCTACATGCTTGAGGGATTGCTGTGGTTGGAGTCTGCATGTTCTGGGCACAACCTCACGTCAATGACTCAACACAATCTGCTGGGATTCGTTACATAGAAAACTTTTAACTAATCGGATTGTTTGTATAATTGTATTGAAATGAATTTCCTGAATGCCTTTAGATGACATCTGTTGTGAATTGGCCCTATATAAATAAACTGAATTGAAATGAACTAATGTTTCATCATACGACATACTTATCTTTCTATGCAGCCTGATATTTAATCCCACATGCTTCTTTTTTTCAGCAGACAGCTTGATTTGAAGGCAAGCAATGGTGTTAATCGCTCATGGTTATAAAGCTTGGAGGAAGCTATGACAGTGTAGCTAAATACACAAAAGTATACTAATTTCTTACTCCGATACAACGTTATGTGTTCTGCTATGATTTACATATGTATCTGCAGAACAAAGATCTGCAGTCTTAAGGGTGGTATCATCTCCCAATATACTCTTAGCAAATGTTATGTGCCCACAACTCTCCCCCCTCCCCCTTTATATTGTATCTAATACTTGTATTAAATACAAATATTTTGTATCTAATAAAAAATATTAAACACGGTGTCCTTTATTGACATGCTTACAGTTCCTTTGGTTAGTTTAGATTCTCTTTAAATAATTCAATTTATTAAATTAAATATTCCAAAAAATGTTCATGTGCAAATCTAATTAAAGGCATCTGCATTCATGTTGAGAGTTATGTCAAATTTACTCCACCGCTAGAAAATGACACTTATATTTAGTTCTTGTAGCTCAAAACAAAACACATTTATGTTTTTAATAATATCATGGAGTGTTAAATTAGCATATCAAATCATGCATAAAAAAATTAAAGTTTTATTAATCCTTGAATGATAAAAAGTATTGCATTTTTGTTTGATAGAAATTGTACAGAAAATGTGTCAGGTAAATTATTGTTGCTTTCTTCAGATTGTTATAGGAACATTTCAAATTTATGTGAATAAATTATTATAATAACATCAATAACATAATAACATCAGTAAATGCATCTAGGGAATATGGCTAAATAAGAGTTGAATAGAAGTCAGTGATGAGGCCTTTCACTCTGTTCCTTGTAACTACAGTGAGAAGTGTTTTGTATTTCCCTTGTAAGGTAGACATAATCTGTGAGGGCTAGAGGCAGAAACTTCTTACAGAGAGTCAGACATAAGGAGAGAGGCGATGCAAGAGAGTCAAGGCAGCATAAATAGGCTTCTGTGCAAGACTAGCCATAATAAAATATTACAAAAAAGTGAATCCATACTGCTGGCTCATCCTTGTTTATAAAAGGAAGACTTTGTTTCTCATAACAAAATCATAACAAGATCATAAGATCATGGATGCATAGGCTGTGAAACAATTTATGCTGAGTAGTGAAATGAAATAGGGGATAAGGATTCAAAGATTCAAAAACAGAACATTTTATATGTCTAAAACACTAGTCACCAATTTTTCAAGCTTCTTACCCACAAAATAAAAATATAAGAGGCTTTTAACCCTTCTTTTTTGAGCCTAAAAGCATAGTTACTGAATAAATTAGCACAGTGGCAACACAATGGGCACCAACAGCCAATAAATTGACCAATTTTATTTATGGATGTGTTGTTGCTTTTTGCCTTCTATAATATTTGTAAAATGCATTTTTTTTTCTTTGTTTTTCTTTTTTTCTACGTGTCCTGTGTAGCAGTTTGCCACTCAGAACTGGTGTCTGAGTACCAAATACAAGCCCAACAGATTTACTTTCCCACGCACAGTATTACAGCTTCGCCGTAACACTCCACTTGATGTATATGTATGAAAAAATCTTTATTAGTGATTACTGAGGGTTCAATTTCCTGAAGTCATGGACACAAAACCGAGACAAGAAAGAAGAAAGGAAGAAGGTGAAGAAAAGAAACAGGACCAGCAGAGGCGCGAACCGACGACACAAGACAGGGAGGCAAACAAAGAACACAAGAAAACATCCCAGTGGATGGATGTGTTGTTGCTTTTTGCCTTCTATACTATTTGTAAAATGCTTTTGTTTTCTCATTATTTTTGGAATGCAGGTTATTTGCTCATCAAGATCTCAAGACCTGATTCTCATTTATTTGTGAGAGACCCCAAGTGGGGTCCTGACCCCAACTTTGGGAAGTACTGTTCGAGAGTAGTATGATAATTATTGGTTTTATTCTTTCGACTGAAGTTTGTGGAGGTTTTATAGCATATATTATAACTGTGTAATAGTGGGCATTGGTAGACCCTGAGAATTTGATTTATGTTTTCCTATATCAGACGATAGTCGCCTAAGCTGCCACTTTAGGCTCCCATCTGTTTCTACTCTCTCGTCATGGCCCTGTAAAAATCTGAGCTATTACACAGATTGTCCATTCATTGCTTGCAAATAAAACTAAGATTGCAGGTCATCCCACTGCCCAGATAGCCATTTATAATACTGTAGGATCATTTGCTTCTTTTTGCATTGAGCTTGTTTAATGTAAAAAAGAAATTCTTCCTACTTCACTGATGAGTGCCTTAATGAAACAGACTTTCTTGTTTGGTTGTTGTTTTTTTCTGTTTATTTAAAATGTTGGAATGTTTCTATGTGTGAAACAAAGTATATTAAGTCACTCACATATAACATTTCGAAAGTCAGGTTTATGGACCTACAGGCAATTTTAAAAAGAACAGACATCAAAAAGGAATCTGATCTTTCTAAAGCTACCAGAAAGAATGCCTGTGTACTTTTTTTCCCATTTTGAATGCATCTCCTGTATTTTCCGGACTATAAGCTGCTACTGTTTTGCCATGCTTTGAACCCTGCGGCCTATACAATGGTGCTGTTTATTTTTGGATTTTTACAGCTAACTGCCAGTAGAGGACCTCCTCGATCAATGGATTGTTCGGGTACATCCTTCTCCTTAAGGGATACTGTGAGAGAGAGGCGGAAGGGTATGCAAACAATGAAAGCAAATGTACAACAGACAGACATTACAAGAGGAAGATAGTTTGCAAAAAACAAGTTTTCATGCATAAGCTCTCATTATGGAAAACAAATGAAGAAATAGATATGATGCCACTTTTAAGATAAAGGCAGTTGATCTGGCTTTAAAAGAAGGAAATAGAGCGGCTTAAGCAGCAATGAATAAATGCTGAGACATTGGCCACGCCAGTATGAAGAACTGTCTCGATGCAATAAGAGGAAAAAGGTTTCAGAGGTAATAAAAGCATAAAGGAGATGGACCAAACGTGAAGGGTTAAATATAGGAAATGGGCACCGAAGCGACATCTAGTGTGTTGAAGTTGTAGTTGCAATAACAAAACGCTGTCTAGATGCCAGTTTCTTAGTTGTGACCAGCAAGCATCATGTCCAGCGATTAATCTTACAGGGTGAGGGCTATTTTGTACTAATAAGTTTAAAATACTAATTGAAAAATAATTCTAACAAAATATGGGTCAAAGGCAACAATAAGCTTTTGTACCTGTCCTCTCTGCATCTTGTTTTGGTAGCTAAGTGATATCCTCCACTCCTCTTGGTTATGCCCTCTATAAAAGTCATAACTTATACCTAAGAATTTATTTAAACATCCAACAGATTTCACAGCGTGTGTATTTGACTGAGTAGTATGGTCGGAGACCTATGTCAATACAGAAAACTAGCTAGAAAAGTATTTATAATAGCCACTCACCGCAGCAGTGAACGCAAGCCTGCTCTAGGAACAACGTCATATACACGAGTATTGGAAGCTGTTTTACAGACAGCTGACTGTAGCTGTTAGAAAGCTTCCTTACCCTTCTCCATGAAAAACTTCAGCATTGCCGTGTACGCTTTGATGCCACGAAAGTTTTTCATTTGTGTCCATCTGTTGTAGGCTTCGCCCAAACTAACTCTGGTTATAGATATTATAAGGTTGCTCCTCTTCTGAGAAAGATAATGAAATCTATCTCAGACAGCAGCTAAACTAAATGAGTGCTCCATTTTCTACAGTAAATCCCTCGTTGCTCCAGGCAGTTGTTTACAATAGCATTTGGCAACCTGCGATACTGTGCTGCTGTTGGCTCGAAAACGTAAATATAAACACAATGTGGTGGTTGGAAAAAGTTATCTTTTTTAATGATTTTAGGGTAAATATAACATTTAGAGGAAAGAATTCTTCAACTCCCTGTTGAAGAATTCGTTTTTAAAGAGATAGCTTTTAAGAAAAATGTTCCATATTTAACCTTGAAGTCTTTCTTAAAGACTGGCTGAACAGAAAGAGAGAGAACGGCCAAGGTGTTTCCACCGTGTTGAAATGTTGATCAAATCGAAGCTTTCCCAAACACCAAACACTTTCCTGACAATCCCCTCTGCACGAATCATTACATGAGGTAGTTAAACATTTAAAATCTTGCAGCTTATAATTGAATGTGGATTGTATTTCTACACATTGATAGTCTTTCCATAAAATAAGCTGGTTTGGGTTGTAATCAGTGAAGTCTATACACTATGCAGAATAATGTGTACCTGACCCATAATGTATTTAATTTCCAGGGTATGTTCACTGTTAGAAATTGCTGCCTTGAGATTTACTCAAGAACATTAAAGTGATTAACATGTTGGAGTTTAACTGTTTGTGTGAAGCAGTGAATATCTAACTTTATTTGTTGTAAGGTACATGGTTTGCTTTCATTGTTTTACAATTTAGCAATCAATTCCTTTGGATTTGAGTAAAATTAGGGTTCTTAAACCGAACTTGCAAGTTGCTCTGGTTTTTCTAATTTTTGGTCTAATCACTTGTACTTTTATGCATGCTGCTTACCTCATTGTATATACATGAACACGCAGATGAGAAGCTTGCAACAATCATTGAATTGTTTCCAAAGGTATTTTGGAACTAGACATAAAGAGTAGCCAGACATTATTGCCATAGCAAAAACACTTTTTCAATGTTCCTTACGATGGGAGGTTGAATATATTTTTCCTCCTGTTGTCCCATGAGCTTATTTATCACCCTTCACAAATTGAAAAAAACCAAACAAATTGTCTTGAAGATGAATCAAATACTTGGCTGTCTGCAGTTTTCCTTGTTGGCTCTCTTGTTGTGAAAACTACTCTGTCCTGATCCAACAATACATTTTTAGAAGCAATGATTCATTTTTCCAATGGCACTGTGATTAATTATCTAATTACAAATGAAATTACCTGCTTTCACCATGCAAATTATTTCAAATGAGGTCTGAAAATGCTTTGAGTTTTTAGCTGAATGACATTTGTAATTAATAATAACTGCAGAAATAATAATGCTTCTGTTCACTGCCGAATTTAAACAGATGAAAAGTTTCAATAAGGGGTGATGTTTAACCAATGCTTTGTCTAATTATATCGAATGAAACTAATTTAAACTTTCAAATAAAGGTAAATACTATCAACACCTGACTAATGCTGAGATATTGCTAAGCTATGTGCACAAAGTGTTTTGTTAGACTCAGTAATGAGCTTTAGTAAACATAAAAAAGAAGAGTATAAGAAAATAAGCAATGTATTGGAAACACAATGAAACCCATTTACTGTGATGGACTTGCGACCTGTCCAGGGTGTACCCCGCTGCTCGCCCGTTGACAGCTGGAGATTGGCACCAGCCCCCCCACGACCCCTTGAGGAATAAGCGGTTCGGAAAATGGATGGATGGATGAAACCCATTTAAATTTGGTAAAGCTAAACTGGTGCTCTAGTTTGGTTCCTGACCAGGCAACAGATTATTACTCCAGTGGTTGAAAAGCCATCACTGAAGTAAAAGCATTGCCACAAGATATAAATTGATTCTTTTTTTAAAGAAAGCCACTAAAACAGAAAGGTACATTTACTAAAGTAGTAGCACAAAATATGACTTCATAACAGTATATTTTAATGTAAGATAATATTTATTTTTTGTTTGTTTTATAATTCATAGTCTATGTGAATAAAGCAGCAGCTTGTGGCCTCCAGCCAATCAGGGAATGCTCAAGATATTTTGACTTTCCATATAGTATAAAGAATTGTCACCTCATACAGGAGGATCTTTTGTGATGTCTGTGTTTATGTTTCCTCATCTTAAATCATGGAAAAAATTTCTTGTTTGCAAAATCCTCTGTGTTATATTGTTTTTCGCCTTCTGATTTAGGTGACCCAATCCGCGGTCAGCACCCTGATTAATTACACTGCTGTTCATGCAATAGTTGTAAATCCTATCCTGACATCTGCTTCAGCTTTAAACCTTAAAGCTGCTACATGACTATATGATTCTCCAAGACTAGATTTAAAATAAAGAATTGTGTAATCGTTGATAATCAGTTTTTTCCCAGAGACCAGATGCGATTGAATCTTCATGTCTCAGTACAATCACACTGATCAATGAGGACTTACCCAGCTCTGAAGTCGGAGTGAGGATTTCATGATTCTCTTTGGCAGTCACCCATAGGTGATGTGAATAATGCTGTCACTTGGCCTGACTTGGTCTGACCTCTGCATTTAGCACAAACACGGCTTTCTGTTTCGCAGAGATTGGTCCAACTCTCCTTGAAACAAAATAATCGTAGGCCCCCTTACTTCTGAAAACCTTTACGTTTTTTGAGTCCAAAAAACCTAAAGTTTGGGTCTTAGGCTTTCTATTTAAAGCTGCATTCTGGATGATTTATTTATTTATTAAAGTTTCATATATCCCTAAAATTATATGGGGTTCAGTACTATGATAAAAGACTAGTTCTCCACCACAGTTGTTATTTTTCTGAAGTCCCTCCTTCCTCCCAGAGACCCCTATGCAATTCATACTTTTCAGCAATTTTGATCTAGTAGAAAATTTTTTGCTGTGTCGTCTGTCAATCATGCTCGTCACACAAACCTGTGGAGATGAGGCCGCGCAGACAGGCTGCTCCGTGTCTTCCTGTTTACAGTCAACATAATGGCAGAGAGTGATCATGGAGAAGTCACAGCAATCTTTTGCTAAATAGTTAGCCATTCCCCAGCTACCCAGGGGTCAACTTCAGAAAGAAAAACAATGGGAAATACTGTGACAAACTCGAAAATTGCCTTATCGATATGTGTCCCCGCCCTCTATTTACATCAGAGATGTGTTTCAACAATGGAGATAGACTTCCATTGAATCTAAAAGGCTTCAAACCGATGCAGCTTTGGACACATTTCTGCTGAACAGGTAAGACATATATTCAGTAACGCAAATAAATGTTACATTTTAATTGTAACTAGGTTGGTGCCATTCCTTGTCATGTCTATCTTTATGCTGGCATTTCCAAAAATATTTTTATGCAGCACTAAACAAGAAGGAATTAAGCCAATTATGTGAAAAAATTACTTCTATCATTGCTATGCAATATACAAGGCTTTTGATACACTCACATTTCGTATAGTGTGAGTGTATATATATTATATATATATATATATTAATCCGTTCCATCAACTATATGGACATAGACACCATGGTAACATCCAGCTAAGGCAAGGCAATTTTATTTGTATAGCACACTTTCAACACAAGGTTATCAAGGTTTACAGTATTAAAATTAGAACACAGAAAAGAGAGCATAAATCACTTTGAAGATTAAAATACAAGAAAGCATTTACAATAAAACAGTAATCAAGACAATCATTTGCATGAAAATTAACAACTAGCAAGTAAAATGCAATAATAAAAAATAGTTACTCATAAGCGAGTCTAAATAGGTACGTTTTAATTTTAGACTTAAAAGAGTTCTGTCTCTCTGCAGCTTTGCATTCCCCTGGTAGTTTTTTCCAGATGTGAGGAGCATGGAAACTGAAAGCTGCTTCTCCTTGTGTGATTCTGCTTCTAGGGACGATCAGTAAACTAGAGCTGGAGGACCTGAGTGATCTGGATGGTTTATACCATGATAGCAGATCATTAATGTACTGTAATGTAAGCAGATCGTTAATGTACTCTGGTGCTAACCCATTCAATTATTTACAAACTAATAAAAGCACTTTGAAGTCGATTCTCTGAGTTACAGGCAGCCAGTGTAGTGACTTTAGAACTGGAGTGATGTGTTCTACTTTCTTGGTTCTAGTACAACACGAGCAGCAGCGTTCTGGATCAGCTGCATTTGTCTGCTTGATTTTTTTAGGTAGACCTGTGAAGATACTCTTAGCCAGTTCTGTCACCCCACATGCAATCTCTGTGTTTTGTGATAAGAATTGGCTAATTGACACAAAGAAATTCCTGTTATTGTGGTAAGATTTGAACCAGTCGAGTACTGTACCAGAAAGTCCCAGCCAGCTCTCTAGACGTTCCAATAATATATCATGATCAACGGTGAAACACCGCACTGAGGTCTGGTAGTAAACATACTGTGGATTTACCACGGTCAGTATTTGTACGGATGTTGTTGAAAACTTTGACAAGGGCAGTCTCGGTGCTGTAGTACCTACGAAAACCAGATTGATAAATATCAAAGTGGTTGTTCATTGTTAGGAAGATGTTTAACTATTGGAACACCGCTTTTTAAATAATTTTACTGATAAATGGGAGATTAGAGATTGGTCTATGGTTTTGCATTAATGTGCTGTCTAGGTTCTTCTTCTTTAGAATTGGCTTGATACATGCTGTTTTTAAAGTTTTGGGCAAAGAAGAGGGATGAGTTAACTATTTTGATCAGATCCTCCCTGATGGCTGGGAGGACCTTTTTAAGAAAACCTGTTGTTAAGATATCCAAGCAGCAGGTGGTAGAGCTTAGTTTCTCAATAATGTAATCAATACTCGATTGATTTATTGTTTGGAAATTAGTCATTTTCTCAGCATGGGTGTTGGGGTAGGAGCTGATGAACTGATTGACCTTCTGATGTTCAAAATCTTTTCAGTAAAGCGCTGGCAAATTCATTACAGGCCCTGGTGGAGTTTAGTTCTGGGGGTACAGGCACTGGAGGAGTAGTTAGTCTCTCCACTATAGCAAATATTGTCCCAGTATTATTGTAGTTTTTGTAAATAATCTCAGAAAATAATTATTCCCTAACTGACATACTGTCAAGGAAGCGCATTGGTATTATGTCCCAGAGATCAAGATGAAAATGTGTATAAATATCCTGGGGCAAAAGGGAAAAAAAATTGTGAAGGTGTTGGCAAAAGACCGTAAAGAATTATCATCCACCACAATAAAATTATTTGGAAATTGTGTAGGCTAAAGCATCAGATACATATAAAAGGGCTGCTGGATATGTATCCAAGCTTATATTACAAAAGATGGAATCATAATAGTGTTATGATGGTTTTTAGCAGGGACGTAATTTAAAAGAGATGTGGATTTCTATATTCTAAGTTTTTTTATTTGGAAACAGGACCTATGTGTATGATTTGCCATTTTAGCCTATAAGTTGAAAACTTGTGATAAATATGTCATTTGTAGTAAATTGGAATTAAAATAGGTACTCCTTGTAGATTAGTCGGAGGGCTTTAATAATTAGATAACAGATGCATTTACAAAATACATTTCCCTAGTCTTTGTATAACTGCTTCATTTTCCTTTCTTTTACTCTGTTGTTTTGATGGAGATAGGTAGGGGTGGTAACGCCCATGGTAAAGAAGGCTAAACATTATTACACATTTATTTGATTTAACAAGAAAGGTGAGCCATTCGTTAAAGAAAACTCAGTTAAAAGATGTATCAGAATGTTTTATTCTGGATAAATTAGGAAATTTTGCTATTGATTTTTAGACTTGTCTGTCCATCCAGCTATCATCATGTTGTATCGAAGATAGGTGGCTGCTAGAAAAAGGCTGAGAGAAACTATTTTAAGTAAACATTTTCCTTTTCAGTTTTATTTGTCCATAATATAGAAGTGTACCAAGCTAAGCACAACTAGAAGTTGATTCTAGTAATACAAAGATATCAACTTGATGAACAACTTTTGTCGATGTGAACAGCAGAAATGTGATTTCACGTTTATAAAAAAAGCAAGAAAACCCAACTAAATTCAAGCATCTTTAAATAAAACTGTGTCAGCAGGAAAAATGCATCTCTCCATATAAAAGCACAATGAAACCAATGTAGGATAGGGCTCTGGCTTAATCATTATAATCACTATCTTTGCCTACCCACAGGTATCAAATTGGACCAACAAAAACAAAACACAAATATAAACCTAGTAATTTATCAGATTATTAAAAAAAACATTCTACATGTCTCAAAGGAAACACACAAGACAGTGTTAATTTCTAGTTTGTTCCATGAATATGAAAACACTCACTTCAGGCACCTTCCTGCTTCTGTAAGCATTACTTAATTGTGTTTGCTTTACACTCCAGTAACATCAAACCATATGCACGTTGGGAATTTTTTAATTTTTTTTATAAAGACATTCTATACATGCTAATGGCAAAACAAGTCATCAAGTTTAAGTTTTTATGGTAAATATTGATCTGCCCACATTTTCAAAGGTAGAAATCATTTGATTTAACCTTTTGCACTGTAGTAGAAAAACAGTGTTCTTCTGCTTAGACACATTTAACCGTAAAGATTCCTAAACTCTTTCCACCATTTTAAGAGTTGAGAAAAAAATTTAAAGATGAGCATTGGTATGTACAAACATACAGTGAAGGAAAATACAAAATAAAAAAAAATGTCTCACTGTCTGACATTAAATCAGACAAAATGATTTCTGTTTTGGTTGGAATAATCAAAATGTGCTTTATTTGCTAAATACCAGAAAAATAAGTAAAAATATATGTTATGCATCCATCCATAATCTATACCACTTATCCTTATAGGGTCGAGAGGTGGCTGGTGCCTTTCTCCAACGTTTGAAGAGCGAGAGGCAGGGAACACCCTGGACACGTTGCTAGTCCATACATACACACTCACACCTAAGGAAAATTTTGGGAGACCAATTAACCTCACAGTCATGCTTTTAAACTGTGGGAGGAAGTCGAATTATCCGGAAGGAACCTATGCAGGCGCAGGGAGAACATGCAAACTCCATGCAGAAAGATTTGTGGCCCAGATTGGAACGCAGGACCTTTTTCAACAGTGATTTTAGACTTTTTTAAATTAAATAAATTCAAACAATATAGATTCCCATAGGTTTTGGTAGAATAATCTTCAAGCTGAATGACCAGGGTCACCTTCTGATGGTAATTGGTTATATGGTGTTGTTAGGGGTTATCAAGGTAAGTGGTGCTGAATACAAAATTGCATTAAACTTTTCACATTTTTATTTGCATGTCTTACAATTTTACAACTAATACAACTATGTTCTGTTTTTTTATTTGTCTAATACATAAAATTCCAGTAAAATACTAGTTGAAGTTATTGATTGTACCATGACTAAATGTGAAAAAAAGTTATTATTTATTAACACTTTTGCAAGTTGTACACAATGTTCCGTTTAGACCTGACATATAGTGAATGTTACAGTTGGCACAAAGGCTTAAATGCTGTGCAAGAGCTGATATTATTAATAGAAAGAATCAGCCTCTGTAAAGTTAGAAAATCGTTAATTGTCTCAAATAGTACTGGGAATATCCATACATTAATACAATATATTTGAAAACTATTCTATTTATTCCATCATTTCTATTCATGTCTGGACTGATCAATGCAGAATAAATCAACAGTGAATGTGATCTACCACATTCCCAGCAGCTTCTAACAAAGAACCATCGACCTGTGGCTGGTGTCGCAGACCAATAAATGCA
Source organism: Apricaphanius iberus (assembly GCA_028564705.1). NCBI lineage: Eukaryota > Metazoa > Chordata > Actinopteri > Cyprinodontiformes > Aphaniidae > Apricaphanius > Apricaphanius iberus. The sequence goes on along the minus strand of JAPXFQ010002528.1, from coordinate 1,786,717 downwards.
ATTATGTGAAAAAGGGTGCATTTAAATATTCTTCTGATACAGTGGTCAACTTGTGTATCACCACCACAGAAATCTGTGTTTAGTTCCACATCCAACCTTGTGATTTTGTGTACTGATATTTTGCGTGTATGCCTTTGAGAGAACATCAGTGATCAAAGCTACAGTACCCTACTACAAAATATTACTGTGGTCTTTATTTCACCCTATAACATGCAAATCCCAAGAAAATACCGTTTACAGATGAACTATTTACACCTCATAGGATTGATATTTCTACTAAAGCACCAGCTCAGCAAAAAAGCGGCTGTAAATAAAAAAGTTGCACAAATAGGGAGGAGGTAGGGAGAAATAAGAGCTGATGAGCAACCGCTACCCTCTCCTTACAAGACAGTTCATTAAACACCTTTCCCTGCCGCTGTGGCAGTATGCCTGGAATGAAAAGCACGATGTAAGCTCAAGAAGGTCAGGGGGTCAGCATGTTTTAGAACTCACTGATAAATGCTGAGGCAGGAGTAGTGGGTGAACGGCCACACAAGGAGCACGACGAGGTTATCGCAGCCACAGACTGCATCACATTTATCTTGAGACTATTTTATCAGCACATAGAAACACCTGGTTCTCTTACACACTGTCAAATTTCTATCCCTGTACAGTACACTTACATTGAAGGATAGTAATGAAGCAGCAAGGAGAACGAACATTGCAGGGGGAAAGCTTTCAATAAAATTTCTGTGAGAGGTAATACATAGTGGTGCTTTGCCACTAACATCAGACGCCTGTACTCGTCAGGTCTAAAAGGTGATTTCACTCTGAGCACTCAAAGATGTAATTTCATTTATGTCCAGAACTAAAACACATAAAACACAAATGAGAAAGTCTTCAGTCTTACAAGGCTCTTACAGCATTTGTCAGGACACTGTAATTAACCAACCTATTTCTAATTACATTCCATGAAACTCAAATTTTAAACCTGGTGGTAGCCAAATAGATAACTGCTATAAGTTGTGATAGAGTTTATAAGGGCCACACCAGCATCAGAGGGGCAAATTAATTACCTTTCTCAAGAGCAAGACAGCTGTGTAGGGATGCTTTGTCACAGTTTGTTATGTATGTGTGTGACTACAACTGATTGACCAAGTAGGACTAGAAAAACAGAGACACTTTATGAACTGCAGTAATTATATAACTACATACTATTACGTAATATATCTTTATATACCTTCCATTTTTTTATGAGAAACTTTGCCACAATAAAACCTCAGCTTGGTAAGAGTGTAAGCATTTCTACTACACAATTTCACAAAATAGAATAAAGCTAGTACTGTGACTACTCATAAATTTCTAGTCATACATCAATTTTAATATTCAAAGGGCTTATTCAGATGAAAATGTTTTCTTTATTGTATTTGCAAACAATTTGCACTTCAAAAAATTATCTTTCACAATAAGAAATAATTTATAGAAGGAAAAAAAATGTAATTTTTAAGATATAAGATCTGTATTTACAGTTAGGCCAAAATGAATTAATTAAACCCAGAAAAATCATGTAAATTACAAAGCAAAATAAACATTTTGGTGCAACACGTGATGTCCAATTTTTTATTTTTTTCCGAAGACAGATCTTAGATTGATTAAATAATGTTTTAAAACTAAATATTAAAACTGACCTTCAAAAGTTGTTTTGGGGGCAACGAGCAATAGCTCAGCTTTGAACAATTACTTTTACACAGGGGTCAAGCTAAAAATAAAAAATATTTTATTTTTATGAAGATAAATAATGTGCTAATGTTATAGTAATTGAAATAACTGACATATTCAAACCTGCAAAATGAGTGACTTGACTATAGTTTATATTTTAACCTCATAATGATATGGAATGTTAAAAGCTCTAAAAATGGGCCAGAAGAGAGTTTGCAGAACAACAGATGTGGTTACCTCTTGAGGCAAATACAACTATCTAAGACAGTAAGCAAAATTTCTAATCCTGTTCGATTTCATTCTGAAGGCAGATTATAATAGAATCCCTCTCACCACAAGAACAATAAGACTTAACATTCCACTTTGAAATCATACTCATTTCATCAGAATTGCACATACTCTCACCTAAAAGAGTCTGGTTATAGGGGCTTTTAATATGATAAATCAGTGTACTTGAGTAAGGAGGATGGAGAGAAGGAGAGAAGGAGGCATGAAGTTAATAGGAAAGTGAATTAAGAGGCTCTTGAAAGATCTTCACGTACAACAGCAAAGTGGCCCAGAAGAAAGTTTTAACAGGTGGAAATCACTATTGGTTTTCAAGCAAAGTGAGTATTGTGTTTATTTCACATGACATATTTGTCATGATGTTGGAAAGAGTAAAATGCTAGATTCTGATAAATAAACCCTGTCGGATAATTTATTTTTTTGTTTTTTTGAGTGTTATCAAAGCCATTGCATTAAACGCAAATCTACCGATTTTGGTTAGTTAAAGCACACAAAGATTGACTTTAGATTTCCTTTTTTTCTGTAAAGTAACAATACGCCTCAATAAATTCGATAACACTCAGCTTTTTTGTGAAACCATAATGCATAAAAATTTTAGTCCCTTTTCATCCCTCCACACCTTTATTAGCATATGAAGAGTTATTTTCCATAACGCTATAAATTCATTTCAATTGTTTTTAGGTAAATCTTTTACCTACACCCACACATTTTGTGAATATTCAATTTATCCTGGTAATTTTGTTTTTTTTTGCCTCAGTTAGAACATGTTCAACAATTATTATTAAATCAAACAATATAGTTGATCCTAAATTCAAAGTTAATTAAATTTTTCCTCAAGACGCTATAAATCTATCAATTAAAAAAACAAAAAAAACACTATAAATCCATCCATTTTCAGAGAGAGAGAGATCAGCTAGGATGGATCATTCTTCATCACCCAGGCCTGTATTGTCAGCATACTTGCCAACCTTGAGACATCAGAATTTGGGAGACATTGAAAAGGGCCATGGAGCTACAGTCTCAGACCCACCCTGCCCCCCTTTTGGCCCTCTTTATTATCCTCCTGGATACACCCCTTCTCAGCATCAGGAATAGGAGTCTCTGTGTCGGAAGAAGTATTTTTTCTTACTTTGGTAGCAGGGCAGCATTGAGTTTGTTGATTTTGCTGTAGCTTTGGTGTAACACAAGCATGATCGGAAACTGTACCTCATAGCACCTTCCTTGGCAAAATAAAAATGTTACAGATTTTATTCTCCATCCCTTCCACATAAGAAACGGGGAGTGTACATGAAATGGGACGCCTTCAGATATCGGGAGAAATTCGGGAGAATGCTGGCTCTGGTAGATTTTTGGGAGGGGAACTGAAATTCGTGACTCTCCTGACAAAATGTGGAGGATCAGACACAGCATCAGACACACATATTGTTTCCAATCCCTTTTTTTTTCAGCCTTAACAGAGGTCTGCTTTGGCAGTACCTCAGGTTTCAGGTCAGCCCCGCTTGCCAGCTTTAATACTCAATGTAAACAATGTAGAATGTAAAATTAATTCTGATTAGTTGAGAGGATATATCGCGTTTAGGCAAAAAATAGGTTTGCAGTTTATGACGGTTTGGAAAAGAAGGGCATCTTGTAACTATATTTTAACAAGGAAATATAGCAATTTGGCAAGAAACGTTGATGGATCAGTGAATAGGTTCAGTACAAAGTAAAATTACATGACAAACTCTTTTTTATGGTGTTTATCGCGTTTTCGAAAAGAGCTCTTCATATGTAAACATGTAAGTATTGTGATTAATATATAGTGTTGTGCAACACAACATTTTTTGAAATAATACGGATAAACCATGAGAGCTGTACTTTTTGCATACAAAGATCAGAATGCTCATCAGTCCACACTGTAACAACTCTTAAAGTCTTGTGACCTTCAAAATTGTTCATGTTGGTTGATGTGAGAAATTAAACATCCATCCATCTATTCATTATCTTCTGCTTGCTCTGGGTTGGGTCAAGGGGGCAGCAGCTTAAGTAGAGAGAACAAGATTTCCCTCTTCTCAGCCACCTAGGCCAGCTACTCAGGGGGAATCCAAAGGCTTTCCCAGGCCATCCAAGAAACACATGGTCAGTACGGTCTGGAATGGGCAGCTTCAGAACCGTTCAGGCATTTTTCCATTACCTGTGTCCGGTCCGAGCCAAACCCTATTTTTGGACTACCTCTGCCTTGGTCTGATGCATGCCGAAGCAATCCAACTCGCCCACAATCAACACATGTGGACTTATTGGTTTGATAATATGATATCCTTGTCACTCCTACCTAGCAACGTTAGCCTATGATTGGTCTGGAGTTGTTTGTTTGAAGTGATGTCTCAAAATGTAATAACAGTAACAGAATCAAAATCAGAAATGTTCTCCATAAAATTTGAAATATTCAAAGTCTTAGAGAATGTTTTATTTTTCTTTGCTTTAAGTACATCCATATCTAAAAAACAGAGTGCTTTATAAAGTGTTTTATAGGGTTTATGGAGGGTTGTGGTTCTTGATAAAGCTGAAGCAGAAAGGTGATGGAGAGAAACTACATTGATACGGGCTGCAGCTTCAGCTTCTGGGACAATGGAAAACATTGAGTCATGGCGATTTTGTCAGGTCGCTAAGAGGAATGGAGCAGTGATCAGGGCTGTTATCGTCTTCCACATGCTGAAGTAGTGAAGTCGGCATGTGACAGAATGGAGAAGGAAGGAAGAAGGGTGGTAGCCAGTAGAGCAGCAGAGAAGCAAGAGGTTTCAGTGGTGATCAGAGAGCAGGAGCAAGAGTTGGCTAGATTGGGCTGGAATGCTGCAGAATCAGATGAGATGCCAGCCACAGCTATGCAGAGTGGGGAAGAGAGAGGATGGTATTTGGGAGATCGGAAAATTGTGAATGGCTGATTTTTATCAGCGACCAAGAAGAATAGAGCTGCACCCAGTGCTGTTATCGTCTTTAACACGCGGGTTGGAGCAGGGTTTCGTCGGGTAGCAGGGACATTAGACTCTCCAGCCTGTCCGGGGTCTTCCCGTGGGTTTCCTGTCGGTGGGACTGGCCCAGACCTTCTCACCAATGAGCTCTCGCTTCATCACAATGGATTGATACAGCACCCTCACCCCTGCGACTTTGTTTTAGTACATTCAACCTAAATCTTCAATTTAAATCCATTGGGGGCTCAAGAACATTGAACATACTCCACTGCACTTATTCAACTAATGCTTCATTACTTAAAAAAGGCAACGAGTTACCATGATTTTTTAAAGTAGATTCATCTTATCCGGGTTTACAGTGTCAGATTAAATTTATCTTTTAAAGAATAAAAACCTTTAATAAGCAGGAATTAAATATACTTTTCACTAAGCAGATATTTTTGATTAAAAATAGTGTGTTGTTCTGATATCATATCCTAATCCTAAATGTTGTGTTTTCATTAGCTATAAGTTAGCGGTGTCAAACTAATTTCCATTTTGGGCCACATCAAGCTGATGAATATCCTTAAAGGGCCTGTTGTGGCAAAAGGTATTGACAAAACTATAACAAACTGTTAAAATCACCCTCCACATTCCAAAAGTACTTCTTAAAATTAAATAATCCTGAACAACTTTACATAATGGTGTGATTAAATAAACACTGATTTTATTTTACTAAAAAAATTGTATTTAGTTGAACAAAAATGGAACTTAAATTTTCAATCTATAGGGTTCTCTAGAGTTTAGAGGGCCACATAAATTACCATGGAGGGCCGGATTTGGTCTTGAGTTTGACACATGTGCTATCAGTGGATAATCCTCAAAACTAACAGAAACAACAGTTTGAAAACATAAACTTGTTTGTAATTAATCTATAGATAGTCTTTATTGCCTTATGGGGAAAGCTTTCTAATTCATTGATATTCACCTACCATACTGTAAACTATGGGTCACAAAATTTTAGCTAACATTAAGAAACAACTGCAACAAATATGGATCCTCCCAGACACACCGGGTTGGGTGCAGCTTGGGTGCAGTTTCCTTCTGTTGTCTCATTATTTATTTACACATTAATCATTCTTTGAAGTAAGAATTCTCAATCCATTTCAATATGGTAATTTCTTCTTCTTGAAGATGTAAGAAATAGGAAGTCTAATAAATTACTATTTTTCTAATAGTTTACTGGCAAACTAATTTCCTTCCACCGATCAATCAATGTCACACTATTGTTTCAAATGCACATGAACATGTTGACTCAGTTTGCTGACTTTGTTCTTGATCTCATGTGTTGATTATGTTGCAGTTATTTCAGCTTTCTGAGAGAGCCCAGACTCCCTAGATACTTGAGTCATGTTAGAGCAGGAACTAAGGACTGATGTGGAATTGGTGTTGTTTCTTTCATTTTTGAGCATCAATGTCTTTGGTTGTTTATATTTAGCTTTGCTAGATAATAATTTAATGATAGAATTGTTTTTTTCTTGTCATTGCCTTTAAGGAAAACATTAATAAAATAAGAGGAAACAGAGTCTGCACCGTAAGACGCATTTAAAGGATAAAAAGCCCTCTAATTAATTCTTCATTCAGTTTCATTAAATAGGGTGCTGTCAGATATTTACTTACCTAATATTGGAACAGATCAAGGTTGGCATAAAGCGCAAGTCATTAAACATGACCTTTTCCTCAAACCAAATCAATCACTTCAAAGTCATGGACCTGCCTTATTGATACATAAACCAGATGGAATGTGCAATCCAATACAGAGCGTCTGCAGTTTTGAACGGTTCCCTGCTCTTTCACAAAGAGGTATTTACACAAATGGCTTTTATTACCATGCATCTGCTTATAGATGCAGAGAAGTTACAGAAACATCAGGGATAGTCCATGTGTGATAGAACTGAGGAAATAAAAGTGTATGATAAAATGAAATCAGAACCATTTTAAAATGTGTGAGTGGGAATCCTAAACATGGAATGAAAGAAGGATTGCAAACCAACATGGGTTCATTTTGTTGGTAATTTTAGGTGGGACTAAAGATGATTATAAATGGTTGATGACCCTATCTTCATAATCATTGCCTTTGAATTTGATAAACAGGACACAACCTAGGTTTGATGTATGAAAATCTGAGTTATTAAGCTGTGTTTTGATCAAGGCTCAGGCAATCATTGTATTTGGATTGCTTCTGCTTTTGACACAATTCCATCAGCATACAGGAAATCTTCCGACTGAAATCAACACCTATAATCCCACTGGCCTTTCATGGCTCACAGTTTCTTAATGGAAGAGACCTTTGTATGAACCTCTCAACATTTTCCATCACTATTCATTCCATAAAACTATAATTCAGCTTGTAATATCCCTTGAAATTGTAAGAGAGCCTCAGTAAACATTACTTATACAGCTGCTCTGGGAAATTGCAATTTGATTAAATGCCTCTCCAAAGCAATTTGTTCTTATTTTTGAAATGATTTATTGTTTAGGTATATGATCCACAACACTAAGAATGTTTTACATTTTATTTCCCAACCCTATGTATAAAGTAAAATTTTTTGCTCTCTTACCTAATCTTCTCAAGCCAGTGTGTTGTATCTGAAAGCTTTTGTATTTGGTGAAAAAACACTCCCAGTCAAACACAAAATTTAAAAATACAAGAGAACAAAATAAACAAACAAACCTGGTGTGTATTTATCCATAAACGATGGAGCATAAATGAACTGCACTTAAAAAGCACTTTTTAGACCTACCAACTGCAAAATCATTAGAGCTCCACATTGATTAAAATACCACACTGTTTCAAATAAGAGAAATGGGTCTTATAGTGTTATTCAATTGCTGTTAGCATTTAACTTATTTGAAGTAACCATAAAAAATTATTAAGAGCACCAGTTATGACTGACAAATCTAGTCCTGAAATAGTCCTGCCCTGAGTTGTCTATCGGTCATCTGTCAGATGACGTATATGGTGAGGTAGGTGTGTTGCATGACGGGATGCATGGGGGTGTGACAAGGAAGCTTCACTCGCTTTGAGTGTGGAGGTTCTAAACGAAAAGAAAAATGGTACACTCATTTTGTGTGAAGGGCTGCCATGCCAGGTCAAAAGATGGAGGCAATCATAAATGGGACAACAGCATAAGATTTTTTTGGTTTCCTGCTTAGAAACAAGGTTTCGGACAGAAAATGGGAGCACAAACAAAGAGACTGCGAATGGCCTCTGTGCATTAGAGACCCATACAACTTTTAAAAACATCATTTTTAAAATAACTTGGTGTCTCATAATAACAAGGAATATAGACAATTCTATTTGTTCTTTTCAAATGTTTTTTGTCATTTATTTTAAATTAGAATCTTGTTTAACATGTGGGACACAAAGTTCACAGAGAATCATCCAAAACAACACCTTGAACCAAGCTTAGCTCACCTTGGCAGAGACGTCCATGTTGTTACAGTCCTACAGTTGAAATGTGAGTAATTCTTGTACCCAGCCATGTGTAAAATGTCAGTATGTTTTCAGTGATTTCTACTTTTTAAATGGCTGACATGTGTATGCGCTGATCCCAAGCATAAGATAGTTATGTCCAATGCGGTACTTGGAGACAGTAACATGTCTGAGCTCCATTTGTTTCCACTGAGTTGGCTAAAAACTTGGCTAAAAATATGTAGATTAACACTGAAAAGACCTAAGCCACTTTGAAATAGATTTTTTTATAGCAGAACAGCAAGTACTTAATAGAAAATTGCAGAAACCAGGTAAGCTTGCTGCATTTGTCAGGGTAAAAACCATCCAGGTACAGTACATTTGAAGAAAATTACTTTACAAGAAATTTATTTTTGAAACGTAAGCAGAGAAAATAGCCTGTTCTCTAGAAGTGTTTTTACTTGTTTAAATCATTGCTATATTTAATCAAATAAAACTTCATTTAAACTGGTCATGTTACATTTGGTATGACATCCATGTAATACATCACCTCCATTTCTATGACCCAGCTGTCTGTATGAGGTGTAAAATGGCTCGCAGTTCAGCTTACTTTCTCAGAGTGCTTTTGTCCTCAATGTATACTCAAGGCTCTATTGAAGCACGGCAACCAAAGAATCATCCTTTCACACCTTTCTTACCATGCTATCTGAAAAAATATGATTTTTTTTCATGCTGGAGAAAGTTACCTGTTAGGACTGGCAATGAATGTGAATGATAAAATGGCATCCCGCAGCTGCAAAAACTTTTCTCCTTGGGACTATTTCTAATAATACACTTGTATAATCAATTAAGACTCTGCGTCCTACAGTTCCCCTTTGACAAGCTAGTGGGTTTTGATAACCCTCCTGTCTATGTCAAGACATGTTTCCACAAATGGTATCTGACAAGCAGAGGCAATGTCTGTCACATGTCAGCCACTGTCACTGTGAAACTGAGAACAGAGGCTGAAATTATTTGTTTAAGGTTTGTCATGAAAGCCAAGGTACTAGTCTCCAATCATTTTGTAACTTTTCTCATAATTTTCACACACAGTTAATTGCAACCCCAAATTTGGAAGATTATCTGTGGAAACATTTGGAACTTTATTTTTAGAGACTTTAAAAAGCTGGTGGAAATTAGAAACTGCTTTTAAATAAAAATGTTATCATCTATAAATTATTTAACTTTTGGAGTCATTTTTGTGAAAATATGTAACCTCTGTCAGACTGGAAGTTAGTTGATTGAAAGGAACCCTGTTAGCTTGATTAACAGAAAACTGGGGATTTTAATGCCAACCCGACACAAATAAAACTTTAAATGTTTAAAATTATACATATGATGGACAACAACCATACAGCTATGAGCCTGCTGCGCGCTCCAGAGAGCAGAGAGAGACCAGGGGTCCATTCCAGAAAGCAGGTTATGTGACATAACCTGATAAGTTTGTGGATAATCTAAATTTTTGGTTCCAAAAACAGAGGTCTCTTTCAAGGTATGTTAGTAACCATAGCAACTTAATCTCTGAACATAACCTGTCTGGACCAGGTTATGTTCTGGGTAAGTTTGTTCCAAAGAGGTTCTGAGCGTGGCGTGGACTTTCAAATGATGGTCCTTTGGATGTGAAAGCACAAATTATACTGTATTTTGTCAAAATAACTTTGATTTTGTCAACCAGAAAATGTAGGACAAACCCCATTAGGCTACATATTACAAGTAATCAAAAATTAGTTCACAAACATATTAGTAACATGCAAACGTATTCCAAATAAGATTACAGAACACATTATATGCAGCTAAATAAAACAATCTTGTATTGTGAAATAATGACTACTGCCAAGTGCATTAAAATGCCATTAACTGGCAACGATGATAGTTTTTTAATTGTAATATATTAGGCTATGTTGTATGTGGCCAGAGGCGGGGACCTTGGCGGTCCGATCCTCGGAGGCGGAAGCTGGCTCTTGGGACGTGGAATATCCACCTCTCTGGTGGGGAAAGAGCCAGAGCTGGTGTGCGAGGTCGAGAGGTTCCGACTGTACATCGTCGGCCTTGCCTCGACGCACGGCTCTGGAACCTGTCTCCTCAAGAGGGGTTGGACTCTTTTCCACTCTGTAGTTGCTACCGTTGAGAGGCGGCGAGCTGGGGTGGGCATACTTGTTGCCCCCCATCTCGGTGCCTGTACGTTGGGGTTCACCCCGGTGAATGAGAGGGTAGCCTCCCTCCGCCTACGGGTGGGGGGATGGGTTCTGACTATTGTTTGTGCTTATGCGCCAAGCGGTAGATCAGATTACCCACCCTTTTTGGAGGCCTTGGAGGGGGTGCTGGAGAGTGCTCCCTCCGGGGACTCCCTCATTCTGCTGGGGGACTTTAACGCTCACGTGGGCAATGACAGTGAGACCTGGAGAGGCGTGGTTGGGCGGAATGCCCCCCCCCCGATTTGAACCCGAGCGGTGTTTTGTTGTTTGGACTTCTGTGCTCGTCATGGATTGTCCATAACGAACACCATAAGGGTGTCCATGTGTGCACTTGGCACCAGGACACCCTAGGCCGCAGCTCGATGATCGACTTGGTTGTCGTTTCATCTGATCTGCGGCCGCTCGTTGGCTTCATCTGAACGTGATCTACAGCTTTCGCTGGAGCGGTTCGCAGCCGAGTGTGAAGCGGCTGGGATGAGGATCAGCTCCTCCAAATCCAAGACCATGGTCTTGAGCCGGAAAAGGGTAGGGTGCCTTCGTACACCTAGGGCACTTGCGTCCACTTGGCATAGGCTCAATGTTACAAATTAGGGATGGTGGGCCATATTTTCAAAAAATCCCCCCAGCCGCGCCGTGGGTCCCCGGGGCCCGGGTCCCCCCTCGTAAATTAGCCGCGCCCCCTCTCCACCTTCATGATTTTTCCCGGCCCCTTGGGTTGCACGGTGTCCGCGCTGCAATTTTTCAAAGTCCAATGCAATCCTATTCCAAAAGGACGTCGGTGCGAAACGGCCACCAGGTGGAGCAAATTTGGTCGTCCAGGGCTCAAACATGTCCCAAACAGACGCGTCCTTTGGGGACATTTTTCGGCCCCCGCTCATAGGGTTGCATGGGGATGTGAACCTTGATGGGCCGGGGCCGGAACGTGTCCCAAACGGACGTGTCCATTCGGCACATATTCCGACCCCGGCTCATAGGCCTTTATGGGGAGGGGACCGAAACTGTCCCAAACGGACACCAATCGGGGCCCGCGGGCCTTCTTCCTGGCGTCCTTTTGGCACATTTTCCGGCCCCAGCTCATAGGCCTTTAAGGCCTTGATGGGGAGGGGACCAAAACTGTCCCAAACGGACGCGATGGTCCTTCTCTAGCCCCCGACCCTACTTTTCGTCCCCTCCCCCTGGGATAAAAACCCAATGTCAGGGTCCCTGGATGTCTGTCCCGGGGCCAAAGTACCACAGCCTCCCCATGGACCTTTGAAACCCTACTTTTCGTCCTCTCCTCATAGGATTGCATTGTGGAAAGCTGGTGGCAAAGGGACGAGGACTTACCCAGTATACGGGCCCCGATCCCGGGACAGTCCGCTGGCCCCAACCCTGGGATAAAGATCCACCATCAGGGTCGCTGGATGTCTTTCCCATGGCCAAAGTACCTAAGCCTCCCCATGGACCTTTGAAACCCTACTTTTCGTCCCCGCCTCATAGGATTGCATTATGGAAAGCTTAGGGCAAATGGACGTCAGGCCCCCATCCTGGGCTGAAAACCATGAAATAGCTCGTGGCTCTTGTAAGGCGGCTCGTGCCTCTGGTAAGGCAGCTCGTGCCTCTGGTAAGACGGCTCATGCCTCTGGTAAGGCAGCTCGCGCCTCTGGTAAGGCAGGATTTTTGACTAAGTGTTTTTTCCGTGCCCGCCTCATAGGATTGCATTATGGAAACCTTAGGGCAAATGGACGTCAGGCCCCCATCCTGGGCTAAAAACCATGGAATAGCTCGTGGCTCTTGTAAGGCGGCTCGTGCCTCTGGTAAGGCAGCTCGTGCCTCTGGTAAGACGGCTCATGCCTCTGGTAAGGCAGCTCGCGCCTCTGGTAAGGCAGGATTTTTGACTAAGTGTTTTTTCCGTGCCCGCCTCATAGGATTGCATTATGGAAACCTTATGGCAAATGTCCATGGTGATACTTAGGTTTTTTTCAGCACTGGGCTGTGTACATTTGGCATAAGGTTCCAACAATGGGAGCCTATGAGGAGGGGACTGGATCCTACCTTACCAGAGGCACGAGACTTTTGTCGGCGCGGATTGCTCGGTTCAGTCCGCGGGGGGGTTTAAGAGTGGGGACCATGGTTCGCCTGGTTAGACGGGTTCTGGAGGTGGTCCAGCAGTGGGCCAGGGGTGCTTGGAAGGGGGAGTAACGGGGGTCTGGATGCAGGGGGGCCAAAAAACTTTTCGTCCCCTCCTCATAGGGCGTGTTTGAAACTCTAGCAGAGGTAAGTTGCTCTGCCTGCAGTTGCGGTGCAGACACCTCTAGCACTCAACTTTCAACTAGTGACATCACTAGCTGAACACTCAGTTTTTTTTTTTAGGAGAGGGAGGGGCAGCTGCTCAGACAGCAGAATTCAGGAGGATTACTAACAATGTGAATTCCTGGATTTTTTTTTCACATTATGTCTCTCACAGTTGAAGTGTAACTATGAAAATTACTGACCTCTGTCATCATTTTAAGTGGGAGAACTTGCTCAATCGGTGGCTGACTAAATACTTTTTTGCCCCACTGTATATAAATTCCAGCATTTCTTCTGGTATTCAAGCATCAAACAATATTAAATCGTAGAAACAGACATTCACAGTCAAAGATACGGAAATTCAAGAGACAGGGAACCTTTCAGCAACTAATTTACATAAAGATTTTTATATATTTTTAATCAGAAATTATAAATGAAGAGAAAATCATCTGGCAGTCAGTTTTCTTTCGAATTCTTAGTGACAGACTAACACATTGCATAATTTTCTAGTGGAAGGAAAATGATAAATGGTTTTCAGTATTTATCATAAGTGAAAAATCTAAAACCAGTGTGGAGTAAATTATATTCAGCATTGGAATCAAGGTGTGTGTGTGTGAGAGGGGGGGGGGGGGGGTATTCATATATGTATTCGAGTGAAATTCAAAATAGGCATAAGTCTTTTTTTCAAATTACTCTTCTAATTTACATTATAATCCATTTTAATAATTATGGATAAGCAATTTGTTGGTCGTTCAATGAACTTGTAATGGGAACATCATTGAAAATAGACCAAAATAAAGGTCACTATGGCCACAAAACATAAAGAACAAAAATGAAAAAGAAAAAACAGTTGGGGCACAGTTGTACATCGCAAAGACTTATGGGTAATGTGTTCATGTTAATTGTAGAATTTCTCTGTTGTACTTTATAGTTTGTGTTCCGAATTTAGCCATACTCCTTAGTTATCATTTGAATTATGTTGTTGTCATAGTTTGGTGGTTATTGTCTGTGCTCCATAATAGGGATGGCCAGTGTCTTGTCTCAGATGTCTCATTTCCTGGTATGGTTACACTAGAACTTTTCCTTGATCCTGAATAAAAATATTTAAAAAAAAATGTCGTTTGACACAAATATTTACAAAAAACATGTTATTTGTTCCTTTATAAGTTGTATATTTGGGTTTGGTTCCACCCCTCTAATCAATAATTTGTAATATCTTTAGCAGTTACAGTTGTGGCTTTTGAATTTTGTCTGACAAAATTTTAGTTTTTTGTTTTCTTTTACAATTCAATAGTAGAAAGTGACTGGAGGACATCTGTGAACAGCAATTTTTAAGTCTCATCATAGATTCTTTGTTGGATTAAGGTCTGAATTTTGACTGGGTTGTTCAAACGCATAAATATTCTTAGATCTAAATGTGTATCTATGAATTTTCCTGGATGTTTAGGGGCGTTATCAATGTCTCCCCTGGCCTTTCTGGAATCTCTGTTTTTATGTCAGAATCACACTTATTTAGTTCCTTTAATCTCAACATCTTCACGGCATGATTCTGCCACCACCATATTTCACAGTGATGATGTATTCAGACGTTTAATGTTCGCTCTCTACCACAACTTTTGCATTGAGGCCATAAAGATAGTCTTATCTTATCTAAACATAGCAATTCAAATACTGAAAAAGGTTGTCCAACTTATCAGTTTAGGTGAATATGTGTATTTTGGTAGACAGATCTCACAGGTTGTATTGCATAAAACCTGTGAGTAATGTGTAGAGGTGCTGCCACAGAGAGGCACAACCCCAAAACTACAAAATGAAATAATGTCACTAAGAATTTGGTGCCTTGCTCTTTATTTTTGCAGCCAAACTTACTCTGAAAAACAATGGTAAAGCTAAAATAAAAATAATATATTACAGTAATGTATACATTTGTTAGATTACATTTTTAATACAAATTCGCCTGGACACTACTTTGGATGTTTTTTTTGTATTTCTTAAATCCTTTATTTTATTTAGATAGATAAACATTAATCTTATAAACTTGGGAAGATATCTTTGCAATTGTAACACTTTTAAATGTACAAGCATTTCTTTACAGAAAAAAAGTATTTATGAGTATAGATAACTTTACTGCAGAAAGCCAAACAGTTCACATAAAATAAATAACCTATGATTTTTTTACAGGTCATTGTTCATTAAACTCATGTTAATGTCTCAGATTAATGAAAGGAAAGAAGGCTAGGGAAGTGGAAAACATTAGTAAAGAATATAATACAATTCATACATTTTTCCAATGAAAGTTCAAACTTTACAACCAAATATGTATTGTATTTTAACTTTATTTCTCCTAAATCTCCTTGGAAAATAGAAAATAAAGAGTAGCTCAACAAGCTTTCCTCCCCATCATTAGGAATGAGTATCGTTTAGGTTTTATCTGATACCAGTGCCAAACCGGTATTTTTAAAATGGTGCTTAGACGGTGCTAGAAAAGGTGCTTAAAGAATGGAAAACATACAAACTTCGTAAAAAACCCTGTTGTTTTTTTAGTTTTTATAGTAGGGCTGTCAATCTATTAAACATATAGAGCTAATTAATCACAGGGTAGCTGTGAATAAATACTTTCCCTAAATATGACAAAATATGTAATTTTTTTTGTAAATAGGACAAATAATAAGAACAAATCCAGATGCCATTGCTCGTTTTTTTATATTAAATATTGGATAAATACATTTGATTTCTGTTTTGCACTCCACAGTCACATTCATAATGTATGTGTGGTCTCATGAAAAATAGTAAAAATTAGTAGTAGAACTAACCAAAATATATGAATAAACGTAACATTTGGATATCACCAGTCTGTGTTAAACATTACAAATGTCACAATTTAACATTTCTTCATAAGTAAACACTCAGCTGATTATCGGGTTTATCATATTAATGCCTTTATTGTGAAGATGTACACAGCTACTTCCACGAATGAATTAGCACTAATTTAGGTCAGAAAACATCACTTTAATGGCGTAATGCGCATTTTAAACTCAAAATGAAATATACTTTAGCTATACAGTAAACCACCATGCATAAACAAACATAAATACAATGCATTTATACTCTGCACCCTGTACAGCAAGCTGACATGCCAAGCGGATGGTAAGGAAAATTCGCACAGAAAAATTATGAACTTATAATCATATCAGCTCAATACACCAATAATAATATACTCTTATGTCATTTAAGCACACACACAAAGGCTCCTGCTCAACAATCCACAGTTTGGCTGGTTAGGAAGGAGAACTGATGTGGTGAGGGCTGAATTATAAAAAGGGGGGTGTTCTGTGTATGTGTTAATTGGGTTAAAAAAATGTGTTAATTCTAGGAATTAATCAACCTGCGTTAATGCGTTAGTAGCAGTTAATAGCAGTTTTTTGCAAAACGTTAGTCAATATTGCGTTTTCTGGTGATATAGGGATTAGCTCTTGGATGATGGCAAGCCCAGAATACATAGTGCTTGACATCTCCGGAAAAAAAACCTCAAAACAAATAAAGCACCGAAATGTGCGTTGCTTTTCGGTCTGGTTACTTCTGTTCATGTCAGAACCAATGCCATTACGACACCTGATATCGGTACCCCTCCCTACACATCATCTATCCATCCATTTATTTCTAAACCTTTTATCCTCAAGGCGTTTCAGGGGGCTGGTGCCTATCTCCAGCTGTCAACGGAAGAGACCTGTCCAGGGTCGCCAGTCCATCGCAGGGCAACACAGAGACAGACAAGAAAGTCATGTTTTTGGACTGTGGGAGTACCTGGAGGGAACCACACATGCATGGGGAGAACTTGCAAACGCCAGACAGAAAGACCCTGGGCTGGGATACAAACCCACAACCTTCTTGCTGCAAGACAACAGTGGTACCCAATGTGCCACCATGTAGCCCTGGTTCTTCCCCCATCAATAACTGGTGAATATACATGTTTAAGAAATGTCCCCTGCAATGGACAGGCAACATGTCCAGGGTGTACCCCTTCTCTTGCCCAATGACCATTAGAAATAGGCACCAGACACTCATGACCCTGCAAGATTCTGTCTGTCTGGCTGGATGGATGTACAACTCAACTCTGCTGGAGTTGCTCATTACGTTCCATCAAACACCGACCCTGCTGAACTATTTAAATGGATTATTTGACTACATATCAAAGGTGTCAAGTAGCAAAGTATAAATACTATGTTACCTTATTTAAGTAGAAATGTTGGATATTTATACATAACTGGAGTAATTATAGATTGGCCTACTTTTTACTTCTACTTCTTACATTTTCACGCAATTATCTGTACTTTCTACTCCAGAATGTTTAAAAATAGCCAAGTTACTTCTGTTTTATTTAGTCTTGGGGCGTTATTAACATTAAACACAAAAAAATATCCAAAAAATGCACTAACTGGATTGAATTTGACTATCATTCTGACAGCCAGGCTTCATCACATACTCCTCACACAGTGTCACGTTAACCAAATATTTTCTGTATTTGTCCGGTTATTTCAAACAGTGGCAGAAAAATCTGAATGTGGCGTGTTATTTTTGACAGATCAGAATTTGCATCCCTGACCATTTGATGCAGACACACTTACAGTTTTAACTTTATGCGCAGAGTACAGGTAAGTGAATCGATAAATGTATAGTAAAAAGAATCCCATATGGGCATCTGAACACCGAACAGTGAAGGCAAAATGGCCAACAAGTACTAAACATCTCTGGGAACTCCTTCAAGACTTTTGGAAAACCATTTAGGTGACTACGTCTTGAAACTCAAGAGAATGCAAATCTGTAATCTCAGCAAATGGTGGCTACTTTGAGGAATCTAAAATACAAAGCATGTATTCAGTAATTTCACCCTTTTTGTTTAAGTACATACAGTAATTCCATACATTATGTGTTCATTCATAGTTTTGATGCCCTTAATTAAGAATCTATGTAGTCATGAAAATAAAGAAAACGCATTGAATGAGAAGATGTGTCCAAACTTTTGGTCTGAACTGTATGTACTGTGTACAGACACACACCTACTGACACAAATAATTAAAGAAAAGTGTATACATACTGATCAGTTTCAAGTATTATTTCTAATTTAAATAGTTAAACTAATAATAATAAAACAAAACATTGAAAATAAAATAATAAAAAACATACTTAAAATAAACTGTATGTATTGGACAAACCTGTTGACTTAAACATTTGATCAATTTAGTATAGCTAACATCTAGCTGTGCATGACACAAATCACTTCTTAGTCCAGCCAGAACAAAGCAGATTTATGTTGCCAAGTTCAAAGATGGTTGAGACTAGGGATGTCTGAATCCGATCACTTTTAAGGCCTGATTAAAGCTCTAATCCACGCACTTCAACATTGGAGACGGAAATTACATGTCGCTTCAGCCAAAGTTTTAAAATGAGGAAACATTTCTCCATTATAACTTATCAGAAGTATTAAAGAGTCTGCACACACCGTTTCCTGATCTGTAAACTATGCTTCAGCGGCAGAAAAGCCCACTGGAGTAAAGAAGCAGCAGCATCTTTAGGACCGCTGTTTTTGGCACACATCATAGCGTGTTTAACTAACTGCAAAGGTAATTAAATGTGTCTCAAAAACTTTGCAACGTGCATTCAACTCCTGGTCAGCGATATGCCTTCATCAAAGTGTCTGGGAATCTTTTGATTAGTTGATTTATTTACCTGGAATCTGTGCGTAAAGTTGAAAGTATCTGCGCATTTGCGACACGTAGTCAGTGTGAATAAATCTGTAAAAAGACCGACAGCCTTCAGATTTTTCCATCACTCTTCTAATAAACCCATCAAATTCAGAAACTATTCAGTTAACTGACTGATATGTATATATATTCTCATTATCACGTTTGTTTGAGCTGACGTGCTATTTGTTTTCATATAGACTTTTTATGTTCAGTCCAAAAGTGAATAATTTATGTTATTACTTGAATGTTCAAGGTACCACACAGAAGTGCTCTGTTTCTTTACAGAGTTGTTAAATGTTAACATAAGGAGAATAAAAAAACAATCCTCCTGCAGGATTCCCGAGGAGGGGAGTCAATTTCACTGTTGGTAACGTGATCGGGATGGGACAGGAAATAATCCACGGGATCGGACGGGAAACCGGAAATTATATATATATATATATATATATATATATATATATATATATATATATATATATATATATATATATATATATATATATATATATTTCTTTTTACATATTTCTTGTCAGATATTAGGGAATTAGCTTAAAAAAATTATGCTGCAATGCGGTGCCAATGTGTGTGGTTATTAACTCCGCTGCAAAATGCAATTCCATCGGGTCTACTACACTGCACGCACCAAAACTGAAACTGCTACGTTGTTGCTACACCACCTGGATAAACTGGTAAGCATATGATATCCGACTGAAAATGCGTGTATCTTAATAGTTTGGTAGTCAGACGAGTCGAGTCCATTCATGACGTGGTATGTTGGCCAAACAACAAGAATGCAGGATATGGTTTTATGAGGACTATCTTCTGCTCCATGAAACACACATTAGGGGTAAAGAAAACTTGTGTGTGGTGGGGGGGGGGAGTAGTACTGTGGTGCAGCTTAATCTTTAGTCTTTAACAGCATTTTAAAAAAAATACTACAGCAGTTTTTGAAACCCTACTATATATACTTTTACTTGAGTATTGACTGTGAATACTTTTGACACCCCTGCTAGATATAACCTGAGTGGATGTTTGTTCTGCAACACGTGATGTTGAGAATATTTTCCTGAGCAGCAGACGCCTTGAGCAGCATTAACATAGCAGCAGTTAAAGATGAAACCTTTCAGTAACTTCAGATGACTTCAGGGGGAAAACAAAACTCAAGCATATTTTATTTTTCCAGACTCAGCTCAGGTATAATTATTGTGCTATTAATCACAACCAGTTTGTGTCCTATACTGTGGCACCTCTACAGAGATGGAAAGTAACATACAAGAGGGTAAACAAATGACTCTATATAATGCAATCTATCAATATGAGGGGAACCTGTAAACATCAAGCTGTCACAGCCAAATGAAAGTCATTAGTTTGCAGCAATCAGAGCATTTGACAACCTCCAGCACAGACTACCTGCTGTAGTGCATTTGGCAGCTATTCTATTAATAACCACTGATATGATGGCACCTGCTACAAAGAGACACAATCAACACTCAATAACTCACAGGTGTTGGGTATAATCTGTTCTTTAGTCTGTCTCAATTATGTGTCCAAATTAATTCTTGTTTTATAGCTGGTCAAGTGAGAAATTTGCTTGTAACAAGCAAAGAAGAAAATAAAACCTGTCTTCCAATTCATTGCATTTTTTTGTGTAGTAGATGTATCGGTAGTGGTACTCAGATCTAAGTATTGTTCAGTATAGTATCAGTTTATAACAAGTGTTATCATTGCATCCCTAGTTACAATTGATTAAAGAATGTAGCATATATTGTAAGGTGCTTAAATTATGACTTATTGTCAATACATGCATGTCAAAACAGTAAAATACATCCTCTAATATACAATGGCTTACAATATTATATTTATAATGTTCAGTTTAATGGTCAGTGATTTGTGTTTTGGGAAAATTGCATCTAAATACTGCTAAACCAAACAGTATTTTAGTTCAGTTGATCTTTTTTCACTTGCTTCTGTTAGTCTCCCCTTTCTTTTCCTAAGTTGAATGTCTCTTTCTTATTCCCATTTGTCTTTGCTTTTTCCATCTCTCTCCTTCCACCAGTGAACTCCCCTCACATTTTTTACATTTTGTAATTAGATTGCTAACAAATGCCACACAAATATCATCACTCATACATTATTCCCCAATTGCTGTCTCTCTGTTCTTTATCTCTGGCTGTTGTCTCTCATCTTCTCCCTCTCATCACTTGGTCTTCTCTCATCATTGGTATTGTCCTGGTTAGTCTGTTTGACTCGGTCGATAATGTCATAATGGTGAATGAGCATATACAGAAAAGGAAGACTTTCCTTTCCATTTATTATGTCCTCAATGATGCACTGTTATTGACTAGCTTTGAATTTCCATTTGAATATCCATTTATTCTAGGTATCATAATAGTTGTAATTAAAAGACCTTTTCTTATTAACTATCTATAAAACTGAATGTGCAACAAACATACAGAGAACAGGCCGCACCTACAGTAACACAATAATCTAATACAAACATCGGATAATAAAACCAAATCAACACGTTCAGCAACTGGAAACATTCAACCTTCCTGTCTGAAGCAGCCATTCTAAACTGGTGAAAACTGTCTGCAGGAGGAATGTGAGTTAAAGAAATGATAAGAGCTATAATATATAATTATAGTATAGGAACTGAATGAAATATTACTAATACAAAAGCAACAAAATTAATTTTTCATTTATTTTGTATTAGTACTATTTCATTCAGTTCCTTAGTATGCTTAGTGAGGATACATAGTTTTCTACAACAGGGCAGGTAAAGAAAATGATGCATAATAAGCCAGTGTTTGCCTTTGTGAATCTCTCCATTTTACAAAAATAAATTCTTAACCTCAACCTCTGTAGAAAAACCCCAGCAACAGAGTTGCAACTGTTTATTTTTCCTAATTATTCTATAATCCATAAATTTCTGTTAGTCTTAGAAATGTAGCTAATCGTAACATATTTTCTGGTTGGGCGTTATGCAGTTTTCTCTGCAAGTATTTGCACAGAACGGCCTAGTTAGGAGAGAGGAGGGGCCGTTTGTCCATGCTAGCGACTGACTACAGGGGTCTGCAACTCCAGTCCTCAAGGTCCGGTATCCTGGAACTTTCAGAAGTTTCCCAGGTCCAACACACCTGAATCAAATTGCTTATTCGACCTCTCAGTCAAGGGCTGTGTCCAAATTCAGGCTCTGCATCGTTCGGAGGACTCATTTGAAGGATCACGTCACAGCGCCGCGACGAAGGCCTTCCAAATTCATAGGATCCTTCAAATGTGCCCCACAAATACGTCCTCCTATTCCCCCAATCTGAAGGATGGGTCTGGTGGATCCTTTAACGTCCTACCTATCCCATAATTCTTTTCGGCAGAGAGCTTCAAACAGTTTGAAATAATGGCGGACGAAGCGAGCGGTACCACGACGGGGAGGTTTATGCTTTCAGATGTAAGTTTTTAAAAAACTGGCTGTATAAAAAGCACAAACTTATAGCTGTTGTGTTGTTATGCTTTGTTAGACCGATCGGGATGCCTGGCGAGACGCTTTTGCGGTTCGGTTCGGTCACGTCCCGGTCGGGTCTAATGCGTCTTTTCCTCTTTCTCGGGAGGCGCCCTTATTTAGCATTTTTGTACATTTACATCTGTAAATAAAATAATTTTCGTAAACTAGCTTGTTTCTTATCTCCCGTGTGAATATCCCCTTATATACAGCTAATTTCTTAATAGTGAATTAAATATTTCCTGATATGTTTTGGGGACAACGGAGCAAACTGCCACATTCATAAAGCTCCGAACTATGAACTCTTTAACAGGAGTAAAAAGCTCCGCTACTTGGGCGTGGATCGATAAGATTACATTTATTTACAAATGCTATTCGTATGAGTACCGTTTTATTCACCCTCATAATACTTATAATATCAAGACGTATTTTATTTTGCTTTGAGCAGTACAGATTGCAGTACTTGCAGGAGTCAAAGAGTTGAAATATTTCCCCTCTTTTATTTATTCTTATTTTGATATTTCTGTGAAGTATTGTTCAAAAACCATGATTTTGATGGCAGTTATTGGCACAACAGCAATACTTTCACTCTTTCTCCTACATTAAGATAGTTCTGGAGAAGATGGGCATGTGGGGGAAATTGAACCCTATCCAGAAAAAAAGTGGAACGATTTAAAAAAGAAAAAAATTTATAAAAGGAATTTTGAGCTTTCTTTTTTGTGATCTGTCTTTAGGAATGGAAGTATCCAGATTCAGAGGAGGGAGTGAGTGTGAAGCCCACTGCTGCTAGCTGGCCCTGGTTTGTCCCCATGGATGAGATGTTAGGACAGAGGTCCTTCTCCTTATTGCCTCCATCCATGAGGACACTCCAGGACCAAGTGCAGCAGTAAGCTACTGAGAGGAGAGAGGAGGAAGAGAAGGATGGAGACAGGCAACCAGCAGAAAGGAAGAGGAGAATGAAGACCTGTTGGACCTCATCAGGGAGGAGATGAGGCTGCAGAGGAAAGGAGAGCAGGGAGAGGATTCTGTTTTGTTTTTAAGGGGTGGGGGTGTAAATATAAAATTATTTTTAATTGTTTTAAGAAAGAGTTTTTCTGAATAAATTGAATGAAAGAAATACTTTTTGTGATTCATTGTAGTTTTTCTAAATATTATTTTATTAATGTGACATTTAACAACAAAATCTACCTTATCAATGTTTAATGATTTTTAGAAACCTTTTAAGAACATATGGAAATATAACTAATTACAGAACATAGTACATTTTAACGCGTACTTGCAGGATTAACCTGAATGACAGGATAGTAAACCATTTAATTATTTTTTTTAAATACACAGCAATCACTGGCAGTGTTGCTAGAGACATGGGTGGAGTGCTGCAGCAGGGATCCTTTGCTTGTTGTCTCTGGTTGGGGAGTGAAACATCAGGATGGTTTGCAGAGAGCTTCGGGTTGCTCCTGCTGTCCATCAGGGTTTGCAGAGCTGCTCAGTGGACGGATGTCTCATCTATAACATGTGTTCATAAATATGTAAACAGGGGAAACTGTATCAAATACTTTAATCTAAAACTCATGACACACCAGGTTTGAAATATTACACTTACTGTTTAATTGCCTTTCAAATAATTCCACAGTAGAAGAATCCGGTCTGGTTAAGGAAAAATAGAGAACAGAATAACAAGTGTTAAGGTATGATTTTGCACATAAAGGATGAAAGAATTATTGTATTTAGAATAAATGAAAAATTCCAAACTCCACATATATATATATATATATATATATATATATATATATATATATATATATATATATATATATATATATATAATGTCGGTTTTTTTTACTTTAATAACCATTTTACTTTAATAATTTACTATAATATTAGAATAACTTACCTGGATATGATTATCTCTTAAACTCAGACAAAACATTCTCTGGTGATGAGCAGAAAACTCATTTAGCTCCCTAAAAAATATAAAAGTAAGAAGATGAAGATATTTGCTCTCAAATTCCATTTTCTGTTGCTTGTAATTAGCGCTGTCACGGTTGCTAGGCGACATGACATGTGCAAAGGGTAAGGGGGGGGAACAGAAAGAAGGCTAGGCTGTCCAAATTCACAGACACTTATTTCCGGCTTTTGCGGTCGTTGGAGGACCCGTCTTTCTTCAATCGGGTAGGAAGGACCCTCAGGAGGACGCAGACCCTGAATTTGGACACACCCAAGTTCTCCAGAGTCCTGCTAATGACCTGATTATTTGACTCAGGTGTGTTGAAGCAGAGACACACTGAAGAGCTGCAGGACACTGGACCTCAAGGACTGGAGTTGCAGACCCACTTGACTACACCATGGACATTAATACCTTAATGATGCTTTATCACACGGTTTATTTTTGCTATTGAGGGTGAAATGGAAGAATTCCATACAGATTGAGATGAGGATAAGGATGATTCAGTCTCTGTAGGAGTTTTTAACATATGTATTATGACCTGAACAGAAACCCATCTCTTGGGTAATTGCTCTGTCCCCATCTAGACATGAGAGTGTCTCCCTAAATGCAAGTTCTGTGAACTTATATCAGAGTGACCTACTCTACAGACATAATAATTATATCATCGCTCTTGAGTTGAGCAAGAGTAGGTAAAATGTCAGTAAGTCTCCTCCAACTTCAGTCTCTAAATCCCAATCATCATGCGATATTCCCTGGATGCCTTTATTAATAATTACTAATCACTAAACAGAACTAATCTTGAAATAATTTTCCCACTACAATAGCGTGCCATAACTGGCTGTAACCTGACACTGAGTCAATCAGAGGCAGCACTGATCAGAGGAGAGAACAACCGTCATGAGTGATTGAGAGGAGTGAGCACCTCACCATAAGCCTGTTGCTGGTGAATGAAACAACAGACTTAAATCATTTGGGGCTTGACATTTAGGGCTGAAGCCCCGGCAAAATCGGTTGGCGACACAACTGTCTGTAGATATTCCATTTTGTATTCCAATCAGATTTTCCATCTCTGCATGTTGCTAATTTAATCAGGGCCTTCAGAATCAGTAGTGTAGGCCTACAATAAACAAACTATATTACAACCAAACTGTTTTTTTAAACAATGGGTTTTGAGATTGCCTTCACAATGCCAACTAGCTTGCTCCCTACAATGTCAGAATTTTTCAGCGCTCTGATTGTATGGTCAGAGAAAAGTTATCACTGTCATCTCTTGCTAGCAAAGCACATCTTCAAGGATTGGCTCGAATTAATCCTTTTGAATTTTTAAAATTCTATTAACATTCGCTGAAGATGGAGAAGAAGGGATATATTTAGTTCTGGATATACTTGCGTCATTTTCATGAAACACAACCAGACAAACATGGCTTTCAGCATTAGCCACCAAATCCATAGAAGGGGAATATATACTTTTGGACCAGATGTGAACAGATTAACTGTACAAAAGAGCCTATGAGGTTTTCTTTAGAAAATAAAGAAGGATTTTATTTAAAAAATAAACAAGCAATGTGGATATGTATGTTAGGGAAAATATATGTGCAAAAATATATTAGTATTTTTAATGATTTTGCTGTATTATTTTATTACTAATCAAACAGTGGTGGCAAAACAAACTGACACAAATTCCACAAATTAAAAATTAAATTATGATCCACTATAATTTTAATGTAAATAATGTGGTGCACACAGTTGTGCCACATGTTCAGTTGCAGTTTGCTTTTGGATTTTGTCTGCGAATGCTCAGCATGGGCCCAGCATGAGTACTACAGAAGTTTCAGCAGCCGTGCGGACAGGATATTTTTTGACTCCATTTTTGAAACTATACCTGTTTTGTCTCTGTGTAAATAGGGCCTTTCTTCTGTTTTCTCCTTGTCATTCTGCTTCCTTATCCATCTGATTCCCATTTCCAATCTCCTTTTTCTCTCTCCCTCTCACCTGTGTCTGCTTTCCACTAATTAGTCCTTTGGTTTCTCTTTGGCTGCATCCGGATACCTCTACTGTGCTTGCTACGTAGCAGGCGAAAAGGAGCATATAAACAACGTAGTAGATCTGAAATCCCCAGTACGGATCGGAGTAGTAAGCACGTAAGTAAGTTTCCAGATGTTTACTACCACCACAGTAAGCAGCCGATGGAAGCTACACTATCCCACAATGCAACAGAAACCCCGAAATCGTAGAAGAAGTGCGGATTTGCAAAAAGAATGGCTACCAAGGAAATATTAATCACTGGCACCACTGCATTTTCGGCGTAAGTGCAGCGATGTTACTGATTACTTTACTTGTTTTTTGACAACCGATAAAACATTTAAGTTGATTAAGGTGACCTTACATAACAAAAAAACCATCCGGGTAAACAGAAGGGTCATACTGGTCAAAAGACATGGAAAAATGGTGGAGCAGTAAATCCGATTTCATGCCTACTACTTGCTTGTTTGCTATGCATATTTACTACATCAACTGTCGAGTAGTAGTTGCTACGTAGCATGTAGTAAATACTAAAGATTCAGAAGCAGGGTCTGTCACTTCCACTCCTCCTCAGTATATTTAAGCCTTTGTGTGCTCCACTGGCCTGTTCTGTAATATCTCCTATAATCTCCGGTGTTAACTTCGGTCACGTTACTCCTGTAAACTGTAAACCTTTTCTTATTATATACTTTATACTTTAAACATGGGTCTCTGCGTTGCGCTCCTCATCATAGGATATCTATCAATTTAAGTAAATAATTTTAATACAGAAATTAGATTTTTTTCATCAAACAATCATGGGTAAGATTAAATGTGATTTAATTTATTTGGTGATAGCACCTTGGAGCGCAACATTAACACTTCATTACCACAGTCAAGTATCATCACTGATGTTGAAAAAACACAAGAGAGCCATGGCATATTTTTATTGTGGTCTTTTAGATACCTAATCGCACTCTCATACTCCCATGGCAGTCACAGACACTTTCCACGAGTTGGGTAAGCCATAATTAGGAAAATGTTAAGTAAAGTCGACTTAAGGCAGGAACTATGAATGCACTTAGTGGTTTAGCAGCCACCAAAACAATGATAATTTAAGTGGCCTTAAATAGCACTTATCTGCAAATACTGACCGCTTAGGGTGCATTTACAATATATTCTCATTCACTCAGCAACACTTACAGTACTCAGAGATCGATACAATCGTGTATGTGTCTACACTTTTGCATAATTGTTTCTAAAACAAAGGAAACAGCTGTGCATATGCAACAAAGTCATATAACTAAGCATTTGCATAACACTGGCACCATCTTTCAAAACAACGCAATAAAATCTTGAGATTCAAGCATAAATAGTTGACACTTCTATGTTCGAACTTCTAATTTCAAAACGGAACGTTTCAAAAGACAAAACAGAGGACTGAAACTTGAGATTTTTCATCAAGCAAGCATCGATTGAAAAAAAATCCTCATTTAACTTCCCTCAGAGCATCACGTTCAGCTCAGAACATACGAAAAGCAATCTACCCTTACCCAGAAATCCTGAGTGTGTCTTGAATGTCTCCGGGGCTTTGCCTTTCGCTACCGGTTCACTGTTTTCAACTTCCCGTCAAAGTGAGTTCCTATTTTTCTCCATTCTGTTTGATTTAATTATGCTATATTTGTCTTGTCTGTATTTTTTGTGCACCCCGCAAAAGATTGAATCTTTGTTAAAGTAGGTCACCTCTCTCATTATATTCTCAGAGGAAAAAAAGACTGCATGAAGGCTTTTTACTTCATTATCATTCCTAACAACAAGATAGAACTTTTCCTTTTTTATATAAATCATTAAGAAAGGCTTCTCCTGCTCAGCATATTTAACTGTACCACTTTTAGTTGGATGTTTTCAACACATTGCTGATGGAGGAGAAAAGGGACAGCCACACAATTTAATTTGATTACTGCACTCACTTTTTGTACATCAGTGGTTTTGACTCAGTTTGTTACACTCACTGACAAAGTTATGCAGTCTAAAGAACACATGCCAAGACTTCTTAGAACCAGCATCAAGTGACTCATAGTAATATGAAGTGAATACATGCTTACATACAGCAACAGGCCATCCAAGAATAAATGATTTGACAACAAAAATAGGAACAGTGAAAAACACATTGTACTGACCCTGAGAATCTTTCTCGGTTTATATTATATTGGTTTGTTTTTTTAAGATTTGGAAATGTTATGGCCAAGACTAGTTTAATTCTTTATGTCAATAAAATTTAATAAATAATGTTTATTCAAGTATAATTCATGAAAATTTTACTGTCAGTGAACATATGTATTTCCATTTTAGTACACATAGGCATGGATGGCAGACACGCTAATCCGATTTTGATATTTAAATTGAAATACTAGCCAATTGTAATATGCCAGTCGAAAATATTCTTACTTAAAATATTTTGTTTTGTTGTTACCCATTTGTGTTGTATAAAGTTATGTAAATGACACATAATCATTGCAAGTTATATTACCAAAATATTGTCAATTTATTCTGAACAGAGTTTAGAAAATAGACATTGCTATTACTTGAGTGGCTTTTGAAGGAAAATATGTTGGTCCAGTTAGTATAGTTGATAAAATGCTTTAATAAACGTTTCTTAATCATGAAACAATGTTTTTTTGTAATGGTTTAATATATAGTCCTTTTTCTGCCAGTGCTCTCCTCCTTGTATTGGGTTTCAGATTCTGCTGACCCATTTCCTGCTGCTCCTTTAAAAAAACAACAACTCCATCCACACATTTCAGCATGGTCATAGACGTGGCAAAGCAGAGGGGGGCATAAGTTCTACCAAATCCTAGCCGCTCAGAGTAACTTCCTAACCTCTATCTTTACCACGCAGCAGTGATAGAGTATGTAAAAGTAAACAAACAAAACGCTATTTAACAATGGATGATGCCAACAAAGCTGTGAGGGCATAAATTAAGTTTTTGAGAGTAAATACAAGTTGCACAAGTGGTGTTTTTGAGCTCTTACAACTCAGTTTTTGTCCGTCCATATGCAGATACTGAAAATGGAGTAAACACAAATCTCCACTTTGGCCAGGGTTTAGATTAGTTTTTGGTGCCGAAAATGTCCCTTTACGTGTGGATGACGGGCAAAACAAATATCTCCATTTTGTGAGATACCCGGCTACGTGTGGACAGGATCTTAGCGTGCATCCAGGCCTGACAGGTTCAGCCACCGGACCCTCTCTCATGAGCCTGCCACACCTATCACCCGATTGCACCCCTGTACCACCCCTCTGGAGGAACTAAGACTGAGGTCATTCGTCATGCAGATTTTATCCAAAAGGACCGGGTAGGTGACCCTGAATCCAGCTGTCCCCCCACCTCCTCCAAGATATCAACCTGATAGTTGACTTCTATGTGACTGTGTTTAGAGAACACACTGATTGTCCAGGATATCTATACATTATATATTTTAGAACCGAGAGAGATGGTGGATGAAGCTGAAACTGAATTGTGGTTAGAGTGGACGTGGTAGGCCAGTAAGGTTTCCACTAATGAGGGTTTGGCCAACCCTAACTCAGACGTGATATGGATTTCCAGGTTAGAGCAGCCCTTGGCTGGTAGTTTGCTCCTAAACTGGCTGAACCAGAAGCAGCTACCCTCCTTTATGAATGCAGGAACGGCTGGCAAAATCATTTTTGCAGGGGGCAAAGCTGGTGGAAGCCTCTTGCCATTGAATAGATCCTATTCAGTCTCCTCTGCATCCTGTGCTGATGGCCTGGATATACCCAGCTTTCAAGCAGCACGCCTATAGACTTCATATGGGTCGCTATCCAATAAGAGGCCTTGCAACTGACCAAGTTGTCATCTTCCTCCTTCATAACATCCATCTCAAGAGGATCAGCTTTCCTCCTCCACTTCCTTGATGCCCCACATAAGCCCCTAAAAAAGTGGTGGCATGGACGGGACTCCTCTTCCATCATCTCCGCCCAGCTTGTAGTCGCTCACGGCTCATGGCTAACTTCTGCAGCCGCAGCTGCACCTGCTCAGAGACATGGGTCCTGGTTGTTAGTCACAGCTACCCAGAGCTGCCTCTCTAATACTGTCCAAAGGATTGATGCACATTTGTGTCACCCTTGTGGCTTAGCCAGTGATGCCTTGTTCAGTGCCCATGCAGGTTATGCACATAGAGTGATGGTCCCTGCTTGAGATGGAGGGCCCAGATGACACAATGCAAGGTTGGGATGCACCCTCCCTGGAGTATGGGTTTGGTCCAATAGCCGACATTATGTTAGCTTGTCAACTGTGCTCAAAATGAGAGTATATCCAGAGTCCAGAATCTGCGAGGTTCAGCTCATTACGACACGTTACCTAAATACGAACAACTCCTTTTGTAAGTTAATGCCACACAAATAAATTCAATTTGCCTTAATGCATTAGCTCAGCTTCTCAACTTACAGTGGAGGGCTACCAACAGTTCACCTTTACGCGGACACTGTCTATGTGTCTCAGAATACCACAATGGACCGCAGTAATTCCAACACTAACCCTTCAGAAATTAATGGTCTGGTTCAAAGTATTACCTCCTCACTGCGCTAGACAGTGTAGCCCCCTTTAAAAAGCAGGTAATCAGCCATAGGAGGTTGGCTCCCTGGTTTAGTGCAGAGTTGAGTACTTTAAAGCCGACGACACCTCTCCCCAGACCATATGATCCTCCATGCCTTCAATAAACTGTTAAATTCTGAATCTGTAGCCTTGTTTTTGCTAGTGAACTGTTAAATTCTGAATCTGCAGTGTGGTCCTTGCTAGTGGATGATTCCTTTCTAACCTGGAAAAATAGTCTACTACTTTATAAGAAACGCCCTTCGACAATCTAGAACAGCATATTTCCTGTCATTAATAGAGGTAAATAAAAATAATCCTAGTTTTCTTTTTAGTATAGTTGCCAAACTTACACAGAGCCATAGCTCTGTTGAGCCAACTATCCCCCATTCTCTCAGAAGTGATGACTTTATGGGATTCTTAATAAGTAAAATAAATTATTTTAAAAATAAAATCATTGACATTCTCCTAAACATGATTAACTCTCTTTCAGTAAATGAGGCAGTATCAGAGAGAACTGTAGAACCATGTTTATGTCTGTACTGTTTTGATCCTGTTGAACTTTCAGAATTATCACAAATATTAGCTTCATCAAAACCCTTAACTTGTATGTTAGACCCAATACCAACTAGATTATTATAGAGCTGTCCCCTCTGGTTACTGGCCCTATTTTAAATATGATGAATCTATCTTTAATAAATGTATACGTGCCACAAGAATTTAAGGTTGCTGTAATCAAACCTTTACTTAAGAAATCCTCCCTTGATCAAGATGACTTAGCTAACTACAGACCTGTATCTAACCTTCCTTTCTTATCCAAAATTCTTGAGAAAATAGTTGCTAATCAAGTATGTGAGCATCTAAACAGCAACAACCTGTTTGAAGAATTTCAGTCAGGTTTTAGAGCTCATCATAGCACTGAAACCGCACTGGTGAAAGTTACTAATGATATTCTAATGGCCTCAGATAATGGATTTGTTCTGGTCTTGTTAGATCTTAGTGCTTCTTTTGACACAGTCAATCATACTATTCTCTTAGAAAGGCTTGAACATATTTTAAGGGTCAAGGGAACAGCACTAGGCTGGTTTAAATCATATATGTCTGACAGATTCCAGTTTGTTCGTGTTAAATATAAATTTGTTTGACACTCAAGGGTTACTTGTGGAGTACCACAGGGTTCTGTGCTTGGATCGATTCTCTTTACTATATATACACTTCCAATTGGTAAAATAATTAGACAACATGGAATTAATTTCCACATTTATGCTGATAATACACAATTAGATTTATCCATAAAACCTGATGAATCCAATCAGTTAGGTAGATTACAAGCATGTATCGAAGACATAAAAACCTAGATGCCTCTGAATTTTCTACTTTTAAATTTAGACAAGACAGAAGTTGTGGTCTTTGGACCAGAACCTTTGAAAAGGAAACTGCTAAATCAACCACTTCATCTGGATGGCATTAATTTGGCCTCTGATAATAATTTAAAGAACCTTGGTTTAAATTTTGACCAAGACATGACATTTAAATTCCATATTGAACAGGTTTCTAAGATTTCTTTCTTTCACCTCCGGAATATTGCTAAAATTAAAAACATCCTGTCCAGGAGTGATGCAGAGAAACTAGTCCATACATTTGTTATTCCAAGGCTGGACTACTGTAATTCCTTATTATCAGGAAGTCCACACAATGCAATTAAAAGCCTTCAGTTCGTGAAAATGCTGCAGTAAGAGTTCTGATTAATATTAAAAAGAGAGATCACATTTCTCCTGTTTTGGTTTCTCTCTATTGGCTACCTGTTAAGTCCAGTATAAGGTTAAAGATCCTCCTCCTTACTTATAAAGCCCTAAATAATCAAGCTCTATCATACATCAGAGATCTAATTGTTCCATATGTTCCTAATGGAGCACTTCATTCTCAGAATGGAGTTCCACTGGTAGTTCCTAGGATTTCTAAAAATAGAATGGGAGGCAAATCTTTTAGTTGTCAGGCTCGTCTCATGTGGAACCAGCTCCCAGTTTTAGTCCGTGAGGCAGATACTCTGTCTGTTTTTAAGACAAGGCTTAAAGCCTTCCTTCTTGATAAAGCTTATAGTTAGAAGGGCTTATGTTATCCTGAGCTATTTTTGTAGTTATGCTGCTATAGGTTTAGACTGTTGGAGGACAGGCTGACCACTTTTCTTCTCTATTTTCCTTTTCTCTTCTACTATTCTCCATATATACTTTTTCTACTGTTATTGCGATTGGTAACCCAGTTTTCTCTCAGTATTATTCTCCCATAGAAGCTCCACACGGTCTGGTAGACATCGGTCCAGATTATGCTCAAAGTGTCCGAGCATTCTCCATGCTGTCTCTTCTCTGTCTTCTCAGACCCCCAGACAGCCATGGCAGATGACCCCTGGTACTGAGCCAGGTTCTGCCGGAGGTTTTTTTCTGTTAAAGGAGAGTTTTTCCTCTCCACTGTTGCTACATGTTTCCTCAATATGAGAGAATTGCAGAGGAATTGCTGTGGTTGGAGACTGAATGAACCAGGCACAACCTCACATCAACGACTCATCACAATCTGCGGGGATTTCTTACATAGAAAACTTTTAACTGATTGGAATGTTTGTATAATTGTACTGAAATGACTTTTGTTGTAAAGTGCCTTGAAATGACATTCATTGTGAATTGGCGCTAAATAAATAAAAATGAATTGAATTGAATTGCTGATCTTAATGCGGCTGCTGTGATAAGTCAGTGGCAGAAATATTTATTTATGCTTGGCAGTAGTTGTGGATATCTTTTTTTTTTCTTTTTTCTTGCGCCATGTAAAGTTAATATGCAGGGTATACATGGTTACATCACTGCAACCGTGGCTTGACAGTCACTTTGTAAAAGACTGGTACTTCACACAGCAGCATGCAAGGATCAAGAAATCTGCTGTTATCAAAGTAACCCTGGGCTCCAAGATATCTATCCCTTAAACCACAGATCCCAAGCTTATCTGAGCTAATGGGACGTCCCAGAAGGAATCGTCTGAGTCTGAAAACTTCAAAATGATGGAAGGTTTAGATCTCATCTCCCAGAGAGATTTGAATTCTTGCTACAGCGGCATATGGAGTCAAAGTATTGGCTGGGTAAGAGTCAGTGCTGTCGGAAAATTGATATCACTGTGACCGTGACTAAAATTGGATAATTTCATATATATGTATATATATATATATACAGAGTACAGACAAAAAGTTTGGACACACCTTCTCATCCGACACGTTTTCTTTATTTCCATGTCTACATTTTAGATTCTTAATTAAGGGCATCAAAACTATGAATGAACACATGATGTATGGAATTACTGTATGTACTTAAACAAAAAGGGTGAAATAACTGAATACATGTATTATATTTTAGATTCCTGAAATTAGCCACTCTTTGCTCTGATTACTGCTTGCATTCTGTTGAGTTTCAAGAGGTACTCACCCAAGATGGTTTTCCAACATTCTTGATAGCCTTCATAAAGATGCTTAGTACTTGTTGGCCGTTTTGCCTTCACTCTGTGGTTCAGCTCACCCCAAGTCATCTCGATTGGATCCCCTTAGCTTAGTTAGTTTCAATAAATATGATAGTTTTGATCCTTCCAGGTCCTGTATAATCTCCTTCATCTGAATAAAATCTTTACATCATAAATTTTTTTCCTGACTAGAGAAACACAACTGTTTATCATTGTGTATTTGTGATCTGATAAACATAAATCCCTTATTACGTTTTGGAATCTGTTTGTATTACTCAAAATCTGTGTATGCCAGTCTTGATAAGTTGTTAGTTTGGCTGCGAGTTCTCCAAAATGCAGCTTCACTTCTTCTGAGAGGAACTACACACCATGACCATATAATAAAAAAAAATATTAAAAAAATACAAGCTGTCTTTTAGTTCCAGTAAAGTTTGTGGTCAATTTAGGAAAAAATATGAATGTGATAGACATTGTACTCTTCAATATAGGTAAACTCATAAATGTTTTTTTTTTTCTTTCAATCAAACTGTTCAGTTATTTCTTCTGGTTGAAAAAGTGTGACAAATGTGTTTTATTATTGCATTTAGTGTATGTATAGGACCATGAGAACTATCTTGAGTAAACTTGTTTGATTAAATGATTTTTATAAAGTGCTTTTGGTTCTCACAGCTGGTGCACTGGGGAGAGGAGAAAAACAAACAAAAGCTCTGCCTAGTATTCTGCTGAAGGCTAGAGGATATAAATTTGGAGGAATGCATGCCTGTTTATTCCAAATCATAACTCAACAGTGTTTACATTAGCCGAACTTTGCCACACACTCATTAATAATGCTAAGTGTTAATTTATGGAAATGAGCTGATTATCTTTGTGGGAACAAGTCATTATTGCATTTCCAGTGGTAAATATTCTTCAAACTTTGCAGCTAAATTTTTCATGTGCTGACAGTTTCCACATGCTGGATTTGGTGAGTAAGTGCAGGCGCCACAAGGCCAGAGGAATTTTTTTTGCACAATAGTTCATACAGTTCTGATCTTTTAGTTCTATTGTTACAAGAGACAGCAGTAAACTATTTTATCATAGTGTACTGATGCTCATCAGCAGCAGCTAATTTCACAAAAACTGCATGAACTAGTTGAACAAATGTGATGTCTGTTTCTTTAGTCCATGCAGGTGTGCCACTCCTGCTCATCAGTTTCAGTGTTTAAGGTGTTTTGGGTGTTTTGTATTCAGCAGAAAGCAACACATATTGACAAGAGTTTGAAATGCTGTAAGAAGAGTTTCTGGGGAAACATTTCTGTTCCTAGGGAAAAGATGTAAAATTAATATCTCAAAACATAATTTCCACATGTGTGTGGATGTACAGAAATTATAATTAAGTATTTGTTTTCTGTTATTTAGCTTATTCAATTTGTAAAATAATTTTACAGTATATGTTGATGTTACATTCTGAATTTCGTAACAAATTTTTCCTCGTATATTTGATTTCTGATAAAATTATACAGAATTTGGTGAAACATTTTTAAGCCGTGCCCCCAAAAGGCCACCCGATTTTTTTTTTCTTTGCAATGACAAACCCAAAAAAATAAAATGATATAAAATTAATCATACTTAGATTTATAACTATGTACTTTAATGTAAAGGAAAAGTATAGTAAAGGAAAATAAATAGTTGTCCCCTTTTTTTTTTACTATTAGGGATCAAAAAATTGTAGCGGATATGGCTTACAAATCCAGTGCAACAATATGTCTTTAGGAAAGTAGTAACTTGTGCGAATGTGCAAAAATCCAGAGGTCAGAGAGGATAATCTGTTGACAGGACAATTATCTGCTATGCACTTTACATTTCTAGCTTTTAAGGACGACCTTAACTGTTGGGAAAAAATTATTTCCCTGATCATATAGGAAACACAAAAGACATTGGGAAGGATGTTCTATGGTCCGAAAAATACCAAAAAACCTTCCTGCTGTACATGCAAAACATTAACTCCTTGACATGGCCACTGTGGAAAATTGTGGCATCAGTGCTGTCTTGCAGGTCTGTTTTCCCTCTGAAGACATTAAAATGGCATTAAAATACATGATAAAAAGGACAATGGGCCAAGTAAAGATGAGCCGGGTTATGTAAGGAAGCATCATCAAGGGAGCCATCTGCATCGGCAGCAGCAGATCAACAGCAACAGCCAATACACTGATCGAGGTCACGCAGTTCGTGTTTTTATTTCCCATTACATGCTTTCAGGCAAGATCTGTCTACTTTACTAAACAAAGGTTTCAGCCACCTGTCCAGAACAGACCAGCTGTTAAGGAAAACACTCGAACCTATGGCCAGCCTTTCCCTGGTCACAAGAAACTCAGCTTTCAAATGATGTAGAAAAAGTGTTGTAAAGTAAGCAAATCTTACCTAAAAGTTTGTAATGGAAAATAAAAACATGAACGGGTTATCTGTGTGCACCTGAAGCTGATTGTTTGCTGAATGCTTTTTCTTTGTCGACTATTTTGATCTATTTTGCTAGCTGCTTCCAAATACTGTATGAGTAGTTCTAATCTGCTTTCCTTTCCTTGTTTTTTTTTGTTTTTACCATCAACATTTATTTTATGTTACTCATGTTATATATTATGTTGTTATACTACTAATAAGGCTTTAAAAAAAAAAACAGTTTCGCTTGCATCCTTAGTGAAATCACAAAAAAGGCCTCTCAGAACCAAACTCCTGGCCTGAATTTCAACTTCAGCTACCCCCTTGCTTGTGGCTCCAAGGATGTTTGCCGATCAAGGATACAATCACAACTGTAGACACAGTAAATCCTTTTGTTAAACCACTCAGACAGCAAAGTCTCACTGTTAAAAGTCACATATCAATTACAAAACTGATCCATCTTGAACAAAAACAATGTTTTCACACCCACAACAGTCCAGTTAATGTTCAATTAAATAGCTCGTCCACAACATGCTTTGCATCCAGAATCTAATATAATCTGCTGCTCATAAACATAGCTGTCATATTTCCCTCCAAAGTTGAACATTTGATAAGAATTCTACATTAAATTGATATTAAAAAAAATATTTTTAATAAAAAATACAAATGAGGGCCAGAGGATAACAGACATATCACATATATTTAAAAAAAACAAAATATTAACAACGCTTTTCATTTGAGATTCTTATTCTCCTTGTGGATTGCAAAAAACACTCACTCTGCATCTCAGATTTATGTGCTCAACTGAGGCAAATATCAGCTGTTGCCAATGAGGCAGTGTGCAACAGATGTCCAGAGCCAAGCCTTGTATCTTTTAAAGTGGAAACCCTAATAAAGATGAGGATTATGATGAGCAGCATCTAAGCATGATAAATTACCTCCTACTCACATTCACTGGCGAGTCATTATTTCTCAAGCTAGATAAAAAGCTGCAATATTGACAGGCACCTGTCTTTGGTCATTTTGTTTAGCTCATCATTCATTCACATCAAACAAAAGTTGGAAGTCAATAAAGAGAGAAGCACTGCAGAATCTTGTACATACCCATCCACACTCACTGCACTCAAAAAAGAAGAAAACCTCACCTGTCTAACCGTAATTTCCGGACTATAAGGCTCTAATTTTTTTCCTTGCTTTGAACCCAGGGGCCTAAACAACAAAGCAGCTTATATATGGAATTTTACAGCTAAAACCCTCCTTGATATATGGTTTGTATAGGTTACGTCCTTCACCTTTAAGGGATACTTGCCTTTATCAGGTGGGCTCCAGCAGAAATTGCTGGAGACCGGAAAAAAATGACAGAGGCATCCAAGCAAGCCCAGCAAGCGCCAGGATCGTCTCCAAAAAAGGATTCAGCTGCGGGATCAGAGTGCTACTAGTGCAGAGCTTGCTCGGGAAGATGCAGCAGTCGGAGGCAGGTGTGAGCGCATCTGCACGTACAGTGAGGCGAAGATTTCTGTAAGATGGCCTGGTGTCAAAAAGGGACGCAAATAAGCCAATTCTCTCCAAAAAAAGCATCAGGGACAGATTTGTTCTTCTGCAGAAAGTATGGTGAATGGATTGCTGAGGACTGGGGCAAAGTCATGAAGCCTATTTCTGCTTGTTTGGGGCATCTGGAAAAAGGCTCGTCCGGAGAAGAAAAGGTGAGCGTTACCATCAGGCCTATGTCGTGCCAACAGTAAAGCATCCTAACGCTGTGTCCACACCGAACGCGATAGGAGCGACTAAAAAGCGCGACACACGGCTAGCTGTTCGCTTAGCTGTTAGAGGACTGTGTGTTCGGCCCGGGCTTCAGCGGAGCTGGGGCTAGAGTGCAGGTGCTGGTGGATTATGGATTATGGTCTCCGATCTGACGGAGGACAGAGTGGATTACGTGTTTGGCCTGGCCTCCGGTAGACCTGGGACCGCTGCACTGGGGGTCTGGTGAGCTACAGATACAGTCTAGCTGCGGTGGAGGGATCCATTAACACCAGCGAGCACCCTCTCATAAACACCGGCTCCTCGCCACCTGGAGAATGTGACCTTCTCTCCCAGTTTCTGCCGCGAAGGTCCAAGCTTCGCCTGCCCACACACCAACTACATTTCTGAGCAGCTGTCCATCTGTCTGCGGCTCGTAAAAGTTTATAATATTTGAGCAGCGTGGGACGTGGTGCGGGAGCTGCTTCCAGGAAACCAGGTGAGGAGGCCGTTTCAAGGCTGACTTCCTGGCCGAGAGGTGCTTTTACAGCAACAACGGCTCTTTTAAGAGCCACCCACAAACCTCTTAAGATCATTCCTGTCTAAATAGTTTAACCTACTTATAAAATTTATTTTTTTCCTGTCTCTGTATAGAAAACAGCTTGTGTCATGTAGCTCGGGGTGATTAGCCATGGTGTTTATCAGTATTTCCTCCATGTCCTGCTGAGGCTGTGACTCCATGACAGTCACAAAAACACTGAAACTCTGTCCCCTGATTGGTTGTCATGGCGCGATTTGACGCTGGAGTTCAGATTTTTCCAACTCGAGTGGTAGATGCAATGGACGCGAATGCACAAACTGCACCACATAAAATGCAGCTCGAATTTTCCATCGCATCTGTAGGGCGAATTGTTCGCGCAAATCAGGCGGAAAAGCTTTTTCGCGACACAAATATGCTTCTGAAGTGTCGCGGGACCACAAGTCGCGCTTCATCGTGCTCCTCCATTGACGCTCCTATCGCGTTCGGTGTGGACACAGCGTAAGACCTTTCATGTATGGGGTTGCTTCTCATCCAAGGGAGTGGGCTCACTTACAATTTTGCCCAAAACCACAGCCACGAATAAAGACTGATACCAATAAACCCTACAACAGCAACTTCTTCCAACAATCCAACAACAGTTTGGTGAAGAACAATGCATTTTCCAGCATGATGGAGCATCATGCGATTAGGCAAAAGTGATACCTAAGTGGCTCGGGGACCAAAACATTGAAATTTTGGGTCCATGGCCTGGAAACTCCCCAGATGTTAATCCCATTGAGAACTTGTGGTCAATCCTCAAGAGGCGGGTGGACAAACAAAAAACCAAAAATTCTGATAAACTCCAAGAAGTGATTATGAAAGAATGGGTTGCTATCAGTCAGGATTTGGCCCAGAAGTGGATTGAGAGCATGCTCAGTTGAATTGCAGAGGTCCTGGAAAATAAGTGCCAACACTGCAAATACTGACTCTTTGCATAAACGTCATGTAATTGTCGATAAAAGCCTTTGAAACCTATGAAGTACTTTTAATTATATCTCAGTAGATCACAGAAAAAACTGAAACAAAGATCTAAAAGCAGTTTAGCAGAAAACTTTGTGAAAACTAATAAGTGTGTCATTCTCAAAACTTTTGGCCACAACTGTAGTTCAAATGGTACAAAAATAGCTTTGACTTTAATTCAGGCATGCTTATTCATAATATTTTGGGTGAAAATTTGAGAAATATAAAGGTACAAGAGTCTAGAAATTATCGTTTTAAAAAAAAATGTCCTTTAATTTGTCTTGTAGTTTTATGTAAATGTGAAAGCAAGGGCAATTAATAATAACATGTATACCACATATGCGGATGCACAAGTAATGACACTATTAATCACTAATTATCTACCTGTATGGGGATAGAAAAAAATGCTTTATTTCATAGTGTTTTTACACTGTGTTCCATACCATAGCAGTAATTCCAATTAGTAAAAAGGAAAAAAATTATGCCTTCAACAATTGCAATGTGTTTGCCTGATGAAGGTTTATGACCAAAACGTTGCAAATTAAGTTTTCAAGTTTGACAGGTTTAAAGACCTCAGTTTTTAAATCATTTTGCATATTAACGCTTGTGAAATTTGTCTGAAGAGACTAAAAAAGTCTAAGTATTAATGAGTGTTTCATATTTTTAATAGAAAATATAGCTTATTTTGGATCAACTTATTTTGCACTTATTTGTAAAGAAACAAAGATGTGTCTGTTACTGACCTAACTTCTAACATATACAGGTTTCAATATCAGCAGGACCTAGTTTTATCAAAAATATTTCTTACCAGTAAAAGTATCATTATTTGAATTTTAGCTACATGTTGGACCATTCAGCCCTGTTATGGCACATGTGCCAAGGACAAGCTTGTCATTTTGTACACAGTACCACCAGTTGTTATGTAAACCACTTCATTTATTTGTCACCCTTTATTTCATAAAGGGCGATGAGAAAAAAAATATATTGGCACAATGTAGGATTTACATAATCTATCAGAGTATATGTACAATATTTTCAAAAACTCATTTTAGTATGTGCTTCTTCAGGTTTGTTTTACAGTAAAAATAAGTATCTCAGTTACAAATCTTCTAATAGTACAGTATATTTAGAGAACTTGGTTGTCTTGTTGTATTGGCAAGGATGCTTAGAAACCTAAAAGATCTGGGCCCGTATCCCTAAAGACGTTTTGTGCAAAAAGTGGCTCCTAGTGGCCAAATTTTAAGAAAATTCTCAGAGTCATGATATTTTCTTAGAATTTCCCCTAAAAATGACACAAAAATCCCGGTTAATATGAAAGCTATTCCTCAAGATAGACCAGCCAGCAATCAAAGACCCTCGTTAAGACCACACTGAGTTGTAACGTTGCAATTTCTACTTCATTAAGGACAGCCCCTTGAGATAGGCCATCTTCTTTTCAGTGGGGTCCATATGGGAGTGAAAGTACAAAATATGCTAGCTAGGATATTAATATGAGCAAATAAGACAAAAATCATTATTTGAACAGGGTTTAATGAGCTTAAGCTTTCACATATTTTAGATTCTAATGTTAGGCTATAACCCCTACAGCTTACTATTCATTTTCCAGATATTTTTTTGAATGTGAAATATTATTTACAATTACAGTCTGTATAAGATTAGAGTTTATAATTATGTTTATTGAATTGAGGGTACATCCTTTTCTCATTATCACCAAAAGTTCATTTTCATCAAACTTGTAGGATCAACCAATCACGGCTTTTGAAATAATGACTCATACCTAGCAACGGGGTCAACCACACCTCCTCACTAAGATAGTATTTTCCATCCATTCCTTGCTCAGAGTTCACTGAAAATGTTCTGGAATCACGTCTAAGCTAAAACTCCTGGCAAGGAATTTTTAGGTTAAGTTAGGAGCTCTCTGGGAGGATTCTCAGAATCTTTAGGGATACGGGCCCTGGAGCTTACCACCAAACCTAAATCATCAGCAAGATGCTTGTCAACAATTATACAAAGGGTATGATTGCTGTAACAACTTAAGACTCTTCCATCTGTTCAGTAAAATATCCATTGTTAATTATTTTTGCCAAAGCCCCTTTTATATTGTTCTATTTTGCTATGTCTTATGTCATTGACATAATGTCTATGTCAATTATATCAGAAACAAAATATTTGATTGAATGAATGGCTTTTAATCTAAATCCACCAGATGTGTGAATAATTTTAGGCTTAACAGTATTGTTTTCTTTTGTAAAGCAATGACTTTAAGGCAACAAAAGTACATGAAAGCTGATGTTATAAATTATTTTTAGTAGTAATAGATTTGGTGTTTGTGAACCATATGCTGTTTTTGAAAAGAAGAAATGGGTTTTAAAGTGTTAAGACATTAAGAAAACTCATATTAATATAATTAACAATATAATGCTACATTATTGTTTAGACTTACATATAATACACATGGAATGCTTTCTGAAAGCATTTTGGATTGGGATTGGATGATTGGGAGTACATTTTACCACCAGCATGGTCTGGTTAAGAGACATCTTTGTGTCAACATTTTTGTGGAAATGAGCTTCCCCAGTGTTTAATGAGTTGAAGGAGAAGTGTTTCTTCTGTGAGCTCCAATGTTTAAGACCCATGTGTGTGCAGCTGGCAAAAGAAGCAGCAGGATAATGAGGGATCTCTAAGGCCTGGAGCAGAAATACATGACTGAGGCAGGCCTTGATATAATGAAAGGCCACTGGCTTAAAATAATCCGTATTTGGACTGTTGGCTTCTTAACAGGCGTTACAACAGAGGGTGACAGCTGTTTAATTAGGTATAGTGACATTTCACAATGTAGATGTGAGGAACAAATCAAGAAAATGCACATCTGTCATATAGCACCATCCAAATTAGCTAACTTTCTTCAGTTCACCTACTGATTTATTTTAGTTGGACAATTGGTGACTTGTTTGGTCACCTGACAGGAATCTGTTAAAGCTTTAGTGTGCAGCTTTTTATTTCCGTTTCTTTTTCTTTTATTGTAATCAGCGAAAATATTTTAACATATAATTTCTGCTATGGTGATTTCCCACTTCATGTTATTCATTAATATTCTAATTCTAGTGTAGGGGTGTGTGCTTTATCTTATGGGAACCTTTACAAAATACTTGTAGGGGAGGAGTGGCAATATTTTTAATAAGTTTTAGCAAGGCTTAACATTATTCTACATCATCTTCAATGTCCTTTATATCTTAAAACAATTAATTATTTTTACCTTGTAAAAAATAACTTTGT
This sequence comes from Apricaphanius iberus, assembly GCA_028564705.1. Classification (NCBI taxonomy): domain Eukaryota; kingdom Metazoa; phylum Chordata; class Actinopteri; order Cyprinodontiformes; family Aphaniidae; genus Apricaphanius; species Apricaphanius iberus. Next base: position 1,743,565 of record JAPXFQ010002528.1, on the reverse strand, counting down.
AAAAAAAACTTTGTAGAATTACTTTTTTCTTCCTAATTGTCCCAGAAGTAGTGATCAAGATTATATGTGTTCTAAATACAAAAATGTTGTGTCCACTTATGGAACTTGTTACTTGTAAGATGTAAAATGAAGCTCACAACCATAGACTGTAGATACAATCGACTAACCCTTGGGTGACGTCACCCATAGGTTTCAGAAGAGCAGAAAATGAAGCTAACTGGGCAGTTCACACTGCCGCCATCTTATCTACATCACTTGCCTCGTGGCTCTCAGAAAATCCAAAAATGGGCAAAGAGGTGGAGCTGAGAGTGGCGCTGTGAGGCTGGGGGCTGAGGTTTGATGCTAGTGATGGGAAGCATGATGCCCCATGAACCAATGAGGCTTTCCAACACATTGCTAAATGGTTCACTTCTCAAGACCTTAACTAAATGGTTTAAAATGCTACCATCTGCTTTATTATATATATATATATATATATATATATATAATATATAATATATATCAATATATATAATATATATATATATATATACATCCATCCATTTTCTGAACCGCTTGTTCCTCAAGGGGTTGCGGGGGGGCTGGTTCCTATATCCAGTTGTCAACGGGCGAGGGGGGGGAACACCCTGGACAGGTCGCGAGTCCATCACAGGGCCGCAAATAGAAACAGACAGGACAAACAACCACGCACACACCCACACCTAAGGACAATTTAGAGTGATCAATTAACCTGACAGTGTATATATATATATATATATATATTTTTTTTACACAGTATTTCTCCAGCCTCTTTCACATGGGATGGATCTACTCAAAATAACCCCACTGTGGGGGAGACTTCCTTGTTTGGTTGGACCTATCTGTATAAGGGAATTATATTTGGTGTATGATCTTAGATAATGTGACTGCTGAATAAATTACCCACACCAAACAGGAGTGCATAATTCATAGTAAATGCATACAAACAAAAATTTGGACTTTTAACCAACTCTGAATTGTTAAAGAAAATACAGCCTGAGCTTACCTAAGAGGGCTACAAGTAAGATGTTCAATTAAATGTTGCTTCATTGAGCTGGTCAGTCAGTTAATCATGTTGGTCTAATATATCTATGGACCAACTGAGAGACTCCTTTGATACATAAAATGGTGAACATTTTTCCCGTCTTGTGAAGATACAAATGACCTTACAAACTCCACCACTTCCTATAATAAATTTTGTGAGGAAAATGTGTGTATGACTGAGAAGGTGAAGATATTTTCAAATAATAAGTCCTGGGTATTTAAAAAGTTCAAAAACTGCCTCAATGAAAAGAAACTTTTTTCTTTGCTGGTGACTAGGCCTACTGCAGAATAAAAAGTGAGAACGTTAAGAGAGTTTATTTTATAAGCCAGAAATGATTTAAAAAAATAAAATAGAATCCAGATTCAGTATGGGTAATGTGAGGCAGACTTGGGAGGGAATCAACATTTTGATGGAAAAATCTATTAAAAAAATAAGTCAGCCCTAACATTTTTAAATTCTTATATATCGTAAATTAATTTAATAGACTGTATTGCAGATTGATAGTACTGACTGTGAGCAAGAGAGTTATAAGTTGTGTAAAAACATTTCCCAATAATTATTAGGGTGCATGATGTTCCAAGCCTATCCAAAGTAAAACCTAATAACCTAATAAGGTCACAAGGCCTGATTAGCTAAAAATCGGTCTTTTAAAAGACTGTGCTCAACAATTAAAATTCGTTTTTAAACAAATATTTCAGCCTCTTATTGATCTGGGTATAAAACCAAAAGCTTTGAAATTATCAATAATAAGACCAGTTCCAGAAAATGGAGGGTGCTAGTGCTCCTAACAACTTCAGGCCCATTGCCCCGACATCTGTATTATTTAAAACAATGGAACGGGTTCTTGTCAGCTGTCTGAGTAATTCAGTGGCTGATATGCTAGACCCGCTTCAATTTGCATATTGAAGTAGGAGAGGCACTGGGGATGCTGTTCTGACTCTGGTGGAAGTAGTTACAAAACATTTGATGAGTCCAATGAGTTTTGCTAGAATATTGTTTGTTGATTTTTGTTCTGCTTTTAATACAATTAAAACCCAAATTTTTCTAATGAGACTCATCGATCTTAAAGAAAACTCCCGTCTGATCCTTTAGATCAGGGACTTTTCATCCTACCGTCCAAATAGGGTTTGTAGTGGAGAAGACACATTTGAGGTCCTCACATTGAGCACTGGTTGTCCTCAAGGTTGTATTCTTTCCGCTGAACCATTTTTTTTATGTATGAATTTGCAATCATGTATCTAAAACGTATGCCAGTTAGATATGCTGAGGACATGGCCTTGGTTGGATTAATGAAAAAACAAGTTTCTGTGGATGAAGGAGTGTGCTAATACCAAGGCCCTGAAGTCATGGTGTGGTCAGAGCAAACTAAATATTAATGTAGCCAAGTCAAAGAACCTTCTTATATGTTTGAAACCAAATCATACAGTGAAACCAGTTTTACTTACTAACCACTCTGTTTGTATTAAGGTTCACTTTTAGATTGTCTTCTTGGTTTTGCTGAAAATACTGATTACATCTTTCAGAATTGTTCAAAGAGACTATCTTTTAAGAAAGCTGAGAAGTCTAGAAGTCAGTCAGCAAACTTTGTGTAAAAACCAACTGTTGAGAGTATTGTACTCTACCAGCCTGGTTTGGTCATATAAGCTGTAGTTCTAAAAGCAACATTTTAAGGATTGTCTCTTGGGCAGACAAAATAGCTGGCAGACCATAAAAATCCATCTCCCAATTGGCTGTTGAAAGGTTGAGAAACACAGCAAGAAATATTTTAGCAGACAGCATTCATCCACTTTTCTGCCAGTTTGAACCCCAAAGCTCTGGAAGGCATTATAGGGTGCCTCTGGCAACAAAACATATATGTATAAGAAGTAATTTGTTCCTAATGCTGTAAGGATTCTTAACCAACGTAAATGATGAGATCCAATCAAGGACGCATAGTGTCACAATATGTGTGTCTGCAATGAAGTGCTGTTCTAGAGAGCCAAAGGAAAATTTCCAGCACAGTGGACGATAAAGTTCTATTCTATTTTATTCTATTCTATTCTATTCTCTCATGGGTCTGCTCTAAATATAATGCCCATTACCTTAAAGACATAAATTGCTGAGTTAGTTTGCAACATCAAAAACAGAAGACACAGGCGTCAGAGGGGTACCTTAGATCTGTATAGTGACAGTGGAGCACCAGAGTGAACTAAAGGGTGAGATATATGTTGCTCAACTAATTTGTCAGGAGTTTTTGTTTTGGTATAGTGAAAAGGAGGAGTGGCGACCTGACCCGGGGCAGGGCGATAGGTTAAGGCTGTTAAGGCTGTTCCCTGTCTTTACATGTGGCCAGTAATGTGTAATCTATCAAAATTAAGATATTGTTCTACACAGAAGCTAAATATAATAATTCTCTAGACTTTCAAGGACTAATATGGTTAAGTGCATGGCATTTCATTTAAATTCATGCCACACTTGCACCCTGAGCACACCATATTAATCCTGAAAACTGGTGGAGACAATGTCAAGCTTTGAGTTTACTCTTTTTTCAGGAGTTGTGGGGAAGTTGGTTAACATTGATGTAAATATAGATGGAGGTGAAACCAGCGGAGGTGAGGAAGAAAACCTGCTTGGGGGCAAAAAAAAATTGAGAATGGGCCAGATGTTCATAGTTCAGCAGGACAACATATGATATACAGTATATTATGTTGTATGCTATGTGTGTTTTGAGGTTTCTCCCATTACCAATAATAATAAAATAATAAAATTAAGTCAAAATGTATATCAAAAACAGCAAGCAAAGTGTGACAGAATAACTAAATAAACAGTAAATAAACCATAACATATCTAGATCATATCCATGGTAGATCCAAACATATATCTGTTTTAAAATGGCCTAAACCTGAATCTAATGAAGACTTTTGGAAATGCTTGATTTTTATACACTCTCTGTCCAGCCCGACTGAATTTGCACTCTTTTGCAAGAAAATATATTTAAATGTCAACTTTATGATTTGCAAAGCTTGGAAAAACATGGACCAAAACACCAGATCTTGGAAATTAAAACATGTATATGCCACACTTTTCAGATTTTCAGTCTCACATACTGTGAGACTTTGTGTTGGTCTATCACATACACTAACAACATAACATTTCTCCTTCTAATATCATACATTTTAAACTTGAATATGGGCAGTTGAAACATAACAACATGTGAAATATTTAAGGGGTAATATTACTCTTGCAAAGTGCTTTTACATTCACATACAGCAATACATACAAGTCCAGATTCAAATCTGTTGTATGCTGCCAGGCGAAAAATAGCTTTTTAGCCTAATATTGTGTATTTATAACCACAAATTAATTTTGGGTCAAAACTGAAATTCTGTCGGGTAAAAATGATGTTTGTAACAGGTATTATCACTGCAAATGCACCTGGCTACATTATCAACGCTTACTGCTCTCATATTCACATACCGACTAACTAAAGCTAACGTCAAATTCTTCCATATTGGTATTTCGTGCCCTCAGGTCTGCCAACATCGCTGCACCATATTATATTCACTGTGGACTGCTGTGCCAGAGGGCATATCAGAAACAGACCAACTATGGGCTATACAAGCTTACAAGCTTCACATGCAGACAAAGAAACCAAAATATACACTTCTTTCTCAACCATGATATCACTGGCACACCACACCAGCACTCTAATCCATTTCCCCAGACGCCTACACTTGAAGGGATCTGCGGATGCCTGATAAACACAAACAGAAAAAGAAAAGCCCTGAGACTCTGCCCACATTTACTGTATGTTTTTCTTACTGTTACCATTCAGTACATTTTTACACCTTTTTGCTGCAATAATTTGAAGTTACACCACCCCAGGAAACTATTTCACGGACAGCTTCATCGCTAGTTTTAGGGTTCCAGGTAGTTTCACAAGTTTTGCCGTCTATCTCTTTAGCGTTTCCATCTCTTTACGCTCATTGTCCTGTGTTTATGGTTTGAAAAATCATCACTGCCTTGAATAACAAACAGTTCTTTTTTTTCTGCGACAACTAATTATCCAACCACTTTAATTGGTCAGGAGCCATTAAAGATAGCTAATAAAGGAAGCTGATAATTACTGTGCTACGGTTGGGTGTCTGGAAATTAAGGATTGTTTTGTTTTGGAGCTGGTGAAAGCAGGGTGAGGAACCCTACTAAGAAGCAAAATAATTAGATCAGCTGACAAGTGTTTCTGTCATTTTGAATAAATAGGAACAGGTGTTAACTCAAGAAGAAAAGTATTTTTTGTGTAGTTTAGGAGTCTTCATCTTCCATTAATGCATTTTTTTTAAAATAACAAATCAAATTTATTTGTACACTTTATTAGTACAAGATGAAACAACAGTAGCAAGAGCTGCTGCAGAGGGAGACTGGATGGTCCAGCCTCTGAGTAGAAACGCTAACAGAGGCTAACGTTCAAAACACCCCCATAGCTCTCCAGCCATAGGCAGGTGAAAATCCAGTCTGTTTGCTCTAACTACTTCAATGGTTTTCAGTTTAAACCACCTCGATTTTAGGATTTCATGTTTTCTGTTTCTCTCAGTGGTGTGCGCGTAGCACATAAGATACACATTCCAGCTCGCCACAGGCCGGGGCGAGTGTGTATGAGATGGAGGGCGTCTCTGTGAGACCATACCTGTGACGTAGACAATGTACGACGGTAGCCCTGAAGGGTCACAGCACGCAACTTAAGAAAACACATGCAAAAAGACAAAACACAAGTAAATTTAGAAAAACGACTCAACACATAAAAAATGTGCTGCAAATAAACCACCAAACAACACATAAAAAAAGCTAATTTAGAAAAATGACACAACACATAAAAAAATGCGCTGTAAATAAACCACCACACATCACATAAAAAGCACATTTAAAAAAAACGCCACAACACGTTAAAAAAAATGTGCTGCAAATAAACCACCACACAACACATATAAAGAACTGCAAATAAACCACCACACAACACATAAACAATGTGCTGCAAATAAACCAACACACAACACATGAAAAAAGCAAATTTAGAAAAATGACACAACACATAAAAAAATGCGCTGTAAATAAACCACCACACATCACATAAAAAGCACATTTTAAAAAAACGCCACAACACGTTAAAAAAATGTGCTAAATAAACCACCACACAAAATACATAAAAAAAACAAAAAAATTTATATGTTGTGTGGTGGTCAATTTGCAGCTCTTTTTTATGTGTTGTGTAGTGGTTTATTTGCATTTATACAGTTTATAAGCACACAAAAAAAGTTGTTTTGTGGTTTATTTACTCTTTAATGTGGTGAATTTCTATTTGCAATCCTTTTTTGAATTTTTGCTCTTGATTGATTTATGTTTATCACATGTTAGTGTTATATTCTGTGTAAGAAGTACAACTTATTCATATGTATATCTGAATGTGGTGTTGTATTCCCCTATTACAACACATCTTGTTCAATATGTTGTAAGAAAAATCTTGGAACATGTTTACAGCTTAAATTGGGGGACAAATGTATTTATTATTCCTAATGGTGTTGTCTAGAATGATTGTGATTTTATCGATGAACTCAGGGTAAGTCTACCTGATTGATGATCGATTCTGACAGTTGTGGTAGATAATGCTACAGGTTTGCAGATCTTGGTATAAATATATAGATGAAATTTGAAAAATCACATTGACCATTCCATTTCATCTCTTGAAGAAGCCTGCTCATAAATTTTCTTTTGTTGCCCAAAAAAAAACATTTTCCGTGTTCTCAAACTTGACTCTGAGATTTTGTGAGCAGCCATATTGTTTGAAATATAAATTATAGACATTACATGTGGAAGTTACATGCATAGAATTTAGAAGTTGGTTTCTGATAAGGGAATATTCTATTGATTTATTAAAAAATTTTATTCAAAAAAATTGATTACAGACTTTGATATTTTGAGAGTGAATATTTTCCCGACAGAGCAACTGATGCAGTTGGTAGCACTGTTGCCTTGTAGCAAGAAATCCTGGGTTTGAATTCCAGCCTGGGGTCTTCCTGCATGAAGCTTGCATGTTCTCTGTGCTTGTGTGGGATCCCTCTGGGTACTCCAGCTTATTCTGACAGTCCAAAAACATGAATGTTAGGTTAAGTGGTCTCTCTAAATTGCCCTTAGGTCGAAGTGTGTGCATGTGTGGTTGTTTGTCCTGTGTGTCTCCATCTAGCCCTGTGATGGACTGAAACTGCAACCTTGTAAAGGACTTAAGATTATTTCCAAGCATATTCTTGCTTGCTTGGTTTGCTAATACTTTACAAAAATAATACATATAGAACATTTGCTTTCAGGGAACACACCATATTCATGCTTATTTTACAAGGCAAAATTGAAGTCAGTGCACTAAAACTATGCTTCATAATAATGCTTCATAGTTACTATAGCTATAAAAAGGTTAAGAGAAAATGGCTGAAACTGGAAAAAAGATTAAGACTGGTAAACTTACATCAGTATTCTCCAGAGAAAATGGACTGCAGTGCTTCCAGGATTTGCTGACCAATCAAATTTCAGTACAACTCAGATTCACCCATTGGCACATTCAGGGATCTTTTCTTACCACAAACTTATCTGCAGTTTGATGAATGGCTTGGGGGGACTTTTGAGGTTCAGTTTCCCAACCTCAAGTGTCTCAGGAGGTGGAGTGCACGGAAGGTATACTATTCAAGTTAAAGGCACCACAGCTTTTCTCTGCATTCAGAACATATATTTTTAAGATTTAACACAGCTTGAGAAGACATTTTTAAATTATGAGTAATGTCTTGATGTTCTTGTTGAATTGTTCGTCTGTATATACCGTATGATTTCCTGTACAGGACCAAATTTACTATTTTGAATAGCTTTTGCATAAGGCCAGCACATCATGGAACCAAATTTAAAGTGCATTTTTTAAGTTTATTATTTTTGTTGAGGAAAATCATGTGATTTTGCCACTTTTTTGAAGATTTGCCTGTTGATATAATTCCTTAAGACTGCACCATTAGTCTAGGTTATTTTTCCTTTTTGGCTTCTCATTGTATGTGTAATTACAAACACACACGACAGGCAGGGATAGGGTTTTAATACAGACAGGTTAAAATGAGTCCCTAGTTATAGGGTTCCAGCATAAAGGGTCAGACAGTGGAGTGTGCCGATAAATATAAATACGTGGGGACAGTCACTGACGATAAACTAAATTGTGAGGCACACTTCAAGACAGCGTACAAAAAGGGGAACCAGCATCTAAATTGTCTGAGGAAACTATCCTCCTTTCACATTGACAGAAAATTCTCACTATGTTCTATCGCTGCTTCATAGAATCAGTGATTTCTTTTAACCTGGTGTCTTGGCTTAGCAACCTATCACTAAAAAATAAGAAACTCCCAAAACCAAATTGTGAGGTGGGCTAGTAAGCTGATTGGAGAGCCACAGCCGAACCTGAAGTACCTGCACAGTAAGCAGCTACAGAGGCTAGTCGGGTCTATCCGAGAGGATGGATCCCACCCACTGTACGGTGAATTTCAGCCTCTTCCATCAGGCTGCAGGTACAGAATGCCTGCAGGCAAAACTCAAAGATACAGAGGCAGTTTTGTTCTTTCTGCAATCAGAATGCTAAAACAGCACCTTGGCAAATGTCGGACTACACATTAACTTATAGAGTGCATTTATTTCACCGTACTTACCCCACCGTACCGAGTTTACATATTTCATCTCATGTTCCTGCAAAATCTGTTTGGATTCATAATGGTTAATGTTTATGTTAGAAACACAAATTAACACTGTTAATGTGCATCTCCTCCTTTCAGGAATAAACCTGTTTTCAGGTTGATGTCAAAAAGAATTTATGTTGCATGCAGCCTAATCTTGATCTCAATAACACTTTCAAGCTCAATGTAATGCAGAGATGGGAAGCCTTAGGCTGTCAGAAATGCTGACATGCAATGAGGTGTAGGGACTGATAATAGGAGGCAACTAATTACAGTATTATATTCTTCCTTTTTTTATTTAAACTGTTACTTTAATTCTTGTTAACGAAAATATATATTTCACTGAAGTGATTTTTTTGTCCTATTAACGATAATTTTCAATAACAGAACAAATTATATATTGTGACCAAATAAACTTGAACCACATTTAGCAAAGAATGCTTTAATGTTACAAGAACATTCACAGCAGAAAGTCTCAAACAAGTCAGACGTCCATTTGTCTTCTTAGTGCTTTATTTTCTTTATTCCTAGTGGTGTTGCTGATATTGATTCTGCCTGCATCATATTCTTTTAGATGTATTTTTGAAGTAAAAAATTTGCAGTTTAATTTAACTTCTTTTTCATCTGTTTGTATAACCTCTGATATGTCTGAATGTAACTACTTGTTGAACTGCGCCTATAATCAGATGAAGATTAATTTGTGGTTTTAGCCAATCACCCAAAAGGGAGATGGGATTATTCCTCTTACATGATGATAATCGTCCATCAGTTGTCATCCAACACACAAACAACTAAAGAGTTATCAAACATTATCGCAAAATCCAAAAATGTACTAAATGTTTGTTAGACTTACGTTTATTAATTAGGGTCGAAGCTAATCAGACGGACTGACAGTGCCTTGACCATTAGCACAAGTGATTTCAATATAGTCACAGTCACTTGAAAGAGAAAACATTCACAAACTTTATTATCTGTTAAAATATGTTCCTTTGTATCAAATGGATGTTAATGATGTTAGTTAGTAATGTTTTAAATTTGCATTGAGTAACTTTCCACTGTCCCACTTGCTTGATCAAGAAAGGAGACTACTTTGAAGATGCAACTGGATGGGCTTCCTTGCATGACTAGCAATACCAATTTCATGACTGAAAATGAAATGGCCTTGTTTTTTCTTGCTGAAGTGCCTTGAGATTATTTTTCTTGTGATCTGGTGATAAGTTGAACTGAACCTAATTAAATAAATTGAATTGAATTCAAATGAATCGAATGCTTAGGTATGTTTTGTGTGTGTCTGTGTGTGTGTGTGTACGTGTGTGCATGTGTGTGTGTGTGAGTGTTGCCCTATGATGAGCTGGTGAGTTGTGCCAGGTGTAAACCTCCTCTTGTCCACAGTGAAAAAAAGAACATCTCAGCTTTTTTTTTCAACTTTATCAAGTGGTTCCACATAACTGCTTTAAGTTACTGTTTAGATAATGTTAAGATATCACATATTAATATCATATTTCTCTTACTTACTAAAATAATACTTTGTATAACATACTAAGTAACCAAGTATCTTAACAGTTACTTAAACCAGTTGTGTGGAACCACTTGACAACATTTTTAAGGATATCTGAGGTTTCTGTTTTTTAGTGTAATGAGTGCTGGAGATAGGTACAAGCCCTCCTGCGACCCTGCACTCATAAGCGGTATAGACGATGGATAGATGGATGGATGGATGAATTGATTAAATTAAATTGAGGTCGTCTGCCACTGCAATATGAAATCTGTCGAGTACAGGTAAGATACCTGTTACTGGTAATAGTTTCACAGAACTTATCTTCAGAGAATCCATGCTATCCCTTTAGGCTAAAGCCAATTTAAACATTACATCAAACAGCTTCCCCTGAGGGATTCCATGCAGCTTGTTGCTTGTGTGTTTTACCCATGTGTGTCATTAGATATGTCAACTAATTGCTTTAATTAAATGTGAATGCAGTTTAGCCTCAAGCACATTTCGCATGGGTTTTCTCTCTTTCTCTGTGTGGACACCAAACAAAATCTCCTTAGATTTTTTACATGTAAGAATCAGAGAGAATAAATAGCATGACAGGATAAACAATTTTGTTTGTAATAAGCATTTTTATAACAAGAAAAATGTACCCAAGGATTATTGTCATAGAGAGATGAAAAGTTATCACTGACGGACATTAATTCTAATATTTGACATCCAAGCCCTTGCTCTGTCGAATATGCCTGTATAAACAGTCTTACTGGTGTAAAAGGATATGGACAAATCTGTAACACCACTGAATTATTCAAAGCACTCTGCTGTCCAGCCATCCTGCCAGCTTTTAGAGCCTTTGACTCCTTTATTGATTTTGGTGCTTTGACTGAATACAATTGATTGTCAATTGAATGACTAAAATAAAATTAAGAAGATTGTTGTGGAAACATGTTCAGAAATTTAAACAATGTGATATAAGAAACTTTTCTGGTATGATAAACAGAACATTTCCTAAGAGTAAGTCCAAACAGAATCTAATTTGTATCTATCTGTTTTATGTAATGGGTGTTGAATCCATTATAACATCCCCTAAGTACCCCAAAGAAACTGATTAGAAGTATTTTATTATCTATTACAAAGCAATTAAGAGCCTGTCCCAAAATAAAAAAGGCTTTCTGTGTCAGAAGATGACTAAACCTAAATCACTGTAATGTGAAGTAGGGCAAAATGTTTTTTTGGTTTTTTTATAGTAGATCAGTTTATAGATCAGACAAAAGTCAGACAAAACTATTTACTGTAACAAAAAGACCTAATATCCATTCAATAAGAAATGAGTGTTGTATCTCTGCATGACCAAATTCATGTTTGAGCATTATGAACGCTGTGTGTCTGCTGTATCTGGGGTGGCCTTATCTTCCATGCTGCAAAGCATTTTAATTGCTATCAACTAGCTGTGCTGAACTGCACAAAAGGTAATGCAAATTACATTTCATTTGCATAGATTGCTTAATCAAATTAGAACTCATTCCATGGTGGCAGATTCAGGAGGATTTCCTGGCAGCTTTTCCTTAAGCATTAAATATATACTGTTGTACACAAGTTATTGATGGACCACTGTCATTGGCTCGGCACATACAACCTGAACCAATAGACTCACTAGTGTAAAATGTAATGTTCTCACATGGTGATTCTGTAACACAATGAGCACAAGGACAACATGCAAATGTAGGGCTTCTCCAGGGCTTAGAGAGAGAAAACAAATGCCCCTTTCTGCAAACCCCAATAGCTGGATCTTTAAATATTTTATCACTCTTGTTTTCAGCTTAACTTGCAGAAAAGAGAAGTGGGGCAGAGAAAAGCACTGATAGCTCATGCAGCGTGCAGCAGTTATGAGACAACAGAGTGGGCTGAGTGAGTGAGCCTGCAGTCTCTCCCGCTCAAAATCAAGCCGTGCCCAGCTTATGCCTGTGAGCAGTTCAGGCTGATTGCCTGAGTGTTTCAATCTAGTAATTCCTCTGTGTGCTTTGACACTGATGTCAACAGATGGATAACTTCTCCAAGTCTAAGCAAACTAGGCTTTTCACCTTCGGCACATCTTTGAAGTTTGGGAACCTGGAAGAGGACAATCAAAGACACATGGATCTAATTTTTGTGAAACAGAGCAAATAGCAGCAAAAACTGTTTTATAATGATAAGTGCATCCAAACTATGCAAAATTATTTGTAGAATTGATTTGAGGTTTAAATCAATTGGCTTACCAAATCTGTTATAGTTCACAGCAGCTGGAGGAATAACGCAGCAGTCAAAACAAGTGGTTATACTTAGAAATAGAAACACCTATGTCTGACAAGACAGCAACACAGACAATATTTGGTGATTTACACAGACCTCAGAGGTGCAGGTAATTGGCCTCACCTTGATGTCCCAGAATACCCACAAGATTCCTAAAGGCCTATACCACATTGTCAAGGATGTGGTTTTCTTCTTTCCCACACTCAGTTTCACATCACAGCTGGACTGCTTTTAAATTAGAATCTTTTTCTGGCTGACAAAATTTCTTTTCAGAAAATCAAATACAGTAGTGCCTTGCAAAAAAATATTCATAACAGTTTAACAGGGGTGACTCTGGCTCGGTGGGCTAAATAGTTGTCTCATAATCTGAAGGTTGAATGTAGTTTTGATTCCGGCTTCCCTCTGTCACATGTTGATGTGTCTCTGGGCAAGGCACTTAACCCCAAATTGCCTACGAGCTGAGTTATGAATGTATAAATGGGTGCGAATGGGTGAATGTGGCTTCAGTGAAAAGGTCAGTATGGCTTGAAAAGCCAAGCATTTTACTTTTTGCCCCATTTAAACCACAAACCTCAAAACATAGGATTATATTAGGGATTGTGTAAAACACACTGTAGTAAATAACTGTTAAGTGAGAGAAAAATATAAACAGTTGACACTGTTTTTTAGGCATAAAAATATGAAAATTGTGTTGTGCACATAGTTTAAGACTGCTGACTTAATACTAGAACCACCGTTTTTTGCAATTACAGCTGCAAGTCTTTGGGGTATGTAAGAGATGCAAGATTCTAAATGCCGATTTTGAATGGAGTAAACCACACCATTGTAGTTCTAGTTGTATGTTCAATTGTTTTTGGGCCATGTGCACTTTTGGAGGATGCAGCAGGTGTTCCTTGACCAAGAGAACATGGCTAGCATCTTGGCTAACAATGATGTCTGTAATATATGTAGGGGAGATTTCTCTGTATCTGGCTGAGCTCTATGTCAGGATCCTTATGCTGTGTGTTCAAATGCTTTGAATAAGGGCTGAGCAATATAGCCTCAAATCAATATTGCAATATATTGAGCAGACAGACCAGGTGAGGAAGTGACCGGGTCTGTGAGTGAAATCTGTGATTTATTTATTGGGCAGTAGTTTTTTTTTAGACACAGGATATTTTAAACAGAAAATATTTAGCAATTACATTGTAGAGCGGGTATGGTCAGCCAGCGGTAGATTCAAGCGTAGAAGATTTTGCAACATACTGGACTCAGCATATCTGCTCTGAATGACCAGGATCTGGGTGGGCGGAGCTGCAGCATGCTCTGCTGATCAGTTAAAACAGTAACAATGATACGTCTTCAATGCTTGAGTCTCCAAAAGTATCCAATAACACCATAAAAACTCACTAGATTTGTTGTTTTTTTCAAAAGGATTTGCTAGAGATGTCTAAGGGCGCTTTCACATGGTACGGGAGTCCGTACTCGGGTACGGTATTTGGTCAAAATCCACTTATTTCGTACCATGTGAACACAGACTGTACCGTGCCAGGATACGGCCAGCGAGACCTGCCTTGGAGGTAGTATCCGAGTCCAGGTACGGGCGGCCACGTATCATGTGAACACAACCCGTACTCTGGCCGCACTCAAGACAATAGACGCGCTCCACGCGGAAATGACGACACCGACCGAAATTACAGAATCACCTCGCGACCATACAAATACCAAAACAACGCGATTCAAGCATCCCACAGCAACACAGCAGATTACAAAACGGCGGGTTTACTACAACACTAACCCTGTAGATGGCTTCAGGTAGCAGCTGACCAGTAGACCAGTTTGTTTACATTCTAGGCTGTCGCTCGTTTTATGACGTCGGTACTTCTCACTCCCTTGTTTGTTGGAGAACTACAGACTTATTTGTATACCGCCACCTGCTGTTTATTTGTAGTAAAACACTGGATTCAAATACGGGCAGAGATCCGTGACATGTGAACAGAAAAAATTAGCATTTTCTCTGGCCGTTTTCTGGTACGGCCACACATGTGAAAACGGCCTAAACACTTGCTAAATATAGCCACACAGCTGCTATGTTGGCAACACTGCTCCATTCATGGTACAGACTGGGTGAATTCAACTGACTGTACATAGTCACGTGACTCAACCCAAGTACTACACTTAGTCTTAAAGGGGGATAAGCACTGCTAAACTAAAACACACATTTTCATTTTTTTTAAATACCAAATTTACAAACAAGGGCAAAACGACGTTGGTAACAGTCCTACACTTCGGTATTAGCAAATTTTGGGTACACCCCCAAGCCCTACTTAAAATTAAAAATTTGTTGTGCGATTCCTGCTACGTATGGTCATCTGGATCAGATTCTGCTTGTTAGGATATTTCCTACTACTGAAAGATGTATTTAGCTCCATCAAGAAGCACATAAATCTAATTTGCTCTTACTTTACAATAAAGTCTGACTTGTTAGAAATAATAAAGGAAAAAGAAAAACTAAATAATTCTAAACAGCACTCTGTGCTAATTAGAAACATGCACTGTTAAGCCATTTTTATTTGTCTTAATTTGATTGGTTCAAAATGCTACTATAAGGCTACTTTTGGAAATAGTTATGTTCTTTACACACAAATGTACATAGTGACACAATGTTTAGGTGCCAATGGTTCCTTTTAAAGCTTTTACCAAATGAGCAGATAAAATAAAGGTTTAAACTTCAGCTGCACAGTAATTAGAAGTGTTTATGTCAGAATCCAATGTCTCCATTAACACTAACTAATATATTAACTGTGAGAACATCCCACTGGCTGGCAATGCATTCACCAAGTCAATAGTAATGGCTTTTACAAAATATTGTCACTGGCAGAACAGGTAATCTCTTTTACGGACTAAACATGCTGTTAGAGGACAAAAGAGTTGTTAGATACATTTGCTGAGGTGACGTTAAAACTGACTTTGCAGAAATAATTTGTTTCTCTGAACTGCTAATGTGTTTCCAACCGTTGAATTGTTAGAAATTACAGAACATGTTACACTCATTAGTATGTTTATGTACTATATCAAAACCTACACAAAAAAATGCACAATACACATGATTTAACATTCCTTTGAGCTAACCTTTTAAAGTGTAAACATTACCAACATTCTTGATGAGTTATGGGAAGATACATTGCCTAAATTACCCACTTCACCTAAACAGACTGTAATTTTAAAAAAGTTTTCTCCAGCGTATGCCTATGTATTTTTTTACAAAGAAATACACTGAACAAAAATATAAATGCAACATTCAACTGAACTCAAAGATCTGAGGTTTTTCTGCATACACAAAATAACCATTTCTCACAAATATTGCTCACAAATCTGTCTAAGTCTGTGATAGTGAGCACTTCTCCTTTGCTGACATAATACATGCCACCTCACAGGTGTGCCATATCAAGATGTTGATTAGACAGCATGATTATTGCACAGATGTGCCTCAGACTGGTCACAATAAAAGGCCACTCTGAAAAGTTTATTTGTATCACACAGCACAATGCCACAAATGTCGCATGTTTTTAGGGAGCATGCAATTGCTGACAGCAGGAATGTCCACCAGAGCAGTTGCTTGTGAATTGAATATTCATTTCTCTACCATAAGCCGTCTCCAAAGGCGTTTGAGAGAATTTGGCAGTACATCCAACCAGCCTCACAACTGCAAACCACGTGGAACCACACCAGCCCAGGACCTCCACATCCAGCAAGTTCAAATCCAAGATCGTCTGAGACCAGCCACTCGAACAGCTGCTGAAAAATTCGCTTTACATAACTAAAGAATTACTGCGCAAACTATCAGAAATCCTCTCAGTAAAGCTTATCTGCATGCTCGCCTTCCTCAACGGGGTCTCAACCTGACTCTAGTTTGTCGTTATAACGTCGTCGACTTGAATGGGCAAATGCTCACATGCGATGGCGTTTTGCACATTGGAGAGGTGTTCTCTTCGTGGATGAGTCCTGGTTTACGCTGTTCAGGGCAGATGGAAGACAGCGTGTGTGGCATACTGGGGGTGAAAAGTTTTATAATGTGAATGTTGTGGATTAAGAGGCCAATGTTGGCGGTGGGGTTATGGTATGGACAGGTGTACGTTATGGACGGAAAACACAGGTGTATTTTATTGATGGCATTTTTAATGCTCAGAGATACCGTGACGAGATCCTGAGGCCAATTGTTGTGCCATACATCCAAAAACATCACCTCATGTTGCAGCATGACAATGTACATACCCATGTTGCAGGGATCTGTACACACTTCTTGGAAGCTGAAAACATCCCAGTTCTTGCATGGCCAGCATACTCACCGGACATGTCACTCATTGAGCATGTTTGGAAGGCACTTGATCGGCGTATACAACAGCATGTTCCAGTTTCTGCCAATATCAAGCAACTTTGAACATCCATTGAAGTGTTTAAGGCACAGCTGTGCAATAATCGTGCTGTGTAATCAGCATCTTGATATGGTACACATGTGAGGTGGCATGGATTATCTAAGCAAAGGAGAAGTGCTCACTGCCACAGATTTAGATAGATTTGTGAACAATATTTATCTGGGAAAAAAAAGGTGTCATTAGGTTTTTTCTCCTTACATTTATATTATTACTTTACATGCATGTTGGCCTGAAATCATGCCTGGGAGGACAGTTATATGTTCGTGCAATGTGGCTACATACAAGCCACAAGATCAGTTAAGTATTTTTATAAAGTTCCTAACAACTTTCTGACACAATGGAGAATTAACAACATGAATCAGACATTTGTATTCTGAAAATTTTAGTGACGTCATTGAAAGTTTAATTTGTAGCAATCCCTCGCCCATAATACTTGATATCACAAAACCTTTGTCATCTAGCGTCTTTGGAACCAGTCCATACACCGACTATTTTAATTTCTACCCTAGTACTATTCTGGTTTAAGTAATGCTCTGCACCTTCACGGGTCAGTGGGTTTTCCAGTGTAATTGACACCAATAGGACAGCAGGTTGAATGGTAATAATAACAGAAAATGTACTTCCAGATTTGGAAAGCTATGTATGTGAAAGAAAACAGTCACCTGGATTGAGCTGTCTTTCTGGACATCTCATGCATTATTTGGCAATACTGCAGTTTTGTGACATGCAAGTGGCACACAGCAGACCCTGTTGCCCATATCTTGATTTTTGTCTCAGGTTTTATATAAGAACCCAGAGAGGTGAAGTGACCTAAGATTATATCACTGTAGTAGTGCGATACAAAAAGCTTGAAATTGGCTGCTGGAGGATCATACTGAGTGTCATTTGACAAAACCCCCATGTGCTTAATGTATGTGCCATGACTTTAAAGCACTCTACAAAATACATTTTTACACTGTTTATGAGTTTAGTGGTAAGTTAGATGGAAGTCATATTGGATATTTCTCTGTATTTCAGTAAAATGGCCTTTAATTATCATTTAAATGATCATATATTTTAAATAAGCATGAAAATAGATGTAGTGCAAAGCGTGCCTGTTCAATGAACAACAGGCGCAATGTTAACATGGTTTTACTCTAACAATGACCAGGATCTTTCTCATTTATTTTATTTTACAAAGCGCTTATGTTTAGCAGAATATAAAACCCTAATTAAACATCCACCTTTAAAATTAGTTTGCACATCAAAATTATAGATTTGCTCCACTAGGGTTTCAGTTGAGGGAAACCAATCAAGTTCCATCCACAGTGAAAAAGACAACATGGGAATCCTCACAATAAAAAGATATATCAGGCTGAAGAGAATCCCAAACGAGTATAAATATACGAACAAAACCAGATCACCACACTAAATTAGGAAGCATTGGAAACATCAGTGGCCAAAAGGCTATTTTTGATGTCCCAGTGAAAGCTGGGAAAACAATGTTAGTTGTTAACATTTTGATCTTCTTTGCTATCACTTTCGGAGGGCTAATTTATAACCATGCCAAGTCAGTTCCTAGAGTAGTCATTTCATTCACACAGTTTTCAAAATAGATGGAAAAAAAAATTATCATAAAAGAAAATTAGGTACACTGCATCTTATCCACTGTTTTCTCTAATCTAATTTGATTCAAAAACTGTTTTCACTTTCAACCAAAGTTGCCCTCCTATGGGCTGTATCATTTTCCCAATTATTATACGCATAATAAGCACAGATATAGAATACAGTACACAGTTTCATGTTAGATATCCATAATAAAAACTGGATTCTGTATATTAAAAAGTTTAAGTTGGAAATTCCAAAACGTTATTCAACTGTTGTCCACTGACAACTACAAAATCATATACAGTTTGACACAAAATTATTGTTTTCAGTGACTGTGTGTAAAGCTTTATGCAAGTAAAGTTTTTATAATTTGTTTTAGGATGTGGTTACTGAGTTTTTACCAGGATTTTCTGACTATATGCTGCTACTTTTTTAATAATCTTTGGACCTTGGATCCTACCCAATAAGTCTGGGAGGCACTATATCAGAAAGCGTAAAATTGAGACAGACATGGGGAAAGATTTTGTGCCGAAGAAGATGCTAGTGGTAGTTTTCAGGCACACACCCACGTCATAGAAAACAAAGAAATGTAAATAATGCAGATTTTAAGTTAAAGGCCATCGAGCTGGCTGTCAAAAAAGTAAATACAGCAAATGCACGTAAGCTTGACATCAATAAATCAATGGAGACTTCAGCAGCAGGAAGAATGAAGTCAGTGTAAAAACATGACAAAAGCTTTCAGAGGACATCAAGACACTGAAGAAAACGACTTCAGTGGCTTTAGTGTGCAAGCGGAAGCTGAAGATAGCGTCCAATGACTTTTATGGTAGACTAAAGAATGTTTTATTTTCTAACCATGCAGGTCCAGGTTACTTTGTATTGTGTTGATGCTGTACTGGCAATTTTCAGGCAGAGCTTGAAAATACACAGCAGTTCCTAAATTAAGAGTAACCATCTTTGTACCATGTACCATCTTTAATTGTAAACATCTGTTAGAACATGAAAGTAGGTGCGGCGTACATATGTATAAAATGTATTTTCTTTTCAAATTTAGCTACTGCTTATATTCAGGTGTGCTCAGTAGTCTGTCAATGACGGTATATTGTGAATTCAGTGAGGGTATAAACTGGGACACCGTTGTAGTGTGCAATTTTTTTTGTAAAGTTTTGCACTAAGGGGACATCCGGGCCAGAAATACCTTCTCCACTGGCCTAAACACTAACAGAGTCCCTAACCTATACCTACAAAATACATTCAAATGTTCAGTGAAGTCTTTTCTCTTTTATCAATTTTTTGACTTCTCCTCAATTAGTCTCTATGTGTTGCCAGAGGCAATATAATCGACCCCAGGCCTTCAGAATCAGTAGAACATGCCTATATGAATTAAACTATATAGCAACAGAACTATTACTGCTAATTGGATGGTCAGACCAAAACTATCACTGTCAAGTTTTGCTAGCAAAGCATGGGGTTTTTTAATGATTATTATTGTATGTACACTATTACTGACTGTGAAATTTATTTGGTCTCAGAAATTATTTAAAAAATCTATTTTCAAAGCCATCTTTTTCAGAATAGCAGGACATCATAAAGAGAGGCCGGCCAATCAAATTGTTAGCCAGCTTTTCTCATTCAGGGAAAGGATTTTTCTGCCACTTTTAAAACCAATGCCTATGAACAGTACTACTGCTTTACTGCCACTGAGATGCACAGCAAAATTATAATGCTGAGAATACCTGCTATTTCCAAATGATAAACTTGGTGTTTAGAGTCAAACAGGGTTTGCCTACTTGAGTTGTCTGACCAAGGCAGTGAGATGACATCATGTCACAGCAGAGCACTTGCAGGCTACAATGTTTTTAAGAACATCTCCAGTTCAACACAAGTGCACAGAAAAGAGAGCTGAAAGAAATAATGAAAGACCTGACTGATTGTGTAAAATTAATGGGTAAAAATACATTTTCGTTCAGGGAACATGACGAAACTGCTTGAACCCGTAACAGAAGAAGTACGTCAAGCTTCATTTTTAGCTCACTGAAAACAATACTGACTTGCATTACCATCTGTCAACAAACAAAGGATTTTGTGACACTTTAGGAAGAATTTAAAATGATCTGTTCCATACTACTGGTGAAGTTTTAGGAGAAGCATTAAAAGAACATGTTTTGAAATGTAATATTTGCAACCATTGTGGTGTATGAGAGAACAGAAGTGAGCAACACAATGCATGTTGTACTTATCCTATGTAATGTGACAGACACAGGTGTCAGGGTTTATGACATTTAATGATCTCACTAGTGGCAGAAGAGCTGATGACATACTGCTCTTTTAATCAAAGAATTTGTATGTCTGGAAAAAGTTGTGGGACAGTGTTATGATGGCATATTAGTCGCGTCATCTGGAATAAATGGGGTAGGGGCCAAAATTAACACTAGAAGACCCAGGATTTTTTGCTATACCTATAAAACCCAGAGGGCAGCCGATCGGCTGCAAGGCCACCTGTGAACCCTCCTTTTGTTATGTGAACGAGGCAATCACTGGGGCGCCACAGGACGTGACGTGAGCCACTTCACTCAAAACACCTTGACATAAAATGGAGGAGGGGGAAGATTCAGATTACAGCAGGATTGCTCTGTCAGAGCTGCTAACTGACTGGGCAGAACATATGAACTGAATCAAAATGTAATATATGTAATATATGTAGAAGGATGTAGAAGTTATCAGGACCCTACAACACTGGGCTTCCAACATCCCCACCAGACACAAAGGAAAAGTAAAAGAATAGAACCACATCAAAAAAAAGCACTCAAAATCTGTGGTAGCCCCACCAGTCATTTACAGAATTGCTCATCAAGTTGATATCTGTACAAGATAATGATTTAATTTATGTAACATGTTTTTCTAACTGAGATACAACAGAAATGTATTTGATGTGTTTTATTTAAGAATTTGTATATTGTTTTTGTCTGTTTTGCTCTGTCCCTCTATTTTCTCTTTTCTCGAGTCGCCTTTATACCTTTATGCTGCAATTTCCGGTGTATGGGGATCGTTTGTCACCAACTGCATCACATCCTACAACCCTGGTCGACACATCACCATTGATGAACAGCTTTTCCCGTCAAAGACTCGCTGATTTTCACTGCAATACATTGCAACGAAACCTGACAAGTTTGGGATCAAGTTTTGGGTGGCTTGTGACTTGAAATCCAAATACATCTGCAATGTCCTCCCATATCTTGGCAAGGACCCCAGTCGTCCCAGTGGGGAGAGGCTATCTGAGAATGTAGTTATGAGGATGATGAAACCATTCCTGGACAATGGCAGAAATGTTACCATGGACAATTTCTTTACATCGCTGTCACTTGCACAATGACTGCTTAGCCGGAAAACCACCATCCTTGGCACAGTCAACAGGATTCGGCGAGAAATTCCACAATCAACAAGACAGGGACCACGATGAATTCACCACTCAGGTATTTTCAACCACTGGTGCCACGCTGACGGTGTATGCGCCCAAACGGAAGAAGACAGTCTACATTCTCAGCAGCATGCACAGTGTGGTTCAGAGTGAAAATACCACCAAAAGGAAGCCAAACACTGTCACCCTTTACAACACCACAAAGTGTGGCGTTGATGTGATGGACCAGATGGTGCGGGAGTACACTGTCCGCACATGAACACGGCGCTGGCCAGTCGCTGTGTTCTATAACATGATTGATAGGGCAGCACTGAATGGTTATGTGCTCTATCAAGCATGCACCGGGAGGCAGGAGAGACGGGTGGACTTCCTGGTGGAGCTTGCAAGAGAGTTGACTCACTCTCATGTGGGTGCAAAGCAGGCACAAAACGAACAATTGTTTCGGCAACAACCTTCAACACCTAGCCCTGGGAAAAGAGCCAGGTTTCAGGTTAAAATTCAGTGTACAAGCAATCATGCCACTGTGCGATGTATCGACTGCTACAAATACACATGTGGCAAACGCAGAAAGGAGACGGCTTGGCAGTGCCAGGATTGTGAGTGATAATTGAAATGTACTCACCTCAATCACTGTTACTTACTGTTAAGTTTTCTCTGTGTGCTTGAAAACTCAAATTTCCCTGAGGGAGTCACCCCAAAGGGATCAATAAAGTTTTAAGTCTAAAGTCTCACTCACTTCCACTCTCTAACACTGTATCCTGATAATACAATTTTTGTTAATATTATTTGTAAATATCATGAAGACCCAGTTGGGATAACCACAGATTTTGAGTGATTTTGTTGATATGGTTCTGTTCTTTTACTTTTCCTATGTCCTAATACATATATTACATTTTGATTCAGTTCATGTGTTATGCCCAGTCAGTTAACAGCTCTGACAGAGCAATCCTGCTGTAATCTGATTCTCCCCCTCCCCCATTTTATGTCAAGGTGTTTTGAGTGAAGTGGCTCATGTCATGTCCTGTGGTGCCCCAGTGATTGCCTCATTCACATAACAAAAGGAGGGTTCACAGGTGGCCTTCCAGCCGATCGGCTGACCTGTGGGTTTTATAGGTAGAAAAGCCAAATGGCTGCTCTCTGGGAGTTCTAGTGGGGGCACACCTATGGCCTTATTTCGACATTGCCATGCCCATCAAATAAATTTGATACTGAATCAAGGGGTCTCAAAGATACTGAGCCCCGCAGGGGACATGGTGGAGAAAATATTTTAAGGTTAGAAAAAAAAAAAAGGATTTTGCGAGATCTTGAGAAACTTTAGCGTTATCTCGAGAAAGTTTTGCATTATCTTGAGAAAATCCAACTCCTTCAACACCAGCTATACGTCCTCTTTTCTCACACATAGTCCATTTTCTCTCCGTTTTGCACACATCCAACGATTGCCATATAGCTGTCCAGAGTATTGCAACTGGTGGCTAATGAACTCAATCAGATCCACTAGTTTAGAATACCGTTTACAGTCCTTTTTGTGCACAAAATCCTTTTCAGATGTCTTTCACTTATTTCTAAAGGTATTGCAAAAGTTTCTCAAGATAATGCAAACATTTCTCAAGATATCGCCAAAGTTTCTCAAGATAACGCAAACATTTCTCAAGTTATCGCAAAAGTTTCTCAAGATAACGTAAAAGTTTCTCAAAATATCGCAAAAGTTTCTCAAGATAATGCAAACATTTCTCAAAATAACGCAAAACTTTCTAAAGATTACGCAAAAGTATCTCAAGATCTCGCAAAATCCATTTATTTATTTTTGTTCTCACTTTAAAATATTTTCCTCCACCATGTCCCCTGCGGGGCTCAGTACAAATATGAACGAACTGGTTTGTACACTTTGGTGCATTTTTCTACAGATCTCCAAAGAACATCCAACTACTCTTGTGACACCAACTTGCTGGCAGTACACCTTAAGATTGGTTAGTACATTGTTTGATAAGAGAGATGCCCTCAAGGAGCTGTTTAATTAATTAGTGGAATGTCATGATAAGTATGACGAGCCTCTGTGCATTGTCCGGATGGATTTACTACTTCTCCGGATGACTTTGAGTTTTGTTTTTTGCTCCATGCGTTCAGCAGGATTTTTAAGTGTTCTGATGTACTTTTTAAATTCAGTTAAATGAAACACTGGATGTGCAATTCCGCCTGGCAAGGGAGAAAGTGTTTTTTGACACCAGTGAGCAAGAGCAGGTTTAATGTGAGGACATCTACCTTTCCAATGTTCTGGAGAACATTCTCTGCTAGATACACTGATTAATACTGATTGATTTAGTACATTTGATAGATTTGTTCTTGTCTCATCTGTGAAGGGGTGCATGCTTAATGGTTTAAGTAAACTACCACTGTTCTATGGTGCACTTCAGAGGGTTTCAGGGATTTGGTATACAGAAGCACAACAATGCAACATTTTTCACTTTAAGAACCCCTTAGTAATATATGGGTGAGTGCAGACCTTTTCAAAACTAATTCTGCTCAGGTCAGTCAGATTTGTAATTTCCCTCTCCATGTTTACAATTATCATTTCTAAGAAGATTGGTTGAATTAACTCAAAAAGGTCCCACATGCCTCTGTGTGACACAACAGTGACTCACAAGAGGCTCCATGTTGTGTTCTTCTGGAGGGTTGGATAATGTCCGAGCTGCTCACCCTGTGGGCAGCAAAAGTTTATCTGTCCTTTTCTGCTGCAGGGCAGGCTGAGGATGCTGCTTGGTATTCAACTGACAGTACAGTTGCTTTATGATCTCATGCTAGTTTATGATGGCTCTATGAAAATTTTACAATATTGACCTTTTCTCGCCCATATGTTTTATGTTTATTTGTCAAGAAAAGTGCATGGAAGCTGTTGAAGTGAAATTAAAAAATACCAGAGCTGTCACTTTGCTCATTTTTCTCAGCAGCTGACACTGTCACTTTTAGCGCTCAAAGTAGAAATCCCTGCCCCTCAATCAATAAAAGAGCTGTCATGGCACCATTGATCAGTGATAACCTAAAACTACTTGAGCCACTCTGGGATTCTCGCCTTATCTTTGAGTCCTCAAACCTTTGTTAGCATTTAAGTAGATTTTAAGGACCGCAGCCACACACGGCAGGACACTGATGGGTTGATGGAGTGATTTTGCAGGTGAGACAGCTCCAAGGCTTTTATCCCAGGTACTGAACTATTTGATGGCTTGCTCTCTTCTGTTTGTTCTAGTGAAGATGGGAGCTTTGTAACTTTAATGGAGGAGCCAGAGAAGGGGACCCAGAGGAACTCTAGTTATAAGAAATTTGGAGATAGCGGGGAAATGACAGCCCCAACATAGGTAACATAAGCCAACCCTGTTGGTGTTTACATTGAGCTTTTTGTTTTTGCTCTTGGCTTTTAGAACTCCAATAATTGCAAGCAATGAAATCATACATTTCAAAAGAGGGAAAAAAAGTATCTCCTTTTCCTCCTGGCAGCAGTTCCTCAGCAGGCCTGTTAGAACGTACTAATTAAATGGCAGTAATTAATTTAAGTGAAACCTAACCTTGAGAAAAAAAGATACATAGCCGCGCAGTGGCTTTTTGTCACTATGCCTGTTGATTACCACCAGCAGCCATTTAAATTGCCTGCAGAAAAAAAATATGCATAAATTGGGGGGGAGTAAAACGCATTCAGAAAAGAAAGCCGATGATCTGGACAACCTTAACTCATAACTGTTCAGGGAATTGGACACGGTTTCAGGTGGGCGAAGTGAGATGAGTCAGAACTAATCCTAAAGTGAAGGAGCTGCTTCTCTTTTGCTGAACCTTGGCAGACAGGGGACGTCTGCAATCCGGGGTCGAGAAACACAGCTAAACTCTCTCCTTACTTGTAAAAGTCATGTCAAGGGACATCGATATAAGCATGTGGTCATTGGTGTGTAAATAGTAAAAATACTAATGCTCAGTGCTCATTATTTACACATTTATTTGTTTTGCCTCTATGCATTTTCTGCATTCATTTGACAATTCAGAAGCAGGCAATTCAGTGCATGCGATTTGTTGGGCATGGATGATTTTAAGGCCAATGTGCAGCTAGAATAAGATAATGTAGCATTGTATACAGCAAATTAAACTTAGAGAAGGAACTAAGTAAGCTCAGATGGGCTCATTTCCTTTTTACAAACCCACATTTCTTCAATTACCACCAAGGTATGAAGAAACAAGGCTCTGTAAGGGTGATGGCACACACCTTGGGAACTGTCCGTGTGTGACGGAGCACTAACAAGCATGAGTAGTACATTAGAATGTGAGCAAAAGATTTTATTTTCAGTGAAGTAACATCTGACCATAGGCCACAATACAGTTTCCTCCAAACAAATTCCTACTACTCAAAATTACATATATGCTATGTTACTTCTATACATTTTCATATATATATATATATATATATATATATATATATATATATATATATATATATATATATATATGTTTTCAAATTGTATATGAAAGACAAACAGAGCATAATTGTACAGTAGAAGGAAAACACGATACATGGGTTTAAAAAAGTTGATGATCAAAACTGTTAAAAGTGTTATCAACTAAAAAAGGATGGTCTTGCCAATTTTTTTGCAAAACAGCTCAGGATCAGTGAGATTGAATGGAGATTGTGTAAACTACCCAGTAAATATTATATCTAACAGATTCTCTTCAAAGTTTGTAGTGTAATTATCAATTAATATAATTTATAAAGTTATGTTATGGTCTATCTGGTTAGTCGAAAGTTATTCAATAATTCATAAATTATGAATGAATGATTTATGAATTATTAATTCATAAATTATTAATTTAATTATCTCTTCATATTATTAACGAGGCACCATCCAGTTTTTCAAGAAAAACCTGGCAAAAACATATATATCTAATTAATGTAAAGTTAACAAATTACTAGTGATTTTACCAAAAGACCTTATCTGAAGGAAATTAATTCTTTGCAATAATTCACACACCCACTCAGAATAAAAGAAACCAGAGATTTGATTCAATGCAACTAATTTATTCTAAACCACACCAAGATAAAGAATTACTAAACATGCACAGAACGGTTCGGCTAACGGCTATGCTAAGGCTAACGACTATGCTACAGGCTAATGCTACATAACAAGATGGCAACCAGCGGTGACGTCACTTAGGCACGTCACAGGGCGCTTCCTGCTGACGTCTGTACGCAGCTACTCGCGTGCACGCGTGAAAGCGGTGCATGGACGTGAACGCGCAGCTTGCCGAATAGGGGGGTTCTATGACATTTTATAACAAGGCAAGGTACAGCGTGGTCTTTTGTTAACAAAGAGAACACGTGGACTTGATCAATGATTTAGCTTTGTTCTAACCAAGAATCTGGTTTCAAATCATGGGATATCAAGAAAATTGGTGACTACACTCAGTGCTGCGCGTCTCTGACAAAAGCTCTGTGTGCCACAGAGCACCTATGATGCTAAACACTTACTATTAGAGTAACAGAGGGAAACAAGATAATTTCCTACGATCAGATCCTCTACTCAATAAAGTATGAGCAGTACCATAAACACGAAACCTTCACAATCCAACGTAAAGCTCACAGATTACTCAACACAAACAAAAATCAGTACACTTCAACACAGAGCGCTCAAGTGAAAACGAATATTAAGAATTGAGAAACATGCATGCATGCAAAATATAAGAAAAAAATATTTGTAATTCATTCCACCCAGGCTTAAAATAAATTAATTCAGTCTTACTGTTGACGTAGATGGTCGTTCCAGGTGTAGAAAAAGACAATCTGAGTTATTCTATTGCGATGGAAAAACCAAGTCTTTGATGGCCGGTCAAAGACTGGAGGGTTTGGTTGCAAAAAGGGGAAAAGTCAAAAACACGTGTTAGAGAAACGGATCTCTTCTTTGGAGTACTAAAAGAACCTGCCACTTATGGAAGCGAATCTCCTTTTAGTCCGAGGATCGAACCAGAGCGGACGAAGTAATGTTATTCAGAGATTTAAACAAGGCGCCTGTGCTGTTCCCTCCTATTTTGTGCAGATGGTCCATTCAAACTGCACGCAACTGCAGCAGGTTTGATGGATTGGCGCTCCTGCCAACCAGGTTGACAGGTCCTCCAGCGCTCAGCGGCTTGGAGGGGGAGAGAAAGAGAGAGAGAGAGAGAGAGAGAGAGAGAGAGAGAGAGAGAGAGAGAGAGAGAGAAAGAGAGAGAGAGAGAGTGAAAGAGAGACAGACGGACAGCTCTCCCATTGGTTATTGGAATGCTGGCGTCATATTTCTAGGGCCCTTTGATATTATATACATATGGCTCAGATCCCAACAAGATCGTTTTTGGCGGTGCTGAATTAAAATGAAATAAAAACTTAAAATTTAGGCCACCACTATGTCTCACTGTATGAAAGGTATGCTTAAAGGCACAGTGTGTAATTTTTAGCTGGTAGGGGCCAGTGCATACCTAAATTTTCACAAGCATGCGGTATCTGTGTCTTCCAGTAAGAAACTCAACAACGGAGGTCCAACTAGGGCTGTTTTCAAACACTCAATTCCCTGAGAATTATCTGTTTGCAGCAACATGACGAGCACATCAGTCTCTCTTTCATCGCTTGGAACTAGCAACGAGGTAAAAATGTATTTATTGCTAAACTTTTTTGCATTTTGAGGGGAAATCAATGTTTTAAAAGCGGGCGTGTTCCGTGCGCTTTGTCCGTCCGGGCTCTTGAAGAAGTAAAGACGTCATCTAATATGGCTTTCCCCGGAAAAGAGGACATGCACCTACAGTATGTATTTTAAAAATGATTTTTAAAGTCATATTTTACAATGTTGCCAATATTTTGCAATTAATGTGCTTTACGTAATTATTATTACATACTATTTTAATGGCTATTTTCAAAGATGTACTGCAAAAACTGCACACTGTCAATTAAACAGCTGAGGTGCTGTTTAATTTTCTTTGCCACACAATATTTTGAAAGGAGGATTAATAGTTTTCCTGCTGAAAGATTTTCTTAGCTGAGATGTGGATCCCTGCAAGTCCTTAAAAATTATGAGGGGTCTTTTTGGCTCCTTTTCTGATTAACTTGCATATTTCTTGGTCTTAAAGGGATATTCTATCCCTTTGTGAAATTTAGACTCTTGTTATATTCCCCCAGATTTAGACAAGTGAGAAAAAGCCCGTAGTTTGAGTATAAGTCTAGTACAAGAAAATGGTTCTCGCTTCTGTAGAAAAGGGTTGCAAAAACAGGCCGAAGACATTCAGCAATGCAATGTTTGACAGAATTCCATCAAATGTTGAACAAAGAAGACAACAGCTGGCTGCCCTGAGAATTCCTCCAGCAATACCTTTGGAGAAAATGAACCAATATCTGGTTAGCAAGGAGCGTTTCACATCAGAGGACTAAGAAAGAAAAAAAAATCACATAAAGATGGTCCTGTGTCTGAAGAATATGGCATTCCCATCCATTTTATTTAGAGAGACTGGGGGTAGTGCATTATCAATGAGATATGGATTACTGAATAAAAGTTACAATATTACACCCTAATGAATGTAAATGGTGAGTTTTGTAGAATAAATCACTTTGAGATGTATTTTGGGGATGCTGCATTATATCCTTGCACCTTGCACCAGCAGCTTGCAGCTGTGCTTTGTTGTAATGTAGGAACAAGTCTGTTTTTTATTCAGTAAGATTTTTTAAAAAAAAACTTTGTTTCAGGAGCACTGAACTTCGTCGTCATCATTATGCAATATAACTTTTTTTCTTTGTTTTTTGTCTGAAGAAATATAATTGAGATTAAAATAATAATGAAAATATTTTAAAAAGTAAAGTGTCGTTTTTTAATAGTAAGCCATCAAAGAAAGCCTTTCTAAATGCTGCAATAAAAAAGTAAAAAACAAAAAAAACGTTAACATGGTGTACTTTTTCTTGCTTATTTAGCAACTAAATGGTTGGCATGACAAAGAGTTTGGTAGAAACAGAGCAAAATATTTCCTTTTGGAATTGTTGAGGACAAGTATACCAAAACAAGCACAATTTCAGGTCACCTTTATAGACTGAAACAAGTAAAAAAGAAAGCTCTCTATCAGGGTAACTGTTTCCTGTTTCAGAGAATATAACTAATTTCAACAATACCATAAGTGATTAATGGATGAGATTGCTTTTGTGGCAAGATGAGTAGATGGATCATTAACAACTCAAGTCAAAACGCATATGTATGCATTTTTTAAGCTCCCATGAGGCTTTCAGCGTGTCTTCTTTGTAGACTGTTGCAATAATCCAATAAAAGGTCTGTCTCGACACGGTGAAATGCTGAGGGGGGAGTTAGGTGCTGTGCCTGAGGGAGTTCGTGCCTGAGGGAGTTCGTTCTCTGTTGTGAGGTATCTTCTTTACAGACAGCACACCTGACAACCAGTTACTCTCTTTTTTTTCTGTTTTACTCCTACTATATTTCTTCAATCTTTCTGCAGCTCCAACATCTCTTTTCCCTGTCTTGCCAACTGACTCGACCTTCTTGTACCTAATTTAGAAAGCAGCTGTGTTGTAGATACCCAAGCTACCCCTCTCTTTGTCTTAAAGCTTGTGATTGCCTCAGCAAGTCTACTTTGATACCTGTAACATTGTGCACACCTTCTGCAATTTTCTTCCTGCAGCAGCAATAACCCAGCTCGGGGCAGTCATGTGTATTGGTTTTCAGAGATGGATACGCGATACAATCAAAAGCTCAAGACTTTAATCACACTGTGTGTCTTGAGTATCATAAGCAACTAAGCACTAATTACCTCAAAGTGCTGATACACTTTGTCTTTACTTGTAAAGCAGGATGAAGGTCCAGCTGAAGAAGACAGCCCATAAGCCAGACCAAGTGACAAGGCGATATACAGCAGAAGCTTTCAACCCCAATCCCTTGGCATATATTACGTAATAGTGTAGTAAAATATTCATGGTACACCATGGGAATAGAATCCTGGCTGCTCTGAACTGCTGAGCAAACATTTCTCCCTGAACCACACAAACACTGTTTGGAAGATAAGGTAAAACCTGAGAGGAAGGAACTGAAAAGCTTTTTTACATGTTAAGTTCACAATATTATGGTAAAATAGGTAAATATGAAAAAAATATTTAAAAAAATAAATCAAGTTACTGAACAGATCAGAAAAAATATAGCCTAATGTACCATAAAATGTAAACTTAACAGCAATTTCTAACCACCTTAAAAAGTTGCCTCTTGATTGATTGAATTAACAAAGAGACGCAATTCAATTCACAAGTGAATATAAGGCTTCAATACACACAGTGATTATTTTTAGCTTAATTTTTTTGTCATTTTGGCAATTATGGCTTAGAGTTAACGGAAACCCAAATGTGAGTTGCTCAGAAAATTCAAATAATACATTGGACTTAATAAAAATGATTTTAAATACAGAAATTTAAATTCATGGTTTGGCATACAAAATCCTAAAGAGCTGTCTAGCTGCATCATTGGCAGGCTCCACAAGGAGAGTACACCACAAAAGGTCATCATTAAAGAAGCTGGCAGTTAACAGTGTGCTGTACCAAGCTCATTAATAGAAAGTGAAGCAGATATGGCATAGAATATCAATCCTTGTGTTAAGCCAATTCTAAACCAGATATAATGTTAACTGCATCTTTCCTTGCTTAACTAGAAAAGGGATAGGGCTTTTGTGTTGGGTAAAAATTATTTTCATACAAAAGTACATTTTTCATTTTAAGTATGATATATGAGTTCAGATTCTCAAAGAAGACTGGAAAGGCACATAATCCAAATTGCTTTTGATCCTATATAAAGTTTCAACAGCTGGCAATGGAGAGTCATAGTGTCATAGACCAGTGTCCCTAAATAAGTGGGCCCAGGGCCGCGTCCAACCCACAAACCATCTATTTCTGGCCTTGAAGCTGGGATTCTTTGACTGGATCCTTGGTCACATGTACACAAAAACTATATTAATGCTGAGTAAAAGAATAATTCATCTATAAATTGACTGAGGAGGATGAAGATGAAAACAAAAGTATGGGATATGAACATTTGTGTTGTCTTTTTGAGACTACTGATTTTTACTTTTAATATTGTATTGAGAAAAAAATAATAATACTTAATTTCTCAGAATATTATTTAAGATTGTTAAATTTATTTCCAGTATGACTTAAAAAGTTAACTATTATTGTTAGCAGTAAGTTTTCTATTTTGGAAGAGATTATTTCTACTATTCTACTATAAATTATTTTCCTCACTCTTGTACCTGTGAAAGCATATGAGAAGTTTGTTATTTAACTCTTTCTAACAAAATAGCACAGTCCTGAAAATGTTTCATATTGACTTGTTCAACACTTCAGTTGTTTTTAAAGTGCTCTTTAAACTGATTTGACTTGGGTTGATGTAAGATCGGAGCCTCCACAAAAAAAAGTTAATTGTCCTTCATAATGACTTAAATACTCTATTGTTTGACAGTGTGAAATTCAGATTTTTAAAACCTAAAACTGTATATCATCTGTTCCTGAACATATTCAGTGATTACCTCCATTTCACACAATGCCTCTGGAAAAGTGCCAGAAAATGAGTATAATTTTGCTCCCTGTAGTTTCTGCATTTCCATCAGCACAGAGGCCAAATGAAAACCTAGCTAACTTAATGACCGAATCATGATAAGATCTGTCTAATTTGCATTTTAGCAATAGTACAATAGGAAAATATATTGTGGTTTCTTATTTTTGGATAAAAGATTTTTGCAAAAAGATGCATTGCTAAGAAGCATCATTACACTTACAGAAGTGCTTTGGGTTTAGGGCAGCAAGAATCATCAAACTAACTATAATGAATAAAATCCCTTCTTTTTTTTAGATTTACTTTAAATATATGTAATTTACCTAAAAATATGAGTAATTATACCAAACAAGACTTCACATTAAACTGTCAGGTGAATGCAAGTCTGATGCAGGGAAAACTGAATGATGAATAGTAAGATAAGCCACACTGGGAATACTGAATCAATTCACTCCACTTATTCATTGACAGGCTCTAACATTTCCTTGAATGTAGATTTGAATGAAAATCAAACATCTTCTTCCAATGGTGGAGTCAAAAATCATAAGTACTGAGTTATTCCTTTCACTTGGGGCCCATATAAATGGCATTTACATGACATCTTGTTTTTCCTAAAAGTGTTATTCAGAGGAAATTGTTCAGCCTGTTGAGTGTACCATCGATGTAGACTTTAGGGCTAAATTATATATTCATATTGTTTACTTAATATACCAGAAACATGTTGGTATAGTGTGATAAACACAACATCAAAAATGTGTATAGTGTTATGTAAAGTAAATTATGTTCTCTTAAATTCCGATGACAGAAGTTTTTATTGTATTTTTGTTAAACCTTGTCTCTGAATTAACAGCTTTTATTTTCCAGATCTACTGGTCATATCCAAACTATCCTTTATTCTATTTTACAGTGAGAATGTAATGATACTCTCATGTGTTACAGTTACCCATTATCAAATGCAATGCATATTACAGGAATTTCACATTTTTAAAGTTCATTAAATACACCTTCTCATAAATATTCGGTCTTTCAATTTGTGTTATATGATTTAATGTTTGAATGTATTTTATCTGTTTGTGTATTTCATGATCATGTTTTTTTCTGCCACTTGTTATGAGGGATATTAAGTTGAATTAGTCATTAGTCAATTAAATTGGTGAAAATTAGTTTGAAAGTACTTATTAGGCCAGAGAAGCTAAGCGCTGCAAATGCCCATTTGTAACTACTGTTTCTTTTTATTCTTTTTATGCAAAAATTCACCATATTTGGTGGCATTTGAAAGGTTTGGAAAACTTCACACAAGAAATGGCTCAATAGCGCCCCCTAGAACCCTCCACATTGACCTTAGTTCATCGTAGAGAAATGCCGTTCAGCACACATGAAATGTGTGCTGAACGGCAAAATTTCGTCCAAAATGCACAGGAAGTTGTCCATTTTGGTTTGAACGTGCAAATTTGACCCCACTTTTGCTGTTTACAGCTCCAGATTTGATCAAACTCCTCCCTGCAATTTTGACTGATCAGCTTCAAAACCTGTCAGGATGGCCTTCAGGCATGGGGGATCAAAAGATATTAAAAAAAAGACTTCTGTATATGTTGAAGGGGCGGGGCCAGGCCTCAAAGTTTGTCTACATGACAAAAATATTAAAATACATAACTCCTCTTCAGAAAGTCACAGATGGGTTCTGTGGTTGATGTTCATCAGGTCCCTGACGATCCTGGATGGTCAAATGCTGAGAGTACTTAAGCTCCGCCCCCTAAGAACAGGAAGTGTACTGTTTTGCCGTGAAAGGCCCAGAACTTACACGGTTGAGCAAATTAGCATAATGATGCTGCACAGCTGCTGGAAACTTGTTGGGGGTAACTCTGTGTCCAGTACTAAGGGTTTTCAAAAAAAGGGTGTGGCTGTGGCAGTGTGGTGAAGTGCGGCGTCTTGCCATGGCCATACGTTTGGCTCTAATTTCCAGCAACACGCTATCATGTACCATTTATAGACGACGTATTTTTCGTCGAACTCCTCCTGTAACTTTTGACTTACAGAATTCTAAATGATCGAAGACAGACTTAAAGCATTAAGGGGACGTTAAAGGGATCAAAAGTTATCAAAGGAATTTTGCTGAGTCAATCTAGGTGGCCGTTGCGAGGCCTCAAACTTCTCACCATGAATAATAAAACAGTTACAATTCCTCTTCAGAAAGTGACAGATGGGTGAAACCTTCTTTGTTGGATGTTCATCAGGTCCCTGACGATTCTTGATGGTCAAATGCTGACATCTCTTAAGCCCCGTCCCCTAAAGACAGGACATTTTATGTTTTGCTGTGAAAGGGCCCGAATTTATACCCTTGAACCTATCAGCCTGAAGCACTGCAACTGGAAGCATGTTGGGGTAACTCTGTGTCTGGTACTGAGTGTGGTCAAAGAAGGGTGTGCTTCTGGTGGTGTAACAAAGAGAGGAGTCACACCATAGCCATACTTTTCCTGAAAACTCAATCAGTCTGGACCAGATTCAACATGATGGATATTAGTCCATCCCCTGGCAGTTGTGTATGCTAATTTCTGGTGTGTGTGGTCAAATTACTCAACAGCATCCCCTAGAAGCCTTAAAAACACAAGCCCCAAGAATTTCACTGTGGTAAGTGACTGAAAAAAAGTTGTTGTAGATTCTTATCAAATACTGACAGTTTTCAAAAGAGGGTGTGGCTGTAGCCGTATGGCAAATCCTCATATCACGCCATGGCAGTACGGGTGGCTCTAATTTCCTCATGCATTGTCTGATCTGCACGAAAATTCAATAACATTGATATTGCTCCAACCCCTAAGAGATATACATGCACGTATGTGGTTGGAGCCTAAGTCCTGCATAGCGCCCCCTAGGATTGTTAAAATAGTCATCAGTAAACAGTTCTCTCATTTAAGAGTGTGAAATTCAGTACATATATTATCTTTGTGATGACCTTCAACAAAACTTATTTTGAGCCCACGTCTTACAATCACAATAAGACAGACATTTTGCATAAAAGCTGTCATTTTGTGCTATTTATACATGTCACATAGGAACAAGCTCCAATTTCAGCTCATGACTTTAAAACTTAGAAAGTACTGAGCATTGTCTCAAGTATGTGGGATCAAACATGTTTAGAAGGATTTTGTTCTATCATAGCATGTGGGCGTGGGCAAGTCAGCAGTATTAGCATTTCTCCAAGTACTTAGAAGGTGTATTATCTTCCATTTTAAACGTCACAGCTCTAACATGCTTCAGGGCTGTCATCACATACTACCACTCAACACTATATTGAAGTAATTTACTCATGTCATCTAAGTCCCACCCCCTGACAACAGGATGTGCAATGTTTCAGAAAGAAAGCTTTGTATTTGGCTCCTTTTACCTAATTAACATCTGGCTGTGGACAGTGACTGAAGAGAGGCTGTTTTAATTTTTAGTCCAGGGGTTTGCCTGTAGCAGCATGGCAAATCCTCATATCATGCCATGGAAATACGTTTGGCTCTAATTTCCACACATCTTCTGATCTGCTCCAAATTCAACAAGATGGATATTAATCCAGCCCTAAACACATATTTATAGAAATATTTGGTGCTCTTGGCCTAATATCTGCACAACACCCCCTATAAATATTTAAACAATCCTCGTCAAGCTGTGCTTTCAACTAGGATTTGTGAAATTCAGAACATGTATTGTTTCTATAGACTCCTAAAAAGCAGGTCAGCCATCTTGGTTGAAAGCTCCCATTCTAACTATTTAAACACTTTATCATGCGGATTTTATCATTAGGCTAGGTGGAAGTGTTGAAATGGCATTAAGATGGAGGTGCGCGAGTCCTGCGGTCGTGGCACAGGCCGGAGCGGTGGTAAGCTGCGAGGGCCGCACAAGGCTACTTGAAGCTTCAATTGTAATTTCTGTCCATAATTTTTGTTATCTTATGAGGAGACATGTTAACTAATGAATAAAGGAATGAAAAAAGGAATTTACATATTTTCTGTAGGTCATACCAGGGGATCTGCTGAAACCCAGGGACAAAATACTCTGCTTTGCAAAAGTAGCATCACCCATTAAACTTTTTCACACTGTAGACAATGCAACAACATATTTTATGGTTCTCCTTGACACATAAACCATTCAACATTTAGGTGAAACAATTTCTTCTGGTTTTTAAATGTTTAATTTTGACTATATAGTGGGTGACTGTGGCTCAGTAGGTTGAGGTCGTAGGTTTGATTCCAGCTTCCTCCAGTCACATGTCGTTGTGCCCCTGGCCAAGAACTTAACCCCAAGTTGCCTACCAATAATTGTATCGATGTATGAATGTATGTGAGTTTGTGAGTGCTAATGGGTGAATGTGGCACCAGTGTAAAGCCCTTTGAGTGGCCAACATGACTAGAAAAGCGCTATATAAATTCAGTCCATTTACCATCTACTATCCTCTCATAAAAGCCAAATCTGTGGGACACATGATTAATAGTCACTATTTAAACAGATTCTACCACTTAGGCTGTGGATCTCTGAAGCTCTTCCAGACTTGCAATTGGCGTCATGACTGCTTCTTTAGGTAATGTTCTTTGTGTCCAGCTTCTCTGTTCAGATAAGTTGAGGTCTTGGTAGATTTGCAGTTGTGCCACAACGATTCAGTTTATAGCTGAATGATTAAATAGTGCTCAATGAGATGTTCAAAGCTTTTTTGTTGCTGTTTCTTCAATAATGTTCTTCAACAAATCTGTAGGGTAAAGCCAAGTTTATACTTCTCCATCAACAACTTTGCTTCCAGATACAGACTTATTTACAGACTTATTTCCTATTATACTTCTCCATTTGCGTATCAATGTGCAAAGCAATTCCTCACCAGGACAGCAGGGGTTGCAGACAGTTTCTGGTGGGTCTGCCTACCATTGCAGTGACATCGTTAGTCAACAAGACTTTATTTACTTCAGCTTGCAAACACCCCCCCCCCCACCAAGGAGCAATGGATGACAGAAAGTACTTTTGTTTACTAGACGTGCAGTTCCCTGAATACTCTAAAAACACATGCAAACAAATACACTGGAATGTTTTGTTGTTCTCCACAACTCCTTATGTTTAAAATTGCCAAAAGACCATATTAGATAAACTGACCTTGGAATATAAAGTATCTACTGCCCACAAGCTGCATTGAATACTAATGAAATCGACTATAAAGCACTGTTCTTGTTAAATGATGGGGGGCTGATGTTGGGCTTATCACTCACAGACGTGCAGTCTGTGTTTAGTTCGTGAAATAGTTACAAACTTGGTCTCTACTCCATGTGTCTTTGCATAGGTCATGGAGTGCCCTTGTGTCGACGGATAATGGCATTGTGTGTCTCCATCCTGATGCAGACAAAGAAGTATAAACTACTCTTAAGGCTTCACAGAATAGCTCTAGTTATACTGAGATTACAAACAGATGGATTATATTTACTAATAAAGTAACTTCTAAAGACGGTTGGTTACATTTGATTTTATTTAGGAGTATCAAAGCAAAAGGGATAAGTTGCTTTGTAAGAAGTTAAAGCATACAAGTTTAGTAAAATGCAAATAATTTATGTGGTTGTAATGTGCCAAAATGTATTAGAATTCAAACAATATGACTAATCTTGCAAACATGGATTGCTGCCATGCAGGTGTCACCCATTTGTACCATGTAAAGCCTTTTTTTTGTGCTTACAATGTACAAACAAGCACACATTTCAGAGAAGAAAAATAAATGTATTTGTTAATTGTATGTGAAGACCTCTCATAGAGTGGACAGACCATGCTCTGGTGGTTTATCTCTCCTCCCAAAAAAGCTTTGCCACTGCCATTTTTCCATAGTTTTTTTATGTGGAATATTTGACACTAAATATTTCAGGTGCATTCCAAGATATTGTATCCCCCTCGATTACAGGCTTTAGTGTTTCTATAAACTGTGTAAGGACTACTTTTGTGTCATTAAATTAAAGAGAGCATTGGGGATGCATGTGCGGAATTGCTTTTTAGTGTTATGAATAGATTCCTACATAGGGATTTTTAGATTCCAGTAAAACAAAATAGCAAGCTGTGAGTGGAAGAGAAGATTTAGACAACACACATCACAGAGTGAACTACAAAACTCATGTAGCCACATACTTTTCTCGCACAGCTCTGCATTTTGTGACAGCTT
The DNA here is from genome assembly GCA_028564705.1 of Apricaphanius iberus. Taxonomy (NCBI): domain Eukaryota; kingdom Metazoa; phylum Chordata; class Actinopteri; order Cyprinodontiformes; family Aphaniidae; genus Apricaphanius; species Apricaphanius iberus. The sequence goes on along the minus strand of JAPXFQ010002528.1, from coordinate 1,704,831 downwards.
CCATGTGTGTGATATACCGCCAACTTATTTTTTCTCTTCATGTTGAAGATAATTAGACTGTGCATTCCGATGATGTCAGAGGTTGCGTGACGAGTTGCTTGAAGTTGCGAGGAAGTTGGTTGAAAAAGACAAGCATAAATAGTTCATCCTGTGATTTCTGAGGAGGCGACTAGGATGTGAGGGTGTAGAATTTATTCTAACCTACTTGTGACATATCAGTCAGGCTTTTCTGCAATGCATCTGTAGCATTCACCTTCTTACTGTAAGGGCTGTAAGTTGGCCCTTGAATGGCACCATAGTTGAATCAATGTCACAGCAGGTGATTCAGGTCTTTTCCTCTATAGGACCCTTTACAAAGAAGAAGCTTGTATGAATAGAGCAAATGGTACATATTGTGTTACTTGTTTTTGCTCGACAGCTTTGAGGGTGTTTTCTATTCTAGGCCTTTTCAGTAGAGTCTTAACAAAAATGTAATATTTATTACTGATATTTAGCAATCAAATAAATTGTTGATAAACAATGTTCACTGGTTTTTAAGTTTTGGATGTCGACATGTATTTGATTAAAAAAGTTTGTTATTTTGTTTTCTAAGTTTGCTTGTACATAGTAACATTTAAATATATATAAATAGTCATGAAAATAAAGAAAAAACAATCAATGTGAAGGTGTGTCCAAACATAACGGGCAAAACAGTAGTCCAAGAATACCATCTGTCACACCCTTTAAACTTTGAAAGTCTGTAAGGTAAGTGTTCTTAAATGTTTCTGGCTCTAAAAAAAATTAATAAAAAAAAACACTTTTATGGTAATGCTGCAGCTGTGGTTAGAGAAGGGAAATAAAATCCAGGTATACACATAAACAGTAGCTTCAATCAAATTATTTATCTTTCCTTTTGCTCAGACACAGATAAAAAGAGTTGCAGTTGAAGATAAAAATCATTAGAAAACATACAGGAGGCATGTTTGGAGTGACCTGTTTTTTGTGTGTGTTTTAATAAGGTAATCTGAAGACATTAGCAGACATTTTGCTGTAAAATAACCTGTTTCCTTACCTGATAACCTCTGTGCTCACAACCGGTCTGTGTGACATGCATTTTTACACTCCTGTTGCAGTCTTTGCCATACTAAAAAGGTGTTTTGTTTTCCTCCTTTATTTTTTTTCCCCCATATTACCCATCTTTACATCTAAGGAGCTTACCAACATTTCCTTCTTAAAAACTCTGTTGCAAAAGTGTTCACTATATTGGTATTATGTATCACCAATAAGCTTTGAAACATCCATTAATTTCACTCGTATTAAATAAAAACTCATTTTATTCTCAAGAAAACACACCAAATAGTGCATATGCTACATCACTGACATAGGATCATGCACATTCTGCTTTGAGAGCAAGGATCAAATGATTTTTTTTTCCAGAAAATTCTATTTAAAATGAAATGTTGAATTTGAAAAATAGGGCTGACTTTATTTTATTTATGTTTAATACAGTACAATAATATAAAATGTTATAATTTATATTTGCCCCTACACATTTATCACTTTTAGCCTGTACAATTCCTGACTTCTGCATTTTGTTTTGCTACATAATGAATACATACTGTGTCCTGCATTTTTTTCCTTGCATTCTAAGTTTATATATTTTTCATTTTCTTTTTAAAGAGTTCAACACCTACAGTAATTGCTATGTTATAAACACAAGTCCATTGAGATTGTGGAGCTATGCATGACTTCCTTGAAATAATTAAGAGGGATTGACTTGGGCTGACACTTTAAGTTGAATTAATTGCACTAGTGTGGGGAATCATGCTGTACTGATATACTGGTAGTTTTCTGGAAGGAGTGGAAAAAGTGTCAGAAACTAAAGCAGTTGATAAGGTCACATGAAACTCAACAGGAACATCACCTGCTGAACTGTGTCAGTGTAATTATATGTGGATATGAAAGAAGTGTACACTAAAATCAATCTTTATGTCATTGTTGATTTTCAGTTTTTTCTTATAATTATACCATTACAACTATGATGCATGTAGATATGAAAACAGTATTTCATGTAAACATCACTAAAATGTTTGCATTTGCTTTTGCAGCCTGAATAAATTGTGGAAAGTTCTTAGCCTCTTAAAACCTAGGCCTATTCTGAAGCCTGTTTCTCGAAAAATACTTACCCATGGAAAAATGATTATATTTCAGCAACCAAAAGGAGTATTTGAATCATTTTGGTGTAATTTTAAAGGTAACATTCAGTAAAATTGATAGATGTGTCATTATCTGTATATGATGTGTCATTATCTGTATATAATACTACTATTACTATTACTATTTCTATTACTACTCATTTCTGTGTCCCCCAATTGGGGGACGCTAGGGTCTAAAGGGTTAACATGTAAAAGTAAATACAGATTCCCTTTAAATAGGCTTCCTTTGATTTCATAAAAAAAAACTTACTGATGATAAAAACAGCTACTTTAATGCTTCATGGACAGAAATAAAACTGGTGTTTGGAGCTTCTGACTGTGTGGTCACCAATCAAGCTCAAAATTGACTGATTCCATTCAGCAGCCAATTTCTTGGTGTAGCTCATGTTTTTCTTCAGAATTTACACCGTCAATTTACACTGTAAATTCTGCATCCAATATATATGTTGATTGGTGATATAATTTAGCACTAAAAATATAACAAATATACAAAACAAATAACGGGTTTAAATTATGGAAAACTGACCTTAAAGAGCCGCAAAATGTTGGCTACCATGATTGACACGGAGCTGGCGGAGGCACCAATCACTCCAACCACTCTCTCTGGCTTTGTGATGATGGGTGGCCCTCCACTGAGACACTTCACATCAGTCGAGTCTTTCTCAATCAATGCCTGGACAAATGTCAGGGACTGTTCTAGAGCATGAGTATCCCGGGAGCATGTGTCAAGGATGCGGGCCCCCAGAGTAATATTAGGCAGCAACTCGTTGTCATTATTGATACGATCCAAGGCAAACAGCATGGCCTCCAGCCTATGGATTCCTTTCTCCTTCTTTAGCTCCCCGCAGGCTTTGCCATCATTCCCTCTGGCATGCACCGGGAAAAGTCCACCTAGAGATATGTCCCCATCAATACGTATTGAGTTGAGGTGTGTGTGGCCTGGCATTTTGGGCTTAGCTGCTGAGGTGATCAAACCATAACAACACAGAAGCAAGAGCCAGCAGAAAACCTTTCTGTGGCAGCCATCCCACTGTCTCTCGAACCCTCTGTGTAGAGTCATAATGAAAGGCAATATCTGCATTCAAATACAAATATAATTCCTTTGAAAATGACAGGGGTGTGCACACATATATCCCTTACACATAAAATGTCCTGGAGGTTAGCTGAAATGCTTTCCAGAGTCCATTTCTCTTTAAAAGTATCTTCTTATGATTTTGTGGTCTGACACAAAGTTAGTAACTCTAAGTACGACGTTTCGCTCTGTTTATCTACTTTCTTTCCTTCTCTCTTTGTGTTTTAGTCCTGGCTTACACCTGAGAGTGGTGGATATATGCAGCAGCTAAACAGTGCAGAATGTGCCGAAGTGGAGTCTTCAGAGACCTCTCTCATAAGGCATGAACAAAGATGAGAAGCTTGCCTCTCTTGTCTGTGTTTTTCCCGGAGCACACAATTACGTTCAGTTTTCCTTTTGGTGTCACAGTGGCATCCACTTTGGGCTCCTGCAAAGAGAGAGGGGGGACTCAATGAAGAAAATAGCATACATTAAATTATGAAAACAGGTAGAAGTGTGAGAGAAACTAGAGTCTATTTCACATTGCTTCGGTAAAGATGTGTTTCCTAATAAAGTGCTTTTTAGATTAGCTGCTCTGTTATGCTTTCTGTTTCAATTGCAGTTATATTCAGAACTACACTGTGTATTAGCATGGGGCAGTAAAAGTCTCAGTCGTGTTTCTGGATCTTTAAATTCAAGGAGAAACAATACCCAGAGCACTGCACAGGAAATCTGCTCTACATTGTACCCATGCCGTGGTTACTTTTAATGTAGTGCACTGAATTATTTTTTTGTTCCTTGAGCAAAAATGATTTGTTGCTTGGCATACTTCCATATGCATCATAACTAAACACTGCTCTGTTTCCAGAGTCTTTTACCAAAAGCTTATGGAGTACAGCGATATATTAATAGCACATTATTCTGACAATACAAGAAAAAAAAAAATCTTATTTGTGCATATAGTCTTCAGTTAGTCAAATCTACTCTTTGAAGTAACAGTGATAATGGGTCCTGAGTTCCTCATAATTACAATTATTTACAAAGAAAATGTCAAAAACCCTTTGACCACAAACCTTTAATCTGTTTCGTCGGGATATTACTTTACATGACAGACTCCTTGCAAATTTAGTTTTAAAATTAGTTTTATTCAACCAAGTAATTTGTTTCTGATACAAAATTGTCATGCCCTCTGGCTCAGAAGCCAGGTAGTGCACTCTCTGTTCCCTTTAGGTGGGTGGCAGCTTGGCAGGTGGATTGTCTTCAATCAGCTGATTAAGTGCACCTGGGGCTGATCTTCTCCACTGGATAAAGCTTCTCTCTGGACTTCAGTTCCTCGTCGGACTGTAAAGCTGAACAGTCAGTGTTTGACCACAAGATCAGTCTGTTTGTATATTTGTGCCAGTACTTACCATTCTCTTTATTCCTTTAGTTGGAACTCTGCACACCCTGACCTCCAAACCCTCCTCTAACCTCTGTGGATAAGAACAGGACAAAGTCTGGATTTCATTCCCCTCTGCCCCCCTGCAAACTCCCTGGACCCCTACACCGGGACTCCACAGCTTCACCACTCACCCTCCATCACCCTGTCAGCGATCCACCTGCCACTGCCACCCGCCGGACTTCCCTTCCCTCACAGTCTGCTGCACCCCAGTTAAGCTTTTATTTAGTTGTTACTTTTCGCTCATTGAAGTTGTTTTTTGTTAGGATATTTTTAGTGTAGTATAGCTTTTGTTTTGTTTCAGTTTGCTTTTGTATTTTGCTGGTTGTTTATTAAAACTTTTATTTGGAATTTTTGAGTTGTGTCTTGTTGTCCTGCGCCTGAGTCTCACCACCCGTAACAAAAATCTAATTGGCTTCTCTGAAAAGATAATGAAACGATGTAAAAGGAATATCCATTTTGAACAAGAACATGTTTTAATTTACATTTTATTAAGAAAAATTGGCATACCTCATTACTTAAATGTATCTTTAGTGATGATGTCTTTAAGGATGCAAGGCCTCATTGCCATCACCTTTATCTTTAGCTCCCTTCAAAGACTGATTCATGTCCGGAGAATATGTTATTTGAATAACTAATAGTTGTGTGTTTCACAAATGTTTTGTTTGTGAAAGACTGGCAGAAAAACATTTTAAAAATAAAGCCTGAAGAACCTACAAATAAGCCCCACCCTATCCAGCTACCATGGTGGAGGGAGTACAACAAAAAAAGGTTATTAAGAAAGTAAAAATCCATTGTTTGTGGGCATTTTTCTCATATGTGAAATATATAGACAATGTTCACTTGTTGCATTGAGAGATTTTGTTGCTTATTGCAAACAAAAATTTCCTGTATTATTTTTCAGCATCATGCTAGAGTAGGGATGTCACGATTCGATTTGAGCACTCTTATGGAGAACCCTCATATGCACATTCAGCTCATACACATACAAACACATAGTGGGGACTCTTTAGCTGAGGTTAACACAAATAAATCTTGCAATAATCCTTACCATGAGCTTTTTCAGTGATGGGTGTTGCTGTATTTACATTTGTTATATATATATATGTGTATGTATTTATATATATCTTCAACTCACACTCTCCCTCTTCTTACATTTTTTCCTACCTCTGTTCATCTTCTTTCCCCTGTATTTTACGTCTGTTTCTGTATTGGGGGGGGGAAAAACCTCAGCAATTTCTTATAAAGCTTCTTACACATATATCAAGTGGAGTACTATTGCAATAACCACAATGCTCCACTTGTGAAAGTAAATCTTATGGGCTTCTAATTGGTATGTTCTGATTACAATCTGACAGACTTTGAGCAATTTTGCAAGGGAGGAATGGGTAAAACAATTCTTTAGATATTTAAAGCCAATAGAGATATATGCCGATTTCACAAAACATTTACTCCGAGGTCTGAATACGAATTCCATGTTTTTCATCCTAAATTTTTGTTCTTCTTTTAAAAACCATGTATGCTTTATTTACACTTAATATACATTATCCTTATACACAGCATAAGGATAATGTCCTCAGGAAGCATGTCATCAAAATGTATCTGATCCACAAGCAAATTTACAGCAGCCACATTTTGTTATTTTTCTTTTCTTTCACAAATGAACATTATATAAAACCTATGCATGGTTTTCATAAAAGATGAACATGCAAATATGTTATTTAAAAAAACAGTATGGTTATGTTTTTCATAACTAATGTTATCTTCATTAGTTAGTGATTGTTTTTAAACATGACCAGAGCTAATTTTAGATATATTTAGAGATTTAATATAGAGATACAAAATAGGAGACTACATAGCATATGCTGTGATTTTCATCCTTCGGTCATTACACTGTCTCTCTTTTGGGCAGCAAATAAAATTTCAACTGTATGAAACTGTGACAGAAAAAGCAGACAGGAAATTATTGCTCTGGAATAATAATGACTGCTGAGAGAAAAAACAACAAAAGTGGCACACAACAACAAAAACTTAGGTTGCCTTAAGCCTTTTATTTCTGTAACAGAGGTCACATGTTTCTTGTGGAGTTCCTCTATATAGTCTGCAGTTAAATGGTCTTGCAATTATGTGCTATATCAGTTTGTGTATTACATTAAACTCAAATAATACATTAAGTTCTGTGGTTATACAAAATGTAAACAGTTTCAAATGGTAAGATTAATTATGCAGGGGCCTGTTCACATTTAAAGATACTAACCATACCTTAAATTATCATGGTTATGTCTACAACTGGGTTCTTTAAATTTTCACACTGAAGGAGTGAAGGATCTGGACATAATAGGAAAAGCCTGTATCCATCCATTTCTTTCCTAATTGACCATTACATTCACAAGCACACACATCTGCCAGGGTTCACCTCATGCCGGCTCTATGTGCTAATATACAGTGCCCCTACTGCGGTGTGACCTGTAACAGAGGACACAAGGGGCAGAATTTCATTCAGGAGGACAAAGTTGCACTACATTACACCAGCTGGCAAACCCATCACTTTGGAGTTGTGATATTTTGCAATTATTTAAATAAAGACAGAAAGAAACTGACAGATTGAAGGGAGTCCCTAATTTAAAAAAATGTTCTATAACCTTAAGTGAACAGTTGTACAATGAGATTGCTAAAGTGGAGGTACAGTATAAAAAGATTTGCTACTACATAAGAAATGTGAAGGGGTTTATCGTTGTCACTTTTATTTGCTTTCTTCAACTTTGGATACCGAATTAGGGAATAAAGGCACCCAGCTTTTACTCAACAAAGTGTCCTTTTTTGAGCTGCTTCTTGCAACCAAAAGGAGATATTTATATCACTCCTGCAGAAATCACTCTCCTAAAACAAAGCATTCATAATATATGAAACCCTAGTCTCTGCAAAGCATCTCATTCCATCAGACGAGGGTTCGGTAAATGCAACGAAGTCTGAAAATATCTTTATCAATAGCCATAGAAGATGCGTTTTTGAAGGCCTGTTGCAGAATGAACATTGTCATCTTAGGATGAAGTCTTTTCTGCCTCTCTGGCTATTTTTGAGGGGTTGTCAGACTTGCCCCTTTACTGTCATTAGTTGCAGAACACTGCATACAGAGTGGCAGCTTTACCAGATGTTCAGTCACAAGGCCCAGATGGGCAGAGCAGATAAACATCAGCTGTTTTCAGAGAGCGGAGGGTTGGAGGGACGAAGGAAACGGGGGAGATGGAGGAAATCAACACACATACTGTACTATCTCTCCTTACTGTGAGGAGGTGCTCCATTTTCCCCTTCACTCAGTCCCCTGCTGCTGTGAGCACTACCACACAGAAGGATGACAGAGTTGCACTCCTACTCTAGTATAGGTTTAACTGACAATTAAGTCAGGCTTTGAATTTAGATACAACCACAAAAGTTGGTACAGTATGGAAAACACAAATAAAAAAGTAGTGATTTGTATTTTTATTTTTGTTTTATTTCATTGCAGACAATATGAACACAAACTATTTCATATTTTGTCAGGTCATCTTAATTTAATTTATAAATATATATCCTTTCCTGTAATTCAGACCTGCAAGTCATTCCCCCAAAAGAATTAAGGCCAGTAATCAGGTATATTGGTTAAATACAGACGTGGACAAAATTGTTGGTACCCTTCATTAAATAAAATAAAAACTCATAATGGTCACAGAAATAACTTTAATCTGACAAAAGTAATAATAAATAAAAATTATATAAATGTTGACCAATGAAAGTCAGACATTGCTTTTCATCCATGCTTCAAAGAAATTATTTAAAAAATAAATGCATGAAACAGGCCTGGACAAAAATGATGGTACCCACAACTTAATATTTGGTTGCACAACCTTTTGAGGCAATCACTGCAATCAAATGATTCCTGTAACTGTCAATGAGACTTCTGCACCTCTCAGCAGGTATTTTGGCCTACTCCTCATGAGCAAACTGTTCTAGTTGTTTCCGGTTTGAAGGGCGCCTTTTCCAGACAGCACGTTTCAGCTCCTTCCAAAGATGCTCAATAGGATTGAGATCAGGGCTCATAGAAGGCCAGTATTTTCCTCTTAGCCCTTCTTGGGTGTTTTTAGCTGTGTGTTTTGGGTCATTTTCCTGTTGTAAGACCCGTGACCTGCGACTGAGACCATGCTTTCTGACACTGGCCAGCACATTTCTCTCTAGAATCCCCTGATAGTCTTGAGATTTCATTGTACCCTGCACAGATTCAAGACACCCTGTGTCAGATGCAGCAAATCAGCCCCAGAACATAACCGAGCCTCCCCCATGTTTCACAGTAGGGACTGTGTTCTTTTCTAGATATGCTTCATTTTTCCATCTGTGAACATAGAGCTTATGTGCCTTGGCAAAAAATTTAATTTTTGTCTCATCTGTCCACAGGACATTCTCCCAGAAGCTTTGTGGCTCGTCAGCATGTAGTTTGGCATACTCCAGTCTGTGTTTTTTAATGATTTGTCCTCTGGCTCAAACAGCGAAGGATGTTCCGATCTGACACTGATGTTCCTTGAGCATAAAGTTCAGCTTGGATATATTTTGAAGTCTTTCTAGGCTCTTTTGTTACCATTTGGATTATCCGTCTCTTTGATCTGTCATCAATTTTCCTCCTGCAGCCACGTCCAGGGAGGTTGGCTACAGTCCCATGGATCGTACATTACTGAATAACATGTGCAGCTGTAGTCACAGAAACATCTAGCTGCTTGGAGATGGTCTTATAGCCTTTACAGTTAACATGCTTGTCTATAATTTTCTTTCTCATCTCCTGAGACAACTCTTTCCTTTGCTTCCTCTGGTTTATATTGAGTGTGGTACACACCACGTCACCAAACAACACAGTGACTACCTGGAGTCCTATATATAGGCCCACTGAGTGATTACAGGATTGTAGACACCTAGGATGCTGATTAGTGGACATACCTTGGATTAACATGTCCCTTTGGTCACATTATTTTCATTCTTTTCTAGGGGTACCATCATTTTTGTCCAGGCCTGTTTCATGCATTTATTTTTTTAAATAATTCTGTTGAAGCATGGATGAAAAGCAATGTCTGACTTTCATTGGTCAACATTTATATAATTTTTATTTGTTATTACTTTTGTCAGATTAAAGTTATTTATGTGACCATTATGAGTTTTTCTTTTATTTAATGAAGGGTACCAACAATTTTGTCCACGTCTGTATGATTTGAAACAGGTGACTGTAATTATTATTTGATACAAAAGTAGCATCCAAGAAAGGTCTAGTCCTTCAGGAGCAAAAATGGGCTGAGGATTGCAGGATTTACCAACAAATAGGTGAGAAAATTATTGAAATGTTTAAAAATAATCTCCTTCAAACAAAAGGCTCAGATAAACAAGTATTTCAGGTATTTTTGGAGATAAATGGATTGTGTGTGCTCTGGACCAAAGAAGAACAGGATCATACAGACTGTTACCAGGAACAAGTCCAAAAACCAGGGTCTTCCATAGCATGGAGTTGTGTCAGTGCCCTTTGGAAAGATAACTTGCAATTCTGTGATGGCACCATCAATGCTGAAAAGTACATTAACATTTTGGTGCACAATTTGCTGCCTTCAAGAAGACATCTTGACAGGGACACCTATGCATATTTCGACATGGCGATACAAAACCACATTCTGCACACAGTACTAAGTCCTGGTTGCGGAGGAAGAGGGTACTGGTACTTGACTGGCCTGCCTGCAGTCCTGACCTGTCTCCCATTGAGAATGTGTGGCACATTTTGAAGTGTGACAACAAAAGATCCTGTACTGTTGCTCACCTTAAGATTTGTTTGCAGTAAAAAATTGAGAAAAATGCACTTTAAACACTTCCTCACTTGGTGTCTTTATTTTGTTTATTTTGAAAAAATAAACAAAATCCACGAGGAACACATTAAATATTGTGCTGTGGTATTGTTTTCAATTAAATAAAGGTCAAAGATAATTTAACAAAGTAATGCTTTCAGCTTGATTTTAAGTTAACATAAAAAATCTGATTTAGAGTTGCAATTCACTAATTAACTTGAAGTAAACTGAATTGAACAATGTTATTTTGTTTGCTACAATATCATCTTCAGAGTTTGCTAGTAAAAAAGTCAATGTAGATGGTGCAGAGACCTCTCCTCCAAAATGTCAGTTTAGTTTTTTTTAAACATGAATTTAAACATTAAGAGTGTATCATTTGAACTCCCAGCGAACAGAAGAATCCTCTCATGGTGAAATGTTAGATATTTATGGAAAATTGGATACGGTTTGCACAAGTACATTTTCTTTTTCTAAATATTCAAAGATCACCAAGAAGGAAGTGTTTATTCTGAATCATTTGACAGCTTCAAGACAGCCAGCAACCACTGAGCCAAAGTGACAACCAAACTCCCACAATGCCAGACTGTTTCTGTGAAAACACAGCCAAGATTCAAGAGCTGCATTTCTATAAAAAGGTTTTTGTTTGTTTTGAAATTTGAAACTAAGTCCTGCTTTATCATTGCAAAAGTTGCACATTATTAAATATGGAAGAACGCCCCATAGATTTCAAAGCTAGCATAACATCTTATTATCGCACTTCCTGAATGATTTGTTTTCATAAATACATAAAAAACTGAAAATGTTTCTTAGTTGACGTACCCATAAATATATTAACAAGATTCCTTATATGATTGCTAGGTAATCCTCTCATACTTAACCCAACTTAGTGATAAATAACTGTTCCATTAATATGCTGAATTTGTTCTTGAGCCTTACGTGAAGATGGCATGTATTATTCAATCTGCAAAGAAATGCAGCGAGACATACAAGTCAGTTTCAGATCCTGGAATCACTGCAAAGCCTCGCAATGACATGCATCCCACTAATAAGCTCATCAGAGCAGAGCAGGGCTTTTGTCTGACAGTGACTTTCTAATCCAATGGGGAGCTGCTGTTTTGGCCGTTATGCTTCAGCAGAGGAGATACTTAGGCCCTAAAGGCCAATATGATCACAGAAGAGAATGAGATAGTCCAGTTGATGGAGCGTTACAATGCCCACATGTCTGTGCCCTGGTTGAGTGTAATCAGGCTTTTGTGGAGGGTTTTCTAGCCAGAGGTTTGTTATTTATTATGTTTTGCATGATGTTTACTGCCAGGAAGACATTTTTGACTCATGAAAATTCAGAGAAAAACAATTTAGTCTTTTAGAGATGCTTCTTTCATATCTTAATGGCAACAAATATGTTGACTTAGTGTAATATTCTCTGATATTGAACAGATAAAGTAATACAATCATTGAACCATATCCTATTTCAAGTCCATGTTAACCATCAAAGAACAGTGCCTCAGGGACAGTTTCACTAATAAATATACATTTCTGCCTTAAGCTAAAATATTTAGCCTATGATCAGAGCAAATCTGGAGTTTTGATTAAATGTGTTGAAGAGTTGTGGACCTGTTGCCAATGTCAGGATGTAGTTTTTAGTTACACCATGAAGCCAAGAGTAATACACCTGTTGCCGCACTTTTCTTGTCAGGTGGCAGAAAGAATCTTATCGACACCTCCTTTACTGCATGACTATTCAGCAGTCGACTGAAAGCTACCTTCCTGAGCAGATAACCTAATTTATTAGCCAGGTAATATACTTTTTATACTTCTGATAAGGCATAAAACTGTCACCACCTGCCTAATAACATAGTACCACCCCACCACCACCCCTTTGCTGTCAAAACATCCAGGACTCCCTATGGAGTGGGTAACATTAGAGCCCAGAAAGTGTACTGTGGCATCTTGCACCAAGATATTAACTGCAGATTCTTTGCTTCCTACAAAACGTGAAATGAGACCTCTGAATAAGACCAGGATCAACCAATTGGGAGTTATTTATTTTTTTATGTTTTGGAATGCGGCATTATCCTGCTATAAACAGCAACAGCCGCTTTCCATTAGAGGGTGATAATGACTTGTAAACAATGCCTTTTTAGTTGGTCTATGTCAAACATCAAGATGGATAGCAGGAACAAAGTTTTCCCAGTGGAAAGTTGCTCTAAGCACCACACCATCTCTGCTGAATTTGTTTCCCACATGTGGTCTGCACGTAAGTGTTGTGCTAACACCTGGCAAATAAAATGTTCACTTGCTGCCTATATCACACCTACTAAAAGGTGTAAGGATGAGTAGATAATAAAGGTGACTTCATCTGTAGATGATTATAATGTTATGCCTGACTGATCAATAAAGAAAACAACAAAAAAAAAAGTTTTTTTTTAATTGCACATGAAACCCTCCAAATGATATTTAATGTGTAGGTATCAATTAGAAATATGACAATAACCATTTAAGATTACACAGTGGCATAGCTGGCAGCACTGCTGCCTTTCAGTTAAAGTTGTGTTCTAATCCTAGCCTGGGGCTTTTCTGCACTGAGTTTTCATGTTACTCTGTGAATGCCTGGGTTCTCTCATTGTCCAAAACATGACTGTTAGGTAAATGCTGTTTAAATTGTTGTTAGTTGTGTGTGCAGTTATTTGTTAAAAAACTGTCAGACTTTTATTATATCTATTTTGTGATTTTTATCTTTTTATCACCTGTAGGCATTTTGTGGATTTTCCGATTTGAATTCAAGGAATCACATCATGCAAAGATCTAAATACCATGGTGCTAGTTATAGTTACATACGGTTATCACACAATAATCTCTAATCAGATCATACTTGTAAAGGTTTTGCGGTTGCACCAGATGTTCTTTGGACCAAATTTAACATCCTAATAATTATTATTAATACTACAGCACATATCCACGTAGTTTCATCATGAGTAATTCACTAAAGTGACAAAGAATTATTTTCTGAGATTTTTTTTTATTAAATACGGGCATTTTCCCATTTTCAGTATCTGTATTTCCTCTTCATAGTGATGGAAAATCCATCCTACTCTAGCCACATTTATGTTGCCTTTCTAACATATTTTCTGCAGATTAGTTGTGAATAAGCACAATTCCTCCAAAAGTGTGAAGTAAAATAACAGCTCAATAAGGGGAAGGAAAAAAATAGCAGAAAGCTTTCTATGCTCAATATAGAGATGCTTAAAGCCGTTTTTGCATTACTTTGCAGGGTTTAAGTCAGAGGGATGAATGTAAAGTTCAGTATTCTCTGTATCAATATTCAACGTGACTTATGTGTCAGTGTCTGCTGAAATACATAAAGAGCAAGCGCTTAATTAATACTGACGTCAAACTGATGAGTGTGACTATTGTGTCCACACAGTGAAGGCCTATCAAAAAAGGTTCTCTACAATGCCAAAAGATGACAGATCCAAGCAATGACTCACCGCTTACAGTAGTTGAGAAGAAAACAGTCTATGTACACCTTAGATCTTCTGTCATGAGAACACCTTGGAATTACGGTTGTCATAAAGGTTTACTGTATTTTCCGGACTATTAATCACTACTTTGTTCTTGTCTTTTGAACCATGCGGTCTATAAACCAGTGCGCTTTATTTATGGATTTTTAGAGCTAACGGCCACTGGAGGGCCTCCTCGAGCTATGGATTTAACAATTTACGTCCTTCACCAAAGTATACTGTGCCTTTAAGAAGACCGCAAGAGAGACAGACAAGGGTTGGGGGGGGGTCTGGAGTTTACTGTCGTGACTCATATTTTTTGGGGCTACTTTATATAACAGTCTCGTATTAAATATGTTTATATAATCTGTAGTTAGTATTCAGAAAGTAAAAGTCTGTTTTAATTAGCTTGCATGATGGTAAAGATGGGTTTGTCAGTATTGTTTATGGGGCTAAGCTTTTAAGTCGTAAAACTTTTGGCTAAAGTTTATGGCATGTTGTAAAAGCAGGATGTTTAGATAAGAAACTGGGAGAAAAAGTTTTAGAGAAGCAGATAGCCATTTAACCATAAATCTTTATAATGAACCTTTGACCCAGAACAGAGACGACCCATTTTCTGACTCCAGGATTCTCTGACAGCAAATCATTGCGCAGACACTGTTTGGAAATGATCGGATTGGAGTAAGATTTCGAGGAGAAGGAACGCCTACAACCCTGGCAGAATACTGGAGCCTATAAAAGTTTTGACATGAAAATCATTCAATGTTCAGATTTCTTTAAATCTGGACCACAGAGGAACTGACGGGGGCAAAATTCCTCTGTAAAACTGCAATTTGTTAATCTGTTCAAAATAAATGTTAAACTGGAAATTGGTTCCTTGTCTCTGTTTTGAACATGCACAGAATTATTTGATAACTTTTAATTCAACATTACGCAAAAATTGAAAGCAAAGTTGACCAGACAGAGATTACAAGAGCGAAACAGTTTGCGAAAACAAGTTTTCATGCACAAACCCTCATTATGGAAAACAAATGAAGAAATAGATATGATGCCACTTTTAAATTGAAAGCAGTTAATCTGGCTTTTAAAGAAGGAAATAGAGCACCAACGGCTTCACGTATCAATGGTGAGACGTTGGCAATGCCAGCGTGAAAAACTCTCTCAATGCAATAAGACGAAAAAAAGCTTTCAGAGGTAATAAAAGCAGATGCCCCAAACTTGCAGTCTTTCTTGAAGATTGGCTAAACACACACAGAGAGGACAGCCGATGTGTTTCCACTGTGTTGAAATGTTAATAAGATCTAAGCTTTTCCAAACACCAATCAATTTCTTGACAATCCCCACTGCAAGAAGCCTTACATATGGTAATTAAATGTTAAAACACCTGTGGCTTTTAATCGGGTGTGGTTTGTATTTATACACATTTGTGTGTTTTCCCTAAAATAAGCCGTTGCAGCTTATAATCAGGTGTACCTTATAGTACGGAAAAGAAACGGTTAAAAAAATTACGTTTCATATTACAGATAATATAGCACTACAGTCAAGGCCCCCTTTGTGGGGGACATGCACGTTGAATGTCTGCCATCAACAGAAAATTAAATAAAACTATTTTATGTTATATAAATGATTTATTGACTCTACATTTGTCAGGTATATCAGAGATAGACAAGAGATTGTGAACAGAGAGTTGGTAGACCATGTTGGGGCACGGTGTGGAAACAATCGTCTTAACTTAATGATGAAATTGATGATTGTAGATTTCAGAAGAAGCAAAGTTAAGTCAAATACTGCATCATCATAGAAGTGGAGGTGGTTAAGGAGTATAAATACCTTGGAGTTCACCTGGACAACAGACTGGACTGGAGACTGAATTGTGAAGGTATCTACAACTAGGGACAGAGCAGATAGTATTTCTTTAGGAAGCTTTTGTCCTTTAAGGTTTGTAGTAAAATGCTGCATATCTTCTTCAACTCTGTTATAGAGTGTGTAATCTCTTTAACCATCATCTGCTTGGGAAGCAGCAACAGAGCCAGGGACTTAAACAGGGTCAACAACCTGATAAAGAAGGGTAGTTCTGTTCTAGGGATGACCGTGGAACCACTGGAGATGATGATGCAAAGGATTCTCTGAAAAAATCTAAAAAAAATATGGACATCCATGAGACTATCCTTTAACAACAAAGTTTTTTTTTTCAGTCTTAGTCTTCTTCAGTTTCTGCCTTGCAACAAACCCTATTTTTTCTCAAATAATCTAAAATGTTTTAAAGTGCTTTTGTCACACTATATTTACATAATTTTTAATGTACTGCACTTTCATTTCATGCAGTGTCTGTGCTGCCTCTTTACCTCTGCCTTACAGTTCAACTAAACAACCTCTGTGGTTCCCTTTTAAATAGTGCAAATCAAAGCATCATAATGCATCAAAATCTGAGTCACTTTATTACTAATCCTGCATGAAATCCTCATTTTTATGATAAATCAGATTAAAGGTAAAACATAAAACAACGTTATGATAAAAACGCAGAGGCACATGGAGTGCTTGAAAGAAACAGAATGTGGTGGAAATGTTATTACATGCATAGCAGTTCTATAAACTAGGCTATCTGTATTCGTCCAATCTGTGGAACAAAGATCAGGCACCCTCCTCCCCTCTTCTATATTACCTTGAACTGCCACTCCAGGACACCCTATTAGCTCGCTCCACCAGAGCTGTGCATATTGGATCAGATTCATATACATCAATTAACAGTTTCTTCATGCAAAATGCAGATTCCAGTCTGTGTTACAGCTCTGCTCTGATATGGGAGGTACTATAGGAAGGTTAAACCTCTGTTCAAAACAACTAAAGTTGAAAGTACAAAATGAGCACTCCAGCTATTTAAACATATTTTGTCTGCTTAATCTCAAGATTAAAAATAGAAAAGCACACCAGTGTTATCTTTGTTATGTAAAGTGTATATACAAAATGATGGTTTGCTTTTCTATTCACCGCTCAGTACTCGCTAGAAGTCATCTGAATAGTAAACACACTTTTGTATGTGTGTGTATATGTGTAATTTAATCTCAGTATACTGTAAATAGAGTTGTTTTATGAAGGCCTCAGAAGATTACTAGAAAACATTAGTGAACAAAAAGTATCGTGGAGACATAAGAACACACTATTCAGAATTTTAAATGTCAATAAGGAAATAATAAAAAGAACAAGCATCCTTTTCCTTCCATTTTACAATTTAGTATTACTTTTTTTTTATCACATTTAATCCCCCAAAACACATTAGAGTTTGTCTATGAAATGTGGCAAAATGATAACAAATTCAAGGGTTATGAGCAATGTACATTTCTAATGCCATGGATGTTATCAAGAAGTATCCCAAAAATTATGATGTACTTATATTTCAATACAGAATGTATGGAAACTCTAAAGAATGTAAAATGTGTTGCTACAATAAAGCCTCAATAAAGCTTAAATAAGAAATACACTTCTAAAGAGTGAGCCAGATGCAGAGTTATATACCCTTGAAACAGATTGCTGGCTACAAGATGCAAAATGCATGCAGTTTTAAAGCCTTTCTCCTGCATGTATGCAAAATGTGAATTATTCATGGTCAAAGTCTTCAATGTTCAGCCAGCATATGTGCAATTATTGATGGAAAGTTCATAACAGTAGAAAAAGGGTGTGACTTTGACTTAGTTCTTTCTTTTGTTCTAATTCAAGCCAGGTTTGTTTTTTTCAGAAGAGACAAAAGATAAGAGATGTGTGAACAAGAAGCAGTGAAGCATTAAACAAACAAGAAAGAAAAAGGATGCTAGCTGAGCCTTTGTGTGTGTCCCACTTTGCTTCTACTAATTTTTCATGTTGCACTACAGTTTACAACATCATCACACAAAAAGCACCATTTGAGCTTTGCTGGTTGAGTGCCAAGCACAGCAAATGCTGTAATCAGACTGTCCTAAAAGTGCCAAATGAGACAGACACAAGAAATGGACAGAATGCAGGTTCAGCTGCCGGCTTCATTTTTCACTAAATACTGGGCTGTACACTTTCGGAAAAAACACCAAGCTCTCTAATATACTGTATCTATGTACAATACTGTGTTGATGAAAATGCATACATAAATGGCTCTAGTAAACTGGTTTAGGTACAAAACATAAGAGAAAAGAAAATACACGGATTTTTAACTTGAAAATGAATAAGGCTGGCTATTTCTGCACTCTCATATTAGCCAATCTTCAAACTGTGGTGTTATTCTGCATAGGGTTTAAACTTTTATTATTCAGAAGGTAAAAGTCTGTTTATATAGTTTGCATGGTTGTAAAATATATGTCTGTCACTATTGTTTATGGGGGTAAGCTTTTAAGTCATAAAACTCTGGGGTGAGTTTTATTGCAAGCTGAAAAAACAGGATGTCTGTAGATTTAGTGTGTTGCCATAAAACCATAAAACTCAGAATGAGCTTTTAAGAAAAGACGTCTCACCCATATGACTGTATAATTTTCTGACAGCCAATAATGGCTAAGACACTGTATGGAAATGTTCTGATTGGAGGGAGTAGAAACGCCTAGAGGCCCGGTTTTCTATAAAGCTGTGAAATGAAGATCATTTAATTGTCAGATTTCTTTAAATCTGGACCACAGAGGAAACTACGGGGGCAAACTTCCTCTGTAAAACTGCAATTTGTTAATCTGTTCAAAATAAATGTTAAACTGGAAATTGGCTCCATTTTGTCTCTGCTTGAACATGCATTGAATTAATTATGATAATTATTTAATTCAACAAAACCAAAAAGTTCACAAAATGTGACAGGGTTTGCATGTAGTAATAATGGCCTGATTGATCAACATTCCAAATAAAGATTACAAAATTGCATATGTGGGAAAATAATTGTGCTAGTGGGTTGTCCTTCATTTGCGGCTGATCTACTAAGATTGAGTGCACAATTCATAGCGGCCGCAAAAAGCAGTATTTAAATTAGAACTTTGTGTGCTTTGTTGTGTGGTCCAGCCTATCCACCCCGTGCAGCCAGAGAGACAGATGCACTGGAGAGGAGTGTGCAGTGGAGGTATGATGCATTTTCTGCAAAAAAGGTAAAGAAACCACATAATTTTCAAGTTCATGAGCAACAGGTTGTTATTTACTAGCATGCTAGATTGTCTGTTATTGTTCTTTTTCATTTGTCGTTAATGAACTTATGTCCAATCATTGTTTCACAAATTTAAGACATGCTTTTCAGAGGTGGTATATATATGCGCAAAAACAGACACCGCAAACAGTTTCATCCTTGAGAAATTATACTGCATATGGAACACATACTTTATTGATTCTCCTTCAAAAAATGTTTCACCTTTTGACAGGAATGCCTGCATTGCATATACATTAAAAGCACTAAATGGGATGCACACATTTTGCTGCTGGTTTAACAGTTGCAGTGCTTTCTGCTGCTTAGTAAATCACCTGCTGCATGTTTTTGCTCCCGCTCTGAGGTATGGGCACATTTTAACAGCCGCAATTTTTTTATGAATCAGGCCCTTAGTCTTCCATGGCACCTAATGTGAAAATATATACAGATAAGGTATCATTTAAGCCAAACACAAAGTAAACTACATGGATGGTAGAATGAAAATAAGGCTGCGAGGATGTAAACTGTGTCAATGCAGTTTCCAAGTTAAGCTTTATCAACCTGAAAAGATAACAGACTTTCATGGAAAAACAAATGTTTACTTACTCTGACTCAAGTGAGTGAAAAAAAGTAGTAGCTGAGCCAGCATTTTAATTATACAGGAAAGAGAGGTATACTAATCTTCCTGTGTAAAACATATAGCAGGAAATTAACATCATAAAAAAAATTGTTTGTTTTATGATATTTAAATAATTTGTTTACGTTTTATTTTAGTTTTGTATTTGTACTTCAAGGCACTAGAAGTTGTTCATTTGAACCAATTATTTTTTACTTTTGTTTGGTTTGGGTCTCAAATCAGCTAAGTGGACATACAGATTTATCAAGCTGTGACAATTGTCCCACAGTTCTCTACTATTCTGAGCAGGGAGCATTTTGAAATGTCATTCACTTTAGAGTCCAACAAAACTAAACACAACATAGATGTTTGAACCTAATGACCTAAATGAAAATGTATCTACTCAACAGTGAACAAATGAAGGAGGACTGTGTGGCAGCTGACATGTAAAGCCTTCTCTGAATCCAATAAATCACTTTCCAAGAGTGACACTCTAATAGTCAAGTAATGGCTGACTAACATAGCTGAGCACATTTCAGCATGAACAGAGGAGATGGTTTTGTCACAAAAAGCACATTCACCAAGTGCACCTCCCTCTGTGGTAACAATAGGGATGGGGAAAAGACGAATTTGTTGGAATCACATATTTCACATCATAAATTGAGCTTCTAAGTATAGCTCTAGCTTATCTTCTCTCTTGGAGACAGAAGCTATGAATACTGCATCCTTCTGGTTGCTGCCACCCTGTCAAAAGAGGGTTTCACTGTTGAAGCACGCTTGAATGGATAAAGTGGAATTTTCAACATAAGAACAACAGTATTCTCTTCTGCTGTGTATTGCTTGCTATACATACAAATGTGGGAACAGAAAAAGCATACGTTTTTTTAATGGAACTCAGAATCACCATTATTGTATAGGGAAAAGAAAAGAGGAGCGCAA
The DNA here is from genome assembly GCA_028564705.1 of Apricaphanius iberus. Taxonomy (NCBI): domain Eukaryota; kingdom Metazoa; phylum Chordata; class Actinopteri; order Cyprinodontiformes; family Aphaniidae; genus Apricaphanius; species Apricaphanius iberus. The sequence goes on along the minus strand of JAPXFQ010002528.1, from coordinate 1,684,127 downwards.
GCAACACAGGCTACAAAATCTTTCCTTGAGAACCAGTACATAAGAAGGTGATGTGTAACTGTCTCCAACAGCCATTGCATTGTTTTAAATTGAAATACAGAGGTTAGACCTAACAGAAAAATCCAGGCAGCTGTGTTACGATTTTCATGTTGCAGCTTTTAGGTAGGAGCTGAATATAGCCTTTTTAATGTCAGATGAAAGCATGTTAATTACCAAATAGAAGATCAAACATTAAAAAATGTTTTGGTCAGTAAAAGGAATATTTTTATTAGGTCTTCTGAGGCACCACACAACTGAGTGTTATAAAACTAGTTTAACAACCCATCATTCATTCAAAAATTCATGCAATAAACTTATCAACAGGAGTGTATCAAAAGCAACAAACATGACTTAAAGAAACGGTTGAATTTCATTTTCCATAAAATATCCAAAATTTTCATGTTTAGAACCATATAACATGTTTTTCAAAACGGCAGCCAACATGAAATGATAGGAAACAGCAGCTTTAAAATTATCGGGAGCAATGTGTCACCTTATCACTCTCGACATGTTAGAAAACCCTTCAAATATGATGTGGGGGATTAGGATTAACAAACTGTGCAATAACAAACTAGATTGGTTTCAGACTCCTCATATTTGGAGATATGGGCCCCCAATCTACCTGGAAAATAGGTTTCTTTGATTAAGTATATGGTCCTATGAGGCCATTTTAAATAAAATGCAAAAAGACTGTTCTGTGGGATACAGTTCACATACATTGAGTGTATGCTTTGCTGCATGCACTATAACATCTTATTATTGTCTTATATAGTCTTTACAATTTGAATAATAAATAGTTAAACTAATTATTAACCAAATATAAGGGTAATGTTAATCTTAAATTGGTATTTGTTGGGTCTGACCCAGGATATATGAAAGTATATCAAATGGCAATATAATTATGGATGACTCCAGCATTCCCAAAACGCTAGTCTCCTGCCGTTTCACCCAGAGCAGGCCGGAGGAGAAACGGTTTGACACGCTGCACCCTGGATGATCAAACACTGCGTCCCTTTTGCTCTGATATCACTCAGAGAAGGCTGGCGCTGAAGAATCCCTACACGTCGGTTGGCCGCTGGACTAACCCGCCAGCCCATCCTGGACTTTCCAGTCTCTGACTGGACGAGGGATCAATAAACACAGGGGGTCCCCCCCACACCCCCGATCTAAAAGGAGATCCCCGCTCTCTAGCCGCTACCAATCGAAGTGCAAAGACCTCCGCGAACCTTTGTAAAGAGAGAATCTGTTCCTTGTTCTAGGACTGTGCTGGACATGTGCTAGAACTTCCCTCCTGCAATCGTTTGATTGATTTCTCTCTCCCCTTTTTTTCCGCGTCACGTGTTTCTTTCTGCCCTGAAAGGAGTTTCTGTAAACGTTTCATCAAGCGTTTCTGTGTTGAGACTGTTTGTGTTTTCTTTTTGATGGGTAAACTCAGTTTTGATTGCACGATTGTGTTGGATTAGTTATTATTAATTAGTAGACAAGTAGTGTTTGGATTGATTGAATGTTACTGCCATTTGAGCTCGGCCCTGAACAGCTGATCGGAAGGTTTCGCTGAGTGGCAGGTGAGCGCTGAATGCTGTTTATGTTAATCTTTTTGCTCAAACTACTCATGTTTCTTTTTTAGCCGAAGGCTAGCTCTTTTAATAAGAGCCACACGGTTTCTTTGTTCAAGGAAACCATGAGGCCTCTTGTTCAGGTTGTAAAATAAGTCATAAACCTTCCCCCCATGTTTCAGCGTTCACCAGCCTGCACATCCCCACTGTCCGCCATCTTGTTTACGTACCGTTAGCCGAACCTGATTAGCTGGTTTGGAGTTTGATGTTTTATTTTTGGTGTGGTGATTAGTAATACATTGGTTAAACTAAATCAAACATCTGTTTCTTTTATTGAGTGTGTGTTTGAATCATTGCAAATAATTGATTCCTTCAGACAAGGTCTTTAGTAAAATCACTGATAAGTTAACTAGCTACAAGCGCTGTCTGATAGCTAGATATAGATACATACTTTTTTTACCTATATCATATATATACGTTTTTGTCCGTTTTAGGAAGAACTGACTGGTGCCTCGTTAATAATCTGAAGAAACAATTAAATTAATAATTTGAAGAAACAGTTAAATTAATAATTTATGAATTATTCATTTAATATTCCTAAAATAACCAGCTTCTTTATCAATTTTAATTGCCATTACCCTACATATTTTATTAGTTAAAAATACCCTCATTACCACATATCTCCTGAAATGTAACACAGGACTTCTTTACTGTTTTGTGATACAGGGATTTTGAATCTAGATCTGAATTTCCCTCTTGAACACTGGAAGTTCTTTTTTCAGTGGTGTTATTTTGGACAGAGAAAACAATTCATCATTTCCTGATAGGTGATTCATTCAGGGAGCAGAGAATGGGCACCAAACGCTGCTGATACGGTGCAGCTTATACCAAGTGGGTGTCATTTCCACACCAATTACATTTGGCTCAGAAAATGGCACACGGTGTATGTTATGGCCTTAAACAATGGCTTTTGCAGAGTGATTTATTTCATGTGTGTGAGACAATGGACCTTTACTGGGAGATGGCTGCAAAATACATGTATTTCCCTGGATAGAATAAGTAATTAAATTGGAAGAGAAATTCCTTAAATTGTGTTTAGCCAGCAGCCTGTCAAATAATGTGGACAACTAGAGAAGATGAAGGCAAATTGCTGTCAATAGCCCCAAAAAAAAGATAAAATATTATGTGAGCAGCAAGATGGAGATAAAAATCCCTTGTAGATGTCAAGGGTCAGACTAATAATACAGAAAGGCAACAGTAGGTAGAATAACCACTAGTTACAACCGAAGTATGAAAAATCTATTTTTGAACACACTCTGCACCTCAAAATAGAAGGGCCATAGCAGGAGGAGATCATACTCAGTGCCACTCCTGTCAATAAAGAACAGCAAATTGAGGCTTCAGTTCAGACATGCTCACCACAATTATACCATTACAAAGTGGAAACTGTTGAGACTCATTTTTAGCAATGACAGTCAAATCTTAGGGTCACAAATTTTGTGTAAACCACATAAAAAGCCTGCATCAATCCTAAACACCACTGCGATAAGAGTTACTAACCAAATGAACACTAGCTGAAATCCGTTTTCTCAACGAATACTTCACAGTAAAAAAAAAAAAAAGTTTAACAAACTTAAAAACATTAGTCAACAAACTGTACAGCTTTTTTGAGTAAACTCAAAGAAGGGTTTGGTATTGTGTGAACTATCATTAAGAAGTTTAAACCAAGGTTAACCACAAGGCCCTTTAATTTGACTGATATTGGTCTGTATCAAGGTTTAAAATTCCAATTTCAAAACAAAAAGCTATTCTACAGTGAGGAAAAAGTTATTTGTTGTTTTTGTAAGCTGGCTTACTTACAACAAATTAGGTCTTATTATTGATAAATCATTATGGAGTCATCCAAGAAAAAAGGACTTGGAATTTATTGTAATACCCTTGTTTTTAAAGAGACACTCTGTAACTTTGTGGATATCTGCCCTCTGTCACCCTCTCAATGCTTTCCGTGTAGTTCAGCATTCCTATTACATCCCATTGTTTCTCTAAAAAGCTCCTCAGCAAGGAAAAGCCAGGCCAATGTTGGCTCCTCTCTTCTGTCTTGGTCTGTCACTTCCACTTTTTCTATTCCTTGCTTCTTTTGATAGCGTCTTCTTTGGTTTCGTTGGTGGATTTCCCATTTCTCAAGTCTCAAAACCACAGATTTGTTTATATTATTTGGTAATGTGTTACATTCTGCTGTAAAGTGGAACTCCGTCAGTACTACCATGAGTGTCCTGGGAGAGAAAAGTTGTATAGTAGGGTTTTCAGTAGTGAGACCATTCTATACGGTGACAGCTCTGAAAAATGAACGTAATAAATGCCTGGTGTGTTTTTAAGGTAAAAAATGTTACAGGGTGTGTCTTTAAGCATAGCCTTTATGTGCAGGTGCTTTTCAGTAATGTTGTATTTCTAGAGTTGGGTATTGTTTCTTGAGAACACATTTTAATAGTCTTGAGTACATTTTCCCCCTGTTTTTTCTCCCATATGTCAGATTAAGGTGTTTTTCTCCAGACCAGTCAAAACTGCAGGTGCATCACTTACTTCAGCATAAAAGGCCCTTATCCACTATCAGAACTTCAGGCAAATTTAACTAGATCTTTTTCTGACGGGGTAATACCGTATGTTGGCCTGCTCCTCTCGGCGGCCGTGTCTCCATACACAATCACCCTTTCAAGGAATCAGCTAAAGACATCTGCATATTATACTTTTTCAAACAACGAGGGTCGCTGATCAGTGCAAAAAAAGGCAGCAGCACAGCAGAAATAACAAGAGCATCAATATAGAAGAAGAAGGGCTTTTTACTGTATTTCTGTTTGCTGTTGTAATAAACTGCTTCACCAGCAACTCTTCTTATTTTTACAAAGATGAGGACTGATTATTTCCCTCTGAATTAGAACCAATCAGCTCGATTTAACCACAGTGGCTCAATCCAATCATTCCCAGTACATACCCCATAAGCGTACTTTGTTGGTTTCTGAAATGGCTCCAAAAACGGACCTGTTGGCCTGGCTGGATGTAATGGAGACGCGCATATCGGGAAGTTCCATTTAAATTACCCTGAACTTAAGATAGTGGAAACGCGCCTTACATGCTGGCTCTATTCGGCTTATGCAAAGAGGAAAAAGCATTGAGTCCAATCAGAGCATTCATGTTGCTACGGTGCCAATAAGGAACTCTGTTAACGTTCCACATCAAGTCAAATGTTTCTGGATTCCACATGCTGATTTTCATGAAGTTAAAGGTTTAACTTGTTGGCCTGCTGTTAACAGCAAAAATACACTTATTGTCTTAAAATACATTGATTTTGCAAATCTATACACTACTGTAGCAAGCAAGAACCCTACAATATATTTTGGACCTCAACTAAAACTAACAGTAAATCAGTTCATTGTAGTTTTAAAAAATTGCCAGAATAATTAATTTTGTCAATCAAATCAGGATCCCTCTTAAATAACTGTAACCTAAGCAACCTTCAGACCATTAGCAAGCTTTTCCTGTGGAGTTGTGGACTGAACCCTAACCTTTTTCATGATTACCCTCGTCCCAATAATCAAGATATGGCATGAAGCTCCAGACTGAGGGTGAATGATAGTGTTTTATATATATTCAGTTCTGCACCAACACTGGGACAGGTTTGTGTTCTGCACATAAATAGCTGATACCAGGAGTATCTGTAACACAATAATTTATCAATCTTTGTGTATCATGGGTGCATAGCCAGTCTATTGGAGGAAGAATTATGTTTTGTTGAAAGGATTTTCTCCCTCTGCCTCCTTAAACAAAACAACCTTATGAAATTGAGACTTAATTTATTTGAAAGTGTAAACCTAAAAAGAAAATAATTTATCTCACTTTGATCTGTAACAATCAAAGGCATCTATAAACAAAATTAAGTCTTGTGTTTTCGAAAATTCGAATTTGAAATTACTTGTTAGACTACACCAGTATCCTTACCTAAACTTAACCAGAAGGCCCTCAAAGATAAAACAACTTAAAAATAAATACAAAAAATTACAAAGTGCATTTTTAAAATTATATATGTTTTCTTTCTACAGTACTTTACTTAAGTCTTTTGTGATCTTGATTTTGTCATACATTGAATTATTTTTTTAACACAATATTAAGTAAAACAGTGCTGCTGTCAAACAATGGAGTAAGAGAATTTCTGCAGGGGATTGTGGTGTACAAATGTGTCTGAAAGCCTTGTTGTCACTCCTGTGCCTCTATCGACAGTATTTGACATAAAACAAGTTTCCTTTTAGGGACTTTTCCCTTCTTACTCTACCATTTTTATGTTTTAGCTGGATCACTTTTAAAGAACTTGAGAGTTGACACCAGCTTTCTGCTATCTGCCATGACTCTGAATCTTCTCTTTTTCCAATTTATCTCCTCTTAGTGGGCTGTATCCAGCTTCAAAGGGTATCTACTCAGCCTATGGTCTGATGACATGGATTTAATCCGCAGACTAAAGATTTTTTAAATATATTTCTTTTACCCATCTTGTAAAATGTGCATGCTGGGCAGCTGCAATGTGGCTGAAAAAGCAAATTATGCTTCTGCCAAGAGGAGACAAACTGAGTGTTAAACACTGGAAAAAAGCAGTGAATCAAAGGGTATTGGATTGTAAGCTTTGCATCATTGCCTATTGGGCTGCGAGCGCAATTTATTAAATCAGATTTTTCTTTTTTCTTGTTCCAAGTGGTATTCTGTGATATTTGGCAAACATGTCCAATAAGTCATTAGAGAGGTATTTTGAGCACCCCAGGGTAATTCTTCTTTTTTTATGTTTTTTTTTAACATTTCTTCTATTTACTGGCTTGGTAACTGTATCATAAAGTTGAGTGCAAATAGACCAAAACATTTCTAAGAACAAGTTACCAGTTCATCAGATGGTTAACATCAAGTGAATATGTCTAAGATTTCAGGTCCAGCACAAGAATTTGTGACAGCTACCCTGTGCTTCGCTGCAGGGCCTTTCTGCTGATATCCCTCAAAAGTTTCTGTTCTGGTGCAGGGGCTATTTGAGGATAGAGAAGTATCAGCCCTCATATTTTGTCAGATGTCAAGCAATGACAATGACCTACAGAGATTGAAAGTGCTAACTCCAAAATCAGATATGATTATGGGCTTGCAGCTGCCCATCATTTTACCCTGTGAACTGAATACAAAATCATGTAACATGAAGCAATATATTAGTTATAAACTCAAACAGTTTTTGGATTTCTTACATTTCAATCTTAGCTTTGCCTAATGGTGATCTTTACTTGGAAAAATATTTTTGAAGCATAAACTTTCATTAATTCAAAAGGCAGAGACTTAATTTTAGACCCTATGTCAGTTTATTTAGATAAAGTAGTTATTTATTAAATAATAAAATAATATAGTATAATATGATAATGTAAAACAGAAAAGATAAATATGTTTTTTTTAATGTTGGTAAATAATTACAAGTCTAATTTTGAACAAGCACTGCAATAGTGTAATGGGAGAGGAAGAAATATGTTATAGTACACTACAGATATAACTATCTTAAATTGTCAATGGATATTTATGTAGGTGGAATAAGTAATGTATTATACTATAATACTAGCAGAAATAGCTGATGTTTTTTTGTGTCTGAATTAAATGAAATAAACCTTAAGCAATCTTTATGGAAAAATGAAAGGAAGAAATTATGGTATTTTTACCCAGGATTATAATGGTGTGAGACACTCAAAAAGGACCCTCACTATGTGTGATATATAATGTTTCATTTTTATCACCATGCGTTTAAGGAAATATTTTGTCAGAGGAAACACCAAGGTTGTCACAACCTCTCTCTGTAAGACACAAAAGCATATCAATGAAAATAAATCCTTTGTCGAATTTTTCATATTTTTAAAAAAAAAGCAGTATACAGCCTTTGAAAACCAAGGAGTTTAACCATCAGAGAAGCTTCTCAAAGCCAAAACAGGAGAAAACAAAACCTATTGTAGAACTCTTGAGCCACTGGTAGGATTTTCTAGAAGAGGAAAGTCAAGCCAAGATCTTATCTGTATTTCTGCAAGGCTTTTTGGCCCAAAACATTATTAATTCAGGGAAGAAGAATAAAGAAATTTGCGTTTGCCCAAATGTACACTTTTGAATTTGCACCCTTGTGAACTTATTTTTTAATAATATTTTCATGGTTAAAATTAACCGACCTTTTATTTTATTGGCACATTTCATCTTAAACCATTATTTAGTATGTGCACCGTAAAAAAATTAAAAAAAAAAAAATGTCTGCAAACTTTATTCCAGAGTCCGAAAAATGTTTGTAATATTTTTGTATTCCATAATTCCTGGATTTGTTGCTTTGTTCTTTTTGTGTTCAAGCAATAAGCTACAATTTGAAGGATGCTCTCGTTGATGGTCAAGTGTTCTTCTAGTGTACTCATTAGAATAAAAATGTTGGTATTGAGAATTTATCCTTTTAATAGATTTTTTAAGACAATTTTTAAGTGATTTAGCAAAAAATTCCAACATTCCAAGATTTGTTGTAACTTTTGAAAAAAGCTGCTGCAACATCAGGCATTTTAAGCATGTAATAATCACAAAACAGTGCAATAAAATCCAAAAGGGACTGTTAAGTAAAGTTTTTTAGTTGTTTATGTTCGCATATCAATGATAAGTGTATGCAAATTTAAGAATGGAACTAGTGTTGTGGATTTTGACAGATAAGTTTATTTCAAGGATTTTTTTCTGTAATGCTTGGAGTGACAATGTGTATATTCTCCATAGTCTATATATATTCTTCAAACAATTTCTGTTGTATCGGTTTCGGGAAACTCCTTTAAGAAACATAAAACGTACAACATTTCATTCATTTGGTGTTAGTTCCAGAAGAGAAACTCTCCATTCCTGCAAATAATTGAGACACTTTTATTTTTGCAACCTGAAACATACTAGGAAGAGTTACATGTTTCAAGATATTCCTAATGTGTCTTTTTGTACATTGTCAGCTTGATAAATGAAACCAAACAGAGCTAACAACACTTAAGCACAGAGATGACTCATTGTTCTCTTACTCTGACTGCAGCAAGATAAAGAGTATGTCTTCTCTGTCGATATGCTCCCCTAGAAGACTCTCTGGGCTTGGCCTTGTGGCTCCTTTGTGACTTTCAGCAGGAAGCATATTTGATTCCAGGGCTCTTCCTTTGGTATTAAAACACTCTCTCAAAAACTTCAAGGTCTTTGGCTGTCCAAAATTATTTTCTTGGGGATAAAAGGACGTTCTCCTCAAAATCAAGGCCATTTTATAGACTTTAATACTGAAATGATTTTCCTTCTATCTCTGTTTGCAGGATCTATATTTACAACCTTGTTATGTGCAAATCTGCTTTATGTAATTACAGATCCTAATTAATTATTCACCCATTGCTGCTCTATCATAGCTTCCTTAGCTTTCTTTATCTCTCCTCTCAGTCTCTTTCAGTGCATTCTCTACAGCAGACAACGAAATACTTACAACCTCACTATTTACGACAGAACCCAGCAAACTTTGTGGAAGGCATTCCTTTAAGTGAACCAGGGGACCAGATAATTGTTCCTTTCAAGAGCCTTGTTAATTCTCTGATCAAAGGACATAAGACAGTCCATAAATAGTACACTAACTGCAGAGCACAGATCACAGTTGTGCAGGACTGCAGCCCTGCAAGAGCTCTATCTGTGGAGATCCAGGCAAAACAGTTGAGAAAACGTGTCTGTCTCTCACTCTCCTATTTAATTTACACCTTCTAACAATTCATTAGCAGCTATTTCCTATATGAGCTGCCAAGATTTATGTGCACCTCAATAGTCATCTTCCATTGCTGAATTTATACCAAAAAAAAATTGTTCAAGTAATTGTGCTTAAAAATTAATACAGGTTTTGAGGGCCCGACTACTGGCCCCATTCTTCATATTCCTGACAGCTTCCCCTGGAGATTAAGCATTCACACTCAACAACGGAGAAAAAACAGAAAGGATTCCAGATGAGAAACAGGGTCATTAACTTGCTGCTCTTCAGGGGGAATAGGTGTCTGATTGGTCTCCCTGGATTTCTCTAAGAGGATTTTAAAACAGAGTGTAAAGAATCATGTAAAAGATTTGTCTGACTTTGTAAAGTATAAGACAGCTGTATACTGACTGGTACAATGCTAAGATTCGGCCTTGGAGTTTCTTTGTCTTCTTCTGATACACTTATCATTTGGTTCAGGATGAAAGAACAGAAGCTGATTTTTAAACCCATAAGGTGCTGTCTGTGTATTAATTTTCAATGTGTTTGTAACAGATTCAGTACACTCCTGCTTTCTGGTCCAACTCTGCAGCGAAGTCAATACATTTAGTAGATTAGCCGCTCAAGAGTGAAATGGTGACACTTGAAACAAGTAGCATACTTGTGTTTTTCCACAGTAGAGCAAATGGGCATCCAAATTACACAGACTGTATTAGAATGCGGCAGACTTTGAAGCCCTTCTTTTCCAAATGAAACACGAAAATTAAATTTCAATGCCTCAATACATGACCAAATTTGTTGAAAAACAACTACTTAGTCAGCCTCATTTGTATGCTCTGTAAATAGACATTTCTAGAAATAATAAGGAATTATGTTTTCTTGGTTTAATAGGTCAACCAACCTATCTCAGGTACTCAGATTTAGTGGGAACAACAACAGCCCAAGCAGCAACAACGAGTGCAACACAATCAAAGTGCAATACTTACCAAATGTTCTATGCTGCAGTGTTGTTGTCCATTTCTTTGCTCATTATGAACATCCTGCTTTTACTCCATCTGGTTAATTGACTTTAGCATTTGTTTACAATCTGTGAGACTCTAGATCCTCTTTCAAATAGGCCATGAAAAACTATAATTTTCACAACTTTATTTTACTTTTGAATCTGTAAGCAAACTTCCGGGCTCTATCTATAACTTTTCCCGGTATATTATCGCCTGAAGACCTCGTAACAAGAGTGAACTTGTCATGGTAGGGTGTTTGCGTTCAGAAGATCAGGTACATTTGTTTGGGGAAAGAACATGTACACCTGCTGCACTGTTTACAGTCATTAATCAAGATCCTCTGGTACATTTCTTTCCATGTGAAAGAAACAGAAGGCAATGTTCTGGTAAAAAAAAAAAAAAAAGTGGAATATTTGAAAAGACAACTCTGGTTAGACCGGATGGAATTATCCATAAATATTCCAGAACGTCTATCTTAATTTAGCTTAGGTCAATTGAAGAATGTCAGTGGAAAAATCCGATTATTGCTAAAAAAGCTCAATATAGATTTGCATGTAAATGTACTGACCAATGGTCTTTGAAAAGGATTTTAATTCTCCAAGGAGTCGTCTAAGAAGCATCTCTTCATATAAACCACCCATGGCCCGGAGTTTCCCCAAAGATTACTGACAGAGGGTACAACAACTAGCAGATCTAAGATCCAGAAGCAAGTAAAATAGAGCTTTATAAAGACCTTGAATTTGCAAGTATAGCTATAAAAACAATAAATAATGTACTAAACCACCATGGTCTCCATTGTATGTTGGCTCTCTGCACCAAACTCAATTCTAAAGTGAGCTGAAAGCATAGTGAAGCTTTTTTTTAAGTTTGTTGCTGAACTTTTAGAAAAGTCACTGACATGGTTAGAGGATGTAATACGATCAGATAAGACCAAAGGTAAACCTTCTGGATATAAAAGCAAACATCATCTATTGAGTAGGAATAGCCCTGAACATTCTCGCCAAAAATCCTATGGCCACTGTGCCAGTCCTTTATCATATAGTACTGATAGATTCTATATGCAATAATGGAAAGATTAATGGAAGAATGTACAGAGATATCTTAAGAATATGCAAGACAATGACCCTAAACTGAATATCGTTTCTAAAAAGTATTAAAACATTTCATTAAGCATGGTCAGTTGTTAACCTGAGCGTTTCCATGATATTCCACAAAACATACTTCTTGATACTGACATCTGTTGCAAATTGTATTTCAGCATCGCCAGAAATGCACATAAAGAGAAAAAAATTGATGTTGAATATTTATTTGAATATTTTTTATTGTATACATTGTTAAGCACTAAATAAAGCTTTAAAGTCTAACCTAATGGCTTAATTTTTGTTCAATAGTTAAACAAAGTTTTTCTACATTTATTTCTTTGTTTTAAGCACTTGGCTTCTCATCTTTGCCCTGCTGCACATTCTCATAGTTGCACACCATCACAGCTGGGGGCTGTACAGTACACTTGTGTTTTATCTGTTTGTCACTGAGAAGCCTTGCTGGACTTGTGGCCTTTGACTCACTGCTTTTACCAAGTCTGAAAGTAAAACCTTGAAAAAAAACATCCTTACAAAGGAATCTGCCTGCAGAATTTTTGCCGAGCTGTAACACGGTTAGATTTATTGCTGCCAAACCTACCATCGGCTCTGTCAATGTTCATTATATAGTGGTAAATCTATAAATACAATTTATTCACTAATTATCATGATTATCGATTAGGCTCATTTGTCATATTAAAAGTACCTTTTTCAAATCAAAATCTTTAAACATGTAAACATAAATTAAACATATTTATTTTCAGTAAGCCCACATTTTTTAGTAAGCCCACATTTTTTAAGAATAATTTTTATTGTTATAATATATATATATATATATATATATATATTATATAATATAAAATTATTCTAATCTAAGAAATTTAATTTGATGTTTTTTAGTAAATTTAAGTAAGTGAAAAATCATTATAGCAGAAAAAAAGCTTGAAAACATCAGCGTGTACATGTATGTGTGTGTGTGTGTGCATGCATGTGTGTAAACAATCTATATAATGTTCCCTTGTTTTGAGTTGCTGTAGTATATGAAGTTTCAAATAATATTCTTGAATATTATTGTTAGTTCGTAGAGTTAGCAACATTTCTAACATGTCTTCTTTTACTAAAGAATATTTTCAACTTAACTACTTACCCGTAGCCTTTTATGTCTGGTTTCTTATCTCTTAACTTTTGCGCTGAGCTGTTACTGTTTGAACTTCGCAACAACATCTGGGGGGGAGCAGAGAGGGAGGTGCGCTGCTGGCGGAGAAGAGAGCTGGCTGCGATTGAGAGTCTGGAGCAGTTTACCTGCCCAGCTGTGCATTAGGGATGAAATTCATAGGTACGCGCTGAGCTGTTGCCGTCTAGGCACACAAAAGTGGCAGAGAGGGAGTGGCAGGGGAGAGAGCTGGCTACTGCGAATCGAAGATCTAGCACAGCTTACCTGCCTGGCTGTGTATTAGGAAAGAAATTCACAACTGATGCTAGTAAAATGTATCATGGCCGGTGGGGTGGCCAGTGGGGTGGCCACGAGTAGACCACTCCCTGATGGCGCCATTGAAGAAAACCATGGCGAAACCAGGTAAAATGAATCAGTTGTTAATTTGGTTTGTAGTACTGCAGATTTAGTTAATCATCATATCTCAAATTATTTGTCAAACAAAATGCAGTAATACATTTTAATAAATAATTTTGTCACAAAGTGCAGATAAAGGAGAGGTCAAACAGCAACAAAAAAAGGTTTTGACAAGGGAAAAACTTTACAAACAAAGTTGTTATTACTTTTTCAACCACAAGATGATCCAAATTGATTTTGACTTTCAGGTAGCGGTTCTCAATTTTCTGATGCCAAATTCCACCCATTTATTTACATCTTCATTCCAGTCTACCATTTCACCAAGAGAAAAAACATACGAAGATTGTTTGAGTCAAATAAAAGTGTCATGAATTGTAGGTCGGACTCAAATGCATAGGTTTTGAAAAGCTATTTCTCATCTTCTAATGGTGACGGATCCAAAAACCGAAGAAGGGAACCCAACAAGGGTATAATCGACAAGGAACTGGTGAAGGGAGAAAGACACACTGGGGTATATAAAAGGCAGGACAACAATGGGACAACTAACAACACAAAAGGAGAAAGGTATAGGTAATTGGGTCAAAGGAAGAGAGGGGGATTGACAAAGAAAGGGAGACAGTCACACAGTGACAGTAACCTCCGCCCTCAAAGGTGTGCCACGTGGTGCACAAACCAGGAACTTCAAGCAAGAGCAGGAGGAGGGGGTTCATGATGAAGGGAAGAAACAAAAACAAGTCCAACAAGCAGACTGGTGATCAGGAGTCCGGCGACAAGGCAACAGGTGACGAGGAGTCCAAGGACATGGCAATGGGTGACAAGGAGGCCGGTAACGTAAAAACAGGTGTCAAGGAGGCTGGCAACAAAGAAACAGAAATGTCGAGGAGGCCGGCGATGTGGATACAGGTGTTGTGAAGGCCGGAGACGAGGGAACTGGAGATTTGGTAGGCGGTGACAAGGGAACTAGAGGCATGGAAACCATAACATGAGGAGCTTTTGTCAGATGCGGCAACTGAGAGCCAACTGTGCACTGTAGCGGTTGAGGGAACTGGAGCAGGAAGTAGATTGGGTTCCCTAAGGGGCTGGAGCCGGAAGTCAGCCGTCCTGCAGAGAGAAGGAGAACGACCCTGGAGTTGGCGACTCATCGCTGGGGAAAACTGCGGCCAGCAGGTCACAGCTTGGAGCGGCCTCCTGGAGTCTCCTTTGTCGACACCGGGAAGTGGACTGAGAGGCAGGATCATAGAGAGCCAGATCAGCTGGAGAATCAGGGGATGGAGCCTGAGGCTGGTTGAAAGCAGGAGACAAAACTTGGCCTTTACCGCAGGGGACATAGAGTAGACCCTGGAGGAGCTGACTACAAGGGATTGACATGGAAGCTTTCCAAAACATCTATCCCTGCGGTCAGTTGATCACGGCGAGGCTCATGCTCGTTGTCCAGAGGGGCGAGGAAGAAGGCTGGAGAGACATCAGACAGGCCCTCTAATTCGGCGTCTCAGGGAGCAAGGAAGTACCTATACAGAGGATACGCCAGTCGCACCCTCCCAGAGAGGCATGGAAGCAGCACGGCAGACTCAAACGGCAAAAACTTATATTAGCTAGTTTTAAATAATTACAACAAAATAAACATATATAACCATGTGATGTACAGTACATAAAAATTAAACACTACACTAAACATTGTTTTTGTTTTACACAATTCAACAGTCAAAAAATAAAAGAATAAAAAATCCATAATCGCAAATAATCTCTAAGAGGCTTCACACTTTGAGACTTCTGGCCTAACATTATTTTTCTTAGAAGGCTGAGCATTAAGCTGGTTATTACTGAACCCCGTAGGGGACATGGTGGAGTAAATATTTTAAGGTTTAAAAAATGGATTTTGCGAGATCTTGAGAAACGTTTGCGTTATCTCGAGAAAGTTTTGCGTTATCTCGAGAAAGTTTTGCGTTATCTTGAGAAATGTTTGCGTTATCTTGAGAAACTTTTGCGATATCTTGAGAACGTTTCAAAAAGCCATTCCTGCATTTACAGTGTTACCGACTCAGTTTGCTGCAGCCTTGTGCACTGCTATGATGGAAGACACTCACAGACGGGAGAGCTTAATAGAGTTTTATTTTTAGATTGGTCTCAAATATCAGGACATAAAGTCAGTGCTTAGCTCTAGACATGGTTTTCATATAAGTGAAAGACATTGCCCACAGGATTTTGCGCACAAAAGGACTGTTGCGTCATAAACAGCTTCTGAACTAGTGGATCTGATTGAGTTCACTAGCCACCAGTTGCAATACTCTGGACAATTACATGGCTATCGTAGGATGTGTGCAAAATAAAGAGAAAATGGACAATGTGTGAGAAAAGAGGACGTATGGCTGCTGTTGAAGGAGTCGGATTTTCTCAAGATAACGCAAAACTTTCTCGAGATAACGCAAAAGTTTCTCAAGATCTCACAAAATCCATTTATTTTATTTTTTTTCTCACCTTAAAATATTTTCTCCACCATGTCCCCTGCGGGGCTCAGTAGGTTATGCCAACTCAACCAAGATGAGAATGTTATTGTTTTAGGTCAAAAAAAGAGTGGATTTTGCTTTTACACACATGGGAACAGAACAAGCATATATTTTTGTCAAATTTTTATGCATTCATGCTGAAAATATGTCCTCTGAAATATGTTTTTTTACAGCCCTGTTTGTGAATAGCTTAATTCCTACAACGTTCACTATATTTTATAAGTGTAGCAATCACCTTGGATACAAAGTCTGGGCTGCCCTAGAATTGCCGGCCTTCTCAATTGGAATTCCAATTTAATGAGACGTTCTTGATGTTTTTCCAAGTGTGAACCAGAAAATCAAACTTCTGAGTACAAAAAAACCCAACAAAACACCATTAACAATTAAAACCTTAATCATGGATAATTAGAATGATGTAACTTCAAATGGCAATTTTATTATGATTATGTATTAAGTAATGTTCAATTAACTTGAAAGGCAACAAAAATCTGTCAGACTGTTCTTGTTTGTTCTATTTTCTCCACTAATACCCATGCTAATACACCTGTTCTTTAATACACCATGTCCTGTGTGTTTGCCAGTGGATTCTTTTGCATTATCGTACAAAATCCCCCCATCTCCCGATCACATTCTTAAAGCTCCCTGGGCTCAACAAATGGGATCACAGTAAGGGAACAAGGGTCACAATCACTAGACCTTATCATTAATCACAAGATCTAAAGGGTTTACCCAGGATTATCCATCCTGCAGGAGGTCGAGTTAGGTATGGAGTTTCCCGTAGGTGATGCAGCAAGAAGGGAATACACGTCTGGTGGCTCCTGATATAGTAAACACTGCCGTGGTTGAGGTAATCTACAGAGGGACTGAAAAGACTGGAACATTGATTTCAGTTTAAGAAGCAGGTGGGAGGAAAAAAGGAACTGAAGCAAGTCCAAAAATCCTTTAAATTTGCTGTCTTTCCTCAAGTGAAAGAAATGTGTTCAGATAAAATGTGTTAATGATTGTATAGGTGCAGAAGCTTAATTCAGGTAACTTCCTCAATGCTCATGATTTCTTCTATCCTCTCTTTTATCTGCGCATTACATTTGTAAATCAGAGAAAAGGACTAAAACCTTTCTAATTAATTAGTTTACATTTTAGTCAGATTATAACATTTGCTATTGTAGGCGAGGCACTAGTGGTTTAGAACAAAAGCAGTCTTTTAGGAATTAATAATTACATTGTTATATTTCAAGATATTTTTTTATTTATTTCATGAAAGGTTGTATTAACAAATCTTAACTCTGCACAGAAAAAAGTTACTATTGAGGGCCTCCATTAGCATCTAGCATATGGTCCCACAATATTCAAAGTCAGTAGATTTAAAGATGGTCTGAACCAAGAAGTGACTTTTTTTCCCACCCAAACCCCTGAAGAGAAAGGGTCAACAGCCCTCAAGGCTGTTGTGTTAGCCCACATGATTAATGGTGAATTAACAAGATGGCAGGTCTTTGAGCACATCATGGCTCTCACACTGCCTCTGCATTATTAATGCCAGCACAAAGAGCTTGCTTAATGAGCCAGAACCCTCTCCTATATGTTGATTATACATTCAAGTCAGTGTAAAACCT
This sequence comes from Apricaphanius iberus, assembly GCA_028564705.1. NCBI lineage: Eukaryota > Metazoa > Chordata > Actinopteri > Cyprinodontiformes > Aphaniidae > Apricaphanius > Apricaphanius iberus. The sequence continues at coordinate 1,666,994 of JAPXFQ010002528.1, read as the reverse complement.
AACCCCCTGAATGTATCCACATTTAAAGAAATGTTGGTTGGTGTGATCTTATGTGTGTGTGAGTGAGTGATGTGTAGACCTGGTATTACTATCTTTGTGGGGACCAAAAATTGGAAGTTTACTATCCAAGTGGGGACCGACCTCCCTTGTGGGGACCAAAATCCCGGTCCCCACAAGTTTGAAGCAATTTTTGAGGCTTAAAATTTGGTTTTAGTGTCAGGGTTACACTTAGGTTATGGTTAGGTTGGGGTAAGGGTCAGGGTTAGGCATTAATTTTTGATGGTTAAGGTTAGGGTAAGGCGCTACGGAAAACATTATGTCAATGAGAAGTCCCCACAAGACATAGAAACCCAACATGTGTGTGCGTGTGTGTGTGTGTGTGTGTGTGTGTGTGAAGCCTTGATTAAAAAAGAAAAAAAAAACATTTATTTTGCCAATCTATGTAAAGAACCACAGCAATTGTATTATTAAAATAGATTATTCGTTGTTTTGTATCTACTGAAATACATTTTTATAGAGCTAAAGATGAGAATTTCTTGACAGACTTTCTCTGAAAAGTGTAATTTATAAATTTGAATGGGTAACATTGGCTTGGAAATCAGAAAGATTACTCTCTCAGAGTCCTATAAATATTCCTGACAAAATATTAAAAGTTTTTATATGTGAATTTGCAGAAAGAAATAGGCTCGTGAAGCTTTACTACTCAATCAAGACTCACAACCACAGTGTCTTTAACTGGTCAGTAATGGACTCCCATTTACAGTAAATTATCTCCCAATACATTCTTTACCATTTTATATCAAGTGCCCCCAGAGTTTTGTATAGCCACATTTTATTCAGTATGTTTAAAAAAGTCTGCTTATTCTTCCCTGCTCAACCTAAAAACTGTATTATTCTGTCATTTTAATTAATCTACATTTTTGTAAAGAATTTAGGTCCCCAATTTAAAATGGCATTAATAGTGCAAAATAGACCTTATTGGCTTCTCAGTTTGTCTGTCTGTCCGTCAGCTCTGAGCCCACCTGAAAAACGAATTATTTTGAGCTTGCTGACATTCAACGCAAACCACTATAGTTTATTTTGGTTATTTTCAAAGGGGAAACTGCCTGCCAAAAAGTGAGCCCAATGCAGAAATGATAAAATTGCACTTTCCCCCTCATCAGCTCCTTTGATTTTAAAAATGCCAACTTCATGACTCCCACCCTGCTTGCAACGACAAAAGACCTCACCCTCGGCCCCACGTCAAAAGTCTGAGGTCATTTATTTTCTCTAAAATCAGCAATGTTTTTTCGTATTCAGGTGTTAATTGTGCAGTTACTGGACAAAGATGGCTTGCTGTGGTTCTGATTGAACCAACAGAGCATGCAAGAATGCTCTGCTCCATTTTTTATGTTTTTTTGGTAAATACAATCATAGCTCTGCTATGTATTCAAGATAATGCTCCTTGGTAAAAAATGACCTAAAATGATCACATTTATTTACTTCACATACAGAATATTATTAATATTAATATTATATGATTAATATTATTAATAACCCCCTGAATGTAATATAAATATTAATATAATACTATTATTATTTTTGTTTCATAAAATTCACATAGTTTTAGTGAACGTTGTCAACCAACAAGGCTTCATTATGTATTTTGACATAATTATTGAATCTGTTTAAAAGGCAGAGGGGCCGTAGCGCTGCTCAGCCACAGTTTTCTGGCTGAAAATTCCCCGCCAATTTCCATTAGCTTTAGTTAGATCCATGTTAGGTCATAAGCTCTTACTACATCGGCTCAGAGTTTAATGAGTGTCAATCATCCGCCCACACAGCTCACTCTCAACTTCACCTCTTTGTTCCTATTTTAATATTTTCAGAAACCTACAGGTGACATCAGAGAGGTTCCATCCATCTTATATATACAGTTTATACAGTAAAGTAGTGTTAAAGTCAAGACCGCACTCCTGAGACCAAGGCATTATCAAAACCAGAGCATTTTGAGACCAAGACAAGACCAAGACTTTTAGAAATGGAGATCGAGACAAAACTAAAAACCATATGTCAAGGGAAAAGCAGGACAATATTTTTTTTTCAAGTTTTTAAGTTTGCTTAAGAAATGCAACAACAAAAACAATCTTTGCTCTGTTGTTTTCCAAGTAGCACAAAGAATGAACAAATCTCAAATCATACCTAACTTGTAATGCTTCACTTCTTGAAGAACATTATAGAATCCCCTTAACATTAAAGAAAATTGCAATAAAACATGATAGACTTTCAAAGTAAATTAAGCACATTAATTATCTCAGCTGCTCAATCCTGAGCAATCTGCTTCTAAATGGGACTATCTAAGTTTGAGTTTAGTTTTATTAATTTTTTTTTTTTTTTTACCTTCAGCCTTTTTTGGTTTTACTTTAACTGGTCTCTGTCTTTAACATGGACCCTGGAAAATCCTTCACATGCAGACGACATAATTTGGAGCATTAGAGATATTATTTTAATTTTTTGCAAAAATGTTCTCTAATTATAAATAAATATTAAATATATCAGCATGTGCTAATCAGTTATGAATATATTCTGAAAGTTGAGCTAACAAAATTACAAAGAAGTAATAAAAAGCAATAAAAATGAAGGAGGATAATGTTCTCCAGAGTCAGTCTGAAACTGCACAGTCGGATGAAATGTGACATGAGCATAGAGTTAGCAGCCGGTTTCAGAAACATCAGCTTTGAATCTGTATTAAAAAAGAGGAATATAAATATTGTACGGTTCAGACAATTATATATAATATCAGACATGGGCAAAAATAGTTGGGTTTGATGAACATTTGTGTATGAACCTAAAAAAAGATGCCTCACTCCTTAACGCAAATCAACACACAGCAGAAGGGCAATTATTGTATTGTATCAGTGTACAGGTGTTGAGCCGGGCTTTATATAGAAATAACCATGGATAACTGGCATTAACGAGAATGTTGTTTGGGTTTTTTTGGACCAGTGCAGGAGCACCCACTGGCAGAAGTGTAAATCGACACCTGCGGCAGCTAGTAGCTGCAGCTGGGCGAAATTGTTACACTATGGATGATTTTAAGTTGTTATTAGCTGTTTTTGAGAGGGTCCTTTTAGTAATGCACAAAAAGCCTATTAGCAATGGTCACGAATAATCTCGTTCAAAAGGTTGAGTCCACCATGTTCAAGGCCAAGACAAGACTAAGTAAAAATTACCTTGACATCAAGACAAGACTTTGAAACAAAACAAAAATTGTCTTGAGACAGGTCTTGGGACCAAGACTGACTTTGAGTACTACTACAATACAATAAAAGCTTTATTAGTCTCATTGAGTGTTCCAAGACAGGGGGTCCGTGGTGGAATTGCAAGGTATCCTTGAGAATAATAAATTATATATATATATATATATATATATATATATATATATATATATATATATATATATATATATATATATATATATATATAATTTATTTTTATTTTTTTAAGGTCCTCTGACATTTAATGAATATTACTTTACTCAGATGTGATGGAGAGCTTTATCTAACTAAACTACAGAAGTAGAATATCATGAAAAAGTTTATTTATATCAGTAATTCCACAAAGAAGTTAAACTTGTATATTAGATAAATTAATTAATTACACAAGGACTGATATATTCCAAATTGTTCTCTATTTTCTTTTAATTTTCATGATTAATTAATAAAAATAAATAAAAATATTGAAAATTTTCAATATTAAGGAGACCTGGTGCCGAACTCTAATCAGCTAATAGTTAATCAGCTCTGACACACATAAAAACCAAACAGAGAAACAGACTTTAACTGGAGAAAGGTATTATTACAGCTGTTGCCACTATTCAACCTAGGTTACACAAACTCATAAGTGGGAGACAAGTGCAAGTGTCTCACTAACACCACATCAAAGTGACATACAAACAGAAGTGAAAATTATGCTGTTACATATATATTTCTGAAGACTACTGTTTAATAACCTGTTGCCACATATGTGTTTCTGAAAACTACTATATTTTTATTTTGTAGTTTTCAGAAATATGCATGTAATAAAATTACTTTTAGTAGTACTTTTTTTTAGAAATATGTAAAAAAATGTTAGATACATATTTTTGAAAATTACTTTCTAAAGGGTTTTGTTACTATACTTGTATTTTATTTATATAAAGTGCAAAGGCTGCTGCATATACATCCTTTTTCTGGAGTCTGTCTGTTGGAGCCTATTAATGCTTCTACCAATAAGAAACTCTTTAGCAAATGCCAATTTTACTATTAGCAAATTTAAGGTGTGCAGTCAGTCTTAAATCCTGTGCAGTCATATCTGCAGCCTGCAATGCTTTAAACTTACTTGACGAAGTGAAGTTACATGCTGACAGTAACCAAGTAGCGCTAACCCAGACTAAGTGCCAAATATAATAAGTAACTACTTACTAAATTCAAGTAAAATTCTCAAAATATCTGCATCATGGATGATATTTTTAAAAATGTAAAAAAAATCTCACCATGCATTTCAGAAAAATGGGCAATAAACACAAATACATTTAGAGTGAGCTTAACCTCTTATATGAATACCAGAAATACTTATTGTGTCTGCTGTAGGGGTGTAATGGTTTAAGGCGTTGAGTTGAATTGTTTGATTCAGCCTATTCAGTTCGGTTCACTTATGTACCGTTACGGTGTCTTTTTTTAATTTTTATTAAATAATGCAAATATATTATTAGCGTGATATCAAGCGCAGCAGAACAAAGTTCCTAGCCGAGTTTCCACACGGACACTGTATTGAGTGACGCACAGTGAAGCTGCACGAGCATTTTGAAGTAAATACATGAGTAGCATCATGGCAAAGCAAAAGAGAAGCCATAGCTTGAAGACCCTCCATCCTCACTATGGTCTCCTCTTTGGGAACACTTTGACTTCCCTGTTAAAATTCATAACTGGGATAGAAAGTGGATATATCCAACATTGTACGCTGACATTGTTCTATGGAGATCAGGTATGAGGCAGGCAACACATTGAACATTTTAACACACTTCACACGGCACCATATTAACCAAATGTTAATATTACATCTAAGAAAAGCTTCCTTGTGTAACTACCGCAAACGTCAGCATTTAAACAACCCCTGTCAAGTTGTTCACATTAGGCAAAAGGTAAATTTTTTGGCCAAAAACTTTAAACTTGCTGATATTCAAGCTGAAGCTGTTGCTGATGTGTTAAAAGTATTCAGGTCGTAACTAGTAGTTACAGTATTTTATTATTATTATTTTTAAAATGTTACAGAATGTGTATTTTATTATAAAGAGTGCAAATTATTTAAGATATAACCCAAATGGGTTGTTTTATTTATTTTATGCAAGAATTATATTGTGTATTGGCAGCTTTTCAAAATAAAGATTTTGTAAGTTTTCATTTTTTTGTACTGAAAATTGACTGAACCAAGCCCTTTAAGACACTGAATGAAACCGAACATGATTTTAGCGTACCATCACACCCCTAGTCTGCTGTTATCAATTCTTTTCATGAAGATGTCTCTGGAGTTACAGATACCAATACCAAAGCAAACCATTGTGGTCATTATAGTTTTAATGGTTCAAAACAAAAGAAACCATTGGGCCATCTTTCACAATTTTGGGTTAAAAAAAACATGATTAGAGCAAGACTAGATAAAGTATCCTTACTCATTTTCAATGTGGCTCTGATAGGAGAGGCAGGAGAAGGAAAAGACTTGTTTGAAATATTCACTGTATGACCACTTTCAGAAAGGAGGAAATAGATATTTGCTTGATTTTGCAAGGAAATCTCTGGTCACTGCAATCATTTAAACATGTCCAGGATTATATTGAATGTGATTTTTTTATTTTTGTAAATGATTCCTGCTTTTCAATGATCAGATGTTCTTCTAAGTGGATATTAACATATTTGTTTTTGTCATTCAACATAATTCTGCAGCACCTGTGTAATGAGATGCGACATCTTTTGAGTGCACAACAATAACCAGTTTCTAGAGGGAAGGTTTTAGCGCAAATGAATTCATAAAGCAACAATTACTTTGACCAGCTGTTATTATCCTTTCAAACAGCAGCAATGTCGCAACAAAAGGTAGCAATTAAGAAACATTCTCTTTAAAGACTGGGCTAAAATCTGAAAAGCTCTAATTACTACAGACAGAAAAGAAAAAACCTTTTCCATCTGTGGCGTTCCCACTAAAGGACCACATTGTTGCTGCTGGGAGGGCTGGAAAGGTTTGTACACCACAGTGATCATTGTAGGTTTCCTGACATAATAGGCATAATCAGAGATCTTTAGTTTTTGAATAACAAGGTAGGGGGAGAAAAAAATACATCTGCTTGTGTCAAACAACAAGGTGCTATTAAATACAGAATAATCAGATGGGTTAAAATCCAAATTTAGCAATGATCTGCTGTAAATGAGTTGAATATCTTAGCCGAATATATCCTTTGTTGTTTTATGGAGCTTAATTAATGGCCTACTGAAGTGCTGAGCATCTGAGTGGAGACAGGCACATTGACAAAGGAGAAAATGCTGCAAGCATAGTTCTTCATCTCTTTCAAGCCAAATTGCTTTGTAATTCTGAACTCTTAATGGTTTTTCTTGTCCTTAAGCATCCAGCCTGCTGTTATTTGTTCCTTACTTTTCACTTTTTACTGAAATCTAGAATTTCTACGACAGCATTGATCAACCATCTTGGGGCAGACAAAATGAATTTGCTCAATCAAGCAGTTTGCCTCATGGAGCTAGCACTTTGGAAAACTGCTTATTTATATGTGTCAGGCTTGTGCATTTGTCGGGGTTGCATCCTTGCCTCCCAGACAATCAATAAACACCATAAGATGAAATAAAAATGATTTGATTGTTAAATCAATATTTTGTGATTCACCACAGCTTCAATTTAACATAGACAAGCAAAGGATTAAACATTTTTACTCCAGAATCATAAAGTAAAACAAATCACTGTTTATATGTTATCTTGTTTACTGTCATCTGTTAATGCTAGAATAAATTGTATTGATTTTTAATTCATAAAAATCAATTACACTTAAAGCAACAAGGAATAGTAAATAGGAGCATCAGGATTAAGCTTTTCTGCCACCTCCATTCATGCATACATTTAATTAGGTATGCCAACAACTTTGAGTTAGAAAAAATACATAAGATGATATATCACTTTTTAAAGAAAAGATGTAGAGCATTTGGAATTATTGGGGAGCCTGGAAGATCCTTAAACTTTTTGATATTTTGATTTTCACATCATAAACCAATATTTAAAAAAATCAAAAAGGGTTCTTTAAAAATGCTTTAAAATACAATAAATAAAGTTCAAATGCAAGCTATTTTATTTGTCACTCTTGCAATTTATCTGAATATACTAAACTCTATAAATTTACTTTTCTATCAACCCAATTGGACAGATGCTTTAAATTCCCTTTGAATGTATTTGACCAGACATTTAAAAGAGCAAAAGATTTTATGTGAATCTTAGATCAAGATTGATTTAACCATTCAACTTAATTAGTCTTCAATTATGGATTTTAAGAGAAAAGAGTGGGGCTGGCAATCAACATTATCAAGAATTGATTCAATTAATAATCAAAATGAGGTGTACTTTCTAATGATTTGAGTTAAAAAAGAAAAAAATGGCTAATTCTAGTTTGAAGGTATGTCTAAAACTAAGAGGAATATTTCAAAAGAAATTAAAAGCCCATGAGTTTATTTTTAACAAAAAAGTAAGAGGATTTACAGACTAATTCTATTATCTAATAATTGTAAGAATTACGCTGCTCTGGGTGGCTGCATGTTGGAGTGGCTCTGTTAGCTACTGTTGACTTTTGTTTTTTTGGACATTGCTTCCCCCATTTTCTTAGGGAAGAATTGCATTTTTTAGACCTGTGTGCGTTGTGGGTTTTTGTCCAGTGAAGTTGGAGGGATTTTTGCTGATTTTTCACTTTTTGCTCATGTATTATGATGCATAACCATGGCAACAATGTGGTTTACAGCCGGGAGCAGCTCAGTAATATTGCAAAAGCTGAAATAATACCTCAACTGAAGCTACAAATCCTTGAATATTTGAGGAAGAGGAGGCGTGGATGCAGAGCAGGAGCGTAAAGGAGAGAGAGAAAGAGGAATTTTAAACCATCTTTTCCATCAGTCATAATGAGAAATGTGAGATCACTAGCTAACAAGATGGATGAACTCCAAGCCCTGACGAGAACTTAGCCTTAGAATCGGGAATGCAGTGTTATGTGCTTCACTGAGACATGGCTACAGGATTATATCCCTGACTAACGTCTTTCTGCCAGGTTTTTTGACTGTACGAGCAGACAGAGATCTCAAGAGGAGTGGGAAAAGAAAAGGAGGTGGAGTAGCAGTGCTTGCTAACAACAGATGGTGTGATCCAGCACATGTTACTGTGAAGTATCGTTTCTGCAGCCCAGATATTGAACTCTTGGTAGTAAGCTTATGTCCATATTATTTACCAAGAGAGTTCACAAGTGTTATTTTGGCAGTTGTTTACATTCTAACTTCAACCGTTGCCGACCATGCATGTGATGTCATCAATTCTGTTGTCGCTAAGCTACAGACCCAGCATCCCAATGCATTTGTGGCAATATCTGGTGGTTTTAATCATGCTTCACTCTCTCCTACACTTCCAACATTTGAACAGTTTGTCAGCTGCTCCACAAGAAAAAACAAGACCTTGGATTTGTTTTATGCAAATGTGAAGGATGCTTATATGTCCAAACCAAGACCTTCGCTGGGACAATCAGATCATAATCTTGTCTTTATATTTATAAACCACTTGTTCAGAGGTTCTAACTGGATACCAAAGCAGCAGTAGTAGTAGTACTACTATGAATAATAATAAAAATTATCATGACGATATAGCCTACGTTCCCAAGACGTCCACTTTTCACATTATTTTTTTTACATCCAGGCGGGGAGCATTTATTTCTAACCAAATAGAAGATTAAAACTTTCAATATTTTGAAATAAAAAGTCTTATTTAATTAAAGAAAGTAGCCTATAATTTAATTTTTTTAGGAATTAACTTCTGTCCTATTTTTTTGGAAGTCGAAATATGGTCACCCTTAAGGGTTATCTCACATTTCCCTTGCTTTTTAACCATCAATAAAAGTAAATTCAGTTCAGTTAAACAGAAAAAAATCCAGGTTGAGTACATTTGTTCAAAGTGATCCTAGTTATTAAACAATGCAGTCAAGTACAGTTTATTATTCAAATCTTTTATAAGGTCTTCCAAGAAACCTCTGTAAATTTCACTGATTCGCAGCATTTACTTCTTATACGTTTCTTATCCCAACATTTATTTCTCATACTATACAAACTTGTAGCAACAGCAGAAAGGAAAATACCCTTTAAAGGTAAGAACCTGGCTCAGCCAACTGCTACAGCCGACTTTTGGTTTGAGAAGACAGACCATACACACAAAAGAAACACACAACCGGGAGTAACAAATGGAAAAATGTTAATGCAGTATTATCTCCTTTTATCACCTTCATGTAGGAGAGAAACACAGCTAAATACAGTACTGATACAGTTTTTTAGTCTATAGGATGAAAAGTTCACTTGTGAGATACTTCATGGAAGTTTAGATAAACAAAATAGAAGCAGAACAGAATTGTCTGGTCAGGAAACTACTGGTGTTCTTGACTGTGCGGAAAGTATGTAAAGCAAAGAGCATTGCTGTTTGCTGAGGAATATTTTTTTGTGGATAAGACAAATTCTAGCTTTGGAACCACAGCTTTGAATGTTTTCATTTTGTAAATGAAGTTTTGCCTCAATAAATGTAACTGACAGAAAAAAGATCTGAAACTGAGATTTACTCCATGAACTGAATTTACTACAATGTAAAAAGACACAAACCACGTAAGTGGATAACTTTCCCTACATGTGGAATATTTTTCACAGATCTTAACAAAACAAATAGAATATGTGAAAGAAAATGCCAGTGAATTGTAGTTCTATTAGATCCCTAAGGTTTAGCAAGGCCGTGACAAGCAGTCCATTTCTGAATTAACCTTCTGTCACAGAACAATTTCAGCCAGGCACTGGTGAAAACAAGCAATTATACTTTGATGTACCACAATACGATAGCTGAAACCAACCACATTATTTTGGTTGCTTCTTTTATCATGTGTAAAAATTTGAAAGTTACTTTGTTAGACATATCTAGACCAATGAAATTGAGCCTGGGTTTCAAAATCTAATATTTTTTTGAGATTGCATGTTTTGCTGTTTTATTTTATTGGTGTTGTTTGTTGTTGATAATCTTTTTTTAAGAATTAATATAACGTGATAGAAAATAGCACACATCAGACCTGGATACTTCAAGAAGTGAAGTACAATGACAATTGGCTGGAAATAAATTAAAAGATCTATAAAATGTGCTTGTGAGCCTTTAAAAAAATAATAAGCCACTTGTAAAAGAATATGTTTTGTTAGATTCGAAACAATAAAAAATAAGTTAATCTTGTAAAGGGTCTTTTTAATTGTTAAAAAATCTGCTGCATATTTGAAAAAGCAACATCCAAACAATGCAGCAAATAGTCTGATTGTTAAAACAATTGTAATTATGACTGATTTTAAAATAATTAGTATATATTAGTATTATTAGATTTATTAGGACCACTGTTTTGTTTCCTTGGTCATTAGCATCACTTGGTATTTTGTCAGCTTTTAGACTCTCACACAAGTTACAGAATAAAAATGCACAAAATACAGGAAAACAAACAAAACAAAACCAAAAACACAGAAGTCAAAGTATTTGGAGACTTCACTACTTCAGTTTTTCTATAGCTCAGCTGAATATTTGACCACTCCACAATTTGTGTGTTTAGTTTCTCTGCTTATCACTTATATCTATATATCTATATATATATATATATATATATATATATATATATATATATATATATATATGCGTTTTCTTTATTTTCATGACTACATTGTAGATTCTCAATTAAGGGCATCAAACTATAAATGAACATGTGATGTATTGAATTACTGTGTATTAATGTACCTAAATAAAAAGGTTGAAATAACTGAATACATGTATTATACTTTAGATTCCTCACCCAAAATTGTTTTCCAACAGTCTTGAAGGAGTTCCCACAGATTCTTAGTACTTTTTGGCCCTTTTGCCTTCACTCGGTGGTTCAGCTCACCCCAAATCATCTCGATTGGGTTCAGGTCCTTTGACTTTGGAGGTCAGGTTATTACATACTGTTTTGTAAAAGTACTACAAAAGTTCTTATGTGTTCACTCATATTTTTGATGCCTTCAGTGAGAATCTACAATATAAATACGCAATGAATAAGAAGGTGTGTCCAGACTTTTGGTCTATATATATATATATATGTGTGTGTGTGTATTGTTAAAATAAAATGCCTAAAATACACTATGTGATAAACTAATAAAACTGTGATTTTTTTATATGTTAGATTAAAGATAAATCCAAAAATCTGGCAATTAATGACACAAAGAAATGCAAATGGTGGTAGTTTGGTATCATTGTGTTCACCAGACTGATCATGCAGCAGAAAAAAGAAAAGCTGTTTAAGGAGCTCAGAAACAGTAGTGTAGATATACATGTTAAATGTTAAGGCTTTAAGACCAACATTAAGCAGGCTCATGTTCATGTGCCTACAGATCACAACATCAACAAAAAATATAAAGTTCATGGGTCTCAAGCCAACCGCCAAGAAGGTGGATGCAGATGGTTCAAAATAAGAGTCAATGACACCTTCAAAATCATTCAATTTGAACTCTTAATTTGACCATTAAGTTATAAACTTAAGGGTCGATAATCTTCTGACAACACCATCTGTCACATTTTTTTACTATCCAGAAGAAACTATTGAGTTGTGCATAACTATTGACTGAAATCTACAAACAAAAAAAATTAAAAATCCGACTTTGGTTTGGACTGACAATACTGGGGCTTTCTGGTTAATCACATCAGGTGCTTTACAATGTCAGTGAACACACAATTAAAAGCACTCCAGAATGACTGAGTTAAAAACAGGACTGTTCTTAAAAGAACCATTGATTGCCTTGATTCTTGTCATGCAAACTGAATGGAAATGTTTCAAACCCCCCTTTAAAACAATAATGATCAAAAGGAAAGTCTAATTTTTGAAAACTATGAATAAACAGCAAGGGCCGATATTATACTTTTGTTCAATTTAAGTAATTTCAACTATAAGTGTGTGGTTTTTATATATTGAAGGCTAAAAACTATTTAGTTAAACAGCTTGGGAGAGTTTGTTAGTAATGCTGTGTTGTAGATTTAGTGTAGTGTATTATTTTCATGCACATTAGAAAATGTTTAATCAAAGTATCCAGAAAGAAAGAACATAAATCCTCTATAGGGGTTTAAACAATAATTAGGACATATAGTAGCACATTTGTTTATGAAGTGTTTTTAGCACACTATTTTTGTAAAACACATTTATAATAAACAAATAAAAATAGTGGCAAGTAAATATAAAAAGGGGTGTTTTTCATGAGATAGAGTTATCTCTAGAGAAACAACACCTTGCCTATGCTTCTGTTTTCAAATTACGGACTTTGTAAAGCCTCAGAGGGGTTTCTTACTTGATATAAATCATGGAACAAGCATTGAGCATCTGCTCCCCCATCCACAGACACCAAAAACCTTTTTAAAACCTCAATGTTTCATTTGATTCTATCTGCCTTAGCATTTACTTGGGGAAACCATATCCTCATAGGAAAACTCCGGAGGACCACTGCTTGCTTAAAATGCTGCAGTAGTAACAGAAGTCCACTTCTTTTAGGTGTCTGTTAGACAACATAATTGACTTGGATTTCTGGTCATTAGCATGCTAACATAAGGCAGCAGTAATAGCACGAGGAGCAAGGAGCTAATATGCTCACAATTACATATCCTCTGGATATGAATGAGTGAAGATAAACTACCATAACATCTCTAGCTTTTCTCACCTCTGAAAGTACTATTTAAGATGAGTCAGGTCACATTTCTCCTCATCTGTCTCAAAACACTAATGTCAAAAATGTAATTTCATAAACGTAATCTGTGAAGAACTTTTCTGTTGTAGAATGTGCAGAATTATTCTTTTTAGTTTAACAAAGAGTTGCTGAGATACAAACTCTTGACCCAGAAAATGAAACAGGTACAAGCCCAAGGTCTCTGTCTCCGAGTGGTTTCTCACAGTGATGTCAAAAATCTGAGAGGTTAAGCACTCATGACTTTACTTCAGTCTTTACTTCCCCCAACAGTATAGCTACATCCTATTACCATGAGTGACGTTGAGCTTTTATTTCCGAATATTTACAATCTTGTCTATTTTGTGTTTTTTGAGGGGAATTTTTTTGTTTTTTATTTTGCTTGTGTTCATCTTCTGTCAGTCAGACACTGAGGTAACAGCACAAAAACAAATAAAAACAAGGCAAGTTTCAGAGATTCTGAATCCATGCAACCAAAGATTCTGTGAACTACTAACTACTTCACACTACAGAAATAAAAAAAATCAACCACATAGTGTTAGTGTCTGTAGATTCTTGGCATTGTCTTCTGAAATGCATCAAGAAAACATGATGTGCTTCAACATACCTGATGGAGCATAGGTGTTCCCCACTATGTACAAAACCATACTCATTGAAGCCCTGTCCACACGTAGCCGGGTATCTCACAAAACTGAGATATTTTTCTACGGTTTGGCCTGTTATCCACACGTAGCCGGAGGTTTTCGGCTCCAAAAACGAAGCTTTTTAAAAACTCCGGCCAAAGTGGAGATTTGCGTTTTCTCCCTTTTCAGTATCTGTGTGTGGAAGGATTGAAAACTGAGTTTTAAGAGCCGTAACGCCACTATCCGCGACAAAAATTGCTCTAACACCACATGTGCGACCTGTGTTTACTCTCGAAAACAGCATTTATTTCCTCAGCGCTGTGTTGGTATCATCCATTGTTAAAGCGCGTCTTGTTTGTTTGCTTTTATAAGCTGTATGACTGCTGCGTGCTGAAGATAGGACTGGGGAGAACTACTGCGCCCTACAGGTTTGCCACGTCTATGAATGTGCTGAAAAACGCATTGGTCCGGTTACGCGTGGATGGAGATTTTTTTGCAAGGAGCAGAGGAAAATCTTTGTTTAAAAAAAAAACCCGGCTACGTGTGGACATGGCCTGAGATTGTCGTGGGACTATATTTGGGTCTGGGGTGCAGTGTAAAGGAGCCTGAGAGCAACAGTGGTAGCTTATTCATGATATATAACCCACATATAACACTTTGTGACTTGGGTATCAGAGAATTAAAAGGTTTGGCCATGCTTGCTAAGAATAAAATCTCATATTGATAAAACTGTAGCTATAGTTTGGACATCTTCAAGCGCATCTAGTATTATAGATGAATGTAAAAAAAAAAAAAAAAAAAGATGTTAAAGCTGCATGTCAAATTCAAAATGTATTTGTAAAACTAAAAAAAACAAGCTGAGGTTTTCTATGAGTACAAATGTTCAAATGTACAAATAAGAAAAGAAGGGGTTTCTCAGAAGGGGTCTCCTTGCATGGGGCCACATTGGCCTCATGCAAGGCTGCCACCTGATTGAATATAGCCGAGTGTACTATAATGATTTTTATACCATGACTTCTATGCACACTGCATTATTCCTCTTCTCTGGCTACAAAAAAATACCTAAACATGCGTATTGCTAACAGTAGAGCTCCCAGCTAGAGAGAAGCATACACACCTCCAAATTGTGCATATGAGCCAGATGTTGGTAGACTAAGAGAAATAGTTTGTTTTTCAGGCTGCATGTGATCGTCAAAGATGAGCTCTGGCCTTCTATCTGACAAATTACGATTAGGAAAGGTTTCCAATGTGCTTAAAATGAATAACATTGCAATGTGTACTAAAAATTATAATAACTCAATCTTCCTTTAAGATTTAAAATGTCAAGCAGTTCTGAAAAGACAAGTGGAAAGTTTTTACACGTACACAACACTATCTAATTGATGATTAGTTAAACATTACAGCAGCCTGAGGTGTGGTCAAGCGTGTATTTGCAATGCAAATGCAATTATTTTCCCTTAAGCTTTAATAAGACAGGAAGAGTGACAGGTAATTTTAGAACACATATTTTCCCCCTGGCAGTTGACAAAAAAAAAGCATCACCTGTCCTGTCTGGGCTAAGTACATAATTAATCAAATAATTCAGGAATGGTTCCAGTAACATTTATGTTTAATTAGCTTTCAAATACCATTGCATATTAATTTTGATATCAATTTTATTTAAGATCCTTTTGTCCAAGCATCCATTTCCAATAAACATTGTTACAAAGGTAAGTAAAAACACACTTACACACTTGGAACTAGAGGATGACGGAAATCAATTGTCGCTCCCGTCCCGCTCCCAAAAAAATACTCCCGTCACGTCCCGATCACGTGAGAGCCCCCCCCCAAAAAATCTTGTCCCGAAAAAATCCGGAGGGAAAGACTCCCGACCCGAATCCCGTAGATTAGTAATTTTCCTCCTATGGCGCTCGCTCCCCCCATCCCCTTTTAAACCATAGCCTAGCACAGTATCAAAGATCATCTATTTAGCTTTATCCGCCATCTTTAACCATGTCCTGCATTCTCGTTTGGCCACCTTACCACGTCATGAATGGACTCGACTCCTCTGACGACCAAACTATTAATGCTGCGTTCGAGAGCCCATCCAAACCAGTGGGACGTGGGACTTCTCCTACCTGTAATGTACAAGCTCCCACTTCTAAGCGTTTGAGGCAATTGAAGTGGAATGTAAACAAAAAACATGGACAACCGCCGCGCTAAACAGATAGTCGATTTGTTTATGAAGACGCATGCAAACAGATAATAACGATATTCACACCATAATATGAAAAACAAGTTGTGTTAAAATTACAGTGTCTAAAACAACACTACAATCAGAATAGTACAGTTTATAATCTATTCGTTCAAGTTTTACCTCTCACGACGTGAGACTCAGTGGGCACTGCCATTATCCTCCGACTTAATTTTGGTCAAGTCAGGGTACGTCGAACTACCCCGAGTTCGCAGGTAGGAGATTCCACTTCGACAGGCATTCCAGTGCACTTTTCCTATTTGGAGGTAGGATAAGTCCCATGTCCCACTGGTTAGAATGGGCTCTCGAACGCAGCATAAGATACACGCATTTTCAGTCGGATATCAAATGCTTACCAGTTTATCCAGGTGGTGTAGCAACAACGTAGCAGTTTCAGTTTTGGTGCGTGCAGTATAGTAGACCCGCTGGAATTCAACTAAAGATAGATGTAAAAAAAAAAAAAAAATTCTAATTTCCGGTTTCCCGTCCGATCCCGTGGATTATTTCCTGTCCCGTCCCTATCATGTAACCAACAGTGAAATTGACTCCCGTCCCGCGGGAATCCTGCAGGAATCCCGTGACCCGTGGGAATCCCGAAAAATTGTCACCCTCTACTTGGAACTGAAAAAGCAAAGGCATAACCTAACATTAAAAAATATATTTTATTACAGGATTCCTAATTAACATAATTCATTATTTTAAGTTAGTGTCCTAGTGTTAGTAGTACATGTGTATGTTTGTAAGTTACCTATTTTGATTCCATCAACTGATGTGATAGAGTATATGAATCTGCTTTCTGAAGGTCATTTTGAACATATCTCAGGCAAATCTACAAAGATTCTGAAAATAATATTCATTTATTCTGTGTAACCTACAAGTATAATTGCAACGCGCTTAGGTTAAAATGTTTGGTTTTTTTGTTTTTGGTTTTTTATATAATCCTGTTTCATCAGTCACAGGGATGAAAGTTGTTTTCACTGGCACAAGTGACTCAGGAAAATCCCAAACCAGCACAGACCATCTATTTTCTTTTTTTATGTTTAACATCTGAAATGACTTGTCTAATTACTTCCTTCTCCTCTCATCCTCTTGGTGAAATCTCTATGTATAATCTGAAAAACTCCCTCTTTCTTTCTGACTGGATTAAACTCTAGTGTCGGGTAATGTTCTCTAGCTCAGACATCCAAACTGTTCAAAGAAGTGGAAAGAGGATCTCCTGGGAGCTGTGTTGAAAAGTCTGTATCGTTGCAGCTTTGCATTTCCTCATCCCGCTATCCATTCTCACGACATATGAGGTCTCAAAGTGTGCACAACAGAGAAGCTCTGTCGGTTTAATATTTCATTTTTCCTATCGAGGGCGGGGCACAGTGTGATGATCAAAGTTTACTACAACCTCGAAATGCCTCCCTCAATTTTTCACATTTAG
Organism: Apricaphanius iberus; assembly: GCA_028564705.1. Classification (NCBI taxonomy): domain Eukaryota; kingdom Metazoa; phylum Chordata; class Actinopteri; order Cyprinodontiformes; family Aphaniidae; genus Apricaphanius; species Apricaphanius iberus. The sequence goes on along the minus strand of JAPXFQ010002528.1, from coordinate 1,649,678 downwards.
AGTATCACAGACAGAAAGTAGGCTGAAATTATAGGGCAAACACAGATCACAGTAAAGACCCTGTTTGTTTGATATATTTATAGTAAAAAATAAATATTTTAGTAATTCAATTAGACTTGCATAATCCTGTAAGATTATTGTATCATCTCAGTACTTGAAGCATGTACAGTATGAAGTAGAGCTAAAGATCTTTGCCCGAATGGGCTTGGGTCAGGATCGGGCTTTAGCGGGCAGCTGATGATCTCATCGCGATAATTTATAATAAAGCACTATTCCGACATTATTCCGAATATACCTGACAAGATGTTGCATGTACGCCGCATCCGTCATGATCTGAAAGACACACTCCTCTCAGATCAAAACAGAAAACTTGCTCCGACTGCTGCGCAGCGCTCTCACAGAAAATGCTTAAGTGTAAATGCAGTAATACCAGACATTCCAAGTCTCAAGTTGCAGAAGTCTCCTGCATTTATATAGCAGCTCCCTGATGCCTACAAGTCAGATAAAATCTCCTGAAATCGAGAGCAAGCGGACAAGAGTGCACACAGAAACGCACGCAGGCGAGACAGATTTACGCAAAAAAAGCAAGTGGTTAAAGCTTCATATAGCTGTAGACTGAAAAAGATTATCAACAACCCCTGAAAATGTTCTTATTCATTTATCATTTCAAGCTTCGGATAACAGGCCTATTTGACTAGTATTTCACACATTTGTCCAGTAAACTGAAAACCTGCAGGTCTTGCTGTCCGGTGCCAGTTTTTTTCTAGCGGAAAATCAGGTGTGTGACTTTCGAATGATGTCGTGTTTTAATCGGGTTCAGGATTTAAGAAGCTGTCACTCGAAATATACTCTTCGGGCTCGGGCTGAACTCTCTTGGACTTAGGTCAGGTTGGGCCCAACTTTTAAGGCCCGATTACAGCTCTAGTATGTAGCATCTCCTTCCTTATCTCCAAAGAGCTTCAAATTCAAATCACATTACATTCAATGTTACTGATCCCAGTTTTGCTTTAATGTTATAAACTTATATTCACAAGACATTTTCTGGTACATTAAGCTGAATATGGCCTAAAATATATTTGTCAAAAATTGTATGTATGTTTGAACATTTATAATTTAATGTCATACTTAAAAGATTTTTGAAATACTATTTGCGATCAAATGCAATATTCATACGTGTTTTGTTCCATTATTTGAACATGGTAGAACTAAAAAAAAGACTTAAATAATTATTCAAAAATATATTTTGCTTCTTTAAACTAAAAAATAGCAAACAAAAACTTGAGCCAACCCATTTGCCCCTTAGCAAATGTCAATTCAATAAAGATACACATTTGTGTTGCTTTCTGACTATACAATATAAAATTCTGGTTAAAAAGTGAAAGGTGTCTCCATAAAGACCTTCACTTATGCTTACAGTTGATCAAAAGTTTGGTGAATTTCCACAAAAAAACTAACCAGGTGGCAAGGCAAGGGAAGGCAAGACAACTTTATTTGTAGAGCACACTTTCAACAACAAGGCAATTCAATGTGCTTTCCGTGATTAGAGGAGTATCAGAGTTTCAGCCGCTTTGCAGTGGTCTGTAAGGTTGTACCAGATAAGGGGAGCACAGAAACTAAAAGCTGCTTCTCTATGTTTGGTTCTGATTCTAGAGGTGATTAGTAGACTAGTTTTGGAAGACCTAAGAGGTCTGGGAGGTTGGTATAGTGACAACAGATCTTCAATATACTTTTGTGCTAAGCTATTCAATGACTTATAAACTAGTAGAAATATGTAAAGTCTATTCTCAGAGCTACAGGGAACCAGTGTAAGGACTTTAAAGACCCACTCCATAACTTTTACACCATAAAAACATGTGTTTTTGAAACGTTTTTGTGACAGCAAAATTTTCTATGTTTGACGCTGTCACTTCATGGGAGGATTGTCTTGGTGATTACTGCACTATAGAACTTTTCACCAGTGGACCGCTTCCCCGAAAGTACTGACTAAAGCCTAGTTTTTGCTTCTCCGAACACAAATTTGCGCTCATATACAGACATATTGACGGAAACGTTTTAGTTTATGGTTCTCCTCTTTTTGTTTGTTTTTCCCCCTCTCTACTCTCCATTGTTTTTCCAGCATTGCTCGCTCAGGACAGCAGGGGGTGCTAACTTTTCATAGTGTCTCTACCCACAGCGTTGTTTCAGGGGTTTTTTTAGGCTTGTGAATGCATTTCCCCCTCAAGGAGCAATGGAAAACAGAAAGAAAGTTTTGATTAAGATGTAAAGCTTTTTTACTATAAGTGCAGCTCATAGAATATTCTAAAAACACATGGAAACAAACAAATCAGGCTTTTTTTTTTCATCATCTCCTTTTGTTCAAAATTGTCAAATTATCTTTTCAAGCATGCAGTGGCCAAACGCTGCATTAACTACTGATTACAGCGACTATAGAATCTCTGGCTGTTACTGAACTGACCAATCAGATGCATATATACTCTCCATTGACAGAGATGGATAGTTAAAAAATAGACATCTACTCTGTGTGTCCTTGCGTAGTGACGGAGTGCCCTTGCACCGACGGATAATGGCGCTGCGTCAATCCGTCTCTGTCCAAACGGAGCATAAACTATATTCATAAACTAGGCTTGAGTTTCACTTTATAGCAGTATGCTACGGGCTACCTAATGATATAAACCAATCCATGATTTTAAGACTTGAACCATGGCACATACACCAAAGAAACCAAAGAAGACGGTATCAGAATAAGCAAGGAAAAGAAACCGAGCTGCAAGAGCTGAAAGCTGCTGGATCTTCACTGCTGCAAAATGCTTGTTGTTCCCTGATTCACACTGGGCGAACTGATGTACCCACTGCAGAGTTGGACTCTAAACTGAGCCAGCTTCTCAAACCCAAAGAATACTCTATCAGATGAAGCAAGGTAAAAAAAAACTGGTGGAGCTTCATTGCTGCAGAAGGCTCTTCATTCATTCATACTGGGATCCAGCCGTTCTGTGCCCCGTGTGAATCGGGGGTAAGGAAAGTTGCTGCATCCATCCATCTCGAAGATGGGAGAAAACAGGTCAGAGAATATTTCCTTCCTGTCACTGTTGTAAAAAGATGTTTTCTGTCAAATTGTTACTCAGTTTAGGTCAAACTACTAGCTTCTAAAACCCAGTGTTGCAACTTTTCAGTTTTGTGTGGTCAGCAGCTGTGAGTGAGACAGAGATAAAGCAAGATGTATGGATACTGAAGTAGCAATGTTGCTACTGGATTGGTAAGTAATAAATGCTTTTTCTGTGGGTATTTGGGCATGATAATGTGATGCAGTGCCGGGAAAACTGTTTGACGGTTCACCAACTGACACACCGTTTGTTTAATGTTTTGGCTGGCGAGCTACTAGAATCGTCAAATACACTTGTTCAGATGTGCTCCATAGAGATTTGTTTTAAAGACAGTGACGTTACGCCGCAAGCCATGAGAGCGCAACAGAGGGCAAATATCTACAAAGATATGGAGTGTGTCTTTAAAAATGCGGTGATGTGCTCTACTTTCCTGGTTCTAGTGAATATTTGGAATCAATCCAACTAAAGATAAATTCATGGATGAGTTTTTCAAGGTCCCATTGTGACATTAGTCCTCTAATCCTAAATATATTCTTAAGGTTTTAGAAGGCTGACCTTGTTATAACCTGTATGTGACCCTGGAGTTGTAAGTCTGAGCCCATTACTACACCTACATTTCAGGCCGGATCAGGGATTTCTAGTTGTATTAACTAAAGCCTTGTGCCAACTCTTAATTGTTCCTCTTTAGGTCCACATATAATTTCTTCAGTTTTGTCTCTATTCAGCTGGGGTTAATTAGGGTACTTCCATCCATTGATTTGCTCAATGCATTCATTTGGATGTTCATCGTCTTAATTTATGCTCAACTTGGAAGTAAATTGTGGGCTAAAAGAAGTATAAGTTTTATCGTGTTTTTTGAGGCTAGATGAAGAATAGGACTGGTCAACTTGAAACCCCTAAAAATAAGTCCAAAGATCTCCATCGTTTGGAGGATTATTAGTTATTATTATAAATAATTCAGCAGTTTAGGACTTAAAAATGAGTTTCCATCCAAGCAAGAATGAAAAAAACACTAACAGATAAAAAGAATTTAGCCAGGTGAGCTGGATATCACTTAGCTCTATGTGCTGATGTACACTTTGAGGGTTTTAGGGGTTTTCTTTATTAATGTACCCAATAACAAATTATCTTTGCTTAGTGGACCACCAATTAGATAAAGGAGGATGAAGTGGAGTGACAGTCCATGCCCTAAAATTTACCTCTGTGAACAAAATTTAAAAAGACAGAACTAAAGGAGATACACTGGTATAACCTTTCAGCGATAATATGACCTGGTCAAATTCATTTTAAGAAACAATCCAGCGATATCTGTTTAAAGTTTCTGTTTTAAACAAACTTGAAACATGTTTTTTTCCATTTGTTTTTTTTCTATTAAATACATAAACAGGGTCAGATATTAAACATAAACTGTGTCATTTCAGGAAGATTACAACTAAAAGAAAAGAAAACCTCATTGTTCAAAAATACACCATTATGATGTAGGTTCCTTTTAATGTGATGCAAGCATCATGCAAGAAGAAGTTTCAAAGATCAAAGATATTTTAGGTATTAGATTTGCTAAACACCTCTGTAGCTCCTCCACCGTTACCATAGGGCTTCTGGCTTCTTCTATGATTAATGCTCTCATTTTCCAGCCTGGCAGTTTAGGTTGATGGTCAAGTCTTTGTAAGTTTTTGCTATACTTTTATCCTTTTGCTGATGATGGAATAAAGAGTGATCTATAACATGTTAAAAGTTTGTTTATCACAGGGCAACATAACACAACAAATTAAAACCCATGGAAATACACAGTTATACCTTAGTATAATTTTAAATCCAACAGTCATATATTTGAACTGGGGGACGAATTAATTTATGTGTCTGTATGCAGAAAGACCCCAGGGTTGGATTTGAAGCCAAGGGCTGCTTCCTGGAACGCAACAGCGCTAACCACTGCTCCACCATGAAGCTCACACAAAATAATTCCTCTAAATGTGAAATCTATTGTTTTATATGATCCAGAAACCATATATGAGGGGGGCAGAAGGAAATATTTCTATAAAATGTAGTATTTGAAGATAAGATATGGTATTAAAATTATTGTTACTAACATTTGGGACGTTCACTATACATATCAATCATAAATTCAAAATAGCATTTCTAATCTGTTTTAAATGTATCACAAAGAACATAGATGTTTCAGTTTCCCTTTTCGAAAGAGCAAATCCGGTATTAAGAAACATTATATGGGTCCAACAACATATGAGTCCCAAAGACTTGTGATTAAATGTAATTAAAGATGGCAAGACTTTGGCTAGTATCAAGTGGAATTTGTTAATCTTGTCACTGCAATGAGACTAGAAAGTAGGTGTAATGACATGGAATAAGCTGGAAATGCAGCTGCGGAATTTGGACACGATGCTCTAATAATCAGAAAGCCTTTGTGTATAGGTACTGCACAGATTTTGATAGATGAATTTAATGTATTTATATTTTTATGTTAATGGTTCTTTAAGTTACTTTTTATTAGACTGTTTATTGCATCTGGGCTTAAACTGAAACAAATAACCAGTGAATACATTTAATTGATACATGTTTATTTGAAAGTTCTAAAAAGCCATTTCTCTTTTTATATAGCTCTTCATTGTACACATTTTTTTTATCTATTGATAAGGTGTATTTATTTAGATCTCCTTTTGCTCTTACTGATTTGCTGTTGTTTTTTTATCAGATTGTTTATGAAACCAAAAGAATTCAGTAACAGAAATTCAGTCACAAATAAATGCCATTATTTTATCCAAGAGCATCCTCAGTCCTCTGATGTTGGCTTACCACTGCAGAACTGTTTGTACCATGTGTAGCGAGGAATGTTTGAGCTTCCCTTCAGAAAGGAAGCCTCCAGCTGTTTGCAGGATGAAGTAGGCAGGATTCTGCTCTGAGGAACATCTCATAAAGGTTTCATGTGTTTGTGTGTGTGGAGTTCAGAGGAGCTGCTACTCTATTTTATGCTCTTTATAAGACTGCAGCAAAGTCTGCTTTCCAGTGCATTCTGGGGCATTCTCTTAAATTAATAGGACATTACTCCACTCGCTGTTGTACAAATGTTTTATAATATCTTTCTTGTAATGCTTTTGCAGACTTTTTACCAGTTTTCTGTATACCAACATTTGCTGGATAAAGTTATTGTCTAATTTTAACTTCTTTTTAGTTTAATATTGTTTAATAATTATTTTTTTCATTCATCCAGACCATATGTTGAGGAATTGTTATAAACTGCAACCATATAGTTAATCTTAAATTAAAAACAAAAACAACAACAAAATAGAAAAATGTAGCTTAGGAGGATCAAATAAACATTCGCATGTGTTTGCTTTGAGATTACTCTTCAGTATCAAGTGAGGCTTCTTTCCTTGGCTCAGCAATGTTCTGCTGGTTGGATCTGCATTAGAGCCTTTGTATGTTGGAGGCAGAGTTAGGGGCTCAAACCACGAATGTTTTCTGAAAAGCACCAAATCTGAATTTTACTTTTGAAAGAAGAAAAAGCCTCTTGAAAATAAGTTGCATTACATGAGTCCAAAAGAGAGACAGCAGCTGCATGAATAGTCTTTATACAGCCTGTCTGAGTCTCACTAACATAACTCTGGCTGAAAGCAGTTTATGATGACGTGTAATCGAATCTTTTTCATCTGCTAAGGTGATTAGAAATATTTCCTCCTCTGTGTTGGTCTTGTACATAAAATCTCAATGAAATAGATTAAAGTTTTTAGCTGTGTACACATTAAAGAGTCTGAATACTTTTGCAATCAACTGTATAAACCTTTCACAGAAATTACCTATCGGGGTGTCACCTAACCAGACAAATTTAGAAAGCGTGTATTTTGGGGAAATTACAAAGTCAAGAACAAAAACGAATCTACTTTTTTTTACCCTATCATTTAAATTTTTATGGGGACACATTTCAAAGCACTGATTAAAATATACCTATGGCTGGAAGCAGTTTGGGATGAAGTGTAATTCAGCCCTTTTCATCTGGTAAGATGATCAGACATAATTTATCCTCTATGTTGGTGTAGCACTCAATTAAATGGATTAAAGTCTTAGCTATGTACACTTTTAAGGGTGTTTATACTTTTGCAGTCATGTAAAAACGTTTCATTACAACAAACCACTGTATTTTTTTATGTGAATATCTTGGGCTGAAATTGACATTTTAGGATAGTGTTTAAAAAAATCATCCGTAACTACAAGCAAATTCTGACATGCTTAAACTATGCAGCTCTATCTGCACATCCCATGTGAATTCCAAATGTAGAACTGGGAGAAAGATGTGGAGTTCCCAAACTGCTCTTTGCCTACTTACTTTTCATGCCAAAAGCAAATTAATGAATATCTGTCTCTTGAAAATAGAGCATACCGCAGTGTTTAAAAAAAAAAAAAAAAAACGACAGACAAGCAAAATCTTTTGACTTTTAACAAGCGCAAAAAAAAGTTCTGTTTGTGGTACCTATGAAAAGCTAGACTCAATCCCTTAAACTGGCAGACTGGTGCAGCCCTTAAAGCTTCAAAGCAAAAATATATTCTGATGCTCCCTCAAGGCTCTGATCCGATGCCAAAATTGGGGAGCTGCTGCAAATTCTGGAAGATTTAAGGCTTCAAGCGGAAGATGCTATGTCCCAGATACAGGTAATACAAGACACATAAGCAGTTCAAGCAGGGGATAACTAAACTAATTTAGCAGGGCTGTAAAACTGTGAAAACTACAAAGAATCTCTCCAAAGAGGAGCTTGAATACCCTGGATGTCTATAATAAAACATATATATATATATATATATATATATATATAATATATATTTATATATATAAATATTTATATATATAATATATATATATATATATATATATATATATATATATATAAATGCTTTAAATGCCTTGTTATTTTCAATCATTATCAAGCAAACTGTTCCTGTTTCCTGCCAACCTTTCAAGATGACAATTTTCACTGTGCCATGCTGTCTCTTTCAGAAACCAGACTCTGACCCACAGTAGAGATATTCTGAAGCCCAGATATGTCTGCGGACTTCTTATTGTAAAACACAATGTACAATGAACACAGCATAAAGACTGTCCAAATCTCCTCTTGTACTAGTGGTGCACTATACAGCACTTCCTATAGCTCTATTCAAATATTGTTCTAACAGCTATACTTCCTTTTGTTGTAAGGCCTGTGTTCATACCCAATGACAGAATATTCTGCATGCCTTTGAAATAAATGTTCATGCTTTGCTTCTTCTTATAACCCTACATTTTCTAACAGACTTACATTTTCTAACATTAACTTACTCTACGTCTTCTTCTTCAACCTCTCGTGACAAATCAAATGCAACAACTAAAACATGAATCAAACGAGGAGAAACTCACGAAAATGTAAGTGAGTACAATTGGAAGAATAAACATCTACACTGAAAAAAGTGTAACATGCTGTTGTTCATTCAAATGAATAACTGATATTTAAAAAAAGATAAAATTATTGATTTGTTAGTAAAACTCATTCTTTTTGCATTTAAAGAGATCAAGGTTCAAAAACCCCTATGATGAATGACAGCGTTGGACCAAGTGTTCCCTCGCCCGGACGCGGGTCACCGGGGCTCCACTCTGGAGCAAAGCCTGGAGGTGGGGTACGTTGGCGAGCACCTGGTGGCCGGGCCTTTACCTTTGGGGCCGGCCGGGCTTAGCCCGAAGAGAAAACATGGGCCCCCCTTCCCATGAGCTCACCACTTGTGGGAGGGGCCATAGGGGTCGGGTGCAATGCAAGATGGGCGGTGGCCGAAGGCGGGGACCTTGGCGGTCCGATCCTCGGCTGCAGAAGCTGGCTCTTGGGACGTGGAACGTCACCTCTCTGGTGGGGAAGGAGCCGGAGCTGGTGTGCGAGGTTGAGAGGTTCCGACTGGACATCGGCGGCCTTGCCTCGACTCATGGCTTGCCTCGACTCATGGCTCTGGCTCTGGAACCCGTCTCCTCGAGAGGGGTTGGATTCTCTTCCACTCTGCACCCGGTGAGAGGCGCCGAGCTGGGGAGGGCATACTTGTTGCCCCCCATCTCGGCGCCTATACGTTGGGGTTTACCCCGGTGAATGAGAGGGTAGCCTCCCTCCACCTACGGGTGGGGGGATGGGTTCTGACTATTGTTTGTGCTTATGCACCAAACGGTAGCTCAGATTACCCACCCTTCTTGGAGTCCTTGGAGGGGGTGGTGGAGAGTGCTCCTTCTGGGGACTCCCTCATTCTGCTGGGGGATTTCAACGCTCACATGGGCAGTGGTTGGGTGGTATGGCCCCCCGATCTGAACCCGAGCGGTGTTTTGTTGTTGGACTTCTGTGCTCATCATGGATTGTCCATAACGAACACCATGTTCAAGCATTAGGGTGTTCATGTGTGCACTTGGCACCAGGACACCCTAGGCCACAGCTCGATGATCGACCTGGTTGTCGTTTCATCAGACCTGCGGCCACATGTTTTGGACACTCGGGTGAAGAGAGGGGCGGAGCTATCCACCGACCACTACCTGGTGGTGAGTCAGCTCCGGTGGTGGGGGAGGACGCCGGACAGACCTGGCAGGCCCAAACGTGTTGTGAGGGTCTGCTGGGAACGTCTGGCGGAGTCTCCTGTCAGAAGGGGTTTCAACTCTCACCTCCAGAAAGAACTTCAAACACGTCCCGGGGGAGGCGGGGGACATTGAGTCTGAATGGGCCATGTTCCGTGCCTCCATTGTTGAAGCGGCTGACCGTAGTTGTGGCCGTAAGGTAGTCGGAGCCTGTTGCGGCAGCAACCCTCGAACCCGATGGTGGACACCAGCGGTGAGGGATGCTGTCAAGCTGAAGAAGGAGTCCTATCGGGTCTTTTTGGCCTGTGGGACTCCGGAAGCAGCTGATAGGTACCGGCAGGGACGTTTTGGGTCGGTGGATTGAATACTTCGAAGACCTCCTCAATCCCACCGACACGCCTTCCTGTTTGGAAGCAGAGTCTGAGGACTCTGGGACGGGCTCTCCAATCTCTGGTGCTGAAGTCACTGAGGTTGTTAAAAAGCTCCTTGGTGGCAAGGCACCGGGGGTGGATGAGATTCGGCCGGAGTTCCTCAAGGCTCTGGATGTTGTAGGGCTGTGTTGGTTGACGCGGCTTTGCAATATTGCGTGGACATCGGGGGCAGTTCCCTTGGATTGGCAGACCAGGGTGGTGGTCCCCCTCTTTAAAAAGGGGGACCACAGAGTGTGTTCCAACTATAGGGGGATCACACTTCTGAGCCTCCCTGGTATGGTCTATTCGGGGGTTCTGGAGAGGAGGGTCCGACGGATAGTCGAACCTCGGATTCAGGAGGAACAATGCGGTTTTCGTCCTGGCCGTGGAACACTGGACCAGCTCTACACCCTCGGCAGGGTCCTGGAGGATGCGTGGGAGTTCGCCCAACCGGTCTACATGTGCTTTGTGGACTTGGAGAAGGCGTTCGACCGTGTCCCTCAGGGTGTCCTGTGGGGGTACTCCGGGAGTATGGGGTACCAGGCCCTTTGATACGGGCTGTTAGGTCCCTATATGAACGGTGTCAGAGTCTGGTTCGCATTGCCGGCAGTAAGTCGGACTCTTTTCCGGTGAGAGCTGGACTCCGCCAAGGTTGCCCTTAGTCACCAGTCCTGTTCATAACGTTTATGGACAGGATTTCTAGGCGCAGCCAAGGTGTTGAGGCGATCCGTTTTGGTGACCTCAGGATCGGGTCTCTGCTTTTCGCAGATGAGGTGGTCCTGTTGGCTTCATCTGAACGTGATCTACAGCTCTCGTTGGAGCGGTTCGCAGCCGAGTGTGAAGCGGCCTGGATGAGGATCAGCACCTCCAAATCCGAGACCATGGTCTTGAGCCGGAAAAGGGTAGAGTGCCTTCTCCGGGTCGGGGATGAGGTCCTTCCTCAAGTGGGGGAGTTTAGGTATCTTTTTACCGGTCGATCTACATTCCTACTACTGTAGGAGACCATCCCCCCACCCTGTGGAGAGCCCCCGCCTGGCTGAGGACCTCAACGACTTCTTTTCCAGGTTTGAAAGGACTTTCACACCTCCCACCTCCCCCACCATCTCCATCACAAAAGACCCAGCTTCACCCCAAACCACCCACGTACCTGCCTTGACGATCTGCGAACAGGACGTGCGCCAGCTATTTCAGAGACAGAAAATTAAAAAGGCTCAGGGACCAGACGGAGTGTCCCCAGCCTCTCTGAAATTCTGTGCTGACCAGCTGGCTCCCATCTTCACCCAGATCTTCAATAACTCCCTGGAGCTGTGTGAGGTCCCCTCCTGCCTCAAACGCTCCACCATCATACCGGTTCCCAAGAAGTCCCCAGTCACTGGATTAAATGACTACAGACCAGTTGCCCTAACATCTGTGGTCATGAAATCCTTTGAGCGTCTGGTACTGACCCACCTGAAGGACATCACAGATCCCCTGCTAGACCCCCTGCAGTTCGCCTACAGATCAAACAGGTCAGTGGATGATGCCGTCAACATGGCTCTACACTACATCCTGCACCACCTAGACTCTGCAGGTACCTACGCTCGGGTCCTGTTTGTGGACTTCAGCTCTGCGTTTAACACCATTGTCCCAGAGCTCCTCCACCAAAAACTGTCCCAGCTCACCGTGCCTCCCTCCACCTGTCAGTGGATTACCAGTTTCCTGACTGACAGGAGGCAGCAGGTGAAACTGGGTAAGTTCACATCCAGCTCCCGTTCCCTCAGCATCGGCGCCCCCCAGGGATGTGTTCTCTCCCCACTGCTCTTCTCCCTTTACACCACTGACTGCACGTCGAGGGACCCTTCTGTGAAACTCCTGAAGTTTGCAGATGACACCACCGTCATTGGACTCATCCGCGACGGCGACGAGTCTGTGTACAGAAAGGAAGTGGAACAGCTGGTTCTCTGGTGCAGTCAGAACCACCTGGAGCTAAACCCGCTCAAAACTGTGGAGATGACAGTGGACTTCAGGAAGAGACCACCATCAACATCTCCTCTCATGATCCTCAACAAGCCAGTCCCCACAGTGGAGTCTTTCAGGTTCCTAGGATCCACCATCACACGGGACCTGAAGTGGACCTCACACATCAACATAATAAGGAAAAAGGCCCAGCAAAGGCTGTACTTTCTGCGTCAGCTCAGGAAGTTCAACCTGCCCCAGGAGCTGCTGATCATCTTCTACACAGCAATAGTCCAGTCTGTCCTGACCTCATCCATCTCTGTCTGGTTCGGATCCGCCACCAGGCAAGACAAGGACAGACTGCAGAGAACAGTCAGGACTGCAGAGAGGATCATAGGAACCGATCTTCCCTCCATTCAGGACCTATTCCGGGCCAGGGTCAGGAAGCGGGCCAGGAAAATCACCACTGACCCCTCACACCCTGGCCACAATCTGTTTAGGCTCCTCCCCTCAGGTCGGCGTTACAGAGCGTTGTACGCCAAAACCACCCGACACAAAAACAGTTTTTTCCCCCAGGCTGTCGCTCTGACGAACTCTGTCTAGTCACAGTGTGTGAGTGCACTCACATAACAATAAACTATAACTCTGCACTTCTGTACATACTCACTGTAAAATAACCCCGGCTTGGTGTATATATTATCCTTTATTATTTACGATCTGATATTTATTTGTATTTTTACTTATTTTTGTTCATATTTTTCTTTTTTTTATTTTTTCTTTTTTATTTCACTTATTCAAGTTCTGTACTGGAGGAAAAAGTTTGCCGGAGTCAAATTCCTTGTATGTGACATACTTGGCCAATAAACTGATTCTGATTCTGATTCTGATTCTGATTCTACCCTCATCTATGGTCACGAACGCTGGGTGGTGACCGAAAGAACAAGATAACGGATACAGGCGGCTGAAATGAGTTTCTTCCGTAGGGTGGCTGGGCTCTCCCTTAGAGATAGGGTGAGAAGCTCGGTCATCCGGAGGGGGCTCAGAGTAGAGCCGCTGCTCCTCCACATCGAGAGGAGCCAGTTGAGGTGGCTCTGGCATCTGGTCAGGAAGACTCCTGGACGCCTCCCTGGTGAGGTGTTCTGGGCACGTCCCACCGGGAGGAGACCCAGGGGAAGACCCAGGACCCGCTGGAGGGATTATGTCTCCCAGCTGGCCTGGGAACGTCTCGGGATTCCTCCCGAGGAGCTGGCCCAAGTAGCCGGGGAGAGGGAAGTCTGGGCCTCTCTGCTAAGGCTACTGCCCCCGCGACCCGACCCCGGATAAGCGGAAGATGATGGATGGATGGAAGGTTGATTTATACTGAACTAAATATCTGTACAAAGGAAGCAGAACAATGTTTTTGATTTATCTGAATTCCTTTTCTTTTTCTTTATGACCTGCAGTTCATAGTTTTTTAGTTGGGTCAAATTCATTTCTGTCGGACCAGTAGTGTGCAGGGTGCATTGTGGGTAGCCATCTTTCTGGCTGTTTTTGGTATTTACAGCTTTCTGATTGTCTTTCTGATTTGTCTTTTTACAGCATTCATATTGTCTCTTGATTTTGGTCTTGATTTTAAATGTAATGTTGTGGATGGCACCATGAGTAAGGAGGTCATTCAGGGGAATCACGTTGCTGTGCCACTCTACTACTGGGGTGTAGAAGGTAAAATAGAAAGTGTCTTCTAAATTTTTCAGATGCTGCCATTTTGAGCCTTCTGACTATAATTGCTTGGGCTTATATGGCACATAGAACCTTGGTAACTTTTAGTATAGTTACTAGGATGTTTTTATTCCTGTGCAGAGATTAATAAATGCATTTAATATGATTTGTTGACCAATTACATGAAATACAAGTTATTTTTGAAGTGAAGAAAAAATTGAGTGTAAAAAATAAAATATAAAATTATAAACTTTGTTTATATGTAATTGAATTAACTGGTGTCAATGCAAATATAATTAATGTTAATTTGGTTCAATCTAAATACAACTAAATTTTTTTGAAATATTAGCTTGGTTCAATAACCAAAATACGGTTGTATGTGAAGAAATGTATTTGGATCAAGGCAAAGAATTAAAGTTTGTTCAAGTACAGTAATATGGTTTACAATGTAAAAGAATCAGCTCATATTAGTTGACTCAATTTAGATTGTGTGAAGTCAAATAGTTTGGATGTGAAAATGAACCATCATTTTTTTTAGGTTGAGTGACGTTATTCTTTTTACAGTGTAAGAAAGAAATGTATTCAAAAAGATATAATTTGAAACAAATAGAGAAATTATTTACATAAATCTGTTGTCATACTCTATATAATTTGTTTTTGGAACGTTTATTTTGGATTCAAATATTTAACCTGCAGCTCAAATTGATCTAATTTATTTTTTTAAAGATAAAAATATATTTCCTGGTATCATGGATACATTTTAGCCCACATGCTTTTCTTGTTGTACCTATTTTGCTACAATCTTGCTTCGTATTTTCAACTCACTCCATTTATTTATTCATTTAGATAATATATTAAAACTGAATATTTTAGCAATTCTACAACGGTAATTTTTTGGATTCTAGGCTTTTGGCAATGAAGAATTTTAAAATATTTAGTTGTGTGTTTTTAAAGAAAAAAACACTCAAATAAATTTTCACATTTTCTGTCAAAATAAAAAAAGAATTATTGCCATCTGGGGTACTTTACTATCCATGCTATTAACACTTGAAAGGGGACTAATGACACTGCTACTCACCAGTATAGGAAACAAGAGAATGTGTGCCTTTAAAACACAATCAACGCCTGCAATACCAAGTTTTTAAAAACACCGTACTGCTATATCGTTTCTTCTCTCTGTTACATTTGAACAAATAAATACAGAGATCCTGCTACTCTTGCAAGACATTTCCCTTAAATTTTATTTGGTCATTAAATTTGGCCTTTTCCCTCCACACTAAAATATTATTATCAAATAGGTTTTATTTAGACTATTGGTAGCAAGGGTATTATTTGGTTTCCTTCGGTTTCACAAATCCTTTAGACTGTGACCTTCTTTCTGCAAGGCTGTAGTGCTAACACATTTGCCACTTTGCAGCTCCAAACAACATCTATGTAATGATATTTATGAAACAGACCTTTCTTTGCAAAAGTAGTCTTCCTGAGCATAAACAATTGAAAAACAATGGAAAGTAGTAGAAAGAGAGCTCCAAGAAGGCTAAAGTCAATCTAAACAAGTCTCTACATTAACAAAAACAATGAAGAAAACAGATTTTAAAAAATTTCATTTTCTTAGATTGTTCAATTTTTATTTGAGTTTCAAGGTTCTCTGAATTTTATGTCTGGAATGTTCTGAGTCTATATCACACAGCTCAAAGAAATTAAACATCAAGATGTCCACTAACCAGAAGAATTTAGAAAGGCTGTATTTGTGGCAAATTAAAAAGTCAAGACCAACAACGAATTAAATCATTAAAATCATAAAAATAAAAAAAAATAAATTATTTAAGTTGTTATGGAGACACATTTCAAAGCACTGATTAACATATACTACAGTCTGGAATCAGTTTTGGATGAATGTTACAAATGCATAATTATTTGTAAAAGAAAACTTAAAAAATTGCATTTAAATTATATGATCACTGTACAAAAGTTATTACATCTGAATAGATTATTATGAATCATTTCGAAGGCTTACTAAATTAATTTATTGACGTATAATGAAAGACGTGTAACTAAAGAGTTTCTTAAAATAGCTTCATGGTCCTGAACATTGCATGGTTTTGAAGTTTTCAGTAACAATATCTGCTGCATAAAACATTATTTCAGATCAGTCAAAGGTTTTGATGTTTTTTATAATATTCGAGGCATAAGGTTAAATGAATAAAAAAAAGTCAGCATTCTAAATCTTGATATGCTGAAAGTGGCATCCTCTGGTTGATGACTAACTCATGTGCTATAACTACCTGAAAACCCTCTGTAATGCACAGGTGAGAGTTGCTGACAAATGTATTAAAATAACGGATAAGAAAAGTGATAACCATCACTTCACAATTAGATTTTTCATTAAGTTTAATTAACTAGCATGAAAAATCATCCGTTTTTTAAACTCTTCTCTTGTAATTTATTGTCTTACAGAGTCGACTGAGTGTATATGTAGTCCTCCAGAGGCTTACTGCTGTTATCTTTAAAATAATCCTACATGTCATAGCCCTCGTAGATAAGAGGAAAAAAATAATGATTTACATCTGGGATAGACTACAGATAGTTAGGAAAAATGACAGAAAAGTAAAAAAACAGCAAGAGTGCCATCATATCTTCTCTTCAGCCAGGAACTCACAGAGGAAGTGTCAATCTGTCAAACCCTGGATATAATCTTCTACAACATGACGCATGGGGCGATCATTGTGCCCTGTCACTCGTAGTCCTTGTCGTTGATTAAGGCTTTTCATCCTCCGTTGGGCTTAGCTTTGGGACGCCTGCTCTTTGTCTTGTGACATGCGTAATTTCCTCCTCGCAGTGCCCTATCTTGATAGTGAGCTAATAGAGACTCTCTGTAGATCTGCTCCTAATGAAGACAGATCCTAAGATGGCAGAGCGGCCTCATTTATATTACCAGCCTATCAATTAATTTTAAAGGGATTAGGCATCATCTGCATAGCACATGTGGGGAAGAGAGTAAAGGGTGAAAAACTAGATTTTAAACAACATTACTTTATTGTTATAGCAAAGCAACTAGTTTATCTGCTTGGACAATAAAAAGATGAAAGAATATGAGCACAGGCCAAACTGACACAAGGGAAACTTTGACTTAGCTGATGGTGAGTCATCTAAATATTTTTTAATCTAACTTCAAATACAATCTGTTGTTACTGTGTTGTAAGTTTTCCAGTGTCTTTTCCATTTATGCTTTATATTTTTACAATAATTGATCACTTTATATAATGTGATTTTACCTAATAGACTAATCCAAAAATGTGTGTATGAATTTGAAGCAGAAGTAAAATAATACTTTTTTTTTTTTTCATAATTTGCAACATATCAGTGCTTTGCAGAACTGAATTCAACTACAGTTAGAGCTGCATGTATTTTGGGTTATGTCTCTACTGCCTGTGCACATCTAGAAAGTTCTTCACAGAACAGTTCACTCTCATTCAGAATGGATGGAGAGCCTCTGTAAAAGCATTTTTCAAGTTTTACCAGTCTTGATCAGATTTAGGTCTTCCCTTTTACTAGGTCGATCTAAAATACAAGTATGCTTTGATCTAAAACAGAGGTGCCCAAACCTTTGCCCTCAGAGAGCAAAAATGTAAAGCTATCAGAGAGCCGTGGGCCAGATGTAATATTTTACTCAAAATACAAATAAAAAAGTATAGTAAAGTTTTTTTATTTTATTTATTATACTATTATTTAGCCTTTCTTCCAATGTAAGTAACATTAAATAAAGTTACAAATTAGTCATTTATAGCCATTTAGAACACACATCTAAACTTCAGCATTTGATTTATTTTGTATTGGTGTCAGTAAAAAAAAAAAATCTTCCTCCCAGAATTTTTTTAAACCCACTCTGTATTCCCAAAATAGTTATCTGTATTTGAATTTCAAACCTAATTTTTGATATTCAAAATATAATGCAAGAACCATGCGATAGGACTATATGCACCCCAACTCATTTACCCATATAATACTCATTGGGTGTATTTACCACAAATAGTATCAGCAGTGGAAGAATATTCATGCTGCATATTTAGCTGACTATCTTAACAATGTGGATTGTTAGACCCAGGGGATCCCAAAGCGGGCCAAATTGAATGGTTTGGGGGGGCCAACTTTGGCCCATGGGCACCACCTTGGACACCCCTGATCTAAATCTTTTAGCTCTGGCTTAATGTTTAGCATTATTATCCTGCTACACTGTAAAAGAGAAAAAGCAACTTCCATTTTTCGTTCTGACATAAAAATTTAAGTTTAGAAAACACAAAAGTTGAAGTTTTATATATTTGAGACAATTGCATAAGGTAGTCCAACTTCAACGAGAGTTGTAAGCTTTAACACAATCTTTTGAGTCATCGGAACTTAAATTTGTAAGGTGCAATTCATTACAACCATTGAAAGTTCATCCAACAAAAATGCTTTTGTGATGGAATGTGGGAAAACCAACTTTTGGATTTGTCTTTTCAGTCAAAAGCTAAGTGTGTTACTTGGACGAGGAGACCACAAAGGTAGGTTTATTTAGATTAAATGGTTTTATAATCTCTTGTGACCATAAAACATTGAAAATGTGGGTAAAAACACAACATTTAAACGGTTAAATATGGGCTTTATTTCAGATCAGTACAACTGGTACTTGAGCTACCACTTAAGATCTGTAGGTGACTGTGGCTATATAGAAAAGTTGGATTGCAATCGGAGAGTGGTAGGTTCTTTTACAGCTTAACCTAGAGTTGTCTACTTTATCAGTGCATTTGTTAGTGTATGGTGCTTTGCGAGGGCAGGATTTAGACAACTTTTTTTAATCCCCCAATGTTGAGTATGTTGAGATTCAGAGCTTGTACGACATAAACTTTTAAGTCACTGCTACTTTCAAACCCTGAAATTGGAAGTCTCTTAAATAAGAAAATAACATAAAAATTAAAGTTGGACTAACTTAAGAGCAAAGCTTAAAAGTTCAAGTTAAAATTTCCAACTTAAAATTCTGCTGAAGTTTGTTGCCTTGAAATGTTTTTTTCTGAGACGTTTCTTTTTTGCACAGTGTAAGCAGGGTCTAGTCTTTTTTGCAACTCTCAGCTGTTTTTTTTCATTTACCCTTTGTTTTGTTCCATCCTTTTCTCACTTAAATAATTTGCAAGCATGATACTACTAACACTGCTTGTAACCACAGGGATGGTTTAGTAGGGCAGATTGAGTATTAGTTTCCACCAAGCAGCATCTTGCAAGCAGGCCAACATGTTTTAGGTCATCTAACGTATGGACCTTCTTTCATGTATTTGTTGTGTACCCTGTCTGGCTTATGGCAAAGTTTTAGGGGAACTTCCAATCAACAAATAAAATACCACTCTTGTGTAATAGCTAGAATTGTGGAGTACATGATGTGGTATATTTTACTTACTTACATAATTTAGGTTTTACAACCTAAATTATATAAGCAAACAGCTTTCAGTGCATGTCCTTTTCAGAGATTAAGGAGTCAGTTGTTGGCTTCACTAAATACATGTGACACAAGTATATCAAATAAGGAGGATAATTGCTAAAAAAGCTGTGCATAAATCTCATCCAGCCACCCAGAATCAGTAATTCTTCAAATCAACAAGAAGAGCTTTTCAATACTGAAGTGTGAAGCTGTTTGATACTGTTACATCTATTAATACAGGGAAGTAAAATCTGACATGAATCTCCTATGATCTTGAAATGTTATCTTTGGAGATAGTATATTTTCATGCATCTGACCCCCTGCATCTTACATTAGTGCCTAACAATCCTGCGTGTCTCACTCAATGTGCTCGAGGGAACAACTCTCAGTGGCAGCAACTTTGATTAATGAGATTTGTTAACTAATGTTATCATTAATAATTCACCATGGCCTCTATATCAAACTGTTGTGGACGAATAGTGTGCTGAATTATTTGAAATTTGAGCATATTGTAAATACAAACGGTAGAGAAAATCTTTATTTAAAAAACTTAAACTCTGAAGATATTCACTATTTATTGACATTTAAATCCAAATGATTTCACTGCTGAGGAACCCTCCGCTGCTATTCCTAACACTTGATCATCTCTTCATTTCAGAGTATCCCATTTGTTAAATTAAAAACGTAAGGTTTATTTGTATAGCACATTTAAACAACAGGCAAATAAATGAGCTCAAAACAACAAAGAAGACAAACATTAAAAGTCATTATCATAAAATCTTGGAATGAAGGAAACAAATATAATCTTTGTTTAAGTTATTGTTAATTAATACAATATTTTTAGGGTACCTTTTATGTGACATTTATTGATGTGAGCTTTAAAGGCTATGGTCTGAAACCTTTTCACAGCTAAGATTCTACAGCAGTAATTTAATTTCAGTCACGGCTGTTCACCTCCAGCCCAAATCCTGTGTGCAGTGGAGAGGACACGCCTGATAACATTAAGTGAAAAGGGAGGAGACCGAATTGAAAGGAGATATATCATGCTTCTAAATCCTTCTTTTTCACATGTAAATCATTCACTTGTGGTCTATGTAAAGTAGAACCACAGTGGTTGTGTCTGAATTCCATGTTATTGTAGCCCCACAGACCCTCCTTATACCGTTCTAAGGAGCATCTTTAGAGCAACTCATTTTCATGCGGTCCCTTTAAATGTAAGTCAAACGTTTCATGCCCCGCCCCCTCCAGTTTACAGAGCGTTCTGCTCCACCCCGTTCGGACATTTTTGTAGTCTGATAGCAGCGATTCGATTACTACCGGGAGAAAAACGTTTTATTGCGAAGCGATCGTCGCTAAATTCCTGTACATCATGTGTACCCCAGGACAAAAACTGGCAAAAAAAGCCCAATCATTTTATTCAAAGCATGCAGTACAGTTATATCCTCAGATAAAAGCTAGCACACATCACTAACAGAAGCAGACTGTACAATGCTACAACTATCAAAACAATGCCCGTACGACATATCAACACACAACATTCATGTCTAAAATAAAGTTTACTGTCATTTTAGTGTTATTTGAAGCTTACCACTTTGCTTTGTCCGTGGTTTCCGTGGAGAGAAGGAACTGACCCCTTAATCAGACCTAAGTCTTTTTGGCAAATCCCTCCTGATACAGACGGAGGTTGCTGAAGCACTCGTCCTCTAAATGCTTAGCGCAAACGAGGATAAATTTCCCCACGGATGTCGGTTTATTTCCACTAAAAATAACATTTAACCAGGCACTTCTCAGACGCTCTGATGCTGGGGGTCGATTTAGGGATTTGTGTGGGTTAATACACCCAATAACTGAACATTTTGACTTGCTTTCTTGTAATTTCGACATGACTGACCTTGGACTACAAAATCGCTGTGGGGGAGAAAAAATGGCGGCTTCACGAAATCGGTTACCCGGAAGTCCATTACCTTATTTGGCAGTTCAATAACAAATGCTGTGACGTAATAGACAAGAAAATGTAATATCGAATAGAGAAAACTAAACAGACTGAAAAATATGACCAAAAAAAGAATGTAAAGATATAAACACAGCACCAGAAGATAGTAAATGTAAGTTGTGTGCACTCCTAAACACACAAAATACACATTTACAGGCATTTAAGGGCTAAAAAAGTGTATTTTCCATGATATGTCTCCTTTGAAGGTAGAACGTAGCTGCACTTTGAGGTGAGTTCTTCAGGTGATAGTCGCGATGGAGGGTGCCAGACCAAAAGAGGAGGGATCGAGTAAGGCTGCACAATTTTTTTCCTTCCAGCAGGGCCCGTCTGGGACCAAAATGTGGCCCTGGCATTTTTGGTCATTGTGGCCCACAATAATCCTTTGCAAAATATTCAGAGCAAATGGCATATAAGAGGTTATATGTTTGTGTTGTATTGTTATAAAAATCTAAGCACAGTAGCCTACACTACTCACAGAGTTGTCAATCATGGGAGAATGGCCACAGTGCTGCAATTCCCATCTTGAAGTGAGATTGGATCTCAAAGAAATGCTGTTACAGAAATCTTTTCAATGTTTTATGAAATATGCTCTTTATGTTTATACAAATACACAATTATGCCTTTAGTAAGAGCATATATCGATATAGAGTTAGACAATACAAAACATTAAAATGTTAAAAAAATTATTGTGACCCAAAAATGTATTTATATGACATATAAGTCCATATTTCCATTAAAATAATATTAAATATGACAAGTTATTTACATGTTCTAATTATTCTGTTAGTTTGGTGCAAGTGAGTCACATGAAGTGATGGTTGGTGATATTTTCTTGCTTTCTTCAGTAATTTATTGACCGTCTCTAAATCACACTGCTCGGCGGTGAGCACAGAGAGCTGATCCAGCCACTTTGTCACTGTCAGAACTTGTTAAAATGCTAAAAACCAGGATAAATGTCTGTCAAATGTACAACCTGAACCTAACTTCAGTGGGGTTTTTCCTGTATTTCATTTTTATTGGCTTTTACAGTTAGCTGTGTTCGGCTGCTCACATTCGCCTTCTCCCGCTTTTGTTGAAGAGTCTTCATTCACTTGGGTTGTTCAACATAGGGTAAGTAAAGTCCGTTTTTATATAGTTTAATGTTTAATTCAGTCTAATTTTGTTTTTGTTTTTTGTCTTTGAATATTCAAATCACGTTAACTTTAGCAATGGAGCTAAGTTATGTGCTTCGATGATTTTCTTTTACCAATAAATATTTTTGTTTTTTCTTAATTTTTTTTTGTTTTTTACGCGCCTGGCGTCCAGAAAATAAATTTGTTAACTTAGCTCCACATTCCCACCACCCAGGCACTACAGCCGGAGTAAATATTCTGTTTGGAATAAATGTTTTTTTGTTAATATCACAGCTGTATGGACGCTCGAACGCATGCATAATCACCCAATGTGAATGAGGTGTAAGAGAGCAGAAGGTGGGAGCTGAAGATGCTGCATTCAAGGAGGTACAGCGCCAATGGGCCGGAGCAACAGGTATAATAATTTATAACATTCTTCAGGTTAAAATATTATAGCCAGAGACCGGCCCAAAAATGTGCATGGACCCACCGGGTATTGCCCGCTACACCAGACGGACCTCCCAGCCTATAGTGGACTGGGCAGTTTGTAGCTACGGTGTTGGAGCAGCCTAATAAACTGAAAGGCAGACTTTTTCTTTGTGGCCAAACTACCTCTATGTTTGGGGGGGGACTAGGAAGACAGGAAACCACTTCTAAGGGACTGTTGGGAAGAATAAATAACTAAAAACAGTTTTATGTATCTTCAAAATCTGGATTATATTGACCTTTAGCAACAGGTATATTTTGAAAAGTGAATTTTTGGCTTTAATTTAATAGTTGGAGGGCCTTCTTATTAAATGGTAAATTGCATGTACTTGTATAGCGCTTTATCAAGTCCAGAGGACCTCAGAGAGCTTTACACTACATTTAGTCATTCAACCATTCATTTACTCACATATTCACACACTGATGATTGCAAACTGCAATGTAGCCACAGATGCCCTGTGGCACACTGACAGAAGTGATTATTTGAGATTATTTATTATTTGTATTTCTATATTATATGCATGTAAGGATGACACTGAGGCATTTTGCCAAGTGGAGCATAAACCTCAATGCTGCTTCTCCATGTCTGAATCTTATGCTGGAGGTGCAGAGTAGACTTGAACTAGAAGACTTCAGTGGTCTGGAAGTTTGGTATAATGACAACAGATTTTTAATTTAAATGCCATTCAGCATTAAGTGATTTATAAACTAATAAAAATATTTTAAAGTCTATTCTCTGAACTACAGGTCTTCAACCTGGAGTTATGTGCTCTATTTTCCTAGCTCTAGTGAGGACGTGAGCAGTAGTGTTCTGGATCACCTGCAGCTATCTGATTGAATAAAGTATATAAAAGTATATTATGGAACTCGAAATAAAGCATTCAGCCACAGTAGCCTTTAGTTCTCCTGATTGCTGTCATAGCATGGAATTGTGTATTGCAGCATATTGAACCAATAGTTAAAAGGAAGAGGAGACGGTTTAGCTCCTTTTAACAAATTGCCTAATGATCCATAACTATTGAGCTGGATATGAAGAGCACTTAAATTCATTTAGACATTGATTGAAACACTTGTTCATTTGTTCAGCTGGTGTATGCAGACATTGTTGTCCAGGAGTATCAGAAAATCATGGTATAAACACCCCTTTCAGCCTCAGTTTTATAAACTCCAGAAGAGCCTGACACACAATGTATATGATATATATTCTAATATAGGACATGGTGAGCCTTTTGGAATCCATTGAATATAAATACATAAAGCTTTCAAAGCATTGGTTATAATATTACTAAAGGATTTATTAAATGTATATATTTTTGTGTAATTTTAATAATTACTTATGTTAATTTTAGTTGTTTTTACTAGGATCCTTTCACCCAGTTCAAAAAACCATTAAAAGGTATAATCCCTTAATAACATCCCATTATAAAAATTTCTTAACACAAATCCACACGGCAAAAGGTAAATATAAGACTTAATTTATGACATAGTTATTTTTAAACAACAAACATAGCAAAGTTTAGCCAATGGAGTTGACTGTCATTCTAAACTTTTTTAGTTCGTAATGCCTTATGGAAATACAGTAGTTCTGTGTCGTTGGACTTTCTGTCACAATTCTGTAAGGCCCCTGTAAACTCAGATGAGCTCCACAAAGTCATTTTAGCATTTTAAACTTCTTTAAAATGGATTTACCTAACCATTGGTGGTCCAAATCTTTCACTGTTTTTTTTTTTTTTGGGTTTTTTTTGTGCTTCTTATCAAGTTCCTCATCCAGCTCAGAAACCTTTACATCTTATTGAACTCCATAAGATCCCTATGGAACTGCCAGACAATTTTGTTTCAAGGTAAGTCTCTACCTCACTCTACCTCAACAGCTAAAAACAGTGTTGAAACTCCCTTGCACTGTTTTTTTGTAATTATCATAGTGAGAGCTACAAAATGCATGTGATTGAGGTGCAACTTCCTGAGAACATTTACCCAAATTGCATATCAAAAGTGTGCACTCAAATCTTCAACATAAAAATGCCAGACATTGCATGCAGTTTAATGATTTATACCTAGAAAAAGAATTGTTCATGGTTCAAAGGCAAATCTCTGACACCCTGAATTAATTTTGTTAACTGACTGAGTGCATGTAAACCTTACATCGCAACTGCACTATCCTGTGGGTCTTAACGTATAATCAAATAGTAAAGGAAGTATGAAAAGAATATATATATATATATATATATGGTTATACAGTTGCGGTGGTTGATAAAGAGCAGAAGCCGTTGTGGTGGATGTAGCAATACCAAGTGATGGTAAAATCAAAAAGAAGGAACATGAGTGAGTTGAGAAATAACAAGGGCTCAGAGAGGAGCTAGAGAAGGCTTGGTAGATGAAGGTGACAGTAGTACCCATGATAATCGGAGCACTTGGGGCAGTGACTCCCAAACTGGAGGAATGGCTCCAGCAGATCCCTGGAAGAACCTCAAACATCTTAGTCAAAAAAATTGCAGTACTTGGAAAAGCAAAGATACCGTGCAGGACCCTGAAGCTCCCAGGCCTCTGGTAGAGGACCCGAACTTGGAATGAAAAACAACGGCCCACAGTGAGCGAGAGGGGAATTTATATATATATATATATATATATATATATATATATATATATATATATATATATATATATATATATATATACCATCAAACATTCTATTAAATAAAGTTGATGGACTCACTTTATGAAGTTTAATCTTTCTACTTTCTTACTTTTCCAAGTTTTGTCTAAAAATGGAAGACTTCATCTTCTTTAATATGTCACACTGGATAAGTTTAGTGGCTGGAAAAAACTATAATGTGTTTTGCACCTTAAGGGGAAAAACAGATGCCAAAATTTCAGCAAGCATCTAAAACATACCATCCCACACTGTCCCCAGAGGTCGTTCCAAAATTGAACCCTTGGGTCGTTTATATACAGTCTAACCTTGGCTGTATGTTTACTAATCCTTGGGAGGACATTAACTTCAAAGAGCAATACACTTGCATTAACATTTTATACTGATTATCATTACTGCTTCCGTTTGTACAGACTGAAAGGCCAAGAAGAAGAAATTACGCAAAAAGTAATTTTGAGCTGGATAGAAAAAAAAATACATATTACGTAAAATTATTATATGACTTCCTGATGGAACTCTGGCAATGGCTTTCCTTCTCCTCATAATTGAAACAGCACAGGGCAATGGCAGAAGTCACTGGCACATAATGCAACCGAGGAATGAATTTGTAAAATGTAATAGATCGTGAAAAGAGCAGTCTGATGACAGAGATGGAGCATTTCATTAGAAGGTCTGAATCGAGTCTAAATGAGTGGTTGCTGGTGCAGTACTCAGTGATGAAAGGCTGGCAGTTAAGAGTTCCCTCGCAGTACACCTGGAAGATGGCCTTATGTTCACACAGAGCCATTAATTACAAGTTTCTGGAGCCTGCATGATATAATATAAAGTTTCAGCTAGTGCCCTAATATTTGTGACTTATGTGCACCTACACTTTGTGGAAGAAAAACGCAAATGAGCAAATATCTATATGCAGAAAGGGGGGGAAGAGCCATTCTTAAACGACCTATTTGAAAGAGTTTATTGAAAATATAAAATTAGTCCTCAGACTAATGTTTGCAAAACTGTATAGAGAACACATATGACATTTACTGAAATGCTTTTTTTTTATTAAAACACTATTGTATATGTCAACTGAAGTAGCAGGGCTTAATCTTGTGGAACGCCTTAATATGTCAAATGCACTCCATGCAATGTACTAATATTTCTCTATATGAGTATGACATCCACAGCAACAGCTCTGGGCACTGCAACAGTACTGCTGAGTGTGCCTGTATGTGTGTGTGTGGTGTGTGGGTGTGTGTGTGTGTGTGTGTGTGCACGTGCGTACGTGTGCTGCATCTGTGTGCGTCTTTGCTGTGTGCGTGCTTTAGCGTCATCCTGCCAAGTTATGAAGCAGCTGGGGTCTGGAACAGTGTTTGTATTGACTGAGGAAAGTCTACTGTGCCCCCATTACAGCCAGGTTGTAAACAAATAAAGTACATGGTCTGTAAGTGAAGTAACAACAAATACGGTTCACAGTAGCACATCACATATTCTGTTCACATATCTTCTTCTTCCTATAGCAAATCTGTAGGCAATAAAAGTCTTCCTAAGATTCAGAACAAGATGTTTTCAGCGGCTTTGGACGCTCTATAAATTAAGAATGAGTTTTTTTTCTCTACAGTCTAAAAAAAATTAACAGAAAAGATAATAGCTTGTGTAGATGATCTATATCATATCAATGGGAAAACCTTTGATAACAAAATGCAGCAATTACTTGCATTAAGCCAATTAGTTCTCGGCCATAGGATTCTCATGGTATAACTTAAAACAAGAAGATGTCACAAGTTAACAGCTTTAAGCAAACATTTGTATAATGAATTAACCTCTTTGCCTTAAATACATAAAACCAATAATTTGTGTGTCTGCTGCTATTATAATATTTTTGTTTGTTAGATCTTTGATAATATCAGGAAGAGAGTGATGTGAAGCAGCACAAGTCTGGTTCATCCTGGGGAAAATCTTCAGATGCTAGAAGGTGCTGTGTTTCACTTCTGAAACAATTATACACAAATATAGACATGATGAGAATCTCCAACCATCATACTGTTTAGGAAGAAGTTTTGTGTCCTGGAGATGAACAGAGTTTGGTCTGAAATGTGCAAATCAACCCCAGCAAAATAAAAAGGCGTGGTGAGGATGCAGACTGCAGCTGGTTAGATAGTGTTTTATCCACAGTGAAACATATATATATATATATATATATATATATATATATATATATATTTGTCCATGGGCTGAAAGGTCACTTCGTGAGGAGTAACCCATTAATCCAAACGAAATTTTAAAAAACACAGTGCAGTTTGCAAATGCATACAGGGGCAAAGATTTTCATTGTTGGAGAAAAGTTGTCTGATGAAACTAGAGTAGAACTGTTTGGTCATAATGACCATTGATGCATTTGGAGGAAAAAGGGAAATGCTTGTAAGCCACGGAACACCATCTAAACTGTAAAGTATGCAGTTGGCAGCATCATCTTGTGGAGCTGGTTTTGCTACGAGCTACAAACCCTGTTGCTTATGTCGATTCCTTTGTTGTTATTTCTGCTGCTCTTTGCGCCTTTTATTAATGATGTTACTTGCTGCTGAAACTGTGTGGTTTGCGAGTGTGTGTATGATTACTTAAAGGTTAAGTTTGTTTGTTTTTTTAACCTGGACCTTATTTTGAACAAATATTACGTTCATTTACTCACCCAGACAAGTTTGGAGCTACTTAGGCCGTTTTCACATGTGTGGTCGTGCCAGAATACGGCCAGAGAAAATGCAAATTTCTTCTGTTCAGATGGCACGTATTTGACACGTCCAGTGTTTTACTACAACTAAACAGCAGGTGGCGGTATACAAATAAGTCTGTAGTTCTCTAACAAGCAACGGAGTGAGAAGTACCGACGTCATAAAAGAAGCGACAGCCTAGAATGTAAACAAACTTGTCTACTGGTCAACTGCTACCTGAAGCCATCAACAGGGTGAGTGTTGTAGTAAACCCACCGTTTTGTAATCTGCTGTGGGATGCTTGAATTGTATTGTTTTGGTATTTGTATGGTCGCGAGGTGATTCTGTAATTTCGGCCGGTGGTGTCATCATTTCCGCGTGGAGCGCGTCTATTGTCTTGAGTACGGCCAAAGTTCGGGTTGTGTTCACGTGATCCGTGGCCGCTCGTACCTGGACTCGGATACTACCTCCAAGGCTGGTCTCTCTGGCCGTATCCTGGCACGGTCCAGTATGTGTTAACATGGTACGAAATAAGTGGATTGTGACCAAATACGGTATCTGAGTACGGACTCCCGTACCATGTGAAAACACCCTTAGAGTCCTTCTGCAGAAGTTTATAGTCCCGATCGGTGTATATCCATATAAGTCTGCCGGGGAAGGATATTTGCCACCTACAATAAGGCTTATACCATGGTTGGGGTGAATACTCGATTCTGATTGGCTGGAGGGTGTTCATTAAAATTTGATAATGTACACCTATGAAAGGCGTCCCGTCAAATTGCCTGATGACAGTTCTAAATTTTTGCGCTGGCTCAAATGGCAACGGAGACTCAACGTTATTTGCATCATCCTCTGGACACACACAATCAGTAAGTAGTGTACTGGCCTTCTGAAATGATATTTTGTATCACATAACGTAAAGTAAAGCCATCATCTCACTTCCCCTCACTGATAAATCGCTGCGGTTGGCTCGCTCTGGCCACGTTGCTTGGCAACACCTGTATACGGGAGATATTAAATAGTGCGCTAGACTTATGTTGAAAAAAACTCGCGATTTTAACTCTTAAACACATTAAAGTATTATTAATTGATTAAATATGTCTTTCTTTCATAAGTGACCATGGTATAAGCGGGATAATGCCCTTCGAGATGTACATTATCAGAAAATAATGGACGACTCGGTTGCTTCATTATCTGCCCCAAAACGGCTTCATTTAACCAATGTTTTGTTATTAATGGTTAGCCCTCCTCTGAGTTCTGAACATTTCAGACGTGCTTATTATTTTGTTGCTGGGGAGATCTAGAGGCTACAATACCAGTGCACATTTGCACGATTACACTTCACTGCCGTGCTCCATTACAGTTGTAGTCAGAGCAGGGCTTTCACTCTGCGCTCTACAGTGGTCGGTTAGACAGAACTTGCTACTGCAGACATCAACATGGTTCTCGTTTTCGTTTTTTCCAAATGACCAACTGGACTAAGTTCTGATTCTACAGGCTCCTTACGCAGACTATAGCTGTAATGGAAGGCAGCTGCGACGTCATTGACACCACCTGTTTGTGTAAATTTGAATCTGTTGCATTGAAAGCCTATGAAACCCCCAGACGCTAATACCTTAGCACCTCCAAGACATTCTTAGCTCACAGGGAAATATTGCTATCTATTCATAATAAAACATGTTTATATGAAGGAGTTTGGGGGCAGACAATTCCTTATTACAGCCAAATCTACTGCCCTGACTGACTCCCATTATATGGATTTACGCTGATCATGACTGGATATAAACTTCTCTCGAAGGACTCCAGGTGGCTCCAAACTTGCCTGGGTGAGTAAATGAACGTATCATTTACAACAACAAAAAAAGGCCCAGGTTGAAAAAAAAATTAACTCCATACCAATCCCGTATAAAGATCGGGTCAAATTATCCTGATGTTCCAATACTGGAAACACACCTTATGAGCATGGAGCTAGAGTGTTTATAAACTAGCTTAAGGGCAACAAAGCCAGGATTTCAAACCCATAGATAATTTGTAATCAGATCTTATAAGACGTGTGTGAGCGAGGTGGCCTTCAACTGACCCAATTACACCAGTTCTGCCAAAACGAATGGGCCACAATTCCAGCAAACTATAGTGAGAAGCTTTTGGAGAGATACCCTAAACATTTGGCTCTAGTCATATAATTCAAAGCAATGAATAACCAAATACTGAGGAAAAGTATGTAAACATCAGATTTAGAAGAAAAATAAATCACTGACTTATTATTTCTCTCATTAATTTGAGATTTAGCAAATAAAAATAGTTTTGGGACTTTTAACTAACCTAAAACAAGATAAGACTGCTCTGACTTAACTTCAAACAGTGAGAAAAGCAAGGTGTATGTGTCTATCGGTGCATGTAAAATAATGCTTTCAACTGTATGAGTTTAACTCTCCATGGAGCTTGTTAAACTGCAAGATTTCTATTATATAAGAACTTTTTTTATTCTAAAATAATTTAGGCGACCTTTCTTCTTTTGTTGACTCATATTTTTGACGGCTGCATGAGGCCACTGTCGTTCTGACAGATTCAAAAAAAAATGTTTTCCTTTGTAACAATAATTTTCTTCCAAGTATTTGGGATCCTCTCAGTGATGAGTCATATTGACAATCACTCATTTTGGCTGAATGAATAGTTTGACTTTTTTATCCTTGATGTCAGCCTCTGTGGAGAGTAATTTTTTTGTTGTTCATGTTCAAAGACTAATTAAGTTAAATGTTGACCCCTACCCATTCTAAAGTAAATCTGGCAGCTTTGCAACCATCTTGTGACCAGCTCTTCATGTTTTTTTCTATATATATATATATGTGTATATACATATATATTTGTCTGCATCCCATCAGGTTAGCTGTCTGCTTATGAATAATTTCCCACTAACAGGTGTCAGATGCAAAAGCTTGAGGGGCGGGACATGTCATCCCCCATTGTTGGCTGCGCATTAGTTATCGGGACTTGATGTAAATAGAGACATCTCATTATGAGTGAGTGAGAAGTGTGCTATTGAGGAAGGGCAAGGGCAATGACAAGGATTCTCTGAGTAATGGGCTTTAAAAGATCAGCACACCATTAAGTGGACCTGTGAAGCACATAGTAGCCCTTTAGGCCCATTATGGAGCAAAACACTGGCAAGCTAGACAAGTACAGCCTCTAATGGCAGGCTCCCTTTACAGTTTAATGTTGTTAAATGCAGCTCTGTGGGTGTTGTTGAGACAGCCAATATGACTCCTGTGTTGAACTATTGACAAAGAGTTTGCAAGATGCTGAATAAATCACTGGGCTGTTTT
The DNA here is from genome assembly GCA_028564705.1 of Apricaphanius iberus. Lineage (NCBI taxonomy): Eukaryota > Metazoa > Chordata > Actinopteri > Cyprinodontiformes > Aphaniidae > Apricaphanius > Apricaphanius iberus. The sequence goes on along the minus strand of JAPXFQ010002528.1, from coordinate 1,618,248 downwards.
TCAACAGCTCAGATGTTCTACTTGAGCTAATTTGCACAAGAAAATTAACAGCAGTCTATGGTATTGTGCATATTTTACAGCAAATATGCTAATCTATTTTGCATTTGAACAAGGACATTGCATGTACTTTTACTTCCCATTCTGCTTTATTTAACTGGTGAGCTGAGGATTTAGTTTTAGTTGATCTTTTCCAGAGTTAGCTGTAAATTATTCCTACACTGGTTTGAATGAAGTAAACAAGGCTTTTCAAAGATTACTTGCCAAAGATCCTAAATAGCAACTAAAGAGCTAAAAAAAAGGGGGGTCCCCTGCTTCATCCTTCTGCACATTTAACTAATTATTTTTTGGTAGCACATCATCTGGCTTTCATTTTAAATTGTAATCAACGCCAGGAATAGTGCACAGTGAGATGGGTGGCTGTTGACTGCGGGATTTAGGAACTTAAATGAGCCTTCCCACTGCTGCTGGCAAGAGATTTTTGCCAGGCGCGACTGTGCAGAACAAGAACTAATCTGGAGTGGTCTGTTGCAGCTATAAAGAACTGGCCCTGAAGTCATGCGTGACAGGGGGAAGTCTGGATTATTCCCCCTCTCATTCCTGCAATTTTCTGCAACACATCCACAATACATAGAACATTTATACTTAATTTTTTCACTTCTACAGTTTTGTGAAACCATAAATGTAAATGTAAAAATCTAAAATGATGGTCAGATGTGATAATATCTGCTTGATTACCCAAAGACTGTCTTTTTGAGGCAGTTGTGGAAGGTTTATGGGCTAGATACCTTTAAATCTAAAGATAGGTTCATCCATATTAATGAGCATCAGGCAGGTCTTAACACTGACAAAGAAAGTGGGAAAATGCCCCAACTCATGCATTTGGAATATCAATGAAAAATGCAGTAGAAGGGGCCCTTCGTGAAACACAAGACTTTATTAGAAAAAAAAATTATTCCTTTTTTAGGACACAAAATGCAGAAATGAAAGAAAGCAAGTTTGATACACAAAGATCATTGCTCTAGCTGTTTCTCATACAAAATTGTTTATCCCTTGTCACATTTCAATGTATAAAATAAGTTTTAAAAAAATACAATGCCCTGAAATAATGTTTAGCCTGTCATAGAATTTTCTATTTCTTTTTGGTTTGTTTTTTACCATACATTTTTTTCAAACAAAAAAAAATCTTATAAAACAAAGACAACCAGAATAAAGACAATATAGTGTTTTTACATTTTGATTGTATTCATTGACAGCAAAAAGCTATTCAAAACAGCCCTCAATAAGTGACAAGTGCCGTAAAGCATTGCAATAGCAGGCAGGGTTGTTGTTTTTGTTGTGCAACATTTTTGTCACACTATTCTTTGCAGAATTGTATTATGTCAACTATATGGAAGATTTTTGCTGAAATGTGAATGACCTGTTTAAGTTCACGTTGGTACATATCAAAGAACTAAAGATTTTTATGTTTTTTGAGCCATTCATACTTCGTTTTGAACACTGCCCTGCAGGATAACTTTGGCACTTTAGATCCCAAGGTTACAAAGTGTTGGCTGGACATTCTCCTGCAAGATTTTCTGCTAGAGAGTAAAATCTATGGCTCCATCAATTATGGCAAATCTTTTAACTCATAAAGCATCAAAGGAGCCCTGGCCATCACACTATTTCCATCATGTTTTTTCTTGAATGCTGTGTTTGTTTTAGTCCAAATGTGTGATGCCATTTTTCTTAGTCTCCTTCTTATTTCCAAATGATGAATATTGACCTTGAACTTGGAAAGTGAAGTCTGCGGTACTTTAAATGTTGTTCTGGGTTTTTTAGTGATCTCCTTGAAGGGTTTTCATTTAACTCTCTTTTTTTTTGTCTCTTTTGTTTCATCTTTTCCCTGTTTCCTGAAGCCTTAGAAATGGCTGTTTAAAACTCCATTTCAGACAACTACAAAATTTGGGTTAATGATATGTTGGGGGTTTTTCAGATATCTTAGCCCAGTTATTATTGTTTTCCATGTCATATTTAAGGTGGGTGTTTTCTTTAGTCTATTAGTATGACAGTCATCAGGTTCAAATGTGACTACTAAAAATGAAGTTGGAAAAAAAATGATGTTAATCACAGTTAATTCATGATTTAACAATGGGGTCAATGACTTATTCATGTTAGGCAAAAACCTGGCCCACGTGGTAAAACCACAATTTTAGCGTTTTTGATAGCTGATCACCCTGGTGTGAAAATAACATGAAGACATTCTAAATCAAATAACCATCAAATATGTTTGAACTAAGGGGTTTTTCAAAAAACCGGAATGGAAAAATAGCAGGGTAGATTCGTCACATCCCAACACAATGGGTTGCTAAATTAACAGTTTATTCATGCTGACTATTGAATTCAAACTGAAATTAAATTATTGAATTTAAAGAGATGTTGCTGATGCCAGGCCAAGGTTGCAACTGGCCTACCTTAAGAGTGTGTGCCTTTTAATTGAAGCAAATCTAGACATACTTTTTTTGATAAAAAAAGTATGTCTATTTAAATATCTCATTTTTTTGATAAAAAAAGTAGATATTTAAATAAAGAACCAATTATGCTCGCATATGAAAGATGGGGTTTACATTTATCAAATGCAATATTTAAGATCCTTTAAGACCAAGTACCGATTTTTTTGTAATTATAAACAATCAAGATGTCTAATTATATTATTATTAGTATACACTATCAGTAATATCCTTTCTGTCATAATCATTGTATTCTGAAGCAAATGCTGTTTACCACGGTTTGGTTTGCATTGGCTGACATCCAAGACACATACAGATGGCCTTCATTTCTGCCATTTTTAAAAAGCTGTTCTGAAAAACTACTGAAAAACACAAGCTTTTTTAATTCAGCTATGCAGCCAACAGCTGTCAGCTGACAGTAAATTGCCTGTATTTGTATACCATTTTATTTCGTCCTGAGGAGCCCAAAGCTTTTCACACTACATTCATTTATTTACTCATTCATGCACACGTTCACACACTGGTGAAAACGTACAGCACTGTTTTATGTGTGATGGACAACGGACACTGCGTATCGTGTCATTTCCTGTTTGGTGACTAACTTGGCTGAAGCATCTTGGAGCTCTTGCCCTCTTTAATTTATCTAATTTTCTCAATTGTCTGGGTTATTCTAACACAAAATTATTTTCTGTTGGTGTTCTTTACGTTTTGGGAACTCGTTAAGTGTTAAACTAAACTAAACAGTTAGTTGGACCAGTCCCAGCCTGGTCAGTGGCGAGCATGAACTGATGAAGCCTCTTGGATAGGAGGTGAAACATCTTCCAAGACAAATTACCAAGTCCAGTTGCGTTCGACTGAAATTTCCTTGAGATAACCATTACCTGGATGAATGAGAATATTCACAGGCTTAAGTGTTAAACTAGTTTTCTGGGCTAGGTAAGGTATCGCTAGGTTAGCTTAGGTTTAGTGCTAGCATGGCTATGGCTTTGTCTTCTGTTCCTCCGTCTCTCTCTGAATCTCCTCCTCTCTCCTGCTCTCTGTGTCAGATGTTTAGCTACTCCTCTGACTCCTTTAGCGAAGATGGTAGGTGTAGCATTTTTGCAGCCTTGGAGGTAAGGATTTCTAAACTAGAGGCCCGGCTCCGTGCTGTAGAACAGCCAGGCCCAGCAGTAGCATGTGCGGAGCCAGTTAGGACAGGACTCCTTAGCTGTCCTCCAACAGCTCCCGTGCAGTCGGAACCTCAGGCGAACTGTATGACTGTTCGTAGGAAGCTTAGCGCCAGGCCCCAGCGCGCAGCCAACCTCCAACTCCTTTCTGTGAACAACAGGTTCGCCCCGCTCAGCGACGACTCCACGGAGCAGGAGACGCCGATTCTTGTAATTGGCAGCTCCATAGTTAGGAACGTAGCTCCAGAGACGCGAAAGACCACTGTCAAATGCCTTCCAGGGGCCAGAGCTGCGGACATTAGGTCCCATCTGAAGCTTTTGGCCAAGGACAAACGGCGGCATAGCAGGATCTTTATCCATGCTGGTGGCAATGACACCCGGTTACGGCAATCAGAGGTCACTAAAATTAGCGTAGGGCTGCCAAAAAGATTTCTGACTGTCACTTTTTCTGGTCCCCTTCCTTTTTCTGGTCCCCTTTCCGTTTGATTGCTGCTCCAATTTTAGATATAATGAATTTATCCTTAATCAATGGATATGTACCACAGGAGTTTAAGATTGCTGTAATTAAACCTCTACTTAAGAAACCATCTCTTGATCAAAACAACTTAATTAACTATAGACCAATATCTAATCTTCCCTTCTTATCTAAAATTCTTGAGGAAATAGTTACAGATCAGATGTGGGAGCATTTAAGCAATAATGAGCTGTTTACGAAGTTTCAGTCAGGTTTTAGAGCTCATCATAGCACTGAAACAGCTCTGGTGAAGGTTACTAATGATATTCTCATAGCCTCAGACAATGGACTGGTGACCATTCTGGTCCTGTTAGTTCTCAGTGCTGCCTTTGACACTGTCGATCACAATATTCTCATAGAAAGGCTTCAAAGTGTCGGTATAATAGGAACAGCACTAAGCTGGTTTAAATCTTATTTTTCCAACAGAGTTCAGTTTGTTCAGGTAAACAATAGATCTTCCTCGGCCTCAATGGTTATTTGCGGAGTACCACAGGGTTCGGTTCTTGGGCAGATCATTTTTACTATATATATGCTTCCTATTGGTAAAATCATTAGGCAGTATGGGATAAATTTCCATAGTTGCGCAGATGATACACAGCTATATCTATCCATAAATCCTGATGAATCCAATCAGTTAGGTAGACTACAGGCATGTCTGGAAGACATAAAAATTTGGATGACTCTAAACTTCTTGCTTCTGAATTCTGATAAAACAGAAGTTGTCGTCTTTGGACCAGAAGCTCTGAAAAAGAAACTACTTAGTCAACCCCGTCACCTTGACAGCATTAAATTAGCCTCAAGTAATAAAGCAAAGAACGTCTGTGTTATTTTTGACCAAGATATGTCGTTTAGAAATTACATTAAAGAAGTCTCTATGATTTCCTTTTTTCACCTTAGGAATATTGCAAAAATTAGAACCATCCTGTCCAGGAATGATGCTGAAAAACGAGTCCATGCCTTTGTTACTTCAAGGCTGGATTACTGTAACTCTTTATCATCAGGTGGTCCACAGAATACAATTAAAAGTCTTCAGTTAGTCCAAAATGCTGCTGCAAGGGTTCTAATGAATAAAAGAAGAAGAGATCACATCTCCCCTGTTTTAGCTTCTCTTCACTGGCTCCCAGTAAAATCTAGAATAGAATTCAAGATCCTCCTTCTGGCATATAAAGCTCTTAATAATCAAGCTCCATCACACATAAGAGACCTGATTGTTCGATATGTTCCTAAAAGAGCCCTTCGCTCTCAGACTGCAGGTCTACTGGTATTCCCTAGGATTTCTAAAAGTAGAATTGGTGGCAGATCTTTTAGTCATCAGGCTCCCCTCCTATGGAACCAGCTCCCACGGTTGGTTCGTGAAGCAGACAACTTGTCTACCTTTAAAACTAGGCTTAAAACCTTCCTCTTTGACAAAGCGTACAGTTAGAGACAGGTTAATAGATAGTTAGAGACAGGTTAGACAGGTAGCTAGGAAGAGACAGGTTAATGTTAGTAGTCAGATAGAGTGTCAAAGCTAAGAAGAGATAGGAAGAGGTAGAGTAGCTAGTTAGATATAGATTAATGTAAGCCAGGTAGAGAGTGTTAGTAGCTAGGTCTCCTAGTAGCTAGGAGACAGGTTAATGTTATTAGCTATGCTGCTTTAGGCTAGGCTGTTGGAGGACATTATTAGAGTCAGTTCCTACTTTCTCTACTACTTCTCCCCAACTGCATGATGTGTTGTCAATTCAAGCGCTAACCTGGTTTCTCTTAGTCTCTTCCTACAGTAGGTGCTCCTGACCCGCCCTGCTCGACAACCCTGACTAAGATGGCATTCCAGTGGAGGAACAATCTCCACTTCCTGCCACCAACTTCTGCTTCTGCTTCAGTTCTGTTGGTCTCGGCAGATGACCGCTTATGCTGAGCCTGGTTCTACTGGAGGTTTCTACCTGTTAAAAGGGAGTTTTTCCTCTCCACTGTCGCTTCATGCTTGCTCAGTGTGAGGGATTGTTGAGAAGTCACGACACAATCTTCTGTGGTTCTCTAATTCCTAAATTAAACATTGTATTGTAATAACTCTTCTTGTAAAGTGCCTTGAGATTACATCTGTTGTGAAATGGCGCTATATAAATAAACTGAATTGAATTGAATTGGAGATGGTAGGCAACAATGTAGCTGTCGCTGCCCTGGGGCACACTGACAGAAGCTAGGCTGCCAAACACTGGACCCTCTGACCACCACCAGAGGGCAAGGAGGATAAAGCGTTTTATTTCAAATTATAAAGTAGATGTAAGAAAATAGCATTTATCTTGACATGGAAATTGTCTTGATGTTAGAAACTGAGTAAGTTTAAAAATTTGTAAAATCAAAATGTTCTTTAGCAAGTAGCCCAGTATGACATAGTATGCATATTCAGGCCAAAACGTAGACAGTTAAGAGGTAATTAATTTATTGCAGACACTGGCAAAAGACAACGAGCAGTCGGAACAAAATAGCTCAAGGAAAATGAAGAGAAGAAAGATGAAGAATCCAGCAAGTTGTAGCTGAATCTGAACTGCCTGAATACTGAATGACAGCAAGAAAACTGAGGCCTAATTAGTGAGAAGCAGATGCAGGTGAGAGTGAGAGCAGAGAGATTGAAAATGTAATGCAGCTGGGAAGGGAGGCAGACTGGCAATGATGAAATCGAGAAGAAAGGATCCAAGCTTAAAAACATAAGCAAATACTAGACAGAATAACTTAAAAATGTAGATATCTAAATAAGTATACAGGAGCACCAGTGAAAGTAAAAGCACTAATGGATATGACAAGAGGTTAAGGAGGAAAAGAGAACGAAACATGAGTATAAACACTAGATAAAAGGAAACTCAAATCAGAGATCAACAATCCTAATGAGAAAATAAAGTAAAACAGAATTAACACAGACTGGAAAACATGAGAATTGGATCAAAATCAAACCTAACACAACTAAGGCTCATGAAACTGTATCCTTCACTTGATCCAAGAAGGGTACTCATCATTTAGTAAGATTCAATAGCATTAATACCCCAAAAAAAAAATTGACGTTACTACAAATCACACCAAACTTTTACTAATTAATTTTTTTTATTAAAAGTATTAAACTGTATCAAGTAAATGAAAAGTTACTAAGAAAATGTTTATAAAATATGACTTACATCATTTGATTACTTGCACAAGGCACATGTTAAATTGTCCGGACTGTAGGTTAGTGACAGTCTTTATTTACTGAAAACTGCCTTGTCTTCCTTCCTAATGAAATTATTTTCATAAAAAAAATACAATTCTGCATCCAAGACACAATTATATGTAATTCATGACAGCCAAAAATAAACTGACATTTAAATTGTGCTGGATTGTTTGCATCTCTAGTTTCTAAAAACATAAAATGGCAATATTTATCTTTGCAAGCTTGGAGGGTTATTAAAAAACTATTTGTGATATGGCTGTACTATGCTTCTGGTTTACTGGAATAAATTCTACCTGTTGAAACCGAAAATTTAAGCATGCATTAAAATGTGTATCAAATCCAGTTTTGCTGAGGAGAGCATGTGTAAGCAAAACAGTTGATCAAAAGCAGATTGATTTGACAACTTGTCATGGGTATCTTCTTTATGAAAAAAAGCCCTGCTGGGAATGATGAATTATTTGCTTCTTTCATTGTGCAATAAATCTTTTAAATTAACCAGAGTGCCAATGGATGTCATCTCTGATTAGTGTCAATTGGCCCTCTAATGAAGATGCTCAACCTGTAGGCGTGTTGCAACTCTGACTCTGATGAGGTTACAAACAGCATGGATGTTTAACTCAGGAGTATTTGGAGATGTTTAAAAATGTTTAAAGCAAAAACAAATGTTCAGAGCATATAAATTGCATGTTTTTAATGTGCAAAGGTGGACATAAGTCATTTAAAAGCAAGACATTTATCAAATTTTAAATAATAAACATGCTTGTGAAAAGTATCCCAGAGAGAATGATTTCACATTATTTTAGAGAATAATGTCTTGAATTTGTGAGTACTGGGTCTGCTGTGGGGTCTTTTTGAGAACATCACACTGTGGTCAGCACAGAAAAGCCACACAGGCATCCCACTGACGAACAGATGGGCAGCAGGAGAGGAATGCAGAGGAGGTGATCCAGAATGTGCACACACACACCATGATGGTGAGTCAGTGATAAAGAACAGCAGATGAATGGATTTCTAAAACTCCTCGAACAAACTGAGAAAGCGGCTGTCTGCCTCTCCCTCCTCGTCTGTCGCTCTTATTTCCACTGCTGGATGCCTGTGAATTTCGGCACTGACGTATGTGCTGCCTTTCTGCGCAGTGTGAAAGGAAAAGGGAAGAGATGCCGACGAGGGGAATAATTTATCGTGCCCCGTTCCTATAATGTCACACTAACTCACAGCGGCATGGAAAATAAATCACAAAAGGAGGAGGAAGTGACAGTAAACATATCCTGGATGATTTTTCTGGGTCTAAAGGGGACATTATCAGGTCTGGAACAGGATACAGCACAAGGGAATCCATTTGAATGTAAAGATAAAATGTAATATGCTCTTCGTGGCATTTTGAAGCCTTTGTCAAACTTTGAATCACACTTTAAGTTCAATTTTTGTGTCTTGTCTTGAAACAGTAAAAACTTAAATAATGTTATCATTTCATTCTCAAGTACAGAAGTATCAATTTCAACATTTTGATTCTGAACATGAAACATCTGCCATAACTAAATTAAACACACTTTTGGAACCTGTTATTGGTATTTCTCAAATTGGATGTTGGGGGGCAGCAGACCCTCAAAGAGCAACTTTATTCATGACTTCAGCCAACACTCTATCAAATAAAACACAACATAAACCTTTGATTCTAAGATGCTCTTTGTGTTTGATGCACAGCTGTAGACAGGGTGTAAGGCTCAATACAGGCCAAGAAAAGGTAATGTCTGTAAATTAGCAAATCATGTCTTTTGGGAGATTATTGAAGCCTTTTCAAAAATTAGATCAGAACTGCAAGTAGGGAGGCCACCTACAAAATGCGGTAAAGGCAATTTAAAGGCACTTTAGCAGTTAAGTTATTCAGTATAAAATGTAAATCCCGTACTTATAGTATCTTGCAGAAACATTTATACCATGTGTAGTCTAACCCATTTTGTTATACCATAACCACAAGCTGTATCAAGATTTTATGTGATAAAAAAGAGAAGTGCATTGAGTTAGACATTTATTGGTGAGGATAATCTCTGTTCTGTTTTCTTCTGTTCTGTTCATCAAATATGATAGTATGACATTGTATACTTGATTATGTCATCAGGACAATGTGTTTAGGTTTCAGATATGTGTTTGCAATCTTCAGCCCTGGACATCAGGTTTACATGGCGACCACCAGATATCTATGGACAATGCTGAAATAAGCAAGATGAATCATATAAATCTGTGTCAGGTTGGAGAAAGGAGGTCAGTCCATGCAGTTGTACTGTGTATAAACTGTACCTCCTAGTTGATCAACAAGTCAATATTAAAGCTACTGAACTGCCGAAGGAATTTTCTTTATTATGCTCTATTATCTTGTTTATGAAATTAAATCGATAACAGCATACTTGTGAAGTGGAAGGAAAAGAATGGGATTTGCAGGCATTTTTACTCAGCCCCATAGACCCCACCGACCCACCATCCCTCCACTTTTATTCTTCTATAGATAATGTGCAGCTAACTCACTTCAGAAATTACCTCATTAGAAACCTGTCTTTGATTAACTGTCAGTATAAAGACCTGTTTTTGAGAAGACCTCTGAGGGTGGTAGGGTGTTTTAGTAAAAACCCAGCATGGAGACATATATGACAGGTCAAGGATAAAGTTGTGCAGGAGTTATGTTATGAAACAGCAATATATCCCCAATAATAATCTCCCTGAAGGAGAATGCACTCCACAAATCAAGTTATTAAGGTTGTTGTGAGAAAGTCATAAGAAGCTACATTTAAATTTTTTCTCACCACATGTAGGAGTTAGGGCAAACATGTGATCAGTTCAATTCTGAAAATCTTTGTTCTGAAAATCTTTGGTCTACTATGTGAACCCTCCAGTACCACAATGAAACCTGGTGGTGGCAGAATTAGGCTGTGGGGGTAGACCTGTCCGGGCTGCAAAAAACTTGTGACTTCCATGGAAGTTAACGTCCAATTGAATGATGACCTGTGTGAAACTGTGTGATTTTCATTTAATTCATTACTATTAATATAAATTTATGAAGCTAGAAAATGTGACAACATGGGAACAAGTTTAATGTTCCCATGTTGTCATGTTTAATGAATACTTTTGCAAGTCTCTGTAAATATAAGCAGACTGAAGTAAAATGTTGAACCATTAAAGTTGGAACACCCAGTCTCAAATAATTTCTATTTTGAATGCTCTTTGACTCTTGATGGATATTTACTCTTTAGACAGTATGATATCATTGAAAAGGTACAAGCTGGTTAAGGAGCTGGTAGTGTAAAGTATATGTAAAATTTTATGATAATAGATCCAATTATGACCACATGTCAACAAATCAACATATTAATAATAATATTAATATTGACAAATAAAAATAAAGTTTACTTTTTTGGTTCGTAGAGCTCCTCAGCTAAAGTATGTGTGGTCTTAGGGCGCTTTCACATGGTACGGGAGTCCGTACTCGGGTACGGTATTTGGTCAAAATCCACTTATTTCGTACCATGTGAACACAGACTGTACCGTGCCAGGATACGGCCAGAGAGACCTGCCTTGGAGGTAGTATCCGAGTCCAGGTACGGGCGGCCACGTACCATGTGAACACAACCCGTACTCTGGCCGTACTCAAGACAATAGACGCACTCCATCCCGGAAATGACGACACCGCCGGCCAAAATTACAGAATCACCTCGCGACCATACAAATACCAAAACAACGCGATTCAAGCATCCCACAGCAACACAGCAGATTACAAAACGGCGGGTTTACTACAACACTCACCCTGTAGATGGCTTCAGGTAGCAGCTGACCAGTAGACCAGTTTGTTTACATTCTAGCCTGTCGCTCGTTTTATGACGTCGGTACTTCTCACTCCCTTGTTTGTTGGAGAACTACAGACTTATTTGTATACCGCCACCTGCTGTTTATTTGTAGTAAAACGCTGGATTCAAATACGGGCAGAGATCCGTGACATGTGAACAGAAAAAATTAGCATTTTCTCTGGCCGTTTTCTGGTACGGCCACACATGTGAAAACGGCCTTAGAAAAGCAGAAGTGTAGAGTAGGAGCATGAAGTTGCTGGAGCCATTTATATGCAAATGAGTTGTTGTCGTTTGGTAACTTGAAGACCAGGGTCTGCTGTCTCAAATGAAATCAATCTCAATCATTGCAATCCATCCTAAAGGTGGTTGGAACAGATGTGGATGTTGAAAATCTTAAGATAAACCTTAAAAACGGCAACAGAAACACAGTCATGGATGTTCCTTATATTTATATTTGATCATTTTGATGAATATTGACCAAAGCTAATTAAAACCCTAAACTCTGTCAGAAAATTTGATTACATAAGTGTAATAAAAAAATCTAATTTAATAAATTTAGAATATGCATTCAGATAAGGCTTGTTCATCAAATTAAAAATACCTTTGAACATAATATTATCTAAGCAGGTATTAAATATGCTTTCCATTAGGCCCACATTTCTTTATTAAAAAAATTCTTTATTGGGCTAATGTAATTTTCTAATCTTAACTGTCATTTTTTCTTTGGCCATTCATGGAAAATCATCATAAATCAAAGAAATAAAGACTTAAAACAAACAGCTGTCAGTGTGTAGTTAATTATTTTTGACTGTGTTTTACTTAGTAAGTTGAGTTACTAAACTAAATACACTTTCAAATAATATTCTCCCTAAATTAGCACTGATGTAAATTTCACTCTGGACCTGAACCAGCTTAGATAACGTACCTCTTCCATTCTGTATCCCCTCCCAAACACAGGGATTTTTATTTTCAAATTAAGTTCTAAATTTACTTTATTTGGAAAAAAAAGCATTCGGACACTACTTGGCCCAAGTAAGCTGCTTCTGGTGTTGCTTCTAGTTCTGGAGTGACTTAGCACTAGTGATCTGACAGTTGTAGGCCGTGTCCTGGATACATCTGTCTGTGATGACTCCTGAAGCACAGACTCCAACTGCAGTTCATGCCAAATAACGCTTCGTCAAACTCTTAAACATGCTTTGCATAAAAATCCCACAATGACTGAGGTTCCTCGTGTACCTTTCTCAATCAGATATATCCCTTCCACAAAATGCTCCATTAGTATGTCTGATACTTCTGTCTGAACAGCCAGCTTCTTTAACGTGTCAGTGAAGATTTGTTAGAAAACCTTCAAAACTGACGTCTCTCCCATGATTAGGTAGATCATTGAAAGATCTGTTTTAAATTGGTATTATGTAGTATTCAAATATTCAGAGAAACTGGATTTTGATTCCACCAGCTGTAAGCAGTAAATACCAAAATTTACAGAAATAAGCACTTGTAAGTAGTGATTTTATATTATATACTATCAGGTCTTTTTTGTTGAATCATTGAATTAAATTTGATTTTCAGAACCAAAGGTTTATGCTCATAGATTACCATCTAAATCCAGAGTTAACAAGAACATATTTTCCCATCATTTGGACATGCCTACAGAGAGGAATGTTTCCTTTAAGATGTTCACATACTTAAACAGTCATCATGTTTCAGAGACTGTAAGAGCTGCAAAAAATGTGAACAGCAATTAATGCATTCTTTGACAGACTGAGGCGTCACCAGGTGGTATGATCCACCGGGTAATCATGTCTACTTTGCAAATGTAATAAATTGAGAAGAAAAAAATGGAAAAAACACAACATAGATTTCACAGGGAGCGAAGGAACCTGAATTAGATCCACTGACTCCTTAGAGTTACTTGTCTTAAGAGCAGGAGAAAGCCAAAAGGAGCGGGAAGGAGAAAAGCAGAGGGGAGGGTGGTCTCAGAGGGGGCTCCAGCTGAAGAAGGGCTTCATTGTACAGTCAACACCCCCATCGGCCCCCCAGAAACGTCACCCTTCATAAGCCTTTCAGCAAAAGTGATTCATCTGTTGAGTGTGATCAGAGAAGCCTTTTCTGTGGCAACACACACTTGAATATCTATTCACACTGAAGGGTTTTATAAAGTCCCATATTATTTTTTTGGGATTAATAACATAAAGCCCGTAGAAGACAGTGTTCATGTCATTGCTCACACATTTCCTTCAAAAAAAGATTATCCAGCTTATTAAAGCTAAACAGAGCAGCACTCTCCCAGACAAGAAGCCACCACATAACTGCGTTACACTCTTTGACTGCAATACCACCCCTAAACCCTAATGATGGAGAAAGAAGAGAAGTCGTTTACCTTTCAAACCTCTTGGTACAAGTCAGCTGAAAGTGGAGAATATAAGTTCTCCGATCTGTGCTTCTTTCCTGGTTGGTTTTCCCTCTTCCTCCTGCGTCTTTGCCAGCCAATTCCAGTCAGCAGCTCTGGACTCCCCCGCTATTTGAATGTTGCATCGTGAAACCCCACAGATTACGATAGGAAAATAACAGACAGAGAGGTGGGAAGTGAAATGACATTTGGCGATTTTTTTCCCCCCCACCAACACAATGTTATGCCCGCAAGATAGATATCCCGAGATTAGATGTTTAAGCAGATCTTCTGATTCTCCATCAACTCCGTTCAGACGCTGTCCAGCAGCGAGTGGTGCTGAATGACACTCCGGGGCTTGACTGCGGTGGTTTCCTACTTTTCTTCCTCTCCCATCTTCTTCTGTTTGACTGCACAGATCTCCCCTCCCTTAGCACAACAGTGGCTCTACTTCCTTACCAACTACAGACTTTGTTTGAAGCCAACACTAACGCAGATGTGCAGTAAAAAAAAAATTTAAAAAAATTTAACTGACAGAATGAATTACGTTGAAAACACTCGGGTTTTAAAGCCCGATCAATAAGTGTAGTCTGGTGAATATTTTAGTGAAAATGAATGGGTGTCGAGCTGGCTGTAAAACTGGTTTTACGCAAATGAAAAGTAATTCCAAGCTTGGTCATAAAGACAGAGGATAAAGATGCACTCAGGTCCCGAAAGAACATACACTTCCCTTGAGATCTTACAGAAATCGGGGAGTGCAGTTGTTGGGATTTACAGTCTCGTAAATCTGCGTCGCACCTTCTTAACTGGATGCAGAGGGTTTTAACCGCTGTTGCATGTGCGCAGTTGGGTTTTACACACAGAGGCGTTGCTCAAAGAAAACAAATTAATAACGCATCTTTGCCCCGTTTCTCTGTCGTTGTATCTTTCATCATTTCAGTTCTGTTACATGAGAGTTAGTCTCAACGGGTTCGATAGATGATGCATAGATGGGCTTCTCCTCATGTTCGACGAGTTCGGTCGTCTAAATGCTCACTACTACACACACTGAATTTTACTCTTGAGGCGCCGACTAGCGCATCTTGAGCTTCAGTGCCGCCTTTCCACGATGCTTTACATCTGAATAATGAAGTTATTTTAAGCTCTGAAACGGAAACCTCACCAAGGTGCTGCACAGACGCCTCGCTGAAGTTTTATGTAGTACTGCTCGGCACCGATCAGTGATTATCCAGAATCCTCCCGCGGGCCATTTCCTCTTGTTCTTTGGAATCGCTTTTGTTTATATGTTTATCATTACTGCGCTGATTGCACTTATTGATTCATCAGTCTAATCAGATCCACCGGTCGCTCTCCCAGTAATGAACCGAGCAGAACCAACCACTTCCATTTCAAGCTGCACTTTAAGTGTGCTCACCGTTTTGGGCCTGAGGGCATCCTCAACAACAATCACGGAACCTGAAAGACGAAGCTGGAAAGAGTGTCACAGGAGAAGAGAAACTGGGACGTCTTTTGTTGAAGAGTTATATTTTCAATTCATCTGAGGTTTATTTTTTTTTAGCACAGGTTCACATGTAATAACAAAGAACACAAGTAGGCTACAATAGATGCAATTAATATCCCGAAAATTATAATCAAACGCAATACATACAGTTTTAGTTCTTTCCAATTTATCTTCAGTCTTTACAGATTTTAAAAGGACTTTGAGAGAGTCAATTACAAATTTTCTTTGTACGGCACCTGTTTTACAGTAAAATGCAGTTCAAATTGCTAAAAAGCAATATATCCCCAATAATAAAAACAACATGAAAAATGCCGTTAAAATAATCAATAAAATGAGAACTAAAATAGAAAGTAAAATAGACACTGGGGTGAGCAGAGATGAACCAGGTTAGAACAGGTAACGCCATCAAGGGAGCCATCTGCACCGGAAGCATCAGATCAGCACTACCCAGGGCAGTAAAAGGAGGCTGGGGCGGGACCTCTCCTCCACCCAGAAGATTCTTTCTGACTGGAGATAAGTAGGGCATTTTTCAAGAGACAGTTAATCTACATTTTGTTTTAAAAACAGAATTTTGAAAATAATTTGCTCCATTTGAAATATTCATTTGATTTTATTCTTGTAATCAAAGCACACAAATCCATCCTCAGCAACGTCTATTTAAAAATGCTGATGATCTTTACATGACATATTCCCTAGAGGAATCTACTAACACGTAATTAATCAATTAATTCACATTACACTGAAATATTCCCATTACACTGGGTAACTGTAAAAAGCTCATGTCGTTTTTAGTAGGAAACATGCTAGTAAAAGTTCTTCAAACCTCACTTTTTTACAAATTATAACAGAGCAACAAAGTGGGCTGCACAGTGGTGCAGTGGTTAGCACTGTGGCCTTGAAGCAAGTAGGTTGTGGGATTATATCCTGGTCCAGGGTCATTCTGCATGGATTGTATGTTCTCCCCATGCATGCGTGGGTTTCCTCCAGGTACTCCAGCTTAATTGATCACTCTTAGTTGTGAATGTGTGCATGCATGGTTTTTTGTCCTGTCTGGCCCTGTGATGGACTGGCGACCTGTCCAGGGTGTACCCCACCTCTTGCCCGTTGACAGCTGGAGATAGGCACCAGCCCCCCGCGACCCCTTCAGGATTAAGAAGTTCAGAAAATGGATGGATGGAACAGAGTAAAAAGGAAATCATACTGACATTCAAACACGATGGTGGTACTACCATGGCCTTTTTTTTTATTTGTCTTCAGGCCGGCTAGCTCGCTGAAACGGACAGAACCAGGAATTCTACTCTGTAACAGACAATTCTGAGGGACAATTTAGGAGTTTAACCTAAAGCTTAAGCTTAAATGGGATATGCTTCACAACTTTGATTCCTACTGTACCAGCTACTTTGGCTAAAATAAAGATAAAGGTTTGGTTGTGGCCTAGTCAAAGTTTGCACTCAAATCCACTTCAGATGGTGTGCCATGCATGAAAATCCTCCAATGTGGTTGAAATAAAACCTTTCTGCAAAGAAGAGCGGACCAATATTCCCAAAGACTTATATAAGATACCTAATAGGTATCTATTACAAACACTTACCAGCTGCTGTTGAAAACCAGTTGTCAGGTTTGGAAGTGCATACATTTTTTTTAACCACGGTCATCTAGATAACCCTTTTCCTTAACAAATGAAATCATTAGTTAAAAAAAGATTTCTGCCTAATCCAGTTGTCTTTGTTTGATATTGTATGTGGATCTAAATCTGCATATATTTTTCATATACATTTCTGATTTTTTTTTCTTGGTTTCTTTAAAGTAACATCATTTGACTTTAACACAGACATTGGAATTATGACACGCAAAGTATGATTTTATATTTTCTGTACTTTAAAAGTAAATTATGATACTTGCTAATCTTCTCGACCCTAAAACGTAGCTCTTCTGTTCTTAACCTCAAATCAGCAATTGTTCAGCATCAGTGAGTCCTACTGGTTGAGAGAATAGTTTATTTTTCTTTAATGTGCTTTCTTGAATATGTCTTCACTTAATTGGTAGTCAATACATATTGAATGTGTAATTACTCTTAGTAAAGTGTTTAAGATTTGTCCTTACATGTTAGTAAAGTCCTAATAGCATGTAAAATAGAACAGAAAAGAGGAACAAGAGAGTGGAGAATGTTTGTGCTCTAAGATATTACTGTTATAATCTTTGGTTTTGCACAGCGTTATCAGATGTTCATTGAACTTGAACTGCTGATAGGCTCAAAAGAGATGCTAGCATATACCTGACTGCTTGTTTGTACAGTACTGAAGGAAATCGTCACTTTGAGAAATGATGAATGTGAGTGTGAGACATATGACCTGCTGGGCATACTAGTGATAACAAGAGGTTTTACATATTCTGAAATGTAAAGCTGTCATAATGCTGCAAAGTCTTAGTTATTTAACTGATAAGGACCATGTGAGGATTAATAAATAATCGCTGTTATAATAAAAGTCTACTCCATTTTCACCTTGGCCAGTCTCATGAGGAGTCCATGAATTATTCTGTTCATTTCTAACTATGATCCATCTCAATTGGGTGGGCAGCAGGATTGGATTAGCTCTCGCTGTGTCTGTGGTGACAGAGTGGAAACAAGAGAGTTAAGTCTCAGTAAATAAATAAAAAATAGTAGACTTGCGACACAAAAAAATCTAAGAAATTTAAATGAACTGGAAATGCTTGTTATAAAGCAGGTAATTACTTGGTGGGTTAATGTAGCTCACAGTGGGAAGTAAACCCACTGCTCTGTGTAAAATAGTCGGCATTTTTCTGGTTCTGCAAGGGTTGTGTTTACAGGGCTTCTCATAAAAATAAAAATAAACAATGAGCTACAATTCAGCAGAGCATAATTATACTTTCTTCAAAGAATGTGTGTGAGGTTTCGAAAAATATTAAGTATTTAGAATTTTTTTAATCTGACTTCAAATATTTATTTGTTTAAAAGTATATCAAATGCGTTCAGATGAAATCAGATGTTTATATGCACTTTACAAAGAGCACATCAGGTTTTTTCTTGCTGAATGAGGGTAAATCAGGTTAACTATTTTCTGTTTTAGATCAGTCAGAATTACCAAAATTAGTTCTGATTGCTACATTCCAGAGCAATGAGGAAATATCTGATTAAGTTTCAACTGTCTTCAAATTCAGAAGTGTTTAAGTTATTCTTGGTATTCAATTCTTCCTCTAGCTTCTCATAATTGTTTGCTGGAATTCTGGACCGTTCCTCATGAGAGAACTGGTGTTATTGAGTCAGTTGTATGGCCGCCTCATGGCTCTGATTACAAATTTTCCATGGAACTATGGTCAGGACTTTTATGATGACAAATAATGGTGACTGATTTTGTTAACATTAAGTCACTTTGTAACTTCTTTGGCTGTATGCTTGGGGGTTACTGTCCAGTTTGTAGATGTATTTGTGCAATGTCTTGGGTATTGTCTGGAGATGTTGCTTCAAAACTTCTATATTAATGTTCTTCACTCACAACGTAATCTATTTTGTGAAGTGCACCGATCTCTTCTTCGGTGAATACAAGCATGATGGTACTACTCCTGGACTTCACAGCTGGGATGTTGTTTTGAGACTCAAAAGCTTCACTTTTCTTCTAAACATAATGATGGTCATTTTGGCTACATTTTATTTTCGGCTGTCCGCTGGAACTGTGTACAAAAATCCAGTTGTTGGAGTGCATTTAAAAACCCTAATCTAGCTTTTTAATGTTGTTTTATAGTAATGTCTTCTTCCTCTCTGGCTTGCCTTTGAGTTCAGTCATCCCTCTCTGGATAATGACAATATTTTGTCATATTTTGCAAACATCTTCACAAGGTCTCTTGTATTTGTCCCTAGGTTATTATGCTTATTTCTACCCAAAACACAGAATCTGTCTCTTTTATCCCTCCCCCACGGTCTATTTGCTAACCTGTCACTTGTGCACTGACAAGTGATGATAGAGGTTAGCAGTTATGAGGGGACAGGAAATTTCAGTCTACGGACTCTCAGCAACAGAAAGTCTTGGCAATAAGCCACTGATCTATGTTTCCCTCATCCAAAACTATACATCTATTCGAATTTGGTTTCTGTCATAAAGCACTTAGTAATGGTTATGATTATCGGGGGGGGAGGGGGGTTCCTGCTCAGATAAGAATATGTAATTTATTGGAAAGTGTTTATTTCAGTATAAGTTGTGGGAATTTTCATTTGGTCTTTCACTTTCAAATTTAGCAGAAAAATTTCAGCAAGAAAAGCCATTCAAATTTCAAATTTTCTACTTCAGATTTCAGCATGTCAAGCCATTGCCAGGTACAGTGTGTAAGATTTGATTGTGTTAAATTTGAACATGCGCTTTGATTTAAAAAAAAAATCTTAATACCTTGGGCCTGATTTATCAACAGTTTGCACTTGTAAAAAAAAACCAAAACCGCACAGCATTGCAAAAACAGACTCTGGCTGATTTATCAACACGGCACAGAGTGCATTGTGCCTGTTAAACCTGCATCAAGATGCACGCAATCCATTTAGCACTTTTGCCCTTGATGAATATGCAATCTGGGCGTTTCTGTAAGAAGACCCAAAATATTGGGAGAAGAATAGGCAAAGAAGTAGATATACCAGGCGCAGTGTGATTTACTAAGCATAAAAATGTTTGCGCCAGCTATTTTAGCTTCTGTTTTTAGCAATTCTGAAAAGCATATCTTAATTTTGCAGTACTACATTCAACATGAGATTATTATTAACTAACAAAAAATGTCATTCACACACAATATAAGCTAAGAGTAATTAACACTCTAATGGCCAAAAACGTTACAGTTATGTAAATATTTACCTGTTTTTCCCCCAAAGACGCATCATACCTGATCCTAGTGGATCCTAATTAGTTTCTCAAGGAGTGGTTTATCTTCCTGGAGTCATGTTATGAAAATGTAGTGATCATATACAATACCACAATGCTAATTAGCATTATATATGTCATTTTAAAAACAGTCTTAAGCATAGTTTATGCTTCTGCACTCAGATGCAGACATATTGACAGAGACGTTTTTCGTTTATAGTACTCCGCGTTTCCACTCCACTCTCTAATTGTTTTTTCAGTGTTGCTCGACCAGGACAGCAGGGGTGCTAACTTTTCATGGTGTCTCTGCCTACTTTGACAGTGTCGTCAATTTTCTTTCTAGGCTTATGAATGTATGTCTTCCTAAAGGAGCAATGAACGACAATAAGTACGTTTTGATTAAGCTGTAAAGCATTTTACTAGAGGTGCAGCTCATTGAATACTCTAGAAACGCACAGAAACAAACACAGCAGCATTTTCTGTTTTTTTTCCTACACCTCCTTGTGTTCAAAATCACCAAAACAATAGATTAGATAAATTATCCTTTCAATATAAAGTATGTACTGGCCACATATTGCATTAACTACTGATCACAGCAACTATAGAGCCCTGTACTGGTGAAGCAATCTCTGGTTGTTACTGAAACTGACCAATCAGATGCATACGCTATCCGCTGACGGAGACAGATTGTTAAAAAATGGGGCTCTATTCTGTGCATCCTTGCGTAGGTGATGGAGAGTCCTTGCGTATACGGATAATGGCATTACGTCAATCCATCTCTGTCAAAAGAGAGAACCATAAACTAGGCTTAACCCTGCAATACGATGTGTGCATGCAGCAGAGAGCAGCGCATGTGCATCGCATGAATTAGCCTACATTTATTACTGACAAACAAAAAACTGAATTTACAGCATTTTAACGTATTTTTTGTGCCAAAGACGCATCTTGGACCCATGTACATATTTCTCCTTGGTGCCATGGTGCAGCTCGCATTAGCGGCCGCAGACTCCTCATTTGAATACAGCTGCTTGCGCCTGTTGAGAATTGCTCACGCAATCTTAGCAAATCACCCACAAATTAAGGACAACCCACTCGCGCAAATTCTTGGCGCCGCACACAATTTTGCGGTCATTATCAGGAATCTTCAGTCCCCATATGTTTTATTTTTATTTTTGATCTCTAGTTGCTTTGAGAGAATATTTGCTCAATTATATGACATTTTATTCATTCATTCATTTAGTTTGGTTAGGCCACAAATTACTTATTGTGTTTTGCTGCAGTATTGTGCAGAGGAATTACAGTTAAAATCTAAAATTTCAGTATATTTTTTACATCATCACCCATTTAATTTACAAACAAATCCTTTTAGTAGAATTTGTACATCAAGGGACGAAGATGCAGGGCTAATGTGGTGAATTTGCTTCATGAAACTTCAGATTTCAAATACATTAAATAAAAGTTAAGCTTTACGTGTACAGTAGGTACAGGATAAGTAGCCTAAGTAGTCTATGTTGACTCTATGATGTTCCAAGCATATATGAATGAAATCCTTACTGCAAACTTGTCTTTTCTAGGCTTAAGATCCAAAAGAAACATTTTATGACATCAAAGTTGTTTCAGATTAATCTAAAATAAACAAAACAATACAATATACAGTTAATATACAATGGTCAGTAATGACTGTCGCATGAATAAGGAGACCTATATTTATCCTGCACCCTATAGGAAAAGTATTCATGTTGAAAACTATACACCTTTTAAACGAGAGGAGACTAAGAAGAATTACTTAAAAAGAGATAGTCCCTCACCTAAGTAAAAAAATGTTTGTTGACATATTCCCTAGAGTTAGATAAGCAAGAAATAAGCTATTTTTAACCAGCCCAATAATTCCACTGATGTGGCAGCAGTCCGTTTGCTTTAGCTTTTGCTTTAGTTTAGCATAAACCAATATCAGTGATTGGGAATTTCTGGCAGGCTAGAGATGCTCCGAGGATTAGCAGATTAGATAATGTTTGGATGGAATTGGGCAGACGTTGCAATGAAATAATAAAACCTAAGCATGCAGTTCAATGAATCCGTTTAATCCAGGTGCTCTGGGATAATTTTTGAAATTATATGTCTTTTACATCCATCATCCTATTTATGCATGGGGAGGGTTGCCTAAAGTTTAATGCATGTTAAGATATTTATACGCTCTTTGTGTGATGACTGTTGAAGCACCTTCAAAACAACTTGAATTGCCTTGTGTTGAAAGTGTGCTATATAAATGAAATTTCCTTGGCTTGTCTGGCCTTGTTGCTGAGGCTAGTGATCACCTGTCTGTTTAGATCTCTGCATCGTCTGAAACATTAGAAGGATACTGGTGAAACAGTGATAAGCAACCTATAAAAAACAAGTTCTTGAACACCCTGAGAGAAAATAGGTTAAATTATTTCAGGACATAAAAAGAGATTACTTGAAGATTGAGTTTTTTTCACCAACCCCCCACCCCATTCATTGGTAAGGTTAATGTTGGATGGAAATACTGCCTTCCATACATTGTGTGAATGTAATCCCAATCTGAGGAATTTTTGCGGTTGCAGCCAAGAGTCATTGTTGAGTCATACAGTGAAATGCTATCTGGAAAAAGCCACTAAACCTCCTTTTACAGTCACAGGCAGGCAGAATAATTTATGTTTGGTTTTAATCCTCACAAGCAGCCGCAGTCAGACCCCGTGTTACACACATCTGCAGTGTTTACACGTGGATATTATATGTATTGAAGAGGATTACTGACGCCAAACTCCAGAGGGACTAAAGAGGAACATTTAAATTTATATGTAAAAGAGCATGTATTATAACAATGACTGTCTCCATGCACCTTGGAAGCTGGTGAAGTTGTGCCCGAAATGATTTGGATTTTGTAATAATGCAAAAAAAATAGACTTTTCTATTTTTTTATAAAGGGGGAAAAACAGATTATGTCCACAATGCATTCAACATTTTAGTTTGACAGAACACTGTTTGCTAAGGGTATTTTTTAACTTCGAATAAAAATTTAAGATAATCTTTACGGTTACAGTGTTGAGAAAAAACTTTTTGCATCTATATTTATGCTGTGTTCACATCATGTTTTTATTGTTCATTTAATTAACCAAAATATGATTAAATTGGCAGATGTCATGGAAATACCTCTCTGCAAAAACTTGGGCTGCATGATATCAAGAAAATATCTAATACCATACAATTTCTGAAAATTGTGAAGAGGAATTTGATAAACCCACATTTTTTTGACACTTTTTCACACACAGTCAATCCAGCTGGCCAAGAATAATAACATTGCTATGCAGATAAATGTGTAACACAGTATACTGAACTAGATATTGCATCCAAGCAGTTCTTTGTGATTGCCAAATTGCACACTTATGATAAATGTGTTTCCATATATTGTGCAACTCTAGTGAAAATGTATTTGCTCCCTTACAAAGTTATTCTATTTTTGCTTTTTCATCACATCTAAAGAGTATATTGGTGGTCAATATGCTGCTGAATCAGCAAAGGATCACCAGTTCATCTCACTACCACCACCACCATGTTTGATCATCAATATGATGTTCTTTTTTTCTAAAGATATGCTTACTCTTTTGTAATGATGTTTTTGTTTTTTTTTTACAGAGGCAATAAGATGTAAATTTTTCAAAATTTTTCACTTAATTCCTGCACATCCATTGAATATTTTCCCAAATGTCTTCATAATCAGGATACATTTTTGCTGTTGTTTTCACCTTTGAATTCTCCAATTGTTTGTTTTGTTATTTTCGGATGACGGCTCTCACTGGAGTTTTCTGGAGTCATAAGTCAACACAATGCTTTCACACACATTCTTTTTTAATAATTGTGCATGGGTTTGGCTTGTGAATTTAACCATTTTTTATGTGCCAAATAATCTTTTCATAATAGTCAGACTGGTCTTGATAACTTTTTTGCCTTAAGAAATTAAATCATTATTTGTTTGCATTTAATCTCGTTATCCTTGTTAGATATTAGAATTTATTTATGTAAATGTTTAGGTATGACAAAAAAGCAAATAAAAATGCACATTCATCTTTTTATAAATTACTTAACAAAAAGACTTATACTTGCTGTTTTGTTTAAAAGTAAATAATAAACACCTACTATTAAGACCCTGTTTGTGAAATGCTCTCAGATCAACATATGTTATCACATTTTGGAGAATGTTGTGCATTTTATGTGTGAATTTGGCATGTGTTTCCATTATCAAATTCCAATTAGTGCATCTGTTCTTTTGTGCAGCAGAAAAATAAGTTTTTTTTATGGTCCTGCAGAGGCCTAAATTGTTGCTGCTTTCTCGGGCTTGTGATCATCACGGAGCACAGGCTGTAAAATAAATTCAGCTGCAAAATCATACGTCTTTTCCACTATTGTAACAGTAATCTATGGTATAAGACATAAGACTGCTTTGGAGTCTAATGAATCCCAGAAAACAGTAAAAAAAAAGCTGTTGCCGCAACTTGTAAAATAAGACAAGGTGTATTTAAGGAAAAGGTTTTATTATTTAGGTCATTGCAGGTACATATACACAACTGCTAGTTGGGGCTGTATTCTTTAGAAATAAATTACAATTATAATGACACCGACATTATTATTCAAGCCATGAACAACCTATAAAAATATAAAACCGGTTCTTTGAAAATACATGAAATTTTTGGTAATTTTGGAGACCATTTTACAGAACAGTATCATCAAGTTTTCTATTCACTTTGCATATTTGACTTTACTTTTCTCTCTGCTGTATTGATTTTGTTTACTGATAAATTTCAAGGAGAATGTCTTGTTTTTTTGTGGCCTAATACTTCCTTATGTTTACCACGTAATCTTTATGTGGTTGATTTGCATTTCCTGCATTTCTGTTCAGTCAATATTTTCCAGAACCACATTTTCACTGCTTCAAGTCCTTTGAGACATCACTCTTTTAGCTTTGCACTCCTGAAGTATAAATTATTTACCCATTGTTCAATTCAATTCAAAAATACTTTATTATCCCCAAAGAGAAATTAAGTATTATTTTAATATAAAACAATCTAAGCTTTCTTTCTTTTAAAAGGTTATTGCATATGGTGATGGCTTTAGGCTGTAAGGATCTTGCAAAAGATCTGAAGAAGCCTCCAGCTGAAGACACATGTTGAATTACAGTCTTATTAAGAAGATGCTCAGGACGGTCAATCATGTATGTTTTATGAAGCATCTTTGTTTGTACATCATCTCCAGAGGTTCCAGAGAAGTCCCCAGAATAGACTCACTCTTCACGATCAGATTTTGAGCGTTTCTTTAAGTTAATTGATGTTGCTACCCCAACTGATGACAGCAAAAGAGATTGCACTCTGTCGGTCCCTTTTAGTGAGAAGCTTCACTGTTGCATCTCCAGTCTACTCTGTTTTCCACAGAGTTATTTATACTCATTCTCCACCCATTATTTTTTTGTGAAATACTTCAAGTCTCTATCTGTTTTCACAACTGAGTTTCTTGTTGTTGTTGGGATACACTTACATTTAGCTCCATTGATCTTTCTAGCAACTCTGACAACTATCCCGGACCCTGCTTAAGAAAAATATTCCCCCGCCATGCCGTCATAAAGCTGCCATTTTACCATGAGAATAGTGCCTATTTTGAAACTTTTTTCTTTAAATTACCCTACCCAGTTGCACAATTATTTTAATCTAAATGTACTGTTTTCTAATAGCTGTAGGATATTACTTTTATTATGTTGTAAATTAGTTCTTAATGTAAATTTTTTTATTGTTACTTTTAAATCTTTTAACTTTTTCTAATTATACATGGTTCCACTCATCTTTTATTTACTGCTGGTATTGCTGGTATTGCTGGTCCTCACCGTGTGACAATAAAGGAAAGGATATATCTATTCTATTCTAGTATTTACATAAGTATTTTATTACTTCATTTAGGCGCATAGATAAAAATAAAAAAATTAAATCTATGTTTAGTTTTCCTTCAGTTCACAATTATCCTTTATGGTGTTTAACACAACTCCACTACATTTATTTTTCTAGCACCAATTCGCAAAAAAAGACTTCTTAAAGCACATTAGAAAGTACACTTGTCGGTCTGTTACATATCAAATTCCCCCACACCAAATGTTATTTATTTATATAAAGGTACTGATTAGTCGTAGGATTGATTAGAAGCATTATTCTAATTGAGTAATTAATTGATCACAAAAATCATGCATTTTTCAATTAGCATTGTTTCTTTTCAATTTCAATGAATTTCACTGGTGCCTGCATCAAAAATTTACACATACAATTTGTATTCCGAGGATGTTCAGCAGTTTAACCCTCGATTAAGTGGAAACTGGAATAATGTGGCTTTTATGTGATCACTCAATTAACCATAAAGATCCTGTTTAAGATACATTCAAAAATGTCTTAGGGTTGTAAAACCAGCAGTTTTACATATCTCTTCCAAGTCACGCAAGTACTATGATGGAAAAGTTCAATGTTTCTATATTTTACAGAACACCATTTTGTCATTGAGTGCTTAGAAGTGTTCAGCTTCATCTATCCTACCTAGAGGTACTGCACAACGGTGCTGCTCTCTCATTTCTTAGTTGCTTGCCAACACAGGAGGAAGAACACTAAACCAATCATTCTGTGTTGCATTCACTTGGACTCAGACATCTGTTATTTACTAATTTGGACACTAGTCCAGGCTTTATACATGTGTTTATATTCCATAGTATGATTGAATGCAGAAATTATGTTCTTGAATTAATTAACTGAACTTAAAGTGTTAAAGTAACAGCTGTAGTTTATATGCACCATTTTCAAAAATGTATAATATGAATAGAATACAAAAAATAGAAAATTGTTGAAATGAGCAGGTTAAAGTAAAATAAAAGCAATAAAATAACAGAATTAAATAAAACACAATGCTACCTAAAGGCCAGTCTAAGGGAGAGATAGTATGCCCTGATTAAAACGCAAGATCCTGGTAATAAGGTTAAAGAACATCTATCCTGCACTCAGAGGCTCCAACTAAAAGCTAACCTACTTTATTCTAGACTAGATTTAAACAAGCCAGGGAGGTTTTGTGTGAACATTTAAAAGTAGAATTTAATTATTCCTTAGTACATTCCTCTCTTTTAGTTGCTTTGCTACAACAAGCAAGGCTTTCTAGAACCACAAGGACAAGGGAAAGGATCTCGTATGCCACAACACAATTAAGAGAAGTAAACTGCAATTGGCAGACTTTAACCAGACGTTTTCAAAAAAAATTACCTCATTGTCTCCATTTCTTCTCTTCTCATCTGTTACATTATTTCTGACCTTTATATTTGACATGTCAGCAGTCAAACGTCAGTCCTCGAACGCATCATTGATGGAAGGATGGAAGCCATTAAAAGAAGTTGTCTTGGAGAGAGCTATAATTTCTGAGAAAGCTAAGGCCAGTGCATGGGCTCTGGAGTTGGCCTAATTACTGACCAGGCCTAATTTTCTCCTTGTATGGGCTGCGATGGAAGTCAGATTTGACACTTAAGCTAGACTTCCTCTGCTTTCTGCCCTTTGTGTCAGTACTGCTAACCTTTCACTTTTACCTTCGTCTGTGTCTTTTTCTGTTCAATTAGGGGCAATTTGCAAGAGCTGGAGCGTGAGTGCTAAAGCTGTTTCATGAGCTCACTAGAAGAAAATAATTGCAATATAATTATCTTCTCTTGACAGGTAACAGCAATTTTTGCTTGATAAATAAGTTTAGTTTTGCAAAAATTTTGTCCTTTTTTAAAAATCTCTACAACTTTCAAAATATAGGCCAAGCTTTGGACGTTGACATTATTAGTTCATGTCAGCAGAAGGTCGCAACGATAATATTTTTAATTTATTGAAAACAATACTTTTTAGGAGGCTAAAATCTAAAAAGAAACTCATCACTTTTTGCCCTTTGGGATATAGTGTGTATTGTCAGCAGTCTCTAATTAATCATACCACCTAACAGAATTCACAGGTTCCCCTTTGGTTAGTTGGACCGCGGCAGCAGAATGAATTAAGTAATGATTTATTCAGCAAGCAGGTGCATGCTTCCTCCTCCTACTTCTTGCAGGTACTGAGGATGGATGGCTCTTCGCTGCACCCAGGCACTCCTGGTGCTCCTCCATATCTCAGGCCAATCAACTCTCAAGGCACTTTTACTAAGCCGTGCCTGAGGGTGGCAAAATGAGAGCAATAAGGGATACAGTCCAATCAATTTTTCCACTTTTCTCTGCATCCATGACTTCCTCCGGTGAAAACAGGGGAACAGATGAAGATATTGATCAGTTTATCAAGTGAACTTCCTCACTGTGGATGTTTACAAGTAAAAGCTAACACAGAGTCAGGAGAGGGGGAAGTCATTTAGACGTTTGCCCTCTCCGCTTTTGGGGTCTTTGTTTCATTTACTGGTAGTGCTGGGGGGCAGACCAAAGGTAACCACATAATTTCAGGTTTGCTGAAGGCTGGTCCCCTTGCCAAGTTGCTTTGTACACTATTATATTGGAGTTTAGGGTTATTGTGTCCCACAGAACACAGTATGTAGTTAAGAAAGACAGAAGACATTTTTCAAAAAGAGCCAGCAGAACCGGGTAAAGATTATGTACCTAATGTCTTCTGTGGTCTTTCCTCGAGTAGTTTAATCCTGATGTGTTACTCACACAAAGATACACAATTACAGTTATATTAGGTGTTGGTCAAAAAAATACTGTTAAGTATTCATTTAGTTATATACTTGCACTGAGACCAAAGGCTGCAGTGATGTTGTAATATGAATATGTATTTAGACTCCCTAAGTCAATACTTTGTAAAACTGCTGTTTTTCTGCAATGACGGCTGCAATTTTCATTTCCTGTCAAAGATTTCCTATTTCATTTAGGTCGGAAATTTCACAAGGCCATTCTAACTCTAAATTATAATCTGATTTGAACAATTTCATGTTAGCCCTGGCTGTGTGTTGGTGGCTTTTCTCGCGTTGGAAGGTGAACCTATGCCCTATAGTGTCCAGTCTCTTGCGTCTCTAAAAGATAATCTTCCAAGATTGCACAATGTTCATCTCTATCCATCTTCCCCTCTTTGACCAACTTCCTGTTCCCTACTGTGAAAAAGCATTGTAATAACATGATGCTGCCATCACCCTGCTTCATGGCGGGGATGATGTATTCAGAGTAACAAATACTTATTTTCATAATTAATATTCATAATTAATTTAAGAATTAATTTAATAATTAATTAATATAATTTCATTATATTAATAAATTCTTTAAAAATAATCCAATTTGATTGTCTGGATTTTTTTTACATTCTGTCTCTAACAGTGTTAAAGTGTAACAATGATGAAAATTACACAATAGTTTAATTTTATTAAGTGTGTTGGGTCATACTCAGGCATCGGGTAGCGCTAATCTGCTCTCTTCCACCGGACGGATGCAGAGCAGACTCTATAAATAGGCCTGCTCCAGCAGCCGCTCTCCCTTCCTCACGCAAGCCATCGGCCGGGCTCACTCCAGGGGAGACCAAAGCAACTACCTACCCTCGCTGGCGAAGGGAAGGCCGGGTTTCTGTCAGAAACTAGCTTCAAGGAACTCAAAGACCACCAGGCGAATCCTAAACATTGATAAAAAAAAAGTAATTATCCTCAAAGCCCGACGAAACATTCCTTGAGAGGCAAATTAGTTAGCATAACTCATTTCAAAGGTGCTTCCCCTTTTTATTGTTAACTTTTTAAGTTTCATCTTCTGTCTTTGGGTAAACCAGGCCTCCGGAAATTTTAATCGGTGTTTTCAAAAGACTTTCCCTACAAAGAGCCGTTTCAAATCCTGTAATTTGAGCTACTCAATCAAACAGGAGTTTTCCTTTCTTTGTGTAATGTTTAATAAATGTATTTGAGCCACTTCAAACGTGCCACGTGCATTATCGGCAGGGTCCGAAATTAAAATTTTGAGTCGCCGGCCAAGATGGCATGTAGATGAAAAATATTTACCGGCCAGGCATATTTATTACCGGCCGAAATTCAAAATTCATTTTTTACACAGATATACTAAAACACATTATTCCATTATATTATATTATGCTGGAGCCAAACATAAAGGAGTGACAACTTCAAAAATAGTTAATAAGAAAAACATTTTGGTCAATTCTGATATTTATTTATTTTTTGTAAAATATTTTTGAAAAATATTTTTGAAAAAGAAAAAATATATTTTTGAATTTTACCGAATTTATTTATTTGACATAACAGTCCATAGCAATAGCGTAGCTAAGTTAACAAATTAAACAGTCCCACCACTTTTTTGTGAAAAAGCATTTGTGCAAAAATTTGCAATGTTTTTATTAATGATTTTCTTTTATACTGTCACATAAACCTTAGCAAACATAAAATTACTTTAAATGTAATTTTAACTGATTAAAACAGTAAAATGTGATCTTGGACTGTAGCACTTTTATTTTAGTGCTACAGTCCAAGACCCACCCTGGGCCCTTTTAGCCCCTCTACTTAACCTCCTAGATACGCCCCTGCTCAACAGCACTGATAGGAAACCTGCTCATTAATCTAAAAACTCACAGGAGTCTCTGTGTCAGGAGAGAGTGAGAAAGGATTTTTTTTCCTACTTTGGTCGCAGACCATTATTAAAAGTCTGTTGATTTATGACGTTGTAACTTTGGCCGAAAGCATTACCAGCTGCGCTCTCGGACCCACTAACAAAGTCACCGCCGCAAAGCCGATATAAAAGGAAACTAGACTTGAGGTTGGATGAAACAGTCCTTAATCCTTGATAACTTGGAGGATTTAAAAAGTAATTGAAACTACTGTTTCTTTCAGTCAGACTTTTGGGAAAACCTGCGGCTCACTGCTGCGCTGCTGTCACTAATTACAGCCATTTGTTTTCCTCATCGGCAACACAAATCACGTAGGTGACCTATTTTCGATTCAAACTGTGAATTTCGCCAACAGGTGAAGTATTTTCATGTCTGGAATGAGGAAACTTACGTATGTTATCATTCATGTTTCACGTACGCATGTGTACATTACATGCAGACAGCAGAGAAGCATCACAGAAATCCTTAGAAAAAAGAATAACATGCACTATCCTGCACTCGCCATGTGGCAGATAGCACTCCAAATTTTACTCGCCAAACTGAAATAGAAGTAATTTTCTAAAAGGTTAATGACTTCTTATCCAGATAACTTTTAAACAAACATGTCTTGATCCAAAAAATGTTTTAATTTTCCTTATGCTGCATTCAGACCAAGCCCATGTGTCAACGTCAGCTGCGGCAAGATCACATGTAAAGTCTATGGTGGAGTACGTCAGAGATCCGTCAAGGGCTCTGCGTTGTGTTGAGTACGTCACTCTCTCGTTACGATCCACCATAGTTCAGAAAGAGCGGCAACAGAGGAAGCCCCGTCCATGCGTTGCGTTTTCCTCAGAAGCAGGCTATGGAAGTCAAAAAGTACATACGTCAAACTTCATCCATTGAATACGTTGCCTGACGCAAACCAAATGTGCGGTGTGAATGCAGCTTTAACATTGTTTTATTGGTTTACACATAAATCGATGGTGCTAAATTAGTTAAAATAATTGCAATTGGTAAACTAATATATATTTCATTCCAGCATCTGCAAATCAAGCCTTGGGTTCTTGAAGCATCCAGATTCCTCCAAGCATAAATCAGAATTCATGTTTTCTATCTTTATTGCATTTCTATCCATTTGTGTTCTTTTATTTTGAGTTTCATTTACTTTGATCAGTAATGTGTTAGATACTAGTCTGAGTTATTAGATGTTTGTCTTTTCCTTCTTTTGTAAATAAGCTATTGTATTTTTGAAAGTCACTTTTTGACAATTTTTGTTCCACACACATATGGCAAGGTTTCATGATCAATAGACGGTAAATCATTTCCTTCTTCAGATTATGAGACTGATATAGACATTTGCCCCAAATATTAATCATTTTTCATAAATTATTTATTTCATTGACTGCCATAAGCATTCCCCTAACTATTCATAGCCAAATAGCTGCATTTTACTTTAATTCCAAAAGAAATGGTATAACTTAGCTCCTAAATACTTTTTTTGCCCCAATGTTGCTTTTGAGCTAGCAAACCTCTGGGTCCTTTAGAGAAAGAATGTAGTCACACAGAGGAAGACAATATTTAATTACTTCTGAACAAATTAGTTATGCTGAATTTTATTTCATCTCCTGATTGAAGGGGTATGAATATAAATCCAAGCCACACTTTTCAGATTTTATTCTTAAAATATTGAATACCTATATATTTTTCCCTCTATTTCACAAGTATGCTCTTTCTCATGTCATTGCATCACACAAAATCCCTAAAGAAAAGTTGTGGTTATAACAAAATATTTTAAATATTTTATAAAAAGAAACAACTTGTAAGCAATATCAGATGACACTATAAATTGGTTTGTCGCAGTGTTCATAATTCATATTGCTTTTAACAGAGTCAAGCACGTTATTGGCATGCATATTAACTTACCCAGGTTACCCACTTTCCCATATTTTTTTACATTTATCCTCATTAAGAGGTTTTTAAAGGTTCATGGTAGATAGTTAGAAAACCTGTCGAACAAAATAGTTTTTTTAGTTGTCAGTATCTTGGAAACTACAGGATGCATTTGCATGTGCAGAAAGGGCATAGAATATGTTGATTTCCAAACATGGAAAGTTATTTATCATTTATAAATGAGCAATCAGTTTCAAATTCTATAAACTTTTAGAATAATCAGATTTTTTTTCATATTATAAAGAAAGGCAAGAGAAGTAAAACCAAAGCAAGGGGAAAAAATCCGCAGTATATGTTGAAACATGAATATTTGTTTAAAAAGGGTATGGGTTGACTTATTGCTTTGCCCATGGGACCATTGACATGTGGCTGGGAATGAAGATGGAATCCAACACAAAGCTTTCCCATTGCAAAACAGCTACTCTTCCCATTAAGCAGCAGCTGTTCATTATATTAATATATGTTGATATACCCTTAATCAAAACTTAGAAAGCCATAGTATTCCAAGAAAAAGATTAAACAATTGAACTTCTGCCAAATCCAATACAATTTTTAAAAGTTTTTAATTCAAATACTCAAAGAGGTGTTTACATTTTTCAAGGATGAATCATTAATTTTCTTTGGTTTATGCTAATTTATTGGCAAACAGAAATTTCTATATTTATGTCCAAGCATGTATGACATTTTACAGATGCTCAATCCCACGAAATAAGGGTCCATACATCAATATTACGATTAAACCTTCTCTGGCTGTAGTTTGTTTCAGTGCTGGTGGCGTGCCATTACCCCCAGATAACCACACTTTAATAGTTAATGCAGCTACCGGGGTCCCTCTGCATAACAAATGGACCCATCCGTCTGGCTTGGGCCTCTGCGGGTGGCAGCAAAACAATCCTTCTTCTGCAACTCAAATCATTCATCAATAGGAAGCCATCTGACACTCGGTGGCACAGGATACCAAACACTGTGATGTGGTCAAGGCCAGAGACGGAGATCCTAGTGTCAGAAAAAGGATCTGTCAACCGATATTACTCCAGACACTGGTACGGGACATCCCAACTTCAATAGCTGGGCTGCAGACTCCAAGTCTAATCAACATACACTAGGAAAATTATTTATTTGAAAGAACTTGAAACCAACATGTCAATTGGTAACACACAATCGAATCAGGTTTGTACAAAGTTAAATATAACATTTTATCGAAGTTATAATTTCATTCTGATTACATTGAAATTTTAAGTTCATCTTAACTACTTTGCTTCAACTTAAAAACTTAGAGAAAATCAACTCAATATTTTCTACTATTCTAGTTTTTACCTTATGGTTAAAAAAACTATACACATTTAACAATTTGAGATGTTCCTACTTAATATTTTGCTTCATTCTAACTTTTTAAAAATAAGTGCTGAATATATGAAATGTTATAAAAAATACAATACACAAAATATAATAATTTGCACTTTAATACAAGTTCTGTCACAATTTAATATATTACCTTACATTGACTATAGCCAAATACACTTTTTTCAACATGCTTCTGCTCTGTTTAGGCCGTGAATCAAGGCTGAGAATGTGTGTTATTCAAAAGATGAACACAATGTGCTCTATTAATTTATAATAAGAGGCAAAGTGGGAATATCTAAACATTAAAGTATGCGCATAAGAACTAAACAACCATAAAGAGATTTTTAAATGATTACAGTGAAAGACAGAACGACTACAAAGAGACATAAATTCCCATAATGTGACAAATGGATAAAAACAAAGTGGAAGCAGCAATGAACAGACGCTAAAGAGAACAACAAAACACCAAAATAAGGCGTTAAATGTCTTCCAAAATTATAATTTTATTTTTAACTGAAGTTCTGTGAATTTGTTACAAGTAAATGTTTCTGTACCTGATTTACTGGCATATCATTTATCACAACCACATCACTGTGAGTTTGCAGAAAAGTGAGTGAATTCCCAGAGTACACTGGAAAACTAAGAGTTAGTAAAACAGAATTTAGCGGTTTTAAACAATTTAAACTAAAAAATGTTCATATCTGTTGGATGCAGTGAATATAAAATAGCCAGACAACGTCTGTGTTACCATATGAAATTACACAGGCGGAGGCCAATATAGACTTTCTTGTTATAACATTGAGAACAATTATTTGACACTATTGGCCTTTCAACTCAAACTTTTAAAACAGATATGTATAATAGGATCTTGTTTAGGGCTGTGCAGTGGATAGCACTGTTGCCTTGCAGTAAGTAGGCCCTGGGTTCCAATCCCAGCCTGGGGTCTTTCTCCATGGAGTTTACATGTTCTCCTTGTGCATGCTTGGGTTCCCTCTGGGGACTGAAGCTTCCTCCCACAGTCAAAAAACATGAGTGTTTGGTTAATTAGTCTCTCTAAATTGCCCTTAGATGTGTGTGTGTGTGTGCGTGGGGGGGGTGTCTGCATGGTCATGTGTCTCTGTGTTGCCCTGTGATGGACTGGTGATCTGTCTATGATGTACCCTGCCTGTTGCCTGATGACTACTGGAGTTAGGCACCACCATCCTGCAACCCTGCAGAGAATGGACGGGTATAGATAATGGATGGATATAGGATCTCATTTAGTTTGACAGTCAGCTTTTTTTTGTTCTTTTGACAATGCAGTAAAAAGTATTTTAACTAAAAATATTATTGAAAACTCAAGAATAAAATGGCACTTTATGTAAAAGGAGTCTGATAAAATCTGGGTCACTTAAACAATACATCATTTAAAATATTTAGCAGTATACATAGTAGTATCTCAGTAACAGTACTGAGCATCATCCTTTATTCTCTGGCCCATAACTTTCTTAGGAACCAGCTGTCTGTTTTTAAGCAAGAGAAATCAGAGACCAGGCAGTAGTTCACAGAAAAAAAGTAAGGGAGGGGTGATTTTCTGGAATTTTATCAAAAGGACTTTAAACTAGGGATGCAATGATACCACTTTTTTCTAACTGATACGATACCGATACTTTGATCTGAGTACTTCCCAATACCGAGTACCAATACTGATACTTCTACAACACAAAAAAATCCAATGAATTGGAAAAAAGGTTTTATCCTCTTCTATGTTTGTTACGACAAATGATGGTGATGTCAAGTTTTTTAAATGACCAGAAAAACTAAAATATCAAGTGAAAAATACACATTTTTTCTGAAATTATTGCAGAATTTCCACAGTTTGAGTATAGGTTTAAGGTATTGGTAAACTTTAACCATACCGATACAGTACATAAGAGCAGTATCTGCCCCGACACCAGTATCGGTATCGGTGCATCTCTACTTTAAACCATGTGCTACCTTAACTATTGGTCTTTAGGTATACTAGAAACACCTTAGGACAAATAACTGGCCCATACTAAATTGCTACTACTACCACTGCTACTACTACTGCAGGTCGTGGTTATATCAATTCGCATTCAGCTGATTGTGAGTCCACTAGGTTAGTTTCCCCAACAACTGCAAAGTTGTTGGGGAAACTAGTTCAAGTGTTCAAGAGAACACTTGAACTATCACCCTAATCCAATATCAAATTAAACTGTCACAAACCAACCAACCTGAAATTCATTCAAGACCAAAATAGGAAAGCACAGTGCAAAAAGAGACGTAAAATAAGTACAAAGTGACAAAATATTATATAAACCATTTAAAATGCACAAACAGAGACTCAATATGTCATAGCTACCGTCTATGATGTGTTGTTTACTGCAATGTTCCTTTTTAGGAGGGTATCTTAGTCTTCAATGAATAGGCTGGGAACCCTTGTCCAGGATGGAGTGGCTTCAAAATGTATTTAATAGTTCTTAAAGAAATTCACTTTACCACATAGACTGTGTATGAATTCAGTTTATTTATATAGCGCCATTTCACAACAGATGTCATCTCAAGGCACTTTACAAGAAAAGTATGATAAGTGGAATATTCTGCCAACTTCGTTCTGTCCACATTTTTGAAGATATTCTTTAGAAAATCTCACTGTCTGGCCAATGTTTACACATGTTCAGTTTGCTCATGATTGAACAAGAATGTGCTCTTTCCAATATGCCGACACAGGAATGCCGGTGAAATACAATCAGTGAGGCAAATATTAAAGAGACTCAGCTCTCTAGATGAATCGAGCTTCTGTTTCTGTACTGCATTGGGTTCATTTGTTGTTTTCGTTCTCTCTCTTCAGCACTAGGCCAGGAGAATCTGCTCTCTGCTCCCTACATAAATAAAAGGCTGTGATAAAACTCACCTCAGACTACTTCGATAAGTAACCAGTGCAGATGCTGCACAAGCCCGCCAACTTCTCCAGGGACTGCAGCTGCCAAGAGGGGACATGACAGCACCGAAATAGGCAAGCGGGTCCTTTCTCTTTTGATCAATCAGGTCGGACAGAGGGCTGAATAGCGTGAATTCTAAAACTCCAGATGCACTGTGACCAAGGTGACTCTTACATATTACTCCTTCAAACTCTTCTGAACATATGCTCATCTGCGAGAGTGACAGACCTACTTTGCCTCTTCTTCTTTTGTCCTAATCAGACCCACGATTAGTTAAAGAAATTAATCATCTAATTGATCAGTGTAATAAAGGCCAGACTCATGAACTTCACAAATATACTACAATGTAATATGTTAGAAATAATCTTTAAGGAGACGAATCCTGCAGAAATTTTTTTAGAGAGAGCTGGGCTAAAGCTTTTTTAGCACTTCCCATATTCTTACTTTGCCAATGTAGAGGAAGAGTCATTTGGCTAATAAATACCCAGAAGGATTTATAGAGCAATACATGTTTATTGCTGTCTCTCTTTCCTGAAGCAAAAAAGCTACTTTAAATGAAATACTGTTGAATACTTGGTGCTGAGTTAATTTTCTCAGAGTAAGACTACCCTCTGCTGGGCATGATCGCAGGGGTTCTTGGCTACCAAACATCCATATCATTCAGACAAAGGCTATGATTGACTAGTTTTATACATGGAGAGACAACATAACCATTACCTTTTTCAGTAAGTTATAGATAAAAAGAAAGGATGTGACACTATATATTTCATTCTCTTCTTACAGTTAAAAATTGTAAAAGAAAAAATGTTTTTCTAAATCAATCTGTACCCTCACGTGGCAATTGAAGTCCATGTCTAAGCATCACCACAAGATGGAGTAATTTCTCTTTAATGCCGTTGGTCTCAATGTGAGTATGAAACCAATCTTAGTTGGTCGCCTATTAGAAAATATAACATCTATTTCGTGACCTGGATTTATATTTGATAATGGTATATAAGAGCAGAAGCGTAGGATTTGGAAATATATAAGACAAAAACGGAGATTAAATATGCTTTCCAAAGTTGAAATTTTAAGAAACTGCATTATATATCCATGTGAACTGCATATCCATATCTTGTTTTGTAATGATTCTTTGTGCAAGACATGTCAAATGAAAGATAAAGAGTTTAAATGAAAGCATGAAAGAGACAAATGCAAAATGAGCCAAAATAATTTTGGGAGAAATTTTATTCTGGCACTGCTTTTACCATTGTCCTGGATGGATGGATGGATGGATGGACTGATACTATGACCACCTACTGGTGTGGAACATGTATTGCAACATTTTTATTAAAAATCCAATGGCCATTTCCACAGAGGAAACAATAGCATCTTAATAGAATATTTTGTGTAGTGTTGTCAGGGGTTTCATCCTATGAAATGTTATGCAAAAACTCTTTCTGCACAGATGAAGAGTCTTCTCACCTCATCATGCAAAATGGAGTGGATCCAAAGGAAGCCACACCTATTTTTTTTATTAATTCAGCTACTAGTTATTTAACAACTTGAGTGCAGTGTGGTTTAGTTCACTTGTTTATGGTTCAGTGTATTCAGGAGAACGTTTCAATCACCCGTTAGACTCTCACTTAGCAGACCTAAAAACCTAACATGGTGTCATAGCTTCAGTAGGGGGACTTTTCAAGTGATGGGTCTCTTTTACGGTGGAAACAGACAGAATAGCATATCAGACTACACCGACCGTGCCACACCACCAAGTGGAAACAACGCATGCTGTATGGAGCATTAAACTTGAATCCAGAGGTCAGGATGGAGACCTTCTGCTTGTTGTTCGTAGCGGAAGTTACAAATATGGCACTGCTTTTTGGGGGGTTTTCTGGCTTGAAATTTCAGAAAGTTGATTCATACTATGACTGATACACCGACAGACTCAGCCCTGAAGTCTCAGGATGTGGAAGTGAAACTATTTGAAAAGCTAAATGGAGCACTGAGTCAGTGACCGATGTAAGGAGGTGAAAGACAGTAATCTAAGAGCTCCAATTATTCCTTGTGTGTTAGGAATAATCACATAATACTGTCCTTTACTCACTAAACAAGCAGCACGCGCTTCTTCCTGTTTTTGTGAGTCACGTACTACTCATGCGCTGAGTGAATCATCACCATCCCCCGCCCACTAACCTCCACCCGCTCCCTAGTAGGAGTATAAAAACACCCACTTCTCCGCCCACCTAACTCATCACACTCTTTCTACTCTCCAGCTTGTCTCCTTTTTTTTCATTTGTTCTTTCTTTGGGGGATGAGAGGAAGGATGTCAATGGAGTATTTGTGCGTGTGTGCGTGCATGTGTATATGTGTTAGTCATATTCAGGCTCCTCCAGGGCCAAAAGCACCAGAAGCACGGGGAAACCCAGGCAGGAATAGGATGTTTTGTCCACATCTGTTAGTTGGTTTGGCTGCAGCAATCCTGCGGTTTACACAGCACCTAAAAATGGATTGCTACAAAGAGCAACAGAGCGTGCTGGAGGGGCAGACGGACGAGCGTTTAAGAGGAGGGGGAAGAACGAAAAAAAAGGGCAGAAGGACATGGTGGGGGAAGGGGTGAGCATGCCAAATTGGCCCAGGACCCCCCCTCACTGCTCTGCTGTTTAATAGGATTCAGTTTTGCCCATTGCTGCTGCAGTGTTCAAGAGCTATAACAGACAACTCAGACTGATGCTGAGGGAGGACGATCTGATTAGCTTTCAGAATCAAATACATTCAGCTTGTCAAGTAGTTTTCTTGTAGGTTAATTTGTGGTCACAACATTGCCAATATCAATATAATATTTGATGTTCAGGGATATGTTTCCCAACTAAAAATAGATTCTAAAAAAAAAATCATGGGTCAACAGGATTTGGGATTACAGTTTATAAACAGCTTTCTTTATTTCTGATTTATCCTCTTTTTTGTGTGTAATGCCAGTTTTAATTCAGTTCAATTCAGTTTATTTATATAGTGCCTATTCATAACAGATGTCACCTCAAAGCAATTTGCAAGAAAAAAATATTTCAATACAATTATACAAACATTCCAGTCAGTTAAAAGTTTTCTTTGTAAGGAATCCCATCAGATTGTGTTGAGTCATTGATGTGAGGTTGTACCAAAACAAAAAAACTCAAGGCAACCTAAGCCATTCTAACTATAGGCTTTATCAAAAAGGAAGGTTTTAAGCACCCGTTTCGGGTGTGAGCAGCAGTTATCACTCCAATTAAATGCCTTCAGACTGTGCCCTCTCTACCTACTGAAACGTACTTTTCCGTTTGGTGTTTAAAACCTCTTCAAATTAGGTTTAGGTTTAGGCCTTTAATAGAAAGTATATTTGTCCTTCTGTGACCTTAAGGTAAGGACATAAAACTTGTGGGTTTGTTAAAATTTGTTAGATAACTCCAGTTACGATATGCTACTCTGACGAAGTATTTTTGACATGTGCAGACAGTTGGCTGTTATCAGCGATAAGAATGTTAGATAACCTACTAGTAGGTAGAAAGGGCACAGTATGACGGTATTTAATGGGAGTGATAACTACTAATAACGGCCATTTAATGGATTGACAACATCCAAATCGGCTGGTTTTAAGCCTAGTATTAAAAATAAACAGAGTGCCTCACGGACTAAAACTGGTAGCTGGTTCCAAAGGGGAGGAGCCTGTTAACTACAAGATCTGCCCCCCATTCTACTTTTAAAAATCCTAGGAACTACTAGTAAACCTGCAGTCTGAGAGCGAATTGCTCTGTTAGGAACATATGGAACAATCCGATCTCTGATGTATGATGGAGCCTCATTATTAAGGGCTTTATACATAACAAGGAGGATCTTAAACACTATTCTGGACTTAACAGGGAGCCAATGGAGAGAAGCTAAAACAGGAGAAATGTGATCTAGCTTTTTAATATTCATCAGAACTCTTGCTGCAGCCCTTTGGATCAACTGAAGGCTTTTAATTGCATTTTGTGGACTTCCTGATAATAATGAATTACAGTAGTCCAGCCTTGAAGTAGCAAATGCATGGACTAGTTTCTCAGCATCACTTCTGGAAAGGATGTTTCTGATTAGCAATGTTCCGGAGGTGAAAGAAAAAAAATATTGGAAACCTGTTTAATATGTTTATTTTAAATGGGATTTAATTCTCTTGTCTTGCTCAAAAATTACACCAAAGTTCTTTGCAATATTACCAAAGGCCAATTTAATGCCATCCAGATGCAGTAATTGAGTTAGCAGTTTCCTTTTTAAAGGTTCTGGTCCAAAGACAACTTTTATCTTGTCTGAATTTAAAAGCACACAGTTTAGAGTCGTCCAGGTTTTTATGTCTTCAAGACATGCCTGTAATCTACCTAGCTGATTGGATTCATCTGGATTTATGTGTGACAGTGTGGAGGTCCTGTCTCTATGGCTCTGTTTGATAATGTGCCCTGGCTGCTGGGCCATGGGGATATCCCTTTGGCTGACTCACCCGGGAGTCGTGGGATCGAATCCCGCCCGGGCCCTCATTGTGTACCTTGCCACATATGGATAAATAAAGTTGTGTATAATGATATACTGTCTAACTATTTTATAAATTGGAAGCATATTTATATTAAAAATAGATTATATACAGTAGATTAAATACATTTTTAATATTTGAAGCATCAATATAGCATTAAATTAATAGATTTTATGATATGGTATTTTCAAGAGTGATAACAAAGTGATAACATTGTTTAATGTCCATCATCACATTCAAGGCGGTGTATTTCTACTACCCTTTTTTGCAGGCAATGCAAACTATTTTCAAATATTTTTGCATCACTCATTACAGTGGACTTAAGTTATTAACAGGTTCTTGCTAAATCTAAGTAAAAACGCATTTCTAAAACAGAGTAATACAAGAAATTAGCCTAATCATAGCAGAACAGTAGTAATATCCAGTCGTGGTCTCCAGGTGGTGCCAGTGGCTGAGATGGACAACACGCACACACTTACCACACAGACACAGAGTGGACCTATTTTCCTGTCTCCTTGCACTCACTGAGGGACTAGTTATGGCATAGATGTGTAAGAGTGGGGGATGGGGATCAAGTAGTTGTGGGAGATAGAAAGGAAGGAAGTGAATAGAGTGAGAAATTGGGAGAGAAGGCGGGAAAGAGGTGGGGGGTGGGGTATGCAAGGCAAGCACATGCTGAGCAGAACATTGGATTCATTGAGAAAAGCACCCTCTTCATTCATAGCCTATCCAGTTCCCTTTTCACTAAACTCCAAGTCCTCTCCGCATGTATGTACAGTGAACTGAGATGATAGTACTTCTGTGAACAATAAAGATCAGATGAGCACGATGCATTTCTAACAGTGGTCTGCAAGAGGCCGTATCAGGTCTGCCTTGGTGAAACAAACAATGAGGTACAATACACATAGACAAAAGCACACAACCTGTTACAGCTACCTTAAGGGTTGTTCTGCATTCTTGAGGGCTGTTTTCAACCCCATTGCAAAGACCTCATCAGCTTCAGACGGGCCTGTATTTGGATAAGAAGCCCTTGCTCTCATGTATAACCTATTGGAATTTCAGCTTACCTTGTTTTCTCCATATAGAGACATGAGATCCATTTTAAATGTAAAAAGTGTCACCTTGAAAACCAAGAAACATTTAAAAAATCACCTATGTCTGAAAAAAAAACAGCTGTAGACAAAATAGCTGTTATGATCTTGCCAGTTGATAACCACTAATACAAAAAATAGCTATGAAAAACGGATTGGTGTAATAAACCAGTAAGAAAAGGTGGTAAAAACAGTAAAGTGTTTCCTTTCTTAACCAGACTTCCCCCAGTCACTTGTGCCAGCTACTCTGTGGGAGTCCTAAGGTGTTCCCAAGCCAACTGAGAAACCAATGACCATATTACACTAGGTTCAGCACAGTCTGGAATGGCTAGATTCAGCCCGGATTTGGTGAGTTTCCATTACCTTTGTCGGATAATTTTGACCTGACCCCCTTTTTTAAATTGCCTCTGCCTTGGTCAGAAGCGTGCAGAGGTGACGCAACATGCCCATCTATGGATTGATTGGTCTGGTAAAGTGATGTCACTCTCAATCCTTCCCAGCACTGTCAGCCGCTGATTTTCCTGCCGTTGTTTGCTGAAGGGATGTCCAGTGGCGGATTCAGCAGTTTGGGGGCTCAAGGCGAACGCAGACATAAGGCCCTCTGCAGCTGTTGTTTTGAGCCTTTTTAAATTCTAAGTTAGAAAAAACTCCTTTATGCAACTTTATCAGTCAATACATTTAAGTTTACAATAATCGGACTAAGGTCTTGCTACCTGTAGCGAACCCAGTCCCAGTTTACATGTCTATCAGAAAATCCAATTTATTAAATGAAGTACGTTCCACTCCCCAATGATAAATGGCTATAATGTTAGCTTCCAGCTGCATTCAGACAGTAAATAGAGGCTGGTGGGAGTGAAGCAGACGGAGTTAAAACATGATATTCACAGCAACAACACATTGCCCATTTGTAAGTCCAAACGTGCACTGATAGGGCGCTTATGTTTGTCTTGGA
Organism: Apricaphanius iberus; assembly: GCA_028564705.1. Classification (NCBI taxonomy): domain Eukaryota; kingdom Metazoa; phylum Chordata; class Actinopteri; order Cyprinodontiformes; family Aphaniidae; genus Apricaphanius; species Apricaphanius iberus. The sequence continues at coordinate 1,574,905 of JAPXFQ010002528.1, read as the reverse complement.
TGCCATATGCCTCTTATAACACTACTGTTGTTATGTTGTTCTCTTGCTGCATGTAAACGTACTGACTGATCCAGTCTTTAGACACTAATGTGCAGAATTTAGTTGTTTGGAATTGCATCTCATTGAAAAAAACACATTTAACTGTTTGATTAATGTATTTTCCAAATATAATAATACAATTTCTGTAAAAGTGTGTGCCAAGCAGCCATGTTTGCGATAAGGCAAAGCAACGTTATTTCAATATTAGCTACACTTTCAGCAACTGGCAGTTCAAGGTGACATGTTCAGCAGACCTTTCATGCTGTTTCAAATGGGCTACAAGTATTGACAGCTGGTGAAAAAAAAGTATTAGTTGAGCTGATACCAATAGATTTACATTCAGAGTCAAGTATTAGCACTGTATGGAGCTCGGTAGGTGAAAGGTGCAGAAATATTTTTTGAGATGCAAGAATCCGTACCGTCGGTTTACTAAAACGTGCGCAGGATTAAGAATCCGTACCCTCGGTTTATCAAACTGTGGCCGCCTGGGGGGTCCTGTCCGCTTCATAATATTCCCAAATTGTCGTTAGAAAGAAAAGTGGTTAACATACAGGACTGGCTCCTGCACATTTTGGTTTGAGTCCCGGTTAAGTCATCTGTTCGGGTTTTATCATACAAGTAATTAAAGGGGTGCCTATAGGAAAGTAGGCTATGAAGATAACCGTTGTTGAAACCGGGACATTTCTGCAGCATTATTTATGAATTATAGTTTTGTCCCCACCACACAAAAAACAAATGTGGATTTTTTTTTTAACAGTGCAGGTCTAACCTCCACTTATGCTCCCATTGCTATTTTCATTTAATCAGTACACTAACTGATATTCCACTATCTTAAACAGTTTATGTGCGAATGCTGTAGCATTCTTAGCAGAGATTCATGTTACGTCCAATAAAGACTTGCATTCTAAGTGGGCACTGTATCAACAAGCAACTGGTTAACTCATATCTTTAATGCATCTTTGCAGATAGCGCAGGACTATGCCTGTATTCCAGTGGGCAAGCTGGGCATACACTTTATGATTTGTGGCCCATTTTTAGGCCGTTTTTCAGTGATGAAACACATGTCCATGGACCCTGCCAGGATGCATAGGTGGCTACAAAACTGTTATCTATAAATATGACACATTTATAGCCTTCTTTCTTGCAGGGACCCAAAACAATATACATATGTTCCCTGTGGAATCAATAAAGTTTTTCTGATTATGACAGGCTCTGAGGACAGGATTTGATCCAACAAATCCACACGTGCTAAGCATGGTTGATAACCACTCTACCAAAGGAGCAACTCAAACCATAAAGAGTCAGGGCCCATTATCAATTGGAAAGGATCCCCGATACCGTCACAAGATTCATGAATATGTGCGCACGGTCTAGTAAACCGAGGGAACGGATTCGTAATCCGTGCGCACTGTTTAGTAAACCGAGTGAACAGATTCTTGCGTCTCAAAAATGATTTTTGCCTATGTCCCCTGCCAGGCTCCGTAGCATTCAAATGTATGTTGGGAAAATTATTACAATAAGTTAATGTTCTTAATGCAACAAATCATGACAGTCTAAATTAATTAAAAGGGAAAGTTAAGTAACTTCCAGAATGTTCAATATTTAATCATTTAATTGGTAACTCTGAATTAGACTGCCTATAAGTCTGAACAAAAAGGCTAAATACCGTTAAAACTGAACATTTCACCACAATTTAATGACAGAGAGCAGATGCCTTTCTACCAAGAACTACAAAACACTTGCATAGAATTAAATAATCATGGCTACAAACAAAAAATTCAGAAGGACTTGAGCAGGTTCTGCTGCAACCACAACACTAAGGCCACGTCCACACTAAGCCGGATAATGCCTTAAACGTATAATTATTTAGTCTACACCCCCCTATCGTCCACACTAGCCCGGCATCGTTTAAGGTCTGTGGTCGGATAACTATTAGCCGGGTAAGAGAGCCGTGTAAATCTTAATTCAACGGCTAAACGAGCTAGTGTGGACAGCTTCCCCGGATAATGAAAGGACGTGGCGTCACTGAATGCTGCGTCAATAACAATACGACACTACAGACAAAGACAACAGCGAAGAGTAGTAAATCGATCTCGTCGTCTGTCCACACCAAAAACTCTCTCTTCTTCTGAGCAGCTATTGCTCTCTTCGGTTAAAGGGACAAGCATATGTATTGTGCTGTAGAGCTTCTTGTATATATTATGTAGGCGCTGGCGTCACGTAGATTATACGCATCTTTTCGCGCATGCCCAGTATTTGCACAGGTCGGTATGGGATTGCGCAATCATGGGAACTTAAACGGGGCGTAAATGCTCGTGTTGAGTGGATAACATTAGGCGTCTAACTCCCCGTATAACCTTATCTGGCTTAGTGTGGACGTAGCCTAAGCAATCCATCTTGATTTATCTGACAATCAGGAGCTCAGAAATTTTTTTACAGAAATGAATGCATCTGCAGCGATGAATGTTAACTTTTATCTTCATCATCTTTATAATTTATCTATCGTTTGTCACTTAAAACTATCATTGGTGCTACAGAGTTTGCTGTTTTTGTAGCACAGATAAAAAAGTTGTAGCATGAACATAAAATGTCTTTTGCAATCCTTGAAAACCTTGTTTTCAATAAAAACCGTTGGAGATATTATTTTGCCTGAAATATACTGGGTAGAGAAGGAAACTTGTACAAAACTTACAAGATATCAAATTACGACCGGAAATACATGACCTTTCAAATGAAAAATTCTAGCTCTGAAAAAAGTTCTGAGATATGTTGAGACAAAAATTAACAAATATACTATAGTTTTGTTTGTTTATTAGTACTTTGTAACAAATAAGCAGAGCATATTTAGTATGCACCAAATACTGCTTGCCAACCAGCAAGCTATGGCATATTTTTTTAGTGTTTTTGTTATAAGATTTAAAAGTTCTACATTATTGAACCCACTATATATGTCTAATGTTCCTTGAATGCAACACAGGTGTGCTATACAGTAGTCTTATGTTTTTGTCTTACAAAAAATAGATTGGTCTTGTACACTTGCAGATTTTTTTGCTTTCAAATAGATTTTAAACAGAAAACTCTGTTTGTGACTGGGTGAAATAATCCGAGAAAAGTTTACGATTGATCAGTGAATGTAATTAAATCCTTCTGCTTACAAATTCAAAAATTAATATCTTTCTGAACATGTCGAAAAATGCAAGCAGGCAGGGTCTCTAATCTCCAGGATATATCATCGTCAAAGTTTTACAGAAAGTAGCTAAGGGTAGTCAGTGGTATAGAGCACCCCTTTGAGATGGTCAAAATGCATATAATATGAACCAGCCTTTACAGTAAAAGCACACTCTCACAAGACTGCTTGTCACTGTTGTCAGTCCATCTGAGCTTTATTCTCATGACTACATTGTAGATTCTCAATTAAGGGCATTAAAACTATGATTGAACACATAATGTATGGAATCACTGTATGTACTTTAACAAAAAGGGTGAAATAACTGAATACATGTGTTATATTTTAGATTGATAAAAGTAGCCACCCTTTGCTCTGAGTACTGCTTTGCATTCTCTTGAGCTTCAATAGGTAGTCACCAGAAATGGTTTTCCAACAGTCTTGAAGGAGTTCCCAGAGATGCTTAGTACTTGTTGGCCCTTTTGCCTTCACTCTCCGGTTCAGCTCACCCCAAATCATCTCGATTGGGTTCAGGTCAGGTGACTTAGGAGGCCGGGTTATTTCACAATTTTTTTTGTAAAAGTACTACATAATTCCATATGTGTTCATTCATAGCGTTGATGCCTTCAGTGAAAATCTACAATGTAAATAGTCATGAAAATAAAGAAAATGCATTGAAAGTGTGAGTGAAAAGTGTGAGAAAGTGTGTCCAAACTTTTGGCCTATACTGTATATTGCACTGAGTGGAAAGAACACTATCTGGAGCAACATCTTAAGACATTAGCCAGGAAGTTAAAGCTTTAATGCAAATGGGTCTTTCAAACTTCCAGCAAACTAAATGAAAAGACTAGCGGAAGAACATCTGAAACATTTAACCCAAGACAAGAAGTTATTGCTGAGGTAATGTATGTAAAAGTATGTACATTTAAAACACATTATGAAAGAAATACATTTAGCAAAGAGAACTAATTTTGGTAATCGTCACTGGCGAACAGCTGAGATTAAATCTGATTTTAACAAAAAAAAGTAAATTATATTACAGACTTTACAGCTCTCAATGCCAATCTTTAGGATCAACACATTCAATGAATATTCAATATTTACATGGAGTACTGTGGCTGACAACGTCCTTTATGGGGAGAGGAAATTGCAGGTATGTGCATGCATGCCTTTGCTAAGTCCTTCATTTTTCACTAGTCTTATGAATCAGTGTGGAGGATGTGTGCAAGTTCTGGCAGTAAGGGGGAGCTTACCTGTGGCCACAGTTTCAAATGTGTAGTTATTTCCAAAACTATAATGCCAGGCACAAAGGTGAAAAAAGTTTGGGTTTTGGTTTATTTGTGGCAGCGTTTTTAGTCCAACAGAGGGCAGACTTTTTAAATGCTTAGTCTGGGTTAAGTGGAACCAAACTGGCCTACTATTAATTGAGCAAACAAACCCAGAGAAATCCCAATTTTTCTGCATATTAAGCATTGTCTCCAGTACTGATACTGTTAGCAAAGAGGTGTGGCTGTGGAAGCATGGTGTGGTCCATCTTAATGCTGTAGCCATATGCTTAGCTCCATTTTAATCTGTTCTGTACAAAATTGAACGTGATGTACGGTAGTCCAACTTCTAATAGATTTCTTAAAATATTTGGTGGGCATTGCCTAATTTGTCTACAGTGCCTCCTAGAGGCATTAAAACCACAATTAAACCAGCAGCATGCCATGCTTTGACAAACAATTATGAAATTCAGTATACATATGTAGTGTTTCAAGAGCTACAAAAAAAGTCTCTGGCACATGGTCCAAACCCCATCATCCTCGGTGATAAACTGCCATTTTGCTTTTTTCACACATGTTATATCTAAGCTAACTCCTCCCACAGCTTTCCATTTACAGAGATACAAAATTAGCCAATATATTCTTAAGGTATTCGAGATTAACGCTTTTACAAAGGTTTCTGCTGTATCAAACCATAAAATGGTGTGTGTGTGTGTAACTAACAGTCTATAGAAATGGAAGGGATGTAATGGCAAGTAAGCAAATGGGGTTACAAAATAGCAAATGACCAAGGTAAGCCTGAGGAAATGGTCTATTACACTGGTATGAGATGGTTTGCTTAAAGGTTCAAAAGATATGTAGGGTGGGGCAAAATGGCAACAATCATGAGATGCTGAAGAATTTGGCAATGGACGGAATTCGACTTGAAGAAACATTTTTATTCATATTTTCACCTGAGCGAAGGAGCAGACCACTCTGAATAAGCTCCTGTTTACATTGGGGGAGGTCATAGTTCATGGTTGGAGCATGTGAAATGTAATGCTAAGTAAATGAATGAAGAAGAAAAACCCCACAAATAGCCTACTAAAACATTGTTGTTGTTTTGTTCGTTCCACAACTCTTATATATATATATATATATATATATATATATATATATATATATATATATATATATATATATATATATATATTCAGCTTTTTTTTTTTTTACACATCTGTTTGGCGTTTTGTGATTAAACCTGGAAAATGTAAAGAATCAGTAAGCAGTGAGTGGGAGGGGGGTTGGGCTCCTCTCGTACTGTTGGTGGCCTATTTATCTCCGCCTTTATCTCCGCCTCCAGTGATCAAGCTCCCCCGAGGGCGGCTCTTTAAATTGTCCAAAACTCCTCCTGTCCGGCGCCTTTTTTCCTTTATCTGCAGAGAAAACCCGCACGTGCGTTGCATCGAACGGCGTTGGATTGAACTTTCATCCTGCTGGTAAAAAAAATATTTTTTTATTCGGGGAAAAAAATAATATCTATTTTAGGTCATTGCTGTTTTAAAGCTGCATGTGCTAGGGTTTAAATGGACGGGCTGTGTGTTATCGATTGAATAAAAGCTGTAGCCTATGATGTGACCGGGTAACCGCATACAACCTAGCCAGGGCTTAAATGGAAAAACAATTCAGCTTTAATTCGAAAATAGGTTATAAATACGTAGGAATAAAGGCGAGTGCGTAAAAACCAGCTGCTAAGCAAGATCCGATTCAATGCAGTGTTTAATTATTATTTTTCACAAAGAGCCCGTTGCGCCGGCGGGAGTAAGCTGCATGCTCTCAACGTGAAGCTGTCTTTTGTTGCTTCGGCTCGGGCTTTTAGCCGCTGGTCGGCCGCCTCCTCCGCTCGGATCTTCTGAGCCATTTTAGAAAAATTCGAGCAAGCATTCAGCCGGGGATCCTAGCTTACAAATGCAAACGAGCACACAGCAGCCATTGTGTGTGTTGGCGAATCTCTCCGCGGCTACGGCGTGCAGACCTGCTGTGAGATAGTTCTGTGTGCACAGGCCTGGTCGTGGGGGTACAGCGGTTACAGCCAAGAAAAAAGCGAGGCCTCTAAGCATGGTTTAGGACAAGGGTATATAGTGGTCATTTGCAGGTTGTCTCCCTGCAGTGTAGTGCGATCTGTTTCGCTGTAAACCTCTTGTGTAGCAGGGCGCAGATGAGACAAAAATAGAGCTGGAAATAAGCGCGGATTAATTGAGTTAAACAGTGCGCGGTTAGGTCGGTCATTTGGGTTTGTTGTGCGGTCAGTGAGTTTAGTGGCTCGACTGCTGCTCATTTTTGCGTGGTTTGTGCCTATACTCGACGCTTCGTCCTGCACCGAGACCAACCAGTGTGGTATTTTCTTGTTGCATAGGTTGAAAAGCTAAGCAAAAAATGAGCGACAAGGGGACAGTCTCAACGAAAGACAAGGAGGCGACAGAGAAGAGAGGGCGTGGAAGACCCCGCAAGCAGCCGCAGGTAAAATCCTCAGATGTAAGTAGTGTCTCTTTACTCCTACCTGCACTTTCTAGTTAGCATGTTCCACTACTGCGAACCTCATATGCACTGGAACAGGGTTTATGTAACAATACCTGTAAATAGATCCAGATCATCAAAAAAAATGTCATTTATCTGTTGCAGCCGATGCCCGTGCAGTTACTATTGCAGGTAACAGGCTCATACATGTGTCCTCCTGAGACTAGGACAGAAAGTGAACTACATAGACCAGAAACAGGATGGCCTTGTGACCATTTGTTCAGTTGCTTATCAGTGCAGAGGTTTACAACAAACTTCCTCCCTGGTTTGTAAGCAACCAGTAACCCAACACCTTTTAACTGGTTTTAGCCCCCCTCCCTCACTATTCCATACTCCAGGCCCACCCCTGCTCCCTCACTTTGATGCATGACATAGCGGAGGCGAAGCGCAGAGTGTATCATATAGATGTCCCTCAGCCGGCTATGTTTTTACTATTGAGTTGCTCTGTTGCTAAGAGCTGCTGTGATAAACACTCGAAATGAAACAGTAGACGAATCAGCCATGGTATGGCTTCTAACCACAAGGTGTGCAGGAAAGGGATGACTCATGCCGAATTCACCTAACTGTACAAGGTGATGGTATTTCCCTAACTGCCCATCAGGCAGCTAAACTATTTTGGTTTTTAATTCTATGAAATGCATGTAAGCGTTTGACTTCATAATTGTTGTTTAAAGCTACAACTCTTAGAGGTTATTAGGACTGTGGCTGTTCTGTCTTCTGAAGAGAAGAACGGTGCATCTCTCACATTTCACATGTGTTCTTTTGCATACTAAATTACACCTATTTTCCTTCAGGAGGGAAGTGGGTCCCCTACTCCGAAGAGGCCCCGTGGGCGACCAAAGGGCAGCAAAAATAAGACAACTGGTGGCAAGGGCAAAGTAAGTCTCCTCAGAATGGGTGTGTCTGCTGCACCTGAAAGCGAGCAGAACGACGTATCAAACATCAGCAAGATGTTGCACATGGCAGTTTATGTACCTTTTTTGTGTGTCTAGAATAACCCTTTCCTGTTTGAAACGCCATATCCCCTTCTCTCATGGAGCAGCTAACCTCATCCGTCTAAAGGATGTCACGCTGTTGAATTTGATATATATTTTTTGGCTACAACCCAGTGGTGGTGTAACTAGCTCGGTGACAAATTCCCACCATTAAAAAAATAATAATCTTAAATTGCTGTCTTATTCTTGGGGGGGTAGATGGAAGATGGCGAAGGTGGGGGCGATGATGTTGCTGCGTGCTCTGTGCATCCTGTCCTCCAGCTTCCTGCAGCTTGTCACACGCGCTGTGCGGTGCAGGTGCAGCGGCCGCAAGACTGTTTCCAGGCTGACACTGAGCGCCCCTCCGCCTCCAGCAGGCACCCAGCCCTAGTTCTTCTGTCTGTCGTCTCCATAGCAACACACCCCCACCCTTCCTTCACCCCAACTCTTCTGCTTGCTGCTATCTACAGAAAATGGAGGGAGTTTGGGAGAGACACACCCGCGTGTGCTCTGATATAGGTTTAGGAGCAAACTGGAAAGGGTTTGTGTCTCTGCTCGGTTTCACCAGCTGTCTCTGCGCCTTGGACCAGGTGGCCAGCGAACTGGAGTGCCCTGTGTGCAGTTCCCGTCGGCCTTCTAGATAATGGCCAATGAACCCGATGCCCCCTTTCGATCTGTCCAGTTGTAGAGGCTCGGCTGCCACCTAGAGGCAACTTGTTTTGTATTAGAGCATGCTACTCTACAACTCTCTGGAATCCCATCTTGACGCTGAGAGCCTTGTGACGAGCCCTGGTGACCTTGTGCTGTTTGTACTTTATTTTTATTTTTATAGAAAGGTGCTGCAGCCTCATCTGCGGGAGGTAAACGCAGGGGACGACCCAAGAAGGAGGTAAGTTTACTGCTCATGTTCTTTTGCACCTTAAGGCAATTGTGGGATTATGACTCCTGCTCAAAAAATCTTTTCAATTTTTAGAAGACAGACAACTAAAATTGGAATTATTGTTTTCATTTAACAAAATGTTTAATTACAATTGAAAATGAATAGAAATATAACAAACTTATCTTACACAAGATGGAAATGGGAACCATTTCTTTGTTGCACGTCTCCACCTAATTGTTCTATCATACAGAGATTTTATTAGCCAGATTGGTGCCATTAAGCAAGAAATCCAGGGTTTGTAGTAACATTCTGTCATGTGCGCGAGAGTTTTGGATTAACTCCAGAAGGCGTGTCTGGGTGGCATTAGTCATAGTAAGGAATGACCCAAAATTGCCCAGCCCACTTGTGTATTTTTTATTTTTATTTTTTATGAATGAACATCTTGGAGTGGAGTGAGTGGAAGAAAAAAACAGGATGGTTCATTGTGACTCACAAGTTATGAATCACTACAGATGCTTCACCCTTCCGCTGGGTGTTTTTCATGCCACATTGGTTTGTCAAAGACAACTCCTTTTAACTTTTTTTTTTTTCTTCAACAAAGTTGGCACTTGTATTGGATGTATTAAAGTCAAAAACGGTCACGTTGAGGCATGATCACAGACAGCCATGGTCTATGCCGATTCAGACATTTTTGGTTGTTGTGGGCACATGCAGAATGTTTGACTTTCCTTTTCTCTCACAGGAGAAGGAGGAAAAGGCATCCCAAGAATCATCTGAGGAAGAGGAGGAAGATGACCAGTAATTCAATACATGCTACCTCACTCTACATACTGACTTACTGTTATCCAGAAACTGGGCTGTATCAACACCAGTGCCACCACATGACCACTGTTCACGACAAAGCCCTCCCTTTTTGCTAAAGGGAAGGGCTAACACAGTACATATATCATGCAGCAGCACTGGATTTAAACAAAATGGACTTGATCTAGCATAGATCTAAGCATTAAATGACAGATAACAGCCCTTCTTCAACATGTCATGTTATCACAAGTCTTTTATACTGGACAAGGTGTGCCTGGGTGTTTGTTAGTCTCCCCTAAGGACCGTTAGGATGTTTCCTCTGCTTAGTGTCATTTCTTGCATCTGCAATAGAACTTCCTTGTTTTTTAGTATTGGACAAAGGTAAATTTCTACCCATTTGCTGTTTAATTTTGTTTCATGTGAGTGAAGTGGTTAACCTACACTTTGCATTGTATTCTAGATGGAGAAGAGCTTCAGCATTTAGGACGAGCATAGGTTACTGATGGTAGAGGTGTCAGTTTCGTGTCTACTTCATGCATTATTTTTCAACCTGGAGGGATTTGGGCATCTCTGACCAGACCCGCCTTTTCCTGTAGACCAGTGTAGATTTTAGAAGAGTTTATCAAAACATTATCAGTCTTTCTTGCATGTAGTGGGGAGATGTAAAGTAGGTTTGTTCGGTGTTTTTGTTCCGTCAGAATACTCTGATCAGATTTGCAGTTTGTTTTCCTCTGGGTTACTTACCATTAAAAGAAATCATGTCTGCTGCTTATTTTTATTTTTTTTGACTAAATTCTTTTTGGTATATTTCTAGAAAGTTTTAGACTGAACGGTAATCTGTCATTTCTTCAGGGAGCTTTTACAAATGCGGTTACATTTTTTTGTTTTTTTTTTTCTCAAGCACTCATTCGTTCACTGCAATTGGTCAAACAAGGAGTATGATTGTAATAGTGGATAGCTGGTGGCACTACTATCCAACAGGGCTGTATATTTTTTTTTTTTTTATTCCATTTAGCTATCACTGCTTAATCTTCTTCCTCACTTGGTAAATATAACGTTAACCTGCTTTCCTTAATCTTCTGAAGATGTGTGTTTGTACGTGTCTACTACAAATAGTTTCTTTTTTTGTTGTCAGGGAACCTGTATCCATAGTACACTTAACTGGGTTTTCTTTTCTCCCTCACACGCCTAAGCTGCTACATCCTCAGTTATAAACCCCGGAAAACTGCAAACAGGCGTGACAAAGCCTGGATTCTCATACCTCAATTTAACAGCTTACTTCACCTTACGATTGCATTAAGTTTGTTTTGCTATTTTTTTTTTTCTATGTGACCTCTGACAAGAGTTGAATGGGTTCTTTTCTTTTTGATCAAGTTGACTAGGTATAACGTGTAAATCTGCACCAGACTTTTCAGACAGGTTTTTAAATGTGTGAAGCAAGTCAGGGAGACTTGTCAGCTCAACGATTGTGTTCGCTGACTGTGGTAGACTAGCAGGTGTGTTTTTTTTATCTTTATTTTTTTTTTTTTATCTCCTGCACTGAAATGTTGGATTTTCATGGACAAATGCGAGTTTGTGTAGACTAGGCACTCTTCACTGTTTGGTCAGGCTCTGTGTTCTGCATTGACACACAGAGCCACTTAGTTTTCATTTAAGTTGTACAGTCTCTTCATGTCTTTGTCCCCTTCAAACTACAACTGTATCTAGTCATTTCTCATTACATCATGCATTTGTTTTATATACTGTAAACTCGATAGGATGGGATCATTTTTAATGTACACCTATATAAATGTACAATGTCTATATTTCTATGGTGCCCTACAATTTGTATCAGAAATGGACAATAAAGAGAACTTTCTTTGTCATTTTTGCAATGTTTATTCTGTCTCCCACATCTGGAACATCTGTTAAAAAGAAACAAGCTGTATTATCTCTGTATAAGCAAACGCAGTAGTACAAGTGGATCCCAGTAATTCAGACAATGCCAACATTACTTTTGAGACTACGATCCATTACTTGTTAATAAATATTTGCTAACTTTAAGGAATATGGATTGCTGCTAAATGAAAGCCAAGTTCAGTTTTTTTTTTTTTTTTCCATTTTTTGTTTTTTGGCAGCCACCCTTTGAAGATCATTTACTAGTTGCCATGTTAGTAATGGCATTAAATTTACATTTAGAGAATCATTACGATGTGTTGGTAATGCCAAAACTCTTTCAGTAACCTTCACCATTACCAAGGCTTTAATTAAAACCAGTAAGCATTTTATTCATACATGAGTAAGCTTGTGCACCTCGTGTCTGAGGCATCAAATCTCTTTCACATCTAATAGTCACATGACCCACTGACATTTTCTCACAAACTACATTGGGGTTTGAGCAGTTATGAACTAGTAAAAATGTAAAGTTTAAAATGTGTAATTTTCACTTCAGTATTACTGTAACATTCAATGAAATGAATCCCTTGAGGTGCATCTAGAACCAAGACCAAAAGCCCAACAGCAAAAGTGAACAGCACGCCACCCAAAGGGGGATTCTTAAATGCAAAATCTGTTCATAAAATATTTGAACATCTTAATCAATGGTACATTGAAGGTTTCTATATGATTAAAAATGGAAACCTGACGAGAACAAAAAATCTAATGGCTCTAATTAGAACTATGAAGCCTTTAATATACACAGAACGACAGCTCAGTTTACATTCAACAAATGCAAAGTAAAAAAAGGTTAATCTATGAAATGTTTCCTGAGTGCTGGAAACAGTCCAATGTATGGAATTCATCTGAGCAGATAATACAACCAGAAGTAAATTTTCTGGTGCCATGCCTCGAAGAGAGGACATATTTTCAGATCTAGTCAGAACTCATTTAGAGCTGGGAGGAAGCTGGTGTTTTTTGCTCCTGATTCTTGCATTTCATGCCATTGTTAAGTCACGGGCAAGACAGCAAAAAAACCAAACCAAATAGGATATGCTTTCCAAGGCAGCAATTTAAAGCAACAAAACGAAAGGATGTTCAGGCCTTTAACTCAAAATGAAACAGAAATTAAAACTAGCTCACTTTACTTTTGGTAGGTAGTTTTCACCTGCTCAATATGGGGCTTTTAGTTTGTAATGGAACCATAAAGGCATTTCAAAGTAGACGCTGATCCACTGCAATTAACCTCTGTACATGTCAGACCTGAACATTGATGTTTAACTAGTACACAACATTCATAGCTTTACCACAGTGAACGCAGGCAGCAAGTTATGATCAGTACAGATGCCTACTGCAACCCACAGGAACAAGGCTGCTTGCCACAAGCTGCCCACAACAGCATTAAGAATGTAAACAAAAACACCAAATGCACTAGAGGCTTTGTCTTCCGCCTTCCTACACTTCAAGTGCTGCAGAGTACAGCAGTAATAATGTGTTTAAATAAATACTTTCAAATAAATAAGTCACATGTACTTAATCTCTTTGGCTCTTAAATTTGCCTGCGTAATCTGGGATAACTGTAACAGGAGAAGAGCAAATGTGATGAGTTAAAAGAAGCGCCAATCTTTGAGTCTGAAGGTTGTCTTCTCGCTCCTTAGCATCCTGTGCCTGGGCGTGCTGTCATCAAGCTGTCACATCTTTGGACAGAAGAGGTTGTTGCTGTTGGTAGCTTCTTGCCCAGCCTTGCACAATCTGCACGTGCAACACAGACAAACAGTTGAATTTAGTCATAGGTTTCTAATGGGGATGTATAAAATTCTCCCATTCTCCCAACCTTCTTTTTTTAACCAACACCAAAAGGAACAATCAATGATGACATAATTTTAAACATTCAGTCAGACTTCAGTTATTTTATTAAATATACTGGGCATTAATACATTTAGAAGATTAAACTGTATCTATAAACATGACTTAACAATTTAGGTAAATTACTGAGCACTTCTCTATCTTGGCACTAGGTGTCTTAATGAGAAACCGAAACCAATGCGATGTGTATTCAACTTCTTTATCGCCATCTAGTGTTCCACTAGACTCTACGCATTAGTAGTAGTAGTGAAGCTGATATTACAGTTCTGTCTTGAATATTTTGACATCACGCTTAAAATCTGTGAGATACTATTTTTGTGTTTCTAAAGAGGCAACTCATTTTTAGGTCATTTAGCAGCTTAGTGTTCCACTTGACGGTGCATGACAAGTGAAGTAGTATATTTCCGCAGTATGGCAATTGAAATATGAAATCTGACAGAACAATATGTGATTGAAAGACATTTAGAGCAGCAAAAATTAAGAATAGACTTCTGAGTACAAACGTCAGAACCTAGTATGATATACCTGAACAAATAGTTTTTCTGAATTTCAGAAAAACTATTTATTTTAAACCTCTATCCAGTTTATGATGATGGGATACATTAAAAAATGATAAGATTGCAATTTTACACTCAGATTTTATTGAATAAAAACGCAGGGTAAAAGACCTCTTGTTAAAGATAAAAAGCCTTTTCTATGCAGTAATTTCAGGTCATGCACTTTAGGCTGTAAACCCAAAGTATGACTTTCACTTACTAGCTGAACTCATTATTTCATTTGACTCTCCAGCTCACAATTTCATGTATTCTTCTAAAGCTTTGAAAAATCCCAGAAGCAGGAAGTAAAATAAACTCATTACTTTTTGTACTAGTACCTATTAGATGCACAAAACATATTTAACAGCGATTTATCAAGCAATTGAATAGAGTAGCACAAACTCATTTACTCTTTTTTTGTGTAATTTTTTACTAGTATTGTCAAGCTTTTGTTGTCAAATATATGTATTCTCTGATATTTCAATTGGCATAAAATTGCCATTGGTTTTGCTCAAACTTTTTGATATGGTTGCAGAATCCTTTGCGTATCCAGATGGTACATTTTAAAGGTATTGTGGAGGATCTTTTTCTTCCAAGTGGGTCATTTACACTAATGGTCCTAATTATGTGCACTCTCACATGTTTATCACATATGAATTCATTTATTTTCTGTGATGTTTGGAAATTTAGAGACGGTCCCTATCCAAAACCACCGCCTTCTGGAGTGAACCTTCAGGAGTGAGCCTTCAGCGGCGTTGTATCCGCTCCATCAGCTCAGCTCTCGGTGAGACGTTGGAGGGAGTCTGCACTGTAATAAAACGGATGTGTGTCGAATATGAAAATCCTCCACTATACCTTTAAGTTTTTCTAAGTTGCTGCAAAACCGTCCATCACATTGGCATTCACTAATGTTAGCACAACACCTAAGCCCATGACATATTTAGTTTTTCTAGCATAGAACTATCTTCCTTGCAGGGTTCCTACACACTGCCATTGTCAAAATTCCATACTTTTTCCAGACCTAAATATCCAGACTGAAATTTCAATAAACCTATGCGTCACGTCAAGAAATTATGGAACCTATCATTTGTTTAGATTACTCAGAATATGTTGTTGTCACCAAAAACATTCTGGACAATTTCAGCTACTTCAAAAAGGAGACAGGGCCAGCAAAATAGTCGCTGAAGATTAGCGCTACCATCTAGCTGCTAGCCAGGAGAAACACTCCTCACTGAAAGTCCGAAACCATTTCTTCCTCTCAGTACAGAGCGCCTGTTTTTGCTTTGGCCTGCCGTCTGATTTAATTAGGAGTTTCTGCTGTAGAGGCAGTTTGGGAAAAGTATTTTTTACTAAATACTCAAAATCTCAACCCTCCATAATTACAATTAATATTTTGACTAGCTTACCGAGATATCAACACAAATCCATACATCTTCCGATATTTCATTCATTGACTTTGATGATAACGTACTGTAATGTGATTGGCCTGATGCCAAAAACTTCATGGCTTCTCCAGAGCCTTTGCTATCGACACTGTCCTGACCAATCACAGGGGGACAGTGTCGCGACAATAGCCTCACCTGATTGGTTAATCATTCTCTCTTTCTTTTTTTTTTAAATCAAGCGATGCCAACTCAGCGTGGCCTCCTCACCAGTCAACAGAGCGCAGTACCATGTTTTCAACGCTCATTTACCACGTAACTTTTATAGGGGCGCTGCTTTACACATTATAAAACGCTCAATAATGAATGAAGAGAAGAGGAGATGACAGAGGGATTACGTAAACGGTTTAAAAAAAGGGTTTATTAATTAGTTATATTCTGAAAAAGTGAGGATGCCTGGCTTCCGCAATAAAACGCCACTGTAGAACAGTGGTTAAATTCTTGGAAACGTGAATATTTTTCAATACAATGGTTTACATTTTCCATACTTTTTCCGACCTGGAAGTTTATAAAATTTAATTCCATACTTTTCCATACTTGCGTAGGAACCCTGTCCTTGGTAGTCTAATGCCAGCTGGATTTAGGTTTCCCTTTTAGAGGACAAAATAAAGCAATCAGTTGTTGATAATTGACAACAAGGTTTCAATTATGTTCCTTTGATTGTCCACTTCTGTCTTATTTTGGACTTAGGCCCAGTCTACACCAACAGATCATTTGGAGATTGGAAATGCTTTTGCTATTGATGGTGCTGTCGTAAACATTGGGTTTTCAATGTCTATCTCACACTGTGCTGACTTTGTCATTATTTAACTTTGAAAATGTGTGATGAAGAAATTTGTAACCATTATGAAATGGTAAAATGTGTCTAGCCAAAGATCATAATGGACATGCTTTTAGTTTTTATGTCAGGTTATGCCTAAATATGAATATTATACTATTAAGTACCTAAGTTTATATCTGTTGTATGTGCTAAATTCATAACAACAATCTCTACCTTATTTAGAATCTGTTTGGAGGAAAAAATAAATAACCAATAAATTTACCTACAAGAAAGGACATTAATGCCATAATTCGAAACACATCTGATGTTAAGAAGATGAAATCTGATATTCTGGCATATCTCAAAGTTTTTGGTATAAATTTGTATCACATGTTTGTACATTCGTTCTCTTCTATCTACATGTTCCAAGGACGGGGTGAAAACAAAAGAGTGCAAATAAAACCATTTCCATCAACTGAAGCAAAACAACTGTTATCAGTATCTAAACAATAGAGGACACTTACGGTTAAAACTTTAAACTCAAGGCCGACTTTGACTCTTTAAATTGCATTACAAAATACTCAACGTACATCAAATGTACAGTCCTATAAATAAACACAACTTAAAGTCTGGAAATGCAAGGTTTTTTCCATGTTTGCTCTAAAATTAGAAACTACTGAAAGTAGATTTCATACTTTTACCAAGGATAGAGATTTTAGTTTGTGCCTGAAAAAAGAAAAAGTTGTAATGCAACATTATTACCTACTACTATTTTGTTGCGTATTGTGTTTAGATCTCAATTTGTGAAAAAGGAAGAGGCATACAAATTAGGGAACTACTGAAGTCCAAACTAAATGTTGCAACCAAAGATATCAGTGGGTATGTGTTTACACTGTCAGAGACAGACTTACTCTAAACTATTTATTTAGGACTTTACACTGAGTAGGAAATTGTGGTATTATTAAAACAAATTCACTCAAAATGTACAAAAATCCAACTAATGATGTTCCTCATCAGATATAATAGTTGTCATCTGCAAAGGACACTACTCAGGCTGAGTGTTTGCGTCACCTACCCTTGTGTCCTCTTCTCTCCACAACAGCTCCTGTTCAACCTCATGAAGCTCCTCTGCAGGGTCATATGTGTAAACAGGTAACAGCTGATGCCGAAGTCTGTCGATTCTAAGGCAGAAGACGAGCGTATCATCAATACAGTAGGCCAAAATGAGGAAGTAAGATAAAGTCATCAAGTTTAAACACAGTGCCAATAAATCAATACCCTTAGTTTGTTCTCACCTCCTTTTCCTACGTAGATATATAATCTAGAACAAACAAAACAGAAAGTGCATGAGAGCTACATCTTTCTAAACCTCAAATGTCACAGAATCTCATAAACTACTTACCAAAGCAGCAATTCCAGCAATAGTTACGAGGAGGATTGGCACCAGTACATAACTCACAGCCACACCCCCATCTTTGTGGGCAGGGGGCTGAGTGGTAGTGCTGTTCATCCTACTAAACTTCGATGGGAAAAGGGCCACAAGGGGCCAGATTGCCTGTGGGATCTTTGAACAAGCACCAGTCCCCCCTCCTCTTCCTCCTCCTCCTCCTTCTGTTGGCTGATACTGTGTTGCAGCGGCTCTGTCGTCAGGCTGCCCCCTTGTTTATGCCTCATCCCCGTCGTTCATGTGACTTCCACATGGTATCACTGCCCTCTCTAATCAACCAGCAATCTGAGGGAGTACAAAATGGAAACGCGCTGCAGACCGTTATATATCTCTTGAAGAAGCTGTAAAGATAAATAGAAAGAGGCAGATTGAGTAGCCAGAGAACCGGTCATGTTGCCGAGGCCAATGAACGAATGTAAATAAACAGATTCAAACAGGCCAATGTTAGCGAGTCGCAGTTTACAGATTTGTCAGAATTGGCACTTGCTAAACAGTGCGAGGCTAAATCTAAACCAATGTATACATTACTTAAAAGTGAAAATCACCTTTACGCTCCACCTGACAGCGGTAACAAAAGTGTCCTCAACGGTACAATTAATTTCTGTTTTGCTGCGCGGTAACTTGATGGTGAGTTCGCTGCAGCATTGCGCAAAAAAGCCGATTAAACTGCGATGACCATAACTTGCTCGGTCAGTGTGACAAAATACTCGAATAATACTCTCACATGTTTTAATTTTTGTAGCTATAACCTTACTCACTCTGCAGTTTAAAAAAAAAGCCTTCCTTCCTTGTAGACGTTCCCTAGCTTCTGTCAGACGACCTTTCAGTAGTACAGTAGCAACAACGTGAGAGCGTCCGGTTGGACCCTTCAGAATAAAATCACTAAATTCACACTGAAGCAAGTAAATAAAAGTGCTTTAGGATAGTATGTGCATTTGAATCATTCTGGGGTTCACCAACGTGGTGCCCACGAGCAACAAGTTTCTGTCAGGGAGAGCATAAGATGAACTCTGATTATGTTGTATGAGTAGCAAAAAATGTGAATGCACTGAGAGATGAATAAAGTGTTGCATGTTTGAAATATTATTATTATTATTATTATTATTATTATTATTATTATTATTATTATTATTATTATTATTATAACAGTTACACGACATTACTACTTACTACTATTTATGTATGGTTTATCTTTAGTTATACTATAACTAAAGATAAACCATATAACTGATTTAAAGAAACTAAGATAACGGCAAAGCGAGCAAACCAACAGAATTGTTTGGTGGTCAAATTGTACTGTTTAAGTTAAAATAATTTGATCACTCCCAGTTGAAAAGTGTACTTTTATAGTCATATTTAATCTGCAATTGACAAGCAAACCGCAGAAGTCAGTGACGTGATGTAAAATATGTTCTAGAAAAAAAGGTTGTGTTACCAGGTTTAGGAGTTAAACATAAACTATATCTAAGAGCTAAGTGGAATAGATAATGGATGGATGCTTTTTAAGTCATTTTCTAGCACTTTTAGTAATTTGCCACTAGATGTCACTAAGCTTGCATGAATCTTAAAATATGTGTTTAGGTAATATGCTCAAGCTAAATTAGTCGTTAATAAAAAAACATGTTTTTTGTTGTTTTCATTATGACTGATTTGTAAATCATATGATACAGGTTTTTTATGCAATTGGAAAAATAGGATTTAATAAATGTTTTACTCACACTGTGTTAAGACTGTACACAGGCTTTCAACTGAGTATGTGTTTATTGTATTTGAATATGTAAAAACGCATGTAGGCTTTATTTTGCAGATAGTGTGCTATCTGTCCAGAACTCTGCGACCTAAAAAACAGTCTCTACTGGGGGCAATTTATCTGCATTTGATATAAAATAAGACGAAACCATCCGATTGTTCTAGTGAAAGATTTGCAATGGTCCAAAATCTGCCGAACAGAGAACACTCCCTTGCTTCACCGGGTTTGATGCTTAGTGGCTTTGACAGGGTGTTTTGTTTCAGGGGAAGCTGCACCTCTGGTTTACCAAAGAACTGTGCTAAAATAGATTCCTTATATTTTAGAATGGAGTTGCACAGTGGTGCAGTTGGTATCACTGTTCCCTTGCAGCAAGGAGGTCCTGGGTTCCAACCACAGCATGGGGTCTTTATGGAGTTTGCACATTCTACCTGTGCATGCATGGGTTCTGTCTGGGTACTCCAGCTTTTTTCCACAGTTCAAAAACATGACTGTTAAGGTGAATTGGTCTCTCTAACTGCCCTTAGGTGTGAGTGTGTGCATGGTTGTTTTTCCTGTCCTGTCTGATAATGGATGGATGGCTATCTCAGAATAAACATTTTTTTTTTTTTTTTACATTAGAATTTTTCTGACTTCTAAAAAAATAACAATAAAAAATTAAAACATATCTATTTCCTCTCACCAAATAAGGGCTAAGCATTTTTTCTGCTAAAAAAATAAGAATAAAATTACAAATCTCACAGTGAAAGTGGGCCTGCATATTTTTGTAATTATGATGAAAGAAAAAATACTAAAAATGCCACCAATATGTGTTTACAATACCTTTTATACACAATGAACATCTTTTTTTATGTTTTTAATTCAACAACCACAAACTTGAATGTTTTTTATCGTGGATTGTATATTGACATAACAACACAAAGTGGTTTGTGTGATGTGAAAATGATACATGTTTTTCTTATTTTACAAAAAAACTTGAAAAAAATGTAGCATGCTTATGTATTGATCTTATTTTGCTCTGATAGACTTACATTAAAACAGAATAATGAAATCCTTTCTAGAGTCACTTGGTAAGTAAGTAAGTTCAATTTTGTGTCATTGAATCACTGTATAAATACTTAACTAGTTCCTTGAGACAACATCAATGAACAAACAGGATCATGAAGACCAAGAAACACAGCAGACAGTTCAGGCAGAATAATGTGGAGAAGTTTAACCCAGAGTTAGGTCAAGGATCAACATCCCAAGCTTTGAACATCTCACAGAGTTCTGTTCAATCCAATAAAGAAAAATACTCGTCTGCTGTTTGCTACAAGCTATAGAATGGAGAAAG
Source organism: Apricaphanius iberus (assembly GCA_028564705.1). NCBI lineage: Eukaryota > Metazoa > Chordata > Actinopteri > Cyprinodontiformes > Aphaniidae > Apricaphanius > Apricaphanius iberus. The sequence goes on along the minus strand of JAPXFQ010002528.1, from coordinate 1,554,179 downwards.
CAAACACGAGAAAGAAGGTGCTCTGGTCTAATATGACCAAAACTCTTTCTTTAATCCTTATGCACAAGGTATTGTAAATGCAAAACTACCCTCAGCACACCACCCCCATGCTTTATATGTAATGGTGGCAGCAGCATGTTGTGGATGTGTTTTTCTAATTTTCCGCAGCAAGGCCCTAACATTTTTTGTCAGAGTTAATGGAAACAAAGATCTAAGCCACATACAGGATAATTTTAGTATACAACATGTTAGAGGTTTCAAAAGACTTGAAACTAGAGCAGTGGCTCACCCATCAGGGCAATGAACTTAAACTTACATTCTGAGTTACAAAGAAATTAGATTTAAAAACTATTCCTATTTCAACGTGTTTTTAGGAAAAGTCTTGGAGACTGATGTTCATACATGTTAAATTTATTCTGAATGAGCCTGAGCTGTGTTGTAAATAGACAAGCGACAAAACTCTCAATTTACAGATGCCCACTGCAGCTGTGATTGCAGTGAATGTTGAAACTACAAAACACTGACTTAGAACCATTTTGTTTGTGAAATATTTTGAAAACCCTCTATTGTTTTTCATCCACTTCACAGTCATGTACTAAATTGTGTTGACATATCATTTGAAAGCTCAATAAGCAACTCTGACTTTTATTATTATAATTAGATGGAAAGAGAAAAAAATTCAAGGAAGCCTTATTACCTTTTGTAAACCAATGTCGGTGATAAAACTGAACAATCAACAGGTGAGCAAAACGTTCTTTTGTACTTGAGTGGATGAGTCAGTTAGCCATCCCTAGAACAAAAACACATCTTTCCACCTCCCCTCCTCCTTTCGGCTAAAGTGAGTTGTAGGCGTGGTTTCCATAGAGAAAAGAAGGGGGACACCTCCTCTCAACGTGATCATTCCATTGGCTGGGAAGTGGAAGTCATGCTTAATGCCCTCCTCATCCATTTATTATTTCACCGTCAGAAAGAATATCTGTGTGAAAAACACAAGATTATCAGTCTCTAATAATTATCAGACTATTAGAACAATTATATAGCTTAATAATAGCCTAATAATAATGATAATAATTGTATGATATTTATATTTTGCATACATTCTTAATATTCCCATGAAGCCTATGTTAAGAGGAGATTTTAGAAATCGCTTGGTACATTCGCCCCCCCTGCAGTCTATTTCAGCCGTCCATTGAGAGTAAAAGCTGGGCCATCCCTCAGTGCGCGCCTGTGCCGTGGAGCTCCCCCTTGCTGCGTGCATCGTGATCTCGTGGATGCAGAGTCTTGCAGAGAACGCAGGGTCACCTTCTGTTGTACTGCAAGGAAAAAAATACTGTCTAATACGCATCAGATACTATAAGGCGGCAGCAGAAGCAGCGTCTCTGGTAAGTGTTTACTTGCAGTCATGTTCATGTACCATATGGATTGGAAGCTGAGCATCCTTTCAGCGAAGGGCGAGATGGAGGAATCCGCATCACTCTCCATCATGCTGGCTAATGTCTCACCGCTGCTACTAATGCAGCAAAATCTGACGGAGTACAACATATTCAGAGGCGATTTTTGTTTGCGTTTTGCAGTTTGTAATTATTCATGCGTCGTGTTACATGGTGTACCGTTGTTTGCATACGCCATGGAGGAAGATTGTCCATCGCGCCTCACCTTGAATTAATGTTCTGCGCTTTGTTGACTCGTGTTAGTTTACTATACCTATTTCCTGTTTTCAACTCGGATTATAAAATTATACAATACTGTTTTTACTCTCCATCGCTTTATGTTTCTAATAATATCTAGGATGTGCAAATTTGACCTTATATAAAAATACAAACGTGCTCTCTCAGCAGAAAAACGTTGTTCAAAATTTATTTAATAGTGTCTCATATATTTCGAAGAGACATGATGGCAATGTAGTCAAGGCTTTATTTCCATGGGTCAAATGACAACCTGACAACGAATAGGAACAATAATCAGTCTGAAAATGCAAGCTTTAATCCCGTTTTATATATAAAATAGTGCAATAAGTAGATGCTCTGATTAGTGGTTATGTAGTGGTGTGTTTAAGATTTCTTTGGGGAAATGGACGCGAATGTTAATGGGAGCACTTCGCGGAGTTCTGCCGTTATGTAATTGGTTGTCACAGCAAAGCGAGGAGCCATCTCTAGCGTCATTGTTTTCCTCTGACAAACCAAAGGGGGGGGGGGGGGGATTCTACATGGGATTAGGTGCATGTGGTCCTTTTTAATCATTCATCAAATCTGTTCCGAACAGGAAAAGCATGTGGCCTCCCAACTGACTGAAGTATCTGATTGCCATGTTAAGGTGTTTGGCATACCAACTGTAAAGATGGTGGTGATGATGAGGATTATGATTCATTTAGGGGGTTGTTTATAGTGCTGCTTGCGGTAGTAGGTTGTTACATCTTCCATCTAATCATGCAGCTTCTGTCATGTCCCAAAACATCGTGTCCTGCCAAATGACATGCACCGACGTTGGTTGATCTAAGGGCTCCAATGTTTTTTTGTGAAGTAGCAGATGTCAGTTTGCTTGTTTTTAAAGCTCTTTTTGTTTATGAATCCTTTTTCGTTGAAAAATACCCACATTTTAGAAACTCAGTCTCAATGACAACAAGTATGTTTGGAGTCAGGGTTGCTTAAAAAGCTGTTACAACTGTTAAGCATGGTGGTGGTAGAATAATAGTGTGGGCTGTTAGGCTGGTATTTGGCCAAAGCAGAGAGAATTATGACGAATGAGTTCTACACACTTTTTTTTTCAATCCAAACTCAAATCACCAGCAAAACTATGTGGCTGCCATTTTCTTCCAAAACATCACAGCCCTGACTCAGCCATGCCCCTTTTTGCCAGGGAATGCTTAAGCGAGGGCCAGGATTTGTTTTTTCATGTGTTTGTTAGTCTGGGGAAACACTGTGCAACATTTACAGTAGTCACAAAAGAGTAGGTATTCACATTAACATACTGTTCTTTACTTCATGAGTGAAAACTGGGGATCACATACTTAGCAATTGTGCCTGCAAAGGAATCACAGGCTATCAAACCTGCTAAACTCAACTAGCAAACTCTTTGGAAACTCTTGCAAGGGTAAAAGTTTGAAGGACAAGTGTATCAATAGGTGGAGGCAACAGAGAACATTTTCTGAATCCATACTATTTAAATCTCCTTCATGAAATACAAAAATGCAGTTTTATATACTTAAAGTTAATATTACAAGTGAAAATGATTTGGGATATGTTTTCCTTTGTTATACTCATGTTGAGAGTTTGTTAGGGTGGAGCTGATTAAGCGTTCTCTCTTTTAACTGTCAGTGGCTGTTAACGACATCTGGTTATAGTTGGATCAGCAATCAGTTCATACTGACTGTATTCAGAGCCGTCTCACAAAATTAAGGTCGTGAAGTGTGCCCTCAACTTTGGTGATGGAGCAAAAGATGTCAGTCAGCTTATTTTTCAAAACAAAAACAAAGCAATTTTGTCTCAGTTTCAATAAGAAAGTTTGAAATAGTCTATGGGGAGTTAATTACACCTGTACCAACCTTATAGCTTGGTGGTTGGGTAGTTTGGTGGTGTGGAGCTGTTTTGCTGGGAGATTGCCCAAAGTGGAAAGATCAAATAAGACAAATGACTTACAAATCCTTCCTTTAAGACCATGCAGCTTCTCCCATCTAGCAAAACATCCAACCATTCATTAGCTATGGCATTCGGGTCAACAGTCCATCGCAGGCAAAACATTCACACCCTCCTAAATTGATACAATTCCCCTTTGAAAAAGAATGGACAGTTACTGTTACATCTAAAATATTTTTGATTGTGATTGAGTAGCATAGGGGTGCCATAAGCCCAACCCTCAGGGTTACTATTACATCAATGAGGCATTGAGGCTGGATGCAGTCACAAGTTTATAAAGTTAATTATGCACTTAGGATCCCGTTTTATTATGTACTTTTTATAGTGCACAACTGCCCAGGCAAACGTGGACAATCATCTTCTCTATATGGAATGCCTGAAATGCATAAAGCACTCCTTCAACACAGCAGAATCAAATTAATGCTTATTACCAGGTTTGGTAAAGAGCCATTGATTCTGGTGTGTTAGAGAAGGGATTCATCTTAAAGTTGAGGATCATAAAGCCTAGTTCATACTACTCCGTTTTGACGGAGAGGGATTGACGCAGTACCATTATCCGTTGACACTATGGCTCTCCGTCACCTATGCAAGGATGAATAGAGGCCCATTTTCTCCGTGACCAACCTGTGGTTGGTCAGTTCAGCAACAGCCAGAGATCATTTAATCAGAACGGTTCTCAATAGTTGCTGTAATGAGTAGTTAATGCAGTGTTTGGGCACAACATGCTTTATATTGAAAGGATAATTGATCTAATATGGTTTTTTGGTGATTTTGAGCACAAGGAGATGTAGGGAAACAACAAAAGCAGGCTGCTATATTTGTTTACATGCATTTTTAGACTATTCTATGAGCTGCACTTCTAGTAAAAAGCATTACAGCTTCATCAAATCATACTTTCTGTCATCCATTGCTCCTTGAGGGGCGATGCATTCATAAGGTGAGGAAAAAGCTCAAATTAATCTGTAATGAATCTGCAATGCAGAAAATTCCACAGAGAATGGAGAGACAGAAATGGAGTACTATTAATGAAAAACGTCCCACTCAAAATGTCTGTGTCTGGGTACAAAGTTGTTGATGGTGAAGTATAAACTAGGCTCAACTCTTGACAACATCTAGGCACCCTTGGAGTAGCAGATATCAGCTGTCATGTTTTGGACCTGTCGTTGGTGCTGTACTCACTGTTTGCATGTCTGTCAGAGCCAATAGGTGTCCTCATGAAAGTCTTACAGGAGGCTACAGAGAGGAGACAGCGATACTCTCAGGAGGGGAAATTCAATTGTACTGCAGCAAAGAGAGTTGAAGAGTACCTGCTATTTATTAGTGAACTCCTTGCTCTTAACAGAGGAGAAAGGTCAGAGTGTTCTCTTTGTAATTGGAAGCGCTCCTATATGAAAGTAGCAACTTACACTTTAATTTACTTGTATGTTGTTGGGATTTTTTTTTATTTTATTTTCATATGTAATTATCTTTTGCCATTTTGACTTCTAGACAACCAGATAGATAGATAGATAGATAGATAGATAGATAGATAGATAGATAGATAGATAGATAGATAGATAGATAGATAGATAGATAGATAGATAGATAGATAGTTGGATGGATGGATGGATGGATGGATGGATGGATGGATGGATGGATGGATGGATGGATGGATGGATGGATGGATAGATAGATAGATAGATAGATAGATAGATAGATAGATAGATAGATAGATAGATAGATAGATAGATAGATAGATAGATATATAGATAGAGAAAACAGAGAAACCTTTTAATTGAGCAGAATTGGAGTTTGGGAATCAGGTTCTAAGTTTCACATCATTAGCCACCAGAATTGACTGGACATATTTTGCTGTAGACTTACTGTGTTCACTAAACAGGGGGGCAACAATTACAGGGGAACAAGCAAATAAGCTTTTCGAAACTCATTCAGGGTACAGCAGACATTTATTTTATTTTATTTTGTTGTTGCTTTTTTTTTTTTTTAGAGTGCTATCCTGCTCTGACGGAAAACCATATTATCCACATCGAAAACCTAATTTGTTGTTATTACTTCTTTGGCTAAATCAGGGGTTTACAACCATGTGGCTCTTTAGGCCATCGACAGTGAGTTTTAAATTGTCACATCATGTAAAGCACTTTGAATTGCTTGGTTCCAAAAAATAGTGCTACACAAATAGAATTGCTTTGTCGTAAAATTGACCAAACATGAATGAACAGAACAACTTAAAAATAATTTCAAAAATATCTATTTGCATATGTTTTCTTCTGCAGAAAGACACCAATTACGTTTTTTTTTTCTATTTTTTGCTTTTAGATCACAAACTATGCATTTGTTTTTTGTTTTTTATTAGAAATGTTTTAGGTAGATATATGGTTTGGCCATATCATATGTTTGTGGTGTTTGGGTTAATATGCTTACAAATGTAGGATAAGCTCAAAAGGTATCCTCCTTTTGTTTTTCTCTCTGTTTGAGCCGGAATGTTTAGTGTCTAGAAGTTGCAAGGCAGCCTCTCTTCCTGCACAGGAAGTATCTTGTATGGCTTTGATGATGATTTGAGCTGATGTAATCAGGAGCTCTATCTGTAGTTATCTTTAACCTTTAATGTACGATGAGCATCATCTATCAGCAGGATCCGCTTTTGATAGCAGGCTTAACTTAGGAAGTGAAAATGGAATCCCTTTAAAAAATTGTGATGGATGGTTTCAGAGATTGTTTTTAATCTGAATTGGTAGTTTGGTTTATTTTTGACCTTGTGACTAGAAACTGTCTGGGGATTAAAATGGAGATTATTTTTTTTGTTTGTTTTACAAATAAAGCTTTTGTCATATTTTTTGTTGTGCTTTGACTGTTTTTTACTTAGCCATCTATGCTTAATTATTCTTACTTAATGATAAATCTGAGCCACTAACACTGGAATTAGGGTGGGTAGATTCAACTGAGAACCTAATTCTAACTAGTTTTTGAGTAATTTTTAAAGAATATTATATATGATCATATTTGATGACCTGTGTGGTCATTAAAGAATCAATCACTCAATCACACATTCAAGGAGGTTTATGTTAAATCATTACAAGTAATTTGTCTGGCTGGTGCATTGCTCAGAAGGGATGCAATAATGTAGCAGGGGGACAAAATCCAAATTATTCAACTCAACCAGTTGAAACTTGAAACTTTCAACATCAGAGTAATCCCCAAAACACATAAGTAGAGCAAGCTAGCATTCGGCTTTTGGAAAGCCTCCTGCCAAAACCCAGAAATCAAACAAATTAATTGAACTTTTCCAATTAATTTAACAATGGTCAAATATTCAACGTTATCATGCTTGTTACTGGCTACAAAAAGGATATGATTAAGGTATAGTTTGCAAAAAGCTTCCTCTCTAAATGTCTGTTGAGTATGTAAGTAGGAATTTTTTGATGCAATTAACTTTTGTTTGTTGTACCATCATTTTATCATTAGAAAAATGCAGTTCAAAATCATTTTTAAGAGCCAAAATTGAAGCCATGAAAAGTCCATAATGATGTCTGACTGCAACTGAACTTCTGCTTTTCATGATATAACTCACAAATGGAGGAAGGTAATCTTTGTTCATACTGGTAACCTCTTTTGTTATTGTTAGTCCTCTGTGTTTGTAGAGCATCACATGTCAGGTGCAGGGGAGAATGTGTGAAAGGTTGGGGAGAGGAGATTGTTTTGTCTTTCTCTTTTTTTTGTTAAATTTTCCATATAATGTGCTTGCTGGGGAAAGGGTTCAGGTTCTCGTTTCTCTGTGTGAAGGGGGGACAGTGCCTTCTGACAAGGTGTGAAAAAAGAGGCAATGTAAGAGCGGCGAGTCTGAAGGGCAGCAGGAGTGTCTCATTTCTCAGAATAGAGGAGAACACACACGAGGATTAACTCTGTCCTCGGCAGAAGATTGATAATGTTGCAAATGACCAAAAGCATCTGCAGGAAAGCTTTGTTAGTCTTTCTAGGAAAAGAATTGTAACTAAAAGTAAAAGATATCAACAAAAAGTAGGTATAGTTATACTAATCTGAGCATTTCATGAATAATTTATTGACTACCCTGTCCCTCAGTGCTTCCAGAGACTGGTCAAGAAATGTTGAGATGAACATCAGAAGAACACATTTAGCTGGTTCTAATTGTATGCTATATCTCCTATGCCCTTCTTTTGTTAGAACATTATAAACCTGCTTTCTGTTAGTTTTGTCACTACTACATGCCACTGTTCTCCTGCTCTGAATTTGTGTTGTACATCTGCTGCTCACCCTCTGGCAAAGCACAGACTCAGCATGTGTCATACGCATGTCTGAAATTCAAAATGGAGTCATGTTGTGCATGCTGTGGAGGCATGAAACACCAGAGTCTCCAACATTACCGGGGCAAATGGTTAAAACATGAAATATCATTAGTGGGGGTTTTAATGTTTGTTGTGGATGTGCCCACAAGTGAACCAGCCACTGGAAGCACACTTAAATGTTGAAGGATATGATTACAAAGTTATGTTTACTGGTTGGTTGCATTACCTCTTCCCTTTAAACTTTTGGAAGCAAATTGATGTGATACATCCTCTTAGGGAGAAACGCTTTTTTTTACATTTTAAAGCAGGTTTGTATTAGGTTCACAATTTAATCATTCAGGTTGGTTCTCACTCTGGACATTTAAACTAAAGAAACATAAACATAATGTATTGCTTGCCTGTGATTGTGATGCTGCAATAAGTCCTCCCCTAATAAATATTTTGTTGCATACAGTGCACTGCAAAAGCATTCAAAGATCACTTTATTAGTAAATACAGTTTACCTTTGCACAGTTTCCTCTCAGTAAAAAATGCAGCTTTTCCATGTTGGCCTCAAAAGTTTTTCTGGAAAGAATTTGTTTAAAAAGAGCACCATAAAAACCAGAATACATAACACAGGTCAGCAATGAATTTGTGGAGAAGTTCAAAGCAGGGGTTGCTTATACAATATTATAACACGCTTTGAACAACTTACATTGCACTACATTGTTCAATCCATGATCTGAAAATGGAAAGAATAAGGAACAACAGCAAATGTAACAAGGTGTGGTCATCCAACTAAGCTGACAGGCCAGGTAAAGATAGCCTTAATTAGTGAATTAACCAAGATCCCCATGATAACTCTGGAGGAGCTACAGAGCTCCACAGCTCAGGTGGTAAGATGATTAGTGTTCATGTGCTTCACAAATCAAGCCTTAAGTGAACAGCACTGCAGAGAAAGCTTTTGCTAAAAGAAATACAGGCAAACGTGTGGAAGAAAGTGATCTGGTTACATGACACCAGGCTTTCACTTTTTGACCTACATACAAAACAATATGTGTCCGGGGGAAACAAACATTGCATATTACCCTGAATACATCCTGATGTGAAAAACCTTAGACTGGGGCAGAGCTTCACCATCCAACAATCCTAAATATACAGCCCAAAGTACAATGTAATGGTTAAAATCATACTCATATCGATATTGTTGGTATTTAACTCATTTGCACATTGGAACAGCCTTGTCAATGTCCATGCCAAAATCAAATTCAGAATTTTTGGCAAGATTGGAAAATTGATGTTCACATATGCTCTTTGTCCAGTAGGACTGAGCTGAAGATATTTTGTGAAGGAAAAAGGCAGAAATTTCTGTCTCCATCTGTGTTACGCTGATCAAGACATGGCCTGGTGAGACTTGCAGCTGTCATTGCAACAAAAGTGTTTCTATTAGGTATAGCTTCAGGGGGGTTGGTACATATGGATTCAACACTTTACAGATTTAGAAGCACTACAAAAACCATTAACATTTTTGTTTCATGTCAGAAAAAATGTGTTCTATTGCACAAAACCCCTATAAAACCCATAAAATGTTAAAATATAAATATATATAAAAAATTCAAGGGGTGTTGATTCCTTTGAAAGGCACTGCGACAGGTAATTATATATATAAATATTATTTAGTTATTATATAATTATATATATATATATATATATATAGTTTTTTGTTTTTGTTTTTTTCACACTCACTTTAACGTTCATACATTGTCTTCATAGCATTTGTACATTTGTGTTTTTGATTTTACTGATTGGTTGTAATTCATAAAACAAAACATAGAACAAATGTTTGCTTTCAAAAAGGAGTTTGCAGATTTGGCCACATTAGCTTGAGTAAATGTATAAATAACTAATCAGCCCACAATGCTGCTGGAGGTCATTTTGAAACTAAAAGTGTCTTAAATAATTTCTTTAGAACTCTTATGTTTTACCAACATATTAAAAACAGGGGATGTCTAATCAGTCATTCTATAACACAAAAAAATAATCATTCACAAAAGAAAGATCATGCAGTCAGAATGTTTTCCTGGGAAACTGATTCATTCTAAGATGGAAAAAAACACGAGCAGCATGCAGTGACTCAGCGATTTTGCATGAATTCAGTCAAATTTTTTGTTGAATTTGGCTTTAGGGAGGCATTATATTTAGCTTTGATATTTCTTGCTGCCTTATTATTAAGAGAGGCTATCTTCTGTTAAACTGAGGCAGCGGGTCTGGTTTTGATATTTTTATTAAAACACACTCAGCAGTTACTTGGATTGCTGGTGCCAAAGCAATTTATTGGTATGCATATGTAGGCAATGGGCGTGTTTTCTCGATTGGAAATTCAGGGTAATTTAACCGGATATTTTTCTGACGGGGTAATATTTTGACCTGCCCATCTAAGCTACTGTGTCTCCGTACATAATCGGCAATGTAAGGAATCAACTAAGACATCCGTGCATCACGACTATTTCATTAGGGAGTAACGTCACTGATCTGTGCAAAAAGGTACCCAGAGCATCAGAAATTACTAGAGATCAACATGGAAGAAGCATGGCTCGTCGCTGCGGTTCTGTTTACTGTTATAAACTACTTCACCAGCACCTCTTTTTATTGTTACCAAGGCTGTTGTTTGGCTCATCTGCTCATTTCCCTCTGAATTACAACTAATTAGTGCGACTTAACCACTGCTCCCACTGAGAGACTCAATCGGGCCATTCCGAGTACATACCTTCAGGAACTCCACTGGTTCCTGAAATTTCTCTGAAAAGACCCCCTATTACCCTGAAAGATGGTGCTTCAAAACATTCACATGTTACTTTCCCTTGATGCCATCAATTGTCAAAAGTGCACCAGCTCCTTCTTCAAAACTCTCCACAACATGATGCTGCCACTGCAGATAAAATCAGTTTATATCTGAAAAAGTCAGGTAAAAAACAATCAAAACTGAATTTGTGATAAACGCTAAAGGGGTTAAAGTTACCAACACACCTTCTCTGTACCTTATAAAATCAGGAGTTCACAGTTGTGAGGGTATACAGTGCTCACTTCTGAAACATTTTTGACAGTGAAAACATTTTTCATGTTTGAATGAGATGAAATGATAATGAAAATAATTTTTATTTACGGTTTTTCCCCACAGTATTTAGCTTCATTCATTTCCTATGAACTATGAGCAGCTTTCTTATCCCTGCTGAAGAAGAAATATCCACAACAAGATGCTGACACCACCATGTATTAAACAAAAACTAAACCTATTAATAATGTCTCCTTGCCTTTCCACTTTTCAAATCCACGCATCGTGTTGGTTCGACCACATAAATTACCAGTAAAAGAAAAGTAAAGCTTTAGTATTGAAAGTATTATTAAATATAAAGTATTAAAATATGTTTAAAATCTGTAAGAGGATAATGATTTTTCAATAGTTTAAATAATAATTTGCAGCAAAATATCTTATGCCTTTCTGTGTTGTCTGCTGCGCTCCCAGCATTAAAAAAACAATATAGCCACAGTATTTACACCGATCTCACTTAAATAAATAGTATTCACTTGCTGAAATCAATTCTGCTAAACACACGGTCATGTTGCTGTGCAGCTTTACAAAAACCACGGAAGCTGATATGATTTGATATTCCACTTGCTTCAGTCAGGGCTGACTTTTTGTTATGATAGTTCAAAATGAACTGAGTTAATCTTTTGATATCTTTGGTTTGAGTAAAGAGAAGTTTTTTGTCATGGGTTTGGCTGATATTTATTGACATTTAAAAGAAGAGCAAATAGCTGCACTTTAGGTTGCTGTTGTCATTAGGAGGATTGATCCCATGTTTTTTTTATCTCCACAGGTGATCTCCAGCAGGGGACCAACAGCTCCCTTTAAAGTTTATGGAAACCTGACCTCCCATTGGCGGAGAAGGTGAGTCGGAGCTCATTCTTCCAAAATGTCCTGCTTGTTGGAAACCTTGTTTAGGCTGATACTTTTAAAGACATGAGACGAAAAAAGTCAATTTCAGTTTGGAAATTAACCTCTTTTGAAACCATTCCTGTAATGTATCAAGTTAAACACACCACTTGTAAGGAATTAATGGCTCTTTGTCATTGGTGTTAATATTTAATGAGAGTGTCTCAGTGTACAAAGGGCCAACTGGAGGACAGGTGATTTTTCTTGCTCACCTGGTTTTCATGTTATATTACAGTGCACAAGTTGTTCTCCTACGTTGTACACTTACAATGTGTATAAGTGAACAATCTGTTCATCATTACATATTGTATATTTATTTATTCCAGCATTCTCACTTCCAATGTACTCTGTGGTGTACTGTACATCATATGGAAGGTACAAAATATGTATTTAACCCATTATTGATATATTTCTATTTAATACATATTGGTATTCCTACTGGCACAAAATTCACACTAGAGGTCAGTAACAATGCAAGAAAGCCTCACATCCAAGAAATCAATACAAAATATTTCAAGATCTTAGTATAATTGGGGAATGATACAAGTTAAGGTATTGAACATGACTGCTGACTTTTGTTCAGTTTTTAAGATGTCTTCAAATCTTGGGGGTTTCTGTGACCCATTTCTGTACACTTTGATCTTTGTTTCCTTCTGTAGATTTCGAATTGAGTTTAAGTTTGCTATCCAACTAGACCATTCTGGCAATTGGTAAAACGAATAAATGCATTTTAATGTCTCATTTAAATAATTCACTCATAAGCTTCTGATTTTGTTTGGTTTTCTTTATTTATCAGTATCTCAACTAGCTTTTACCACAGCAGTAGAATTAGGAGGCTGTGTTGGTCAGTACAGGCACATTATTTTATTAATTAGGAGGCTCATCAGGACACTGTGGCCTCATTCAGGCTTCTCCGGGGAGTCTTTTTACTTTGTATTGGGAGTAAAAAGCTGGGTCAGAGAAATACAGTGGGTATTTAACTTGATATATACAGTGCAGTGATACGTTCTGTGGGATCAAGGGGGAGAGTGCTGTATGTTCATGAACATTTAACTAGAATCGCCTATTTTCATTTAGGTTATTTTTTTCTTCATAAGTCGTCTACTGTTGTGCTGCAGTAGCAAAACATCTCTAAAACTGTTTAATGCTGAAATATTAAGGAAGAAGCATGTTAATGATGGTATCGGGGCTGATACCACTCTTATGTACTGTATTGATATTTGTTAAAGTAACCGATACTGGAATAATTTCACAGAACATTTTTATTTTTCACTTGAAATTTAGGTTTTGTGGTCATTGTTAATGAGTCAGTTTTCTATTGGTTCGAAAAAAGTAGTACCGTTTCCTCCCTACTCTTCGCAACTAGTTTAATTTTGGGGGAACATGGGAAAAATGTACGGTTTCTGCTGCATTTCAACACTGAACTTAACTATTCAAGCTTTTTTTTTTTTTACATCTGCTGGTGCCAGATTGGGGAGATGTTAAAGAGTTTTCACAGCCTCAGGTTTTTTTCCACTTTCAATATGCTTTTTATCACACATGTAAACTTTTTATCCCATTGTTATTTTCCGTCCATCGAAAGTTAAAGAAAACTAAGTGTTTGAATGATGATTATATATAAATATACTTGATCATGCAAAGCATCTTTGCTTTAAACGGAGACAGATAAAAGTTGCAATGCATATTTAATGTGCAGCTGTTTTTCATGTTTTTATGTGTTTAAGTCTGTTCAGGGTTTGGTAATTTTTATTTAAGAGCAGAATCCTTCTGCCTTTAAGTAGTCAAATTTAGACTCTCCAATAAAGTAAGACATAATGATGCAGCTGCAAGATGGTAGTCTTGAGTTTTGCATCTCAAATCTGAATTAAATCTTAGTTTTTTAGTCTCCAGCAAGGTCCCTGACAACAAGACACTCTGGGTGTTACTCAGCGTAAATGGTCTTTCAAGTTAGATGCCAGTACTCAATCAGCATAATTTTGACATGATTACAGTCTCAAAATATCATACTAAAACTAAGGCTGTTACTAAAATGAAAATGGTTTAAACTTGTTTTATCATATAAATTCAAATCATTTCAATGAGTATTTCCACCTATTTTTTGTTCGATATGTCAGAAGTCACTATTAATTTCATATGGTCTACATTGCTGAAATGCAAATGGAGACAAGCATAATATTGTCTAAGACTTATCAGTTGCTTTTAGAAGAGTAAACACCACTGTTAAAAAGTTTTTGGGATATAAAATAAAGTAAACCATTAAAAATGATTTCAAAACTTCTTCCACATGTAATGTGGCATAACTCCTCTACAGTTCACCAAACAAATCGGTTTGGGGAAATATATAAAAAACACAAGTGACAACTGTTTAGTTGCATAACTGTGCACACCTTCAAACTAATATTTTGCTGAAGGATGTTTTTTAATCATCTTCCATCTTATAGTTTTGAATTTATTTCGTCATCAATTATGGTGAACGAGATAAAAAAGCTCTGCTCTCTAAGTTAGGTATTGTTGTGATTTTCTCATTTGCACCGTTTATCTAAAGACGTTTCTAGAGAAGTTATAATCTGATCACTTTTATCTTATTTTTCAAAGGCATTAGTCTGGAGAAAAAATCCACAATATTATGCGGTTATATTTAATAAATTAGAATATTCTCATCAATGAAGCACGTTTGTCAGATAAAAAGTACTCTTGACAATAGAAATAAAGCATATTAAACTTTTTTTAACTGAATTTCTCTGTTAAAATGTTGTTTTATTGGCCAGAGGTAATATGCTAATCGTCTGAGAAATCAAATGTTTTGTTTTCATTTTCTCTAAGCACAAAATCATCATAATTAACAAAAAAAATTGGCTTGAAAGCATCTGTCTCTTTCATTTACTCTCCACCCTATTTTTCTCCAGTGTCAATTCTCCTCCATGCAAACTTCCCTAAACTTTGGTTCACCTCCTCAGTATTAGTGGGGTCTTTGATCTTGAAATTATATTTTCATTAACATGAGGATACCATTGTCTGTCTACACTTGGGTTGAACCTCACCACCAAACATTAGTTCTCTTAATTCTGAAATTACACTAAGATTGAGCCCTCTTAATTCCTTCATTTTTTATCCCTATTTTTTCCACAAGATTCTGGAGTAAATTATTCATATTCGAGAGATGGCCAAGGCATCCAGGCAGTCTCTGTATCCTCATAGCTCATCATAGCTCAAAATAAAAATGTTCAATTACACTAAAATTTGATTCCCACTAAAGAGCCTTATAATCATTGAAACTGGGCCTATAATTTCCTCTGGAAATAATTTTCCACTGGAAAATTCAGTCAGTTAGGACATTCAGAGCAACCAACAGCTCCATCTTTGGTGTGCATTATTACATTTCCTTATGCTAACTCAGTTTGCTCTCGATTATATTTCATTCTCTTTTGTCATTGTACCTAAGGCTTGTTAGGTTTTTTTCTCTAAATGTATTCTTGCTGACGCTGATCTTCCTCCTTCACCACATTAACAGAAGCAGGGTGTGCCACTGCATTAACTTTCCCCCTGACACAAATCACAAAGATTTTGATTAATCTCTGCAACAATTTGCTTACTTTTAAAATGAGCTTTGATTTGGTGAAAATATTTAAGTTTTAAGCTCCGCCTGAAAAGTGCTGTGCTCTTAGAATTTACAGGTAAAAGAGACAACATTGTAAAGAAGATTGTTTGGTAATTAGTTGGGGTTTTTTTTCAATTTAAGATCCTTGCTCTCTTTTTTGCAACAGTTATATGTATGTCATAGTGAGTTGGACTTGTTAACTTTTGTAGAGACATTCATCGTCTCTATAATTTGATAGCAAATCACGCAGATGATTCCATCATTGTTCCTATGCCTACATGGGGAGTACTGTACATCGGTGGCAACACTAAAAGAATACAATAAAAAATACTCTTATGCAATATAATAATCTGTCTCAAACAAACAGCCAGTCTCAAAAACTATCCCTTTGGTACTGAGACATACAAGTCTGGAGGAATCAAATGGGGCACAGACTTACTTTACACCTTTTCAAACTGTTTCCACTTCTTACAGTGATCTGAATGTCCAACCAGCTGGTTCATCAATTAATACATAGATCTATGTGTATCAATTTTCTCTGTACTAGTGTTACACATTAGTAATGTGAATCGGAATGTCCTGTACTCTATTCTTTCTTAGTACAAAGCATACCAAATCAAAGTACACAGTAGGAGTTGGCTTGCTTAACATCGGATTATCATTGACATTGTCATTTTGTGATCATGTTTGCATGTTAGTTGAGCTAGTAATATGTCTTGAAGGAGAAATGAATGATTAGGAATACTAAATATTGTCACAATAGTTATATACCCTCACAGCCTCAGTTGCCTAACAACATACTGAGATCCCCAGATATCACAGAAAAAAAGTTAATTGTGACTTCAATAAACATTGCTGTGGAGTATTAGTATGAAACTTACTTTGTTATCTGTGCCTGGCTATTATCATGGTTCATGCCTTCTAACACGAATGGAAGGGAGGACAAACAGAACAGAAGGAAAACATATGCATATACGCTATGTATATGCAAAGGAAGTGAAATCACAGAACAATAATACTAATGAGATAAATAAAGTAAAACAGAACTAACACAGGGGAAAGTGATCAGAAAATGATTAATAAAAGATAGGGAAACAAAAATTAAACGAAAAATAGAAACATTTAAGGTTAATAACAAAAAATAATACTACCCTCAAAAACATTTTATTCTTAAGTTCTGTGAAGATTTCTGCTGTCAGTCAGTGACTCTGTATGGTACTGGAAAACAGCATATGTGCATATAATTTGTTTATAAAGCCACTGAAACTACAACAAATTGATGGAATGTTTCTGTTGCTCTCCAACTTCAACCTAAATAAAACTTGTCATCAATCAAAGCGTGGTGTCTATTGGTAGAATATAAAGTCGAAGAAAAAAACATCACAAAGTTTGGCTGATAGAACAGTAGCTCAAAGGAAGGGAAAAAAAACAACTACTTGCTCCCAAAGTGTGAAACAGAACAGAGAAAGAGAAAAATAACAAACAAATATGCTTTAGGTTAAACATGTTTGATACTAAGGTCTATGGAGTGTTTTGTACTTTACATGTGATTAGCATCCATGATGGATAAACTGCTATTTCAACAAAATAATATGTGCAAACCTAACATCCCATTAAAAATGTTTCATACCACTTACAGGGATTCACTTCCTATGCTCTGAATCAAGAAACAGCTGCACTTGGTTATCATTAAGGTTTTGCCATAACTGAGCTTCTAGAGTCATAAGCGGTTCAAATTGTAAATTCAATCTAAACACACAGTGAACACCATAAGTAACAATTAGTAGTAGTAGTAGCAGTAGGCAGACATTGGATTATGTGTCCATGTCTATCTTTACCTCTTGTTTCACTTTCCTTTCTGAAATGGATGTTGAGGTTATTCCCTGAGATGCAGTTTCTCTGGCCAATGTGACACAGATAGAAGTGGATGGCTGAAATTTCACTGGTATTCGTTTCTCTGCTTGTTCTTTTTACATTTGAGGTGGTAGCAATCTATTCCTCATTTTTCTTCTTTGGTCATTGATTTTATTTTTTTCCAGTGTGCAGTCTGAGGTAACTTCCTCTCTTTGATCCAGATGAGCGTCTTTTTTATATACTTTTTGCACAAGCATTGAAACATGGTTCTGGAGGAATGGTGGGGCGTCTTAAAGAGTTTTTTGGGGATCCAGTTGTCCTCAATCCTCCTAACATGTCAATGTAATCACTTTTGGGAGAGTACAATGTAAATGGCCGTTGAGCCAGTTCTGCTGCATACCTTGTACTTAAAAGTAAGACAGGGCAAGAACCTCAGTCATCAGATGTGGAAACTGTTGAGCTTTCAACATTACAATGAACACATGAATGATTGATTCTGAAAAGTTCACAGCGTGCACATTTAATTTGATTAGATTTGCATGTGTGGAGTGTCTCCCTGCAAGTTTTCTACAACCATGGAAGATTCTGAATCAGGCTAAAGTGTGAATATGAGAATAAATTAATACTGGATTTTTAAAGTGCTTTGAGTGTCTTAAAAAGTGCCTTATAAATTCAATCCATTATTATTATTATTTATTATTATTTATTATTATTATTATTATTATTATTATTATTATTATTATTATTATTATTATTATTATTATTATTATTATCTTCCCACGAATCCTATTGCATTAGTTCACTAGTTATTATTCACTTTACCATAAAGCATAACTATAACTTCTATAATAACTTCTTATTTCTTTGTCAATTCCATTAGAATAAAAATTACTTCATTACCCAAAATTCCAATGTTGCAAGTAATCTTCAAATAAAAGCATATCTTGACCCTCCTTTTGCTATGATGTTAGTTATCAGTAGTAAACAAATGGCACCAGGATTTAAATATACATTTAAGATTTTAAGCCCACAAAAGTCAGCAGTTTGTTTAATGTATTTTCAGATGTAAATCCTTTCTAATTTAGACAGTCTTCATCATCTCTTGCTCTACAGATGTATACACACATTCAGAGCTTAGTTATTAATGCACCCAAATCAGTATTCAAAGGAGCATTAGGCGGTTAAAAGATGAAAAGGCAGAACATTCGAAGAGCAACACGATTAATTGTTTCTTTGCCTTCTTTCTCTTCCCCTCCTTTGCTCCCTTTGTCATCTCGCACATAAGGAGAAACTGGACCAAAACTGCCTTCTATTGTTTCTGCTCCATCGCTTCAGTTCATTCCTCTATCACAAGCAATGACAATATGTCTGTCTCCTTCTCCTCTGTTCCACTGTGTCTCTCCTGTCCATCGCTCTCCGCCCTCCCCTTGCTGTTTTTTTCCCCCCACTTTCTTCACCACACTGTCACCAGGAAGCTTGTGGCAAGAGCCTTGACAGTTACATAACCACTGCAGCAGCACGGGGATTCTGCTTTAAATGACAGCACAGTTTGCAGTGGGGGGTAGTGTTTAAACGTGCTGCCTGTTGTGATATTTAGGTCTCTGATCAACAATTGTCTTTAAATGGTTTGAGAGAGGCAGTATGTATTTTCTGGTTATTGTAACTTCAGCTATGATTCATATCAGGTACTGTATTTTGTATTTTGATTGTAGTCAATAAAATGCTGGTATTAGCTAAAATAGTGCCACACAATTTCAGGCAGTGAAAATCCTTTGCTTCGGTGTGGTGATTACTGAAGCTAAACTATAAGTTCAGTAAGGGTATCGTCATCATTGTGTTTGTAGTGTTTTTTATTTTTTTAGTATCCTTGCATTTTAAAGTGTAATAACTGTGTCTTTCTGAGATTAAACTGTGATCTAATAATGATACTAAGGTTTGAAGAGAAATGCAACAGTTTTTAAGGCGGATTGCCTAAGTGCTGAGCCTGCATGGAAGACAGTATGCTTAAAATCAGCTCTCTTTACCATATTGACTATGTAAAATGACAAAAAAATGTTTTATCAATTATTCCAAAATATAAAACAATGGCTTAGCCTAGATATAGGAGAGTGTCTTTTCCTTTTGCCCTCAGGTATCCACAGGGATTGTCAGAGGTGTTGCAACACTTAAAGCCAGTCTAGAACAGCCTATTCTCCCCTCTTTTAAAGCTTGGCTGTATATAATAGCCTGCTGTAAGCCTTTGTGCACATAGGTTCCCTTGATTGTACATTTTTATTGCCATTGCCATGTTTTTCACTATTAAAACTGATTTGAGCTGTGATGGAGATGATTAAATATCTAATATACTTAATAAAAGATGTTCGTTTTAGCTGTATTACATTAACTTAGATGTAACTCTAACTTTTCTTCATTTTCTGTTAGCTGTGGGTCAGAGTACTACCATACCAGACAACGCCAAACATTGTGTCCTCCTTCCCTGCTATACACTATAGCAAAAGTACAGAGTGTACCCAAGATGTTATTCCTGTGTGTAGTGTATTGACTAGCTGTGAGTGCTGTTATCTGACTTATTGTTTATAACAAAGAAACCAACACATAAGAACAAGATGATTTTCTGTCAGGTAATTTTTATTAAATTTTCCTTCTGAACAAAATATTTATATTCAGTGAGAACTCAAGTGCTCTTGGGGGCCCCCTGCTGATCTGAGAGCCCTGAGCAACAGCTCAGCTCTTCTTTTTTTCTTGTGCCAGTTCTCTCTGCTCTTTAAAAACCATGAGCATGACTTGGGAAATTCTTTATGCTGTATCTCTGTATCGTTTTCAATTCAATTAAAAAATACTTTATTGATCCCAGAGGGAAATTAAGTGTTGTTGTACCTCATTGCTAATTCATTTTTCAAGGATTTGTTGTAGACCATGATGGTTGTGGGGAGAAAGGATTTCCTTTAGCAGTCTGTGATGCAGCGAAACCAGAACAGAACCAGCCTTCTTGATCAGGTTGTTGAGTCGTTTTAAGTCCCTGGCTCTGATGCTGCTACCTCAACAGATGATGGACGAAAAGATGACACTCTCCACCACAGACTTGTAGAAGATTTGCAGCATCTTGCTGCAAACACTGAAGGACCTCAGATTCCTCAAAAAGTACAGTCGCTCTGTCCCTTTTTGTAGACGGCTTCACTATTGGTTCTCCAGTCCAGTCTGATTATTGTTATTATTGAAGATTATTGTTTCCACACCATGCCACAAAGTGGTCCACCAGCTGTCTTTAGTCAGCTTCTTCTCCATCTCTGATACAATCCGACAACTGCAGAGTCCTCTGAGTATTTCTGCAGATGACAGGTTTCCGTCTTATACTGGAAGTCTGAGGTGTAAAGAGTGAAACGGAATGGTCAGAGTACAGTCCCTTGTGGTGCTCCTGTGCCGCTGACCAGCTGCTTTGACACACAATCCTTCAGTCTCAGGAATTGTGTTAAATGTTAAATGCACTGGAGAAATCAAAGAACATGATTCTCACAGTGCTGCCTACTTTCTCCTCTATTGTTTTTTTTTTTCACTGATTACCTGACTTCTCAGTGTTTTGCCGCATTCTGTGGTTAATACAAGACTTTTTTTTTTTTACAAGTGCTTTTAATGATTAATAATTTTTTTAGGATTTGGGGTCTTAACCATCAAATTTTAAACAGTAATGTGAGTAAGTTTACCTATCTGTTTTGTTAATATCCATCCACCCATTTTGTACCAACTCAATCCCTATAGAATTACTGCAGGATATGTATGTATCTCCAGTGGTCAGGGGACGAGAGGCAGGGAATATTCTGGGAAAATCATTATGCCATTACAGATTATATTTCATTATGTTTAATGGCTGTCTGGGCTAGGAGTTGATTGCAAAAGACATTTTAAACTCACTGGATTATTTTTTTCTAGTAAAATAAAGAAAAAAAACAAGGCGTAAAAGAGATACACAACAATGGCCAATACATTTTGCATGCATGAAAACCTGTACATGCATAGAAAAAATGTGCAAACCACACACAGAAAGTATCCCAGTGGGATTCAAAGCAGGGATTTTCTTGGCATAAGAGAACCGCTCAAAGAATTACGCCGCTATGCTCAGTGTTGGGAGTAATGCATTACAAAAGTAATTAGTTACAGGAATATATTACTTTTTTCAGTAACTGAGTAATGTAATGCATTACTTACAAAATATACAGCAATATATTACTAGTTACAATGTCAGTAACTCAAGTTACATTTGCGTTTTAAAAAAATTCCGGCCAACTAATGAAATGAAATCAAGTTGGATACGATAGAACAAGATCCACTTCCTGTTGCTCAAAACTAAAACATCAGAGAATCAGAACGGCTGAGGAAAAGATCGACTGTACATTTAAACATTATTCACACTGTTTTCCTAACCATCTGCTGTAAGACTTCAGACATCTAATCTTTGTCAACCATCTTTGTGATGAGCACTTTCAGCACCTTCTTTTGATTAGATTTAACAAACATTACCATGAAATAGAAGGCATGCAAAGGAGCTAGAGACTTAATTTTAATAAAATCGTGTTTAAAATACAGTATTTGTGGTGTGACACTTGTGTAAAATGTACATTGAAGTTACAGTGGTTAGAAGTCGTGTTAGATATTTAAGATGTTTTGCCAAAAGTAACTTAAAGTAGTGTAACTCAGTTACATTTTTAAGACAGTAATATGTAATGCAAACATATTACATTTTTGACATTGTAACTAGTAATGTGAAATATATTACAATTTCTTTGTTACTTGCCCAACACTGGCTATGCTGTCCAGTTTTCAGTGTAATTCTTTGTGTAGTTGATGCACAATAACTTTTTCTGAAACCCCAACTTCCATCATGTACTTACATTAGATAGTCCAGTCAAAGTGCACATGAGAAGCTGTAGTGTTGATCAAACCAATCACATGGGAGGTAGGAGTGCCTAACCATTCACCTCTTTGTTAGAGGATAGTGTTGATGAAGACATTTTCCATGACAGAGGTCTTTTGGTTATTTATGCCTCATTGTCAAGGAATCCCTGTGTGTCCTGTTGTTCAGGGAGAAATCTCACACTGCGATGACTCACTTCAAACCCACATATTGATTTAAAAATGGGAGAGGCGTAAAACAGTCCTCCCTATGTCATGATCCTTGGATATTAGTGTTTTTAGCTTTATTGCCTGGGTTTGGGTCTCCGTTCAGTTCTCACATTTGGATCATGGTTCTATGATTTGAGTTCTGCTTGGTGTTACAGTATATCTTTTCTGTGTTTATTACTCCTTCCAGTCTTACTCTTAGGTTTTTGAACTCAATTTTTTATTGTTCTTTTGTGTTCATTCTTTAGACTTTATTCTTTATTTGATCCTCTGCTTTTTCCTCCTACTTTTGAATTTTATATTTATTCCTTTCTGAAGTACTATTCTCTGTGCTTTTAAACTTTATTTTCCTTGTCTGTTTTGTTATGCTATTCTACCTCTTTCCAGCTGCTAATTACCTCTGCCTCTTCTCTCCCTCCTACCTGAATTTGATAACCTTGATTAAGTTTTTCATGAGTTTCTCTGTGATCTCTCACTTTTCCCTCAGTATTTAAGTAGTCCTCCTTCTGTCGTTCTCCACCAGATTTTCCATCTTTCTTCCTTCTAATCCTTGACCCTGTAACTCCTGCATGTTCTACCTCTGCTCATATTGTAATTTTACCTTTTTCATTATCATTATTAAATCGATTTTCATCAAGATATGTCTGTGCATAGTTCTTATCCTTACACCATGAAACCCTACTGCAGGAGTAGTCCTCATTTTGAAGCAAACAGCACTACTGGAGGCGTATAAATAGCTGAGTCATTCCGTGTTTGTCTGTTTGAAGTGATGACCCACACAGTAGCCTTCACAGGCAAAGGCCATCATCTCTGAATATTGCAATACATAGCTGCTAAAATCTGAATGAAGTGTGGATTTGTTTATCAATGATATAATACTGTGTCAAATATTAAATAGTTCACACTTATTTAAAATGACATCCTGATTCCAGGGGTTATAAAAAAATGGTCTATTCTTTGATCACAGCAGGACTATTCAGAAAAAAAGGTGAAGCACTATCTCACCTGCATAACTCCTCGATATCAAGCTAGCAGGCAAGCCTTCAAATGACAGATTTTCTACAATCTGAGAAAAGTCTTTATAAAATACAATACTTTTTGTAGCATGTTAATGACATTTTACCGAGAAAGGCAAACCCTTTCTTATCATTTTGTTCAATATGGGCTGTCAGGATTTTAGTATTTTGTTTCTATCCTTCTGTATTTATTGAAATTGACTTAAATTAAAAGTAATAAAAATACAATCTTAGCTCAGTCCTGTCTAAGATGATAAAACATCTTGCGGAACTCAGTTCAGCATAAAAAATAAAAATATTATTCAAATGAGAAAAGGAGATGGATTTTTGATGATGGCTGTTTAAGACAGCTGTGGCTCTCTGGGAAGAATAGTTGCCTTGCAATTAGAAAGTAGTGGGTTTGCTTCTATAGCTTTGTTTGGACTCATGTCCAAGTGTTTTGAGGAAAGTATTAAACTGGATTTCTGGATCAGTGTATAACTTTATGGAGTCCGGGGAATATGACACATACTGTAAAAAGTAGGGATGTCCGATATTATCGGCCTGAAGTCATTATCGGCCGATATTGGCATTAAAATGTAATATCGGAAATTATCGCTATCGGTTTTTATTTTTTTAATAAGATGAGTTTTTCACACCATACACATATTATATATCAAACTCTTCAGCTACTTCTTTTCTATCTCAGAATGTAAAAAAATGACAGATTTGAGGTTTAGTTTTTGAGATATTATTTGTTTGAGACAACTTTCAATATATCAAAAGGTAGGCTAATTATTGGCCCTGCTTAAATGTTTGCTGGTTTTGTATTTTTTATTCTTGTTTCAGTTGTTTCCACTTTACCTCAATGCTATAAAAGTATAATGTTGTTTACATTTTCTAAAATTAGAAAAAAAAATTCTGAGTGGTGAGCCTTTGTCAGTATTCTCTGTGTGAGAAAATGTTCCAGCTACTAAAAATGGCACCTTTTTCAATTGTCTAACTAAAATTTTAGTACTTATTAAATTTTCTAAATGTTTAACGGTTAAGTATGCATGATACAAGATATTTCATTGTGGTTACCTAAAAGGGTTTAGTATGTTTTGTTTTTATGAGGGAGGGTCCCCACATATCAGTATCAGTTTATATCGTTATCGGAACTTATGAGTTAGGCTATATCGGTATATTGGATATCGTTAAAAAAGCCAATATTGAACATCCCTAGTAAAAAGCGCTTTGACTGGAAAGTATGACTGGAAAAGATTTATTATATCTTTAGTCTATATATCATCTGTAGTCATCCAACCTCAAGGTATTAAACATAAACCAGAAAAATGCCTTTGCGCTTATTATTACACCACCATACCATTATAACACATGGACTGCAATAAAATTAGCCACACAATTCAAATTCTGTATTAGAATCAGAAATTCTTTGATTCTGTAGTGTAATGTCTTTTGGTGAACAAATAGGTCATTTTATCATTATAAAACAAGTCAAGGTGCTACTCTTAATCCATTAACCCTTATTATATTACTACAAGCTCTTTGTTTTACATTGAAATTACTCCTAGATCAGTTCCTATCAGATTCTGTTTTTTTTGTTTGCTTGCTTGCTTTTTTTCGTGTTCCAACAGATTGTGAGAGGGGAATTAGAGTTAAAAGGGAGTTGTTCCTGTGCACTATAACCAGATATTTGCTGCAGTATTAGGAATTGTTGCAAATAAAACAACCTAATGCAATCAGTTGTTGTGCTTAATAGATATTTTCACTAATTGGCTTGATGAATTAAATTTGACTGTATTGAATTATGCAGAGAATAAAACTGAAATGTATAGAATTGAATCTGTGTATATTATTAGACTGAATGAGACTGATTTCATCATAGTTTTCTGGATATGATTTGGACCTATCTGTCTTGTTAAGTGTCTTGATGTTGACATTTGTTGTGAATCTGTGTGTTATATTAAAAAAAAGTTAATTGTAAAGTTCTGAAGTTAATTGTAGGTGTTACGTTCAAAGTTCTGAATAAATTTGTGCATTTTTAGTATTTTTGCTCATCAACACAACCTATATATTTTAGTTAATCATCAACAGTCTGTATGAACAAATGTTACCTGTCTGAAGTCAAATTATGGCTACTACTAAGATTTTTGCTTAACTGTTGATTCAATTGTTTTAGAATAATTGTGTTAACATTTTTAGTGTGGCAACCATATATCATAGACTGACTATAGCATACTTAAGGTAGATGTTTATAAGCACAAAAAGATTTTCCTGACAGTACTAAGGTACTCAGATTCGTGATCTGCATGTCAGTTTACATTTCAGTCTCTAAAGTCATACGCTAATGGGCAGTTTAGAGAGCTAACAGTGTTCCATATGCAGCCAACAAAAACAACAAAACCAGCATCTGGCTTTAGGTGTTTTCTCTTAGGTGCTCCTTAAATCTAGCCTTAGACTCACCGTGCATAGTTGCCTCCTTCTTGGTGCATCCTTATAAAATAGGGTCATCCAGCAGTTCACTGTGAGAGATGGACAGCTGACACAACGTGCAAAGCCCTGCCTTCTTGCTCTTGTCTACAATGTTGGACACATGACTAGCTCTATGACACCCCCAAACTGTTTACAATGTGTGTGTGTTTGTGAGTGTGTCTCCATGTATGTGTATCTGTGAGGTCTGCACAAGGCAGTTCTGTCTCCTGGCAACATCTAGTAGCCGCCCTATTCTGCTAGGCACCATGAGATGAATCACGTCTTTGTACTGATGTGTTCAGCTGCCGTTCTGGTCCAATGGGCCTCTTCATTGCACTCAGGAACATCCTGGCTCCTTGTCCATGCCCACATGTCTTAAGTTTGAAGTAGCTTCTCTCAACCACACCTAATTATTTCTCCTGTCTACTTTCCTTTTGACTAATCCCCATCAATTGTCTTGCATACTCTTTTCTTCAGCCAATATCAGGGGGCACCAAGCTGTGTTTCTCAGAAACTATCAACAAATTTCATTTTGAATAAACATTATAATGGATATGAAAGGTCTACACGCCCTGATCAACGTGCCAAATTTTATGTGATGCAAAAAGTCAAATCGTTGCAAAACTTTTCCCCTTCATTGTAACATATATAAACGTGACATACAAATTCAACTTGTTGGTGTTGACAGATGCCTTCCCTAAGAACAATGCTTATATTTATTTAAAGGGGTTGCACACTTAATACAACCAGAGTTTTTATAGTTTCTAATCAGCTATATTTTCCATTCTAACATGTCTAGTTGTTTATTTATTTGAAACCTTTAAAAAGATAATAATATTTTACTATTACAGAGGGGTAAAAAATATTTAGTCAGCCATCAATTGTGTAAGTTTGTGTAATTTTCCTTATAGGTACACCTCAACTATGAGAGACAAAATCATAAAAAAAGTCCAGAAGATCACGTGGTCTGATATCTTAAGAGTGTGATTATGGTTATAAATAAATATTTGGTCAATGACAAAAGTTGATCTCAATACTTTGTTATCTACCCTTTGTTGGCAATGACAGAAGTCAAACGTTTTCTGTAAATCTTCACAAGGTTTTCACGCAATGTTGCTGGTATTTTGGCCCACTCCTTCTTGCAGACCTGAGTAACATCAGTAAATACAAAGAAAAGTTATATCATTAAACATTATGTTATATATATATATATATATATATATATATATATATATATATATATATATATATATATAATTATTTTATTTTTTTTATGTTTGTACTTTAAATTAAAGGCTTATCTTGATGCTTTTCAATCTTTTAAACATTTTATGACACTTTATAAAATTCATGGCTGAAACCTTTGGTTTAGTTTGTCAATAAAGCTTATTCTTATTTTATTTTTTTTCTACGTGTCCTGTCTAGCAGTTTGCCACTCAGAATTGGTGTCTGAGTACCAAGTTCAAGCCCAATAGATTTACTTTCCCAAGCAGAGTATTACATCTTTGCTGTAACACTCCACTTGATGTATATGTATTAAATAATCTTTATTAGTAATTACTGAGGGTTCAATTTCCTGAAGTCATGGACACGAAACCAAGAAAAGAAGGAAGAAAGGAAGAAGGTGAAGAAAAGAAACTGCACCAGCAGAGGCGCGAACTGACGACACAAGACAGGGAGGCAAACAAAGAACACAAGAAAACATCCCAGTCCTCCGTCTCTGCCGGATGGCAGAGAAGCGGTAAAACAAAACAAACAAAAACAACGAACTGAACAGAACAACACCAATAGTTCAGATCCAGTAATAAAAATAAAGAATTACACATTCACTACACACAAGCATGGATTAATAAACACAATACTAATGTTTCTGTTAAGCTCCTGGTAAAAGCTAACTAATGACAATAACCTCAACTCAAGATATGTCCGTCCACACCTATGTGTGTGTGCGAGCATGTAGGTCTGAATAAGGTTTCCCCATGCAAGTGATTGATAGCTGGTGTAAGGAACCGTCAATCCGTCCTACAGGAATCGACACAGACATGAAGGAGGCAGGAGACGCATGCATCCAGAGTCCCACAGATGCATCCCACGCATGCATCCTGCGGCTCCACAGAGCGCAGGAGCCGCAGGCGGACCAGCGCAGGGCCGATCACCCACCGAGAGAGGAACAGATGGAAGCCCCAGAGGAACACCAAGCAGCCGCAATGCTGGGGCTCTGAGAGATTGCAGGGATGAGCCCACGGGCTCCGCCGGAAACCGGCTTCGCCAGGGCGGGCCCGGAACAGGACCCGGAGGCCACGGGGATCAGGGGCACAAGACTTTTGTGTCCCGACCAGGGACCCGCCGAGACGGGTCCCCTGCCGCCGTCGCCGGGCAGGAGGCGCCTGCAGCCGATCGACGGACAATACACACCGCCGCCACCCCGGACCAATACCCACCGCCAACAATCCGGCCCCCCCCACACACCCACACGCCAGGGAGCCACAGTAAAGCCACAGCGGATGTACGCCCTCCCCAGGCCGCGCCCAGCCAGCACCTGGACATCCAGATCTACCAGCTTATTCTAATTCACAAGCCTTCAGGTCTATTCACCCCAATAGTCTTTTTTAAAGCGTTTTTCATTTCTGAGGACCAGGAGCAGAACCGAGGGGCCATTTTAAAAGCCACAGGTTTTTTTTGCACCTGTGTAAGTTTCCTGATCTCTCTGTAACAGATTTGCAGGGAGTCGTGGTTAAGACAGCTGATCGTAGTTTTATTATTGCTACTGTGACAAGGTACACAATGGGGGCCCAGGCAGGATTCGATCCCACAACTCCCGGGTGAGAGTCATGCGCGCTAACCAGTCAGCCAAAGGCATATCCCTGTGGCCAAGCAGCCAGGGCACATTATCAAACGGAGCCACAGTGACAGGACCTCCACACTGTCACACTACGTTTACTGTTTTAGTGTGTCAAGGATCGGTTCAAAACGGGACACAACCTTTACTTGAGCTACTGAAACATTCATCCGGAACAACTTACTCTGCTGCTCCTTTGCTGTGACATCTGACCGGGGTGAAGTTGCATCTTAGGGACTATCAAAAAAAATTCTGTTTCAGCTCAACTCATTTAATCCTTTTCGTGGTTTGAAAGGAGAGAGGGGTGGCTGAGAGAGCAGCGTGGGTCTGCGTTAATGATTCGTTTGGAATCAGTAATGATTGTTATATTAAGATAACCGATAGGCTATAATGAAAAAATGAGGGAAAACATTTTTTTTCAATAGAACTTTTTTATCGACCCCTTTTTTTCTATCGCACCATACGTCTATCAATCGATATATACTGCTATCGAATTATCTTCCAGCCCTACTTTGGATGCAACGGCGCATTATTTATCCTCCAAACACATCAAGTACAGTTTTTTACCAAAAAGTTCTATTTTGTTTTCATCTGATCATATGACATTCTCCCAAACCTCTTCCTGATCATCCAAATGCTCTCTAGCAAACTTCAGACGGGCCAGGCATATACTGGTTTAAGCAGGGAGACATGTCTGACACTGTAGGATTTGAGCTTAGTGTGTTACTGATGGTAGCCTTTGTTACTTTGGTCCCAGCTCTCTAAAGGTCATTCAGTAGGTCCCCCCCTGTAGTTCTGGGATATTTGCTCACCGTTATTGTGATCATTTTGACCCCATAGGGTGAGATCTTGCATGGAGCCTCAGTGGTCTTTTTTGTC
This sequence comes from Apricaphanius iberus, assembly GCA_028564705.1. Lineage (NCBI taxonomy): Eukaryota > Metazoa > Chordata > Actinopteri > Cyprinodontiformes > Aphaniidae > Apricaphanius > Apricaphanius iberus. The sequence continues at coordinate 1,524,518 of JAPXFQ010002528.1, read as the reverse complement.
TTTCATTTTCTGATAATTGTTTCCACAGTTGATTTCTTCACACTAAGCTGCTTACCTATTGCGGAGTCAGTCGTCCTAGCCTGGTGCAGGTCTACAATTTTTTTTCTGGTGTCCTTTGACTGCTCTTTGGTCTTTGCCATAGTGGAGTTTGGAGTGTGACTGTTTAAGGCTGTGAAGAGGTGTCTTTTATACTGATAACAAGTTCAAAAAGGTGCCATTAACACAGGTAACAAGTGGAGCACAGAGGAGCATCTTACAGAAGAAGTTACACGTTTATGAGAGCCAGAATTCTGGCTTGTTTGTAGGTGACCAAATACTTATTTTCCACCATTATTTGCAAATTAATTCTTTAAAAATCAGACCATGTGATTTTCTGGATTTTCTCATAGTTGAGGTATACCTATGATGAAAATTATAGGCCTATTTTATCTTTTTAGTTGGGCTGACTAAATACTTTTTCCCCACTTGCATTTTCCTGTATATACTTTTTATTAAAGACAGAAAACTAAATTGTTTATCATGGTCTCACAGGTTTACAGATTTTTATATCCTTTAAAATCGGATGCTTTTCTTGACACCTTTTTTACCCTGCCAAAGACGTAATGTTTTCTACAAGCTTTTTTTTTTTTTCTCTGCTTGTCTAAACATAACTCAAAAAGTTGTTGGCAAATTTTGATTTAATTGTCAGGAAATGTCCATTTTAAAATTTAGGGGGCAAACAGAAAACCACCATTACAGAAAAGTGATTTCCGTAAATTACCACTCAACTAACTGTGATATCAGTCCGAATCTGGCTGCTAAAATTATATTTTCATGGTGGCGGAATTAAAACATTTAGAAACATAGAAGGCATTGGGTGGGGGACACTGAGCTGCTTTGGTGGAGGTCTGCGCTCGTCTAGTTCTTCTCTAGTTCTTCATGTAATATTGTGATTTAACCTGTAACTTGAATTGTTTAAAAAGATCATCTAATAGTACTATCTTTTTAACTTGCTTTTGTCTAACCAGACAGAAGACAGTTAGCTTGGTAATGTACAGGTGTAAAGTTAGTTCATCTCACTTAAATCTTCTTACTCTAACAAGCTTACATGTTGTATTAAGGTTCCATTCAGTTCTTCAAATGGCTTCTGAGCATTAGACTTTTTCACTGCAAAACATTTACCCCACCAAGATCAAAGGCTGTATGCATATCTCTTATCAAAACGTTTTTTTTTGTTTTTTTGGGGGGGGGGGTCTGCACTTGCTGTACTGTGTTTGTTCCATTGCAGGTTTTTAAATAATTTTTAGATAGCATGTTTTTTTTACGTCAGCAAGACAGATTTTAAAATTTAACGCCAGCCCTGATGCAGTTTCAACCCGACATTTCTTCTCTTCCTGCGTTAGTTGTCCCATCAGCTTCTTTGGTCCTTTTCATGATAAACTCCCTCCCCCCTCTAAAGCTATTCCAATGACACACTGCGGGATTATCCCTCAGCCTCTGAGATGTGCTGGTCTGGTCAGACTTAAAGTCCGTTCTAGGTTTGCTTTGGCCGCAAAGGCTGAAGCTGGGTTAAAAAAATCCCTATCAGATTAGTTAGAATTTCAACTCTAAATTAAATAGTTGGATTGCCAGTTTTTATATTCTTAAGGAAGTTGCTTGAGGACTTTATTCTCTTTTTAATAATGGAGCCAACAGTGGTAAGTAAATCTGTTGAATAAAGACTAGTTGTGGTCAAATGTGCAAAGGTTGGATTTGTTAGCAGATAAATCTTCTATGTTTCTAACATTCACACAGCCTCTGCAATAACAAAGGCTCTTAGCACATTTACAACATTTAAGATTACAAAAAGGATCACTTTGTCAGCAAGGATTTTGGACAGTGGCTGGATTGTTAGAAGTATCCAAATGCTTCATGTACAGAAAGCTGTTATTTAAATATTTCATACCTGGGTTAAATCTAAAAAAAATTATAGCTCACAATGCACTACTAAGCAGTATTCTGTTTTTTACCATGACTCCTTCATTTACCAGTAAATGTCTAGGGGAATTGGAGATGTTTTCACACTCTTTGAGGTGTATTGACCTCAATAAGAGTAGAATAAACCCCTCTGTCTCTCGGGTCACACAGCAACCTCCCACGATAGACAAAAAACTTTACTTCTCAATGAAGTATTTTTCTCTTGCTGTCTAGTTTGATAAGCCTAGGCCACACTGTGCTTAAACAGCAAGCTAGTGGTTCTCACTTTACACATTCTCACTAACAGTAAAGTGGTATAGACAAAACCAGAAATGTATTTGTTTGTTGTTGGAAGCAACATCAAAGATTAAAATTGTTCAAAAATTATTTCCAAACATCAGCATTGCGCTTGTAGATTGAGTGAATTTTAGTCAATCCGAAGCTTTTGTTTGGACTCAGGCTTTGTGCCAGACCCTAAATGGCTTTGATGTTAATAGGTATTGTTGTCACGAATGCTGGAGCTTATTGGATGCCTTGGCTGATGGACAAGAAGATGAACCAGTGATGGCAGCCAGGATTAAGAACTGAGACTTTGCGCCTGCTTAACTTTGTCGCTGCATGTGGCTGTATTGCATCATATTTTTGGCAGACAAATTTGTTGGCTCGCCCTTTCTCCCTCACTGTTAGAGAACTGCAACAAAGAGTGGCAACTTGGGGGTCACAAAAACTCCATAACAACCATTAGATACCATCTATATGCTAATTGGTTTGTTAGGAATGGCTCCTGAAAAAAAACGTTTCCTCTGTCTTGCAATCAAAAATGTAAACCTGTGGATTTTAATGAACTACATTCAGACATTAACTGAAATGTGCTCTCTTCAGATAAGACTAAGACTGTGCTTTTTGCAACAAAAGATAAACATAGGAAATGTACGTTATGGCCACTATTATGCATGTTATAGGATCTGTGATGCTGTGGCCATGGTTCTATTTTAAAGGCCGTGAATGACTTTTTGAAGTTCATGGCATCATGCACTGAAATCTAGGAAACTGTACCAGTGAACTTAAAAACCCAACCCATTCTTGGGTCTTTCAGTAGAATTTGATTCAAATCAAACTTCCTTCAGCAATATTTCAGCTCTCAGATATAATTGCATTTTGACAGAGGATTATTGACTGACAATTGAAAGAGATTGTCCAAAGAAGAATGGTCCAAAATGTCTCTCTCTGTATGCTTCAGCCTTGTGAAATATTATATATTAGTTGGTGTTCGATTGGCAAAAGAGCGTTGTACAAAGTATTTACCCCTACCTCCAGTAAATGGTTGTTCTTAAATTAAAAGTTCGGGTTTTCTAAAACGTTGGTGGGAATTTATGCAACAGCAATAAATAAACAAATTTATTCTGAGGCTTATTTTAAGCGGTTTTACACATTTCTACTAGGGGTGCCAACAAATTCGCCTGTCTGTTAATGAGGATAAGTGAGAAAGAAATTTAGCTTAAATGCATAAGACTATATTAATGCAGAATACTGGGTCTTGAATAACCATTTTACAAACTATTTTGATAACATTTCTTGAAAAATAATTCTTAACATTATCTTTTTAAAAGTTTAATTTTGTAGTTTTAATTTTCAAAACATATTTAAAAAATATTTATTTGAAATATATATTTTGCGCTGCATTGCTAATTACTATGAATTTAGCCTATTTATGTTGGCTGTTTACAATGTTAAGTCAGATTCAATCATAAGTGATGTGGAGGTAAGAAATATTTCTTACCAAACCTTTTACCTGCACTGATGTTCTTATGATACACAATGTTCCTGAAAATACAGAGATATAATCTAAGCTAATAGTAGTGCAAGCAGAACAAGGAAAGAGATGAAAGAGCTTCTCAGAAAGTCCTAAAAATCCTTTACTGGTACTTCCACGGCAACTGAATGGGTCAAATTGGTTCTGATTCATACTGCCACAGTATAACCTCAGAGTCATGAAAAGCTATGCCGGTGATTTGAACCAGTCCAGAGGGCCCTCTTGATGAAAGCCAGTGAAGAAAAGCCATGGACGATTAGAGGCTCACTGGCTGGTGTGAGTGCTAGTGATAGTAACCAAGGGCATGATAAAAACATAGCTCGGCTAAATCACTGTTCTGTTGAAAAGCCCCACTTTAGGTGGACTTTAATGCCTGCTCTAGTGGTGTAACTTAAAACAAACAGAAATGGATGAAAAATTTACCCATTTGATGTTCTGAGCCTGCGGAAAAATACCGAGCATATTTCATAAGTTTCAACTCAATATACTTTCCCCTTTGTGATCACACTGTAATTTCCATCTTAATTCTTCTTACAGGGACAATTATGTTGTCATTTGTACACAAAGGAGGTTTGGTTGAAATGAGCCAAGCAGGGAAAGCAGTTTTTCGTGACTCACTCCAGGGATGAATGATGCCAGTATTTATTTGTTTGTTTATTTATTTATTTATTTATTTCAAAAAAGAAGAAGTTTGGAGGATGAAGCAAAATATTTTTGGGTGCTCTGTAAAGTACTTACTAAGACTTGTGATCTACATAGAACAAAAATATGAACACAGTACTTTTGTTTTTGATCCAATTTTTCATGAGCTGAAATCAAAGATTGAAAACATTTTCTATATACACGTAAATCTTCTCTTGAATGTTGTTCACAAATCTGTCTAAATCTGTGTTAGTGAGCACTTTTGCTTTGCCAAGATAATCCATCCCATGTTACAAGTGTGGCATCTCAAGGTGCTGATTAGACAACATGAGTAGGCAGTTTTGATTCACTGACGGTGGGTTAAAGGGGGATGTGGGGTTAAAGGGGGCTGTGGGCTCCAGGATGTCGACGTCCCGGGTTGCGTAACTTTTTTTTTTTTTAACAAGTAATGCTCATAAATCGAGTAGTTCGACACATATACACAGAATAAATATTTTTAAGCTGAAGCTTGGAAAGATCGCAGGCGGTCCTTTCTCTGCTGGATGTTTTAAACACTCGCGGATCGTGGTTGGCTAGGCAGCGTCGACGTCGGGCAACGTCACTACAGTGAGTCGCTCTGATTGGTTGCCGTCCTGCGTCAAGAGCATTAAGACAAAATTTCAACTACCTGAACTTCTGTGTTGCTTGCATTATGAGCTTTGAAGCTTCAAACGCAGAAAAAGCTTGAAAAGTTGACGGAGCCAAAGCTCACAAAGCGCCACAGAGACTGTGACGCTCCTCCAACGGCCTAAACCATAGACTTAACATGTAATCTTGACGTTGCTAACGCTGGCAAAGCTTGCGGTCTGAACGCAGCATAAAGCCCAGACCTCTGCATCTCTCCAGTTTGGCATTCTAGCAGATACAGTTCACAAATGCTAAATTTTCTCCCAATGTTTAATTCTATTTTAAATACTGTTGCTGAACGGGACTTAGGACACATTCTACTTATCATCATGACATCACGCTCTGTGGCACCAAGACATTACCTTCATTCATAAGACCATCGTTGCAGACATATTGCGGCGAGATTTCTAGCAAGCATGGGGGCAAGAATGCCGGAATATTTGCGCCTTGCCATGCTGCTGTGGCAATATTACCCTAATATGCTGCCTTGGTGTGTCTCTTAGAAAGCCTTTGGACTTGTGTTCAGCATTGCTTAGTAATTTTCCTTAAGTGTATTTTCTTTAATATCCAGCCCAATTCTGTAAGTACTGCACTGTGGAGAACCTCCAGAAATCGTAATGAAACAGAACAACCTTACACTTATAGAAAGGCTTTGGCACTGAGAATAACTGTTGGAGAAGAAACCTGCTTTGTTCTATGAGAACTAAACAGCCCAGGTTGAATCCACCAAGACCCTCTTTCAAGTTCCATAGTGGTGGTACTGGTGCTTAAAGCAAGCAGATAAAGGCATGTTCTGAATCTTGGTCTCTTACTGTTTTATTTCCTACCCTTCTTAGATTAAAGTAAAATATCTCATTTAGATCTAGGCAATACTATTCCTCTCTGTAAGCTGCTGCGAAACTGAACATTTTTCTTTGAATGTTCAAGTCCTGGTATACATCTCTGCGGTGGTTATTAGTGTGTATAATAATGCCTGTTATTTGTTCTCATTTTTAACCATTTTTCAGTCTGTGTGTTGCTTTAGTTTAATTAGTCAGCAAGTTATTAGAAGATATTAGGTTGAATTATTATACATTTAATATCTGATTCAATCAAATACTAGCTGTTGTTGATTTTTCTTATAATTTCTTATGAACATTAAAAGATTTTAACATAGCTGATTATTGCTAGACTGCATTTAAGAGGAATGCTAAACACAGTCATATCTGAGATATAATCTAGTTAAACCCCCTCTTCATTTTAAATTAAATGGCATTAGTGTTAAAGCTCATTTTCAGTGTTAAAACATTTTGATAATACATACAGTCCCTTCCAATCCACTGTAATTATAAAGATCAAGAAAGAAGGGACATCATTTACAAAGCCTCATTATTTTTACCCATCATTCTATGAATTTAATTGTCGTGCTGCCTGTTGCAGGACAATAAAGAGGTCTCTCTCAGGAGAAAGATATTAGTCATGAGACCAAAATGGATTAGACTTCAGACAGAATTCAATACCAATATAGCGGGAAGCAATCTCATGTGTTTTCACGGAGGTAGGTAGATATCGAACAAATGTGACACACATAAATATAAATCACCGTAAAAGCTTAAAGAAACTAGGAGCTGATGTGAGTTAACCAACTACTTGGTGATTACAATTAACAAACACAATGAGATATATAAATTGTGGTCTGTGTTTGTTTCGATTCTTTTTTCAGTATCTAGTGCAGACACATGACATTTCTGGGTGCCTGGAAGTGATGCTTGTGTATTCTTAGTGTTTTAGTATGAAGTATGCCAAAAGATTTCTAGAGGAAGGATTTTAGGTCAAAGCGAAGTGAAAGCTTCTGCCGCTCTGACGTCTTTTGTAGGACACACCATTATAAGATGGCCCATAACGTTCCTCAGGGCACAGCACTGTGTGCATGGTAGGGAGAACTATTTTTAGTAAATTATAATAAGTGTCTCAAAGAGAACCTTTCTGTACTAGAGTGAAACTTTCCCTTTATTTATAAAGCAACATAATTACGCTACTGATTGGCAGATGCTGTTTTGTCTCTCTGATTGTGTGGTGCAACTTTTCTCATGTTTTTATCTTTGACTCTCTTTCAGTGCATGAGGAACCCAGCTCTCCTGCAGAGGACAGGTTTAGTCATTAGAGCGCATTGCCACATCCAGGAAAATGTCTGGCTCCTACGATGAATCTGCAGGTGCTGACGACACCATGGACAGCTTCTGGGAGGTAAAGACATGCCGCCATGTCTGCTACTGTGCACTTTTAACCTGCAACGCTGTCTACTAATCTCTCAATGTTTGGTATTGACTGGCTAACTAACCTTGAGCAGTCACTACATAAAAGTTAAAGTTAAAACAATTGTTATTTTGACCAAATAGTAGATAAAATATTGTCATTAAGCCTAATAAAGGTGACTAGAAGGGTTTAGGACAGAGAGTCAATTGAAATGTTGTCATTTGTATTTTAAATCCCAAGATTAATTTTTAAGTGGAGCTTTAGAGTTTGATGGAGGGCACAATCATACATTAAAAAAGGTCTAACATACCCTATTTCAGGTCCATGATTCAACATTGAAGACTGAACAAAAGCCCCCAAGGTCTATGCTATGTTTAGCACGAACAGACAAACAGACAAACTGTGTGCCACACTTGAGTTGTAGTATTAATCTACTGGGAATATAATATTCATGTCTTCATAGAGATACTATGAATTATTGCTTTTTCATTGCCTTTTTCATTTCAATGTTTTTTTTTTATTGCCTTGAAATGAGAAATTAATGGAAAGAAGCCCCCTCAACGCCCTCCACTTATGACCAAGGTAGCTCAAAGGTAACAAAATATTGCTGTTTGATGGACAATATTTACATTTTGATCTGCTGGCTGTCGTAACATTATTGATTCCGGAGTTTTAATTTTGGCTAAATTTGTGGATATTAATAGGTTCTAAAACATGCTATTGTCACAAAACATGTCACACCAGCACTCCTAAAGCCATTCCTATTGTTCACTGTGATTAATTTGCTCATATAACCTTATGCGTAGATTTAAGGTGAATCTTGAATGAACCAGTCAGCTTAAACAATAGTCTATCTTAAATATAAATAACAAAATTCATGGATGTTACCACCTAAATACACCCTTAGAAGGGGGCCCTCACTGGTCCCCAAAACAAGACTATATAATAGATAAATAAAAGCTGCTTTAGACATGTCCTACTGTATAATGTCTCACCCCCCCCCCCCCCCCCACTACCACGAAAAAAAGCCTAGGATAAGTTACAGGGAAATCTACCCTGTAATTGTTTTTAAAGTGAGTGAAGTGTTCAGTTCTTTCATAATCTGTACAAACAGGAACCTCAGGGGCTTCCTGCTGCTGTTTCCTTGAATGGCTTCTAAAGGCTGGTTCTATCAAACATCGCTAGACCCTGCTGAGCCCACTTAACTACAGGAATAAATGTCTGCACGTTCTGCTACATGAAAAATAAATAACCTTGTTCTCAATTGGCAGATTGCTGAATTCTCACATTTCTTTTTTAGTATTGTGATTTATTTTATAGGGGCAATACTAATAAACAAAATAATAATAAGAAAATGTCATATATTAATAATAACAGATATTGCACATATACACTGTTTAGTTTTTTATATTCTTAAGTGGTTACTTAGATATTTTACTACTTTTGCCATAACGTTACTTTTATCAGTCTTTTATCTGGACTGAGGACCAAAAGTCACCATACAAACCGAATATAGATGAGCAATAACAAGAGCAAACTCATAAAAACTAGTGGCAGTTATTGTTGTCCTGGACAAGCAGCTCAGTCTGTCCTTAATATCTTGTTTGAAATATATAAAATAAACGATGCAAATTATAGTAGAGAGAGTTTTTTCAGACAAAATTTCCTGAATATTCGGTTGAATGAACCTTTCACCAAATTTGACAGAAATTTTGGGTTATTCCTCTTAACAGAACTGGTGTAACACAGACAGATTTTTTTTTCACCTAATGGTTATAGATGCTGTAAATATGCACACAATTAACATCCTTTGTTGGAATAGGGACATGCATATTTGAAGATGTGGTATGTGTTTGTGCACAACAAACTCACCACATTGGTTCTAATGAATTCCGCCAGAACAGAGACTTCTTTGTGTCATGGCTCTTTTAGCTACAGAGACTAAGACAAAGAGCCTCAGTCATAAGCCGCTCTGAAGCAGCCTTTCACCACATGCACCTGCATGTAGCATCTGTGCTCTAACAGCACAGATAAGGTTATCTTATGATGTATAAAATGTCAATAAAATGCTGTACTGTTTTGTTATTGCTTTCAGTGAAGCTTTTGTTTAAAAACTTAACATTGCTGAGAGGTTCGCGGCAGTTTTGTTTTGTTGTGTAAAACCGGACCACCTACATGTTGTTGGTGGTGTAACTTGGCGAGCTGTCACACAGGACGAAAGTCATACGGTTACACACCTGTCTCACAGTCTCCCTGCAGCTTTCATCATAAACAACAAGCTAATGTCTAGAGAGCAAACACAGGGTAGCATTACAGCCTGCAAATATCCCAGACCGGCTCTCTGTGAGCAGTATGCAGAATGACACTATGCGCTACACCTTCTGCTACATATACACGACAGAGAGAGAAAGATTGAGATTGAGAGAGAGCGAAAGAATATCTGTGGTATTTCTGTCTCTTCCTCGTCATCCATTCCTGAGAATCTGTCTGTCTGTATTATACCACTCAAGAGGATTAAACCAGCCACACACACATGCAGTCTCATGTACCCATGCAAACACAAGCCCTTAACATTGCATAACTCCACATGCACAGGCACGAGTAAACCCCCCTCTCCACCCCCACTATCCTCTGCATTACCCTGCCTTTATCATGCACCATGAGCTCACACCCCCTGCAGCCACCGAGGAGGCGGAGCCATCGAGCAGGCTCCTATTTTTTAAGGCAGATTTACTTAAGGTGGCAGGATCTAACATAAATGCAATTAATACATTTAATTTAGAGTATTTTAATTTAAATCCTACTTCTATCCAGTTGAAGAGTTAAATAAAATAGCAGACTAAAAGGACGGATTGTCCCGTTTAAGAGTCGAGATGTAAATAAACGTAAAGTGGATATGAAATAGTAACATTTTTTTCAGGTTTGAATAAAAAAAAATCAAACAGCATATAAAGAAACTCTTAGGAAAATGATTTAGCTTTTTATGGTTTTCCTACTAAATACTTTAATCTCAGTGGGTGTCATCCTTTTGATGGTCATAAGGGAAGGGTTTTGAGGGGAGTATTATGTGTTTCTTCCAAAACAATAAGTAATCCTAATTCTAATCAAACCTGACAGTTCTTAGTAAGCTTTAAAGAGGTTAATGTATTTGCACTCTGAACATAATCTTTACGTGTTTGATTTCTTTCTTCTTTTTTTTCTTTTTTGTATCAGGGAAATCTCTGATTTTGGGACAACTGTCTTGGAGATTTTTAGAAAAAGGTATTTTGGTGTTAAACATGGCTGACCTCAAAAATGTCTTGAATTTACATTTATATCCCTTGAATATTTCCAGATTTTCTCATATTGCTAACTTAAATTCGCTTGAATTTCATTGAGATTGATGGGAAAGTAAAATGGTACATAGTTTTTACTTTTTTCAGAAATTTAAATCTGAATTTTTATTTAATCATGCTGAGTTAAAACTCAAAGTCTTTTGTGGTGTCGGTCCACCTTTTGCCAGTTCTTTGCTGAATTGCTCAATCTCAGTTAGGCTGGATGGATGATTCTAAAAGAAGGTTTTCTTCCAGGATTATTTTGTATTTATTTCAATTCTACTACCAGGTTTCATGAGGATGTTGTGTTGAGGCTGAAGTTGTTTTATGCAACTCAAAACATTTTTGCTTAAAGTCTATTTTTAAATGATGGATTGAATAGTTTAGGCACTTGGGAATTGGATTCACAACCAGAACATTCTTTGAACATTTCCATAGTTTTATCGGCTGTTGACAGCTCTAGGCCTCAATATATTAAGAAAACATTACAATAAAGAGGAATAAATAGGTCACATCTACAGGCAGTTGGTTGCAGTGGATTTTATTCAGGGCTATGAGGAAATTTTTTTTTATGGGAAAACCTCCATAATTACGTCTTTCTGTTGGTTTAAAAAAAAAATCAAATAAAATACATGGTAGTTTGTGGTTATATTGAGAGAAATGCGAAAAAGTTCAAAGTGCACAACTTTTATTAGTGCATTGCATTCCTTATTATTTATATGGTCACACCTCATGGCCAAAATAGACAGACATTCAACTGATTGTTTCTTGTGTAGTCAAACCTGATCAAGTTCACTTTTAGACTAAACTGTTTAATTTCAAAATGTTGTTGTTGTTTTTGGAAGTACAGTTTGACTTTAGATAATAAGGTGCATAAATGGTTTTTAAACTTCAAAGTGTCTTCATCTCCCTCTCTCTCTCTCTCTCTCTCTCTCTCTCTCTCTCTCTCTCTATCTATCTATCTATCTATCTATTTATCTCTGTGTGTGTTTGTGTGTATGTGTGTGTGTGTTCAGGTGGGGAACTACAAACGTGCTGTCAAAAGAGTTGATGATGGCCATCGGCTCTGCAATGATTTTATGGGCTGCCTGCAAGAACGTGCCAAGATAGAAAAAGCTTATGGTGATCAGCTAACTGCCTGGTCAAAGCGATGGCGACAACTTATTGAAAAAGGTTTTGCTTTTTTCAATTAAAATAAGTGAACTATGCAATGAATAGTTCGGATCAGAGGCGGTTCAGTCAAAGGTTTATGAGGAGGTAATAGATTACCTACAGCTGGCAATGCTTGCCTTCTTTATATTGTAAAAACCCTGATTAGTTGCTCCCGGAAGTTAAGGCTAGTCTGAGAAAGGCCAAGACCAAAGCAGACTTCTACAAACGTAAACTATTCCATTATCAAAAATCTAGTAGCCGTGTATGCAAATGTTTTTATGAACCTTTAAACCATTCTCTTGTTTTTATTAGATTGTAAATGAAATAGATGCCACCGATCATTTGTACTCAAAATGAGAGCAGGAACTGGCACCTCAATAGTTTTCTCATTATGTGGAACATGTACTGAGTGCAAAACATATGAAGCATTTGCAGTCAGGGTATTTAGTAGTTACCAACTAAATAGTAAGGAACGACAATGTGAAAAATTCAGTTACTTTGACAGGAAATGATTTATGTGAAAGGACCCAAATAAAGGCAGAGGACAAACGGAATTATAGTGGACCAGGATTTTAATGTTAAAAAACAAAGGGAGCATAAAACAAAACAACTAATACTGGGGGCAAAAGAACAACAGTAGAATCACAGAGGAGAGAAAGCATAAACAGTGAAAGGAGTGAAACAAATCAGGCACATCACTGCAGCAACTGAGGAAAAATTACTGACTGACAAGGACTGAGGACCGACAGAAGCAGTAGGATCGAGAAACCTAACTAAGCACCTGAGACGTAGTAAACAAGATCAAAAACCATCTTGTCATGAATGCTGGTCTATTGAAAAATGCTTGTTAGGCATATGACAATAATAATATATTATTACTATTATTATATGATAATAATATCATGCTTGTTAGGTATATGTGAGGAGATATAGGGGATCATGTGGATCATCAAGTCCTATTATGTCTCTAAAGCATGTATGTAGTTTTCGATGCACATATTTGTATTAGTTACAAGGGTGTGGAATTCACACTTTTCTTCAACATAAAGATGGGGTATGTTACTTTTGTCATGACTTCACTGTTTTCTTTCTTTCTTTTTCTTTTTCTTTTTTAAATTTAAGGTTAGCTTACTATATACAAATGAAATTTCAGTGCTCTGGAAATTTACCCAAGCAGTCAGAAACCGATCAATTGAATTGATTCAATTGAAATTATATCAAACTGGTGATTTTTCTTTCAGTATCAAGCATCTGGTATGCTGTGGTGAGTGAATCTTTGTCAGCATAGGCTGCATTGCATAGCAAAAAATTAAGCAAACTTACTATCTGATATTGATGGAATATAGAAGTCACCATTGTGTCAGTAACATTTCAGAGAGGTGCATGTGCATTATAAAGTTAGGTCAAATTCAAATGCCATATGAAATGAAAGAAAGTAGCTTGACAGGTGTATTAGGACAATGAGATTACATTTTTTGTCCTCAGCACATGTTTTACAAGGATTATCAGTGGTGGCATATTGCAAGATGCCTCAGTGTACTTGACATCCTCTGTTTAAGTACAGTAATTAAAAATTACAGTTTATAGGTGAAATTTGTTTTAAGGAAGTAGAAGCCCCTTTTGGACTAGCTTCAAGTGTCAGATTCCCGGGGTCAAAAATAACTATTTATACAAACTGAAGACAGCATGAGAGTTATCTAATGTTGGTAAGACTTTAATTACCTAAAGTACAACATTTAAACAGAACCTCACTTAAAAAGAACTCAACCATCCCTTTAAAAATATACATTTACTCTTTAAATCCGCATTTACATTATATGATGTTTGATTTGTCATATAATATTAGACACAATTATTCTGCTCTAAACTTTTAATTTGAAGTTAATCAACTGGTACTACCCTCAGGTCCACAGTATGGGTCCGTGGAGAGAGCCTGGCTTGCGGTTATGACAGAGGCAGAGAAAGTGAGTGAGCTGCACCAAGATGTGAAAAACAACCTAGTGAATGAAGATGTTGAGAAAGTGAAGAACTGGCAGAAGGAGGCATATCATAAGCAAATGATTGGAGGTTTCAAGGAGGCCAAAGAAGCAGATGAAGGCTTTAAAAAGGCTCAGAAACCATGGGCGAAAAAGCTCAAAGAGGTGAGAAAAAATACAGCTACCTTCAGTAATCAGTCATCTTCAGTAATCTGCTTTGCTTGTAAAGGAAGTCTAAAGATATTTTGATAAAAGCTAAGTATGTATTTGAATGTTATAAGTGGACCTTAGTTAATTCAGTATGTAGCAGATGTTGCTGGTAAAAGGGGACCAATGCTATTGTAAGGTAAGAAGCTTGAACTCAACTGCATATGCTTTATAAAATCTTTAATAATTTCTGTGTTTGGGCATGCAGATGGAGGCTGCTAAGAAAACATACCATATGGCCTGCAAAGAGGAGAGGCTGGCTGCAGCCCGAGAGGCCAATGGCAAGACTGAGGCTTCTGTCACACCAGACCAGCAGAAGAAACTTCACGAGAAAGTGGATAAATGCAAACAAGACATGCAAAAGGTAAAGAATTAACAATAGATTAGATAATAATGTGTAAAAAAAGACAAGGATGTTGCAGATATTTTACCAATGTCTTCTGAATTTATATTTTACATAAATTCTTATGCACATGACATTTATCATCTTGAAAATGCGTAAAAATGTAGATGCTCACTTATGGATTTCTTCTGCTTTTTCGTCTATTTTTTTGCCACACTTGTGTCTTGAGAATCTGAATGTTTAAGACTGTAACAGAGATTTTAATATTATACAAGAAAAAACAGAGTAAATTCAAAAAGTAGTTTCAATATAATGATTTTGTTTACTAACTGGAAATGATTTCATCAGAAAACGTAAGTTATGCCCCAATCTAGGAAATTCAATAAGATATTTGACAGTATTTGATATTAATTAAGAAGTTTGAGAGGAAAACCTTTATTGTATATAATTTTTAAGGTAGTGAGATGATTATGAAACAGACTTTGTATGGCTGTGAAAAGTTTTATCCAAGTGCAAAACAACTCCAAGGTTTTGTGCAAGCTCTGCTATCTTCACGCCCATGTAGTCTAATTAATTAAACATTGAGCTTTATCCTTGCACAGATGATCTACATGGAAAGAAAACTATGTTGATTTTTACTTTTAAAACACATCAGAAGTATTGTCATATCCTTTTCTGAACCATATAAATCAGATGATTTATATAAAATGTAAAGGTTTTAAACATGTTACAAAGAAAAATGCTAATTAATGCAGAAAAAATTTTGTTTTGTTATCTTTTTTCCCATTGGCTTGGCAAGGTAATAATATGTTCTCTGTTATCTTTCTCAGGCTAAAGAGAAGTATGAAAAGTCCTTGGATGAGCTAAACAAGTGCACTCCTCAGTACATGGAAAGCATGGAGCAGGTGTTTGACCAGTGCCAGCAGCATGAAGTCAAGAGGCTAACTTTCCTCAAGGAGGCCTTGTTGGATATAAAACGCCATCTTAACCTCACTGAGAACCAAAGGTTGGCAGATATAAAAAAGACTAGCATTCTTGATGTATGCCTCAAACAGTAACGCTATTATTTTAATCTTTACATCTGTATTTATGCCTGATTATTTGCTTAATTATTTGCATTGCATTGTCATATTTACAGATTCTGATGGATAAGGTTTTAAAGTAATGCTTTAGATTTGATCAAAATCTCCAGCTGGGGGGAAAAAATCCAACCTGATCTACTTGAAGGTTCGGTGACACAGGAGCTATCTCCTTTAGCAGAAACAGGAACTCTCAGATTCGTTTAACAAATCTCAACTTTCCACTTTGGTTTAAATAGGGGAACTGTTCTCGCACCTCATATTCATACGGTTGTGTGTAATGGTTTAAGGCTTTGGTTCTTTAGAACTGTTCTTCTCCCAGGGTGAAATCGTTACCCCATACACGTAACTTTAATTATTCCACAAAATGGTCTGGCTGTTTATGGTAGCTGGTATTTGAACATTACAGGCACAAATGAGTTTGTATTTGCAACTTGTGCTTATGGACATTTTTTTAATCTTGAATTCCTGTTCTTAGATCTTTACTCAGTACATTTATGTGCACTTCTAAATTGATCTTTTAGTAGTAATCGGACTAATGGCTGATACAAGCTTCAATTTCTAATCACATTATTTGGGTGCCTTAGTCCGATTTCTCCAACTCCAGTTAGGTTCGATTTCAGTCAGACTAAGGCAATAATCTGACCTTCTCTTGCCGCATGTAAATGCACTGACTGAGTTCCATGGACTTTCCTCCTCTCCTTGGTATCGGTCAACCCAATTAGTGTTGTCAGACATGCTTTATATACTAACAAAGAGAAACTAGCAGATGATTTCAGTAATGATCTCAAATATAAAGCTAAAAGGACTTGCCAAGTAAACAATGTCCTGGTACTTTAATTGCCATCTAATAAGATTAGGTTAGTGTATTAATATTTCAGTTTGTATTTATAATTTTGATCCCTCAAGACTGATAAAAATTAGCATTAACTTTTTTTTAACTTACTATTGATTGTTTGTTGTATCCCTTTTCCACACTGTCAAAACATTTTTAAAAATCAGTAAAACCAGTATTAATATGAAGTTAAGCCCAAAAAGTTCACAAGTGTATTTCTAAACCATGAAACTGTAATTTACAAGAATATAGTGCCAAGCACAGATCACACATTATACTCTACACTATATACTAATAATTTTGATTTAAAAAATCCAAAGAACATACAAATTTTAGTTGATTAGTATAATTAGCCTTGTGTCACATTCAGCACAGTTCACTTCAAGCTGATTAATTTCAACGCGAGTATCAACCAGCCATGTATTTCTCATTAGCTGTCAGGCTCATAATGCTAATTAACTGAAAATTCATTCAATAGCGTTTCTGACTAAATTAATTTGGTTCAGAGTGAAAGCTTGTCATATGCTGGGCTGGTTTTAAGGTGTGTCTAATAAACAAGCCAGGAGCCATGGTAAAGGGATTTACAGGCTTTTTAAACAAACCTGCCAAATCTGTTTTCCATCAATGACACAGGGATCCCAGAATTTTAGAATACTGTTTAATCATGCACCATCTACTTGATATGTGATTTGATACAACACATTTAGTTCTGAAACCATACTATTATGTTACACCAGAATAAACCAAAATTATTGCATTACAGTGTATACATACACATTGAACTGTTATGTAATGTTGTCAAGTTACAGCTCCAAGCTTCAATCTATTTTAGTGGATTTATTTTTATAATAGATCAACACAAAGCAGTGCAGAGTTGTGTTCAGCCTTATTTACTCTATTATCCCTAAATCAAGTGCAATCCAGTAGGTATTTTTTATTAAGTAAAGTCTGGTTCTATGTAATCTCAGTATAAACAGGGCTGTTCAATATAAATATCAAGTCCTTTACAGAGTTTGTTTTAGACCATAAAATTAACAAACAGCACAATGAAGACCAGAGAAGACACCACAAAATATAATTTCTGTAGTTTGCTAGAAGCCATGTTGTAAGATGGGAAACTAACTGCACACCTCTCACACACACAAAAACTCATATCCACTATGAAACATGACAGTGGAAGCGTCATTCTGTGGGGGATGCTTCTATTCCGTGAATGACAGGGAAGATATAACACATTTTTGTGTATATGGATGAAGCTATATTTTATGTTTATTTAAAAGGATCCCCATTAGCTGATGCCGAGACGACAGCTAGTCTTCCTGGGGTCCAAACAATACATACAAAACACAATAGTTACATTCGCAATTACTACCAAATAAATCACATATTTATACACATAAAAGAACAATAAAGAATAACTATACTAAAAGTACTTATTAAAATAATAATATAATGAGGAAAAGCAACATAGCACATGACACAACCTCACCCAAATAATCCAGGTGATATTATGATGTTGAGAACAAATACAGTCTTAGTCTAAATGCAGGGCAGCACCAGAATAAAACTTAGCGGAGGCTGTAAAACACTTGAGAATGGGGAGGTTCATCTTTAGAGCTGGGTGTCGATGAAAAAATTAAAAAATTGATTCTCAAAAATTGGAATGGATTTTCACGATTCAATCCATTCAGTTCCAATTCGATATTGATACGGGTCAGTGCTTTGAATTTTATTTTTAGCTTAATCATATGTCTGTAAATCTATGAGGCAACATTGGGTGAGTAATGTTTACTGGGAAATGGCTGTCAAGAATTGTTCTTCTTATTAAAGCCGTAAAAAAGGCCCAACATTGTTAAAGAATTAAACTTTTTAAATTATTTATTTTTACTTGTGAATATATTTAATTGAATTCTTTGAACTTGTATAATAATCGACTCAGAATAGATTTTTCTTTTTTTTCAACACAGCTCTATTCACTTTTGCTTAACACCCTATAAATCCAATGTTACACATTTTGAACTATTTTTTAAAGAAGATTAGGCAAATATTTCAGAGTAGAGTAGTCAAATACATATCTGTTCAAAGTTTGCATCTGTAATTGCACTAACAGATGGCTGTTCAAAGTACTCACTAAGGGAGACTAAGTACAAAAAAATTCCACATTTTTTGGCTTTTTTTTGTCGTCTACTCGGGCAAACCAGGTAAAGGTTGATGAGCTTATTTCCCTTTCACTTCACAGTTTTACAACCCTTTGTGTTGGTCCATCACAGAAAATATTCAAGTTCTTAGCTGTAACATGACAAAATAGGGAAGGGTTCAAGGTGTATGACTGACTATATGTCATAATTTTCCATTGAAAGTTACACGAAACAAAAATTACATTTACGCTAAATATTTCAGCAGTTCAGGGTTCCATTGTTGGCAACAATTTCAGAGAGATTAAATCCATTCACGCCCTAAATTTGGATCCCTTTCAATCCAGAATATGAGCCACAGTGTGAGTCCTTGTGCCCAGTTTGGCAGCGGTCTCAGGTCGCTTCTGGTCCCTCAGTTTTCACAGTTTGTTCCACTGTTCTTTCCTCAGCTATGTCACAATATACAGAGACCTGGAGCGTACTATTCAGGCCATAAGTACTCAAGAGGATCTGAGGTGGTTCAGCAATAATCATGGCCCAGGGATGCCAATGAACTGGCCAGCATTTGAGGTAAAACATCCCCAGCTAGGACAAAACAAGCTTCCAAAGCAGCTTCCTGGATTTATTCGGTATGTTTTTACATTTTCGTGCAGGAGTACAACCCAGACCAGGCAGCTGCTCCTCCAAAGAAGAAGAAACCAGATGGTGCCCCACCCACTCCAAGCACTGATCATGTGGCTCCCCCTGGTGATCGTAGCAGGTTAGTTAAAGAAAGGTGTTTTTCTTTTTAAACAGTTTAATCTTGGGATGGTTTTGAAATGAGAATTTATATATATATATATATATATATATATATATATATATATATATATATATATATATATATATATATATATATATAATATTGAAAAAACACGTGTGTAAATTGTTATATTTTTGTTTTCTGTAAATTAAAAAAAGTCAACCGTACCGACTATTTAAAGATTTTTAGCAGCAGCGACTTTTCAAACAGCCATCCTTTGTTAAATTTGTCACTGAATAATCTTTTTAAAAGTTTTTGTATTTTCAAATTTCACACAATATTTTCCACTCCTTAAGTGTGAGCAGCTATGACAAAAACCAAGCTTATTCGACTGAGTGGTCCGATGACGAGCAGCCCACTGCGTACTCTGGCAATGAGAACGGTGGAAACAGGACTTCATTTGAAGATGATTCCAGCTCTGGAAAAGGCGTCCGTGTTCGCGCCCTCTATGATTATGATGGCCAGGAGCAGGATGAGCTCACCTTTAAAGCAGGTAATTCTCATAAAGCAGTGAGCACACCAGTGAGCATACATGTGATTAAACGCTCTGGTAAAAAGAATATAAACTGTGTCCTTTTCCGTCCTAAAGCCTCCTTCCCCTACAAAAAATAACAGTCATTAGTCAATAATAACTGCACTTGAAAATAAATTACAGGCGCTTGCCACCAATTAACTCAAGCTGCTTGAGCAGTGGTACAAAAAATGCTTAGAGGTCCATGCATGACCACAAACCTTAATTTAAAGAGAATCTCAGCGGATGTAACAACAGCTGCGTATCTGTATCCTGTTTCATCTTCTGCTTTTTCAAGTTTTGGCTGCATAGCTCTGGACACATTTCTAAAAAAAAAAATTGATATGTCTGAACTTACACCTATTTGGAGTTTCATGTTTAAAAAACAAAACGTGAATAAATGTGTGTCTTTCTTAATAATTCTGGTGTTTAAAACATCACAACTAAGAAAAACTATAAGGCCAGTTAATCTTATATTCTAGTTAGTAGCATGAACTAGGGAATACAGTGCCTCGTAAAAAAAATCGTACACCCCTAGAGTATTTTGCATTTTGTAATGTTAGCTACATTCTTCATTGTGTTTTGTTAGGATTTAATGTGAAGTGTTGCATATTTGTACAGTGAAATGCATATGTATCTAGCCCACTGTACTTTAACAGTACAAAATGAACTCCATTGCATGCAAGTGAACTTTAACTCGTCCCCTGATTGGTTAATATGCAGAGCTCACTTCTGTCTAATTTTTTATGCTTGTTAAAGAAAATCAGGAAACAAACAGCATCGAGTAAAGCCAAATACCAGACAGGTCAGGATTGAAACTGTGGAGAAGTTTAAAGCGGCATTTGAGCAATTTTAAAAAGCACCGATCAATCCATCATCTGAAAATGGAAACTGTATATCAGCACTAGGTTGGTTGGATAGCTCAGTGATAACTCTGCAGGAACTGCAGAGACTCATAGCTCACGTAGTGAAAACTGTTGAAAGGACAGATATTAGTTGTGCACTTTACAAATCGCCCATTGCTGGAAGAAAGCCATAGAATGTCCTGTGTAAAGTTTTCCAAAAACTGTAGGCAACATTGCAAATACAAGGTGGGTTTTGGATGAGTCCATAGCTGAATAGTTTAGCCTGCATGCAAAACACTATGTGTAGTGGAAAACTAATAGTACACATCAGCCTTCCCATAAAATGTGATGTAAGCACTGTACTCTAGGGATGCTTTTCTTCAGCTGAGACAGTGAAGTTGCTCAGATATGGTGAGATGGTGGGAGTCAACACAGCACAATACTGGAAAAAGTTGTGAAAAAGTTTAGACTGGGGTAAGGTTCACCTTTCAGCACAATGACTAAACATGCTTCCAAAGCAACAATAGAATGACTTAGGTCACAAGTGTTCAAAGTGGGGGACCATTTGTGGCCTTTGGTTAAACTTAGTGACCACAAATCAAGAATGGTACAAATTTAGCTAAATTGGAAAATTACTATTTTTAAAATAAATGTTTTAGATTTTCATTGTCAATAGAGAATGCTAGCTACAACATTTTGTGCTTGTTTGTTTGTTTTATTTAAATGTTATTTTATTTTATTTATTAGTTTGCTGCTAATATTAAAGTAAGTAAGCCATGTCCAGTGACCTTTTACTCAAAAACAGATGTGGGCAAACCCATTACTTAAACTTGGCTAAATACAGCAATGTTTTTTGAGAAAAAATTTCATCTTTGTTTCTTGGAACAGACTGAATTTTCTAGATCAGCAGAATACATTTGACATAAAAAGTTAGAAAACCCCACACCTCTATTTTATTAAGGCAAACAACAGAGACCCTTTTTCAAGCCTGCAATAATTTGTTATTTTCTGTTCGGTTTCATTAAAATATTCTGTGTTTAATTTATGGCTAAGAAAGAAAAATAGAAGAATTCACAGCTAAATTATTTTGCGGGTTTTTTTATTATTATTAGGTAAATAGTCCACTCCTGTAATTTTGGCCTGTAGTGAAAAAGGTTTGGACATCGTGATTTCAAAAAATAATCATGTTTTAAAATGGACCATTCTTCACTCTCATTTTTCTACTTTCTTGTTTTTTCTCCCTCTGTGTCCGTAACCTCAAGAAATTGAACCCACATCAATCACTAATAAAGAATTTTCATACATATTTATCAAGTGGAGTACTATAGTAAAATAGTGCTATAGCAAAAGCTGTAATACTCTGCTTGGGAAAGTAAATCTTTTGGGCTTATACTTGCTACTCAGATACCAGTTCTGAATACCACACTGCCAGACAGGAAACATGAAAAAAAATGGACTATTCAAAGTCAGCATCTACATAAAATCAAGGTTTCCATAGCAGAGATTGTAGAGGTACAAATAGACTTACTGCTGTAAGTGCAGTACCAGATAGTTTTAAAAAGCATCGAGTGTAGGACCTGATTACAAAGGCATCTCACACTTTCCAGATGTTCATTTGTAGAAAAAAAAAAAATTAAAAAAAATTGAAACCCATTTATCACAAATTTTCTTCTTCCTCACAAGTGTGTACCTTTTTGTGTTGGTCAAAAAAATACATTAGTAATGTGATAAAACATAATCAGGGTCGAAGGGGTATAAATACCTTTGCAAGGCGCTGTAGTAACCCTTTCCTTTTAATGATTGAACTGTTCTTTTAGCATCCTAAACAAAATCTGAAGATTCTAAATAATTTATTAATGGTTTTAATTAGTTTAGTTTACAGTAGGAGTCTGTTTGCCTTAAAACAAGTTCACATCAGAATCTTTATCATTTGTGTTGATTCGTTCTTTTGTGTCATTTGTGTTAATTCTTTCATTTCTTTCATAGGTGACGAATTTACCAAGACGGAGGATGAAGACGAGCAAGGGTGGTGTAGAGGTCGTTTGGACACCGGCCAAGAGGGACTGTACCCGGCCAATTATGTTGAGCCAATTTAGTCACATGACCAGACAGAGACAATTCACTGGAGGCAGATTGAACCGTCCCGTCAAACTGCACCGCACATAGCCAGAGACTTAAGAGCAACACATCCTTTGCCCAACAGATGCGCCAAGCTGTCTTGCCTAACTGAAACTTAGTAACCTAAAAAGACACTATATCGGTATATAATATTTTATCCATTATTTGGGGTGGAGGAAGATACATATTCAAAAAACAGCGGTTGTACTATTGTATACACACTCAACTAAAACATGAAGAGAGTGCAGGAACACATTGCTTCTCGGTGTGGCTGTTTAATATACAATGCAGCTTATTATTAACTCACAGTGTGTTCTCCTGAAGGGAAGATATTATAATCAGTTTTACTCATTTAACAAAGTTGAGCTTCTCTAACCTGCATTGTGCATATACAGTGTGATGCCATTTCATGTAGCATTTTTAATGCTGTGTATGTCATTCTTACAACGGGAATGCTGTGTAGTGTTAATGGTACCACAGACAGTGTCCTTTTTGTTTTCCTCATTTCTTTTTCCTTTTGAATTCTGTTCGGCCTCTGTTCCAGTGTGTGCAGTGCTACGTGTTTCAAACCGTTTCTGACCATTGCATAGCAGCATGTGCTATGCAAAGAGTTACATTCCCCAAGTCCCTGCAGCCTCACTACGGCTACAGCCTGATGCAACACTTCAACTACAAATGCAGCATTACATGCTTCTGGACATGCATGTGCTCCTGGTTTCACAAGAGAAGGTTTCTCAATGAACTGACCTCACATTTGCTTTGTTTTCAACGTCTTTGTTTTTCTCCTGTAAATCCTTTGACTATATCATCCTCATGCAAATCCATGGAAAGGATTTACATTTTTTGCAGAAGCTTCCATTAATGCTTCAGCAAATCAGGGTTCACTTTAATCAAACTGTGCTAGCAAGGCATACAAGCATTACTTCAGTGTGAAGTTGGATCAAGTCATCTTGAGCCTGAGACTGCATTATAGGAGGGATGTCTTGAACAATATATGTGCCTGGGACTCTTTTCCAGAGCAAAGGGTGTACGGATGCATGTCAGTGGATAACTGTGCAACAGATGTTTGTCTAAAGATTGACCCCTCTGCAACAGGACATGAATGTAGTAGTGATTGGGCTTTAAAGAGAGTAAAATGTCTAAATATTTTCACTGGCATAAAGCAGTAGTCATGTGGCCCTTCCCAAGTTGAGCCAAAGAATGACCCATCACCTCTCAATCCATACACTAGTTACACATATCTCAGTTAAATAGATTCACTGAATTTGTTTTGGCTTCTCAGCCCAACTTGAATCCCATTTGTCTGCAACACCTGCTCAGTGACTTAGAAAACAGATGTTACCAGTAGTGCACTGCATGTAAGATGACTCTTGACCCAGTGCGGTACATGGTTGTTTTGAATATTTATTCCACTGTCTAGGAATTACATTGCCTAGTTGAAGTACTCATACCACTTGAACCTTTCTTCATGTTTTGACCAAATACTTATTGTTTTTACATATTTTCTATGTAAGAAAACTAACACCAAGGAGTGCAAAAGAAGAAAAAAGGCAAGCTTGGAAAAGTTTGGGACAAATTAAAATTGCTACATACACGTAAATGTTGTATCCACATGTACTCTGCCCCCTTGCAAAAATATTTAAAGAAACACTTTTCCCTGGAATTACAGGCCACTTCTCCTCCAACTTTACTTGTGACAACTACTTTTTGTTCTATTCTCTGAGCTTCGCAGAGTAGCTAGAATGGGAATACTTAAACCTTGCCACAGATTCTCAGTTGAACTGAGGTCCGCATTTTGATTTTGACTATACCAAATAAAATTTTGGTCTAAATCATTCCAATCATTCCAAATCACCACCCTAGCTTCAAGTCTTCTGCAGCTTCAGGCAGGTTTTCTTCCAAATTTCCCTTGTATTTATCTCAGTTTATCATACCACCAACTTTGACTTGCTTTCTTGTTCCTCCTAATGAAAAGGATCCCCACAGCCTGATGCCGCTCCCATCCTTTTTCACCATAGCAATGGTGTCTTCAGGGTTATGTGGACTATTAGTTTCTGTCAAACATAGGCTCATGTCGATCCAGTTGTTCAGTTTTAGTCTCATCTGACCAACTGAGCTGAATATAAATGTATGTCAGATTCTTCTCATTCTTTTCTGTAAAATGCATTTGAGTCTGGGGTACAAAACATGTTCAAGAACACGTTCAAAGGGGTATGAATACTTATGCAAGGATCAGACTTTTATCAAAATTTTTCATTACTTTTCATAATATCACTAAATAAAATTAATCAAATGCTGATTAGTGGGTTGTGTAGTTGCAGGTTGCACCTACAGCTCAATTTAGATGACGCGTTTTTTTGAGTCACATACGTCACTGGACCAACAGTGACTGGAGGTGTTTAGCTCTGCATTTGGAAAGGTCTCTCACACACAAGGACAAAACACATCACCAGCTCACAAGGTGCGTCTTAGAGTGCAAGTGTGTCCAGCAGGGTAAAAATGACTCCTGTTGTTGACCTCTCCCACTTTGTCAGTGCACATGTGCAACACACAAACATGCAAAAACAGAGGTGTTTAGACTTACAATATACACAATATCTGCAAGTTCAGACTCCTTATCTATAATTCCAGGTGAATACTTTGGGGTAAAACATCTGTATCATCCAGTGTGTATGAGTCGTGTAAATGTTATACAAAGTTGAAACAAAACAAGCAAAAAAATAATAAAAAAAATGCAAGTGATTGACTATTAAGAAAAAAATGTAGTGTTTTACATGTAAATGTGTTTCATTAAATGACAGCAATGGAAAACGTATTAATAGGTACTATATTGTATGAATTTTATTGCAATGAAACTGTCAGTGTATCATAAAAGCGTGATGTTATCCCACGCTGTCAGATTTGTACATGATTATGTAATTTAAAGATTATATTCTATTGTAACTGTACAACTGTTTTGAGTTGAAAATGAGACCTAACTATGTTGAGACAGTAAAAAAGGTGTACATGTAAATGCTTTTTTTTAATGTTGACCTTTTTTCCTTATGCACACAGGGGGCTACAGCTCACAATGTGAAAAACCCCATATTAGCGGTCTAGAAGATGTATGTTCATAGTGATGTACTTTTATCTCCTAACTGGTGTAGTGCCTGTTCATCTTGATGTAACAAGAAGTTCATTTAAATATTCATAAAGGCGATTATGATCACAAATAATAAGGAATATAGTGACAAAAAGAAGAAAAAATCTAATCAAATTTGCTATGATGGTGTCAATATTGATAATATTGATTTGAGAGGAAAACAAGTTTGTTGAAGAAAAATAGTTATGTGTGTTTGTGTGTTTGTTTTTCTATGGAGTCCATGTGTTATTTTAGATTTTTTTTTCCTTTAAGAAAGAGATACTACTTACTGTAATAAAGAACCTGCGTAAAAATATTAACCTGGGCACATAAAATATAAACAACTTGTCCAAGTGGAAACTTGTATTCACGAGCTCCTAATGTATAAAATGAAAAACAGTGTGTTCATTCATTAAAAAAGAAAAATCTAATTTACAGTAACAATGTGGTAAAAAGCTGGCAATGACCATCAGTTTGGCCTGAGACTCTAAACTGTAAAATCCTTTTAAGAAATCAGAATAGATATATATTCATTTTATTTATTTATGTATTTCAAACTAATAACAAAAAGGTATACATAGGATAAACAAAATTTAAAGATCAATACTTTGGAAGTTTGAAAAGGGCTTTGGAGGATGTTAAACACTTACCTTGTCTAAAACCCTTTAGTCCATTATAAAATAAAGTTAGATACAGAACTATAACAGCAATTCAAAAGAAGGTAGTACAAGTTACTCAGTACATAAAATCTGTAACAAAATAACTCATAATAAAAAAATACAGTACATAGCTTATAATAAGAGTAATTAATTGTTTTGTATCTTTTAATCATATCTTCTTTGAAGTTTTCTTTAAATTTATCAATTGTTTGACACTTTTTTATGTCATTGCTGCAGCCATTCCATAACCGGACCCCTATTGAAGAAATATGTAAATAAATATGTAAATGGAAGTTATTTTTAACCAAATCAGCAGTGGCACAATTATTAGTACCCTTAATAATCTGATTAAATAAACATAACTGAACAAAATGTATACCGTTTCAAGTTAATCAAAGTTTCTACAAACTTTTAAAATGCAATCCATAACTTTCTGTGTCTCTGGGGTAGAAATATGACTTGACATAGAGGCTCGTTTCTAGTTACTTTTACGGAAGCTAAGATTGGCCTCTTGGCGTCACAAAGTTTCGATAACAAACATTGGGGACTATCTATGTGTATGTATTTGGCAGATGCTGTTATCAAAGGTTATTGATAAATGAGGACATAAAAATAAAGTTATATCAACCTTAAGATGCCAAGACGTTTGTAACACCAAAAAAAAAATGTGTCACTGTCCTATTAACAAATATAATCATGGAGTTAGCGAAGGCCTTTTCTGACTTTCACCAGTACTGCCTGCTTTGTTTAGGTGAAACTAAACCTGAGATAAAAAAAAATTTAAAAATCCAAGTGATATATGGAAAAGCACTCACTGCCCACTGTTAGGTACTGTAGAGCATTGGTTCCAAAACTTTCCAGTTTAGGAAACCACTAACAATGTAAGACACCCATGACCCCAACTCTTGATGGAACATAAAAGCATTTTCTCTGAGTCACTTAAAATGTTGTCTAATGGCAATATAATCAACACTAACAGCCAACATATCGACCACTATATGTAAGCTTTATTCATTCAAGTCCAGTTTCATCTTGCGTTTGATGTATAAAATGGACATCCCTGGTCGTTGACATTTCTTAAGAGAGTCTCAAGACCCCACACTTACCCGTTTTTTACCCCAATTTTGGGAACGGCTGCTGTTGAGTATCTGTGATGCTTTGGGCCTTTTTCTCTTCGTAAAGTCATGGAAACCTCATTAGAGTGTAACAATAAGTCTTTGAAATTCTTGGACATCTTACATAAAATTATTGAGGACTGTATTAATGAAATGACAACGGCTGTCAGTTGGCCTTTCAGCAGGATACTGATCAAAAACATTTGGCCAAAACAACACACTATTGTTCAGCTAACACAGTCAATCTACTTTAATGGCCTTTACCTGCAAAATACTTTTGGGGTTAGCAGAAGACAAAGCATGACAGAGAACACCCAGGGCTCTGGATGCTATAAAGAAAGCTAGCAAAGAGGAACAGTCAAAGTTCCCTCTGTGTGTAATCTGTTTTCAGGGCTATTAACCATCTTTATCAGGGATGCCAACACATGTATTCAGCACTCTATATTTTTGTTTGTTTTTTGCCATAAAGCAAAATTCAATTGAACATTTAAGGATGTGAGAATTTTACAAATCACAAACCAGAAAGCAATGTGAAGGGAAAACTGTGACAAGTCCAATTCTTTAGCTTGAATTTATATATAGTCTGCCGTCTGTCGGATTTTCTTTTATTTTTTGTGTTATACTACTTTCAATCTTTCTGTCTACTTGTGAAAATGCTCTCAAAATGTCAGGAAATAAAATAAAAAAATGGCAAGATTAATCATTTATTCAATATGGATATTCTGAAGGTTTAATATTGTTTTACGTTATTATTATGTTGCTTTCATTAACATGTGTCAGTATGTCAAAAAAAGGTGAAGAACAATGTCCTTTTTGTCTTGTGCTCCAATTCCAAAACTAAGAATGACAGTGGATAAATCAAGTTCGCAAAATTGTTAACATTTACTATTTGGACAAGATGTCTTAGTTGACCATGTTTGTTTGTTTTTGTTTCTCTCCCAAAAAACTTAATGTTCATGACTGCACAAACGGGTAATGGGGTTTTAGGAGTGATGTACTAGAATAGACCTGACCTTGACTGTAAAACCCAAGCTGGGTTCGAGTATAAAACAATACACTGTAACATCTACTCGAATACTGTCATCCAACATCTCACAGAGCATGAGAGAAAACCACAAGATATCTTCTCTGCATTTTCCTACAAGCCATAAAGGGTACACACAGCAAACTTGGGAAACTTAGGAAAGTTCTATGGTCAGATAAAACCTTTTGACCAATGCAAAAAACTTTGTGAACTAAAAAATCACTAAAACACAGCAGTTTCAACATCATAGTGATGGCAGCATCTTACTGTGAGGATCTTTTTTTCAGCAGGTTCAGCAAAGCTGGACAGAGTTGATAGGATGGTGGATGGAATTTAGAAGATCATTTATTTATAGAAAAAGAATAGAAATTGGATTGACTGGCAGAACAATTATCCACGGTTCTAATAACAGCATATTCATGTGTTAAAATCACCTACAGCTAAAACTTGAGAATCTATGGCAACACATGTATTTTTCTATCATACAAGTCCAATTAAATACACCGAGGGTTGTTTGTAATGTTAATCTGGAAATAATTTAAGGAGGCTTATGAAGGCTTTTGCAAGCCACTGTAGATAATTAAAAATAGAAAAATGTTGACTGGATGTTCAGGCAGTTCCTACTTTGGCATCCAAAAGTTTTCTTCAGATATTCCTGGGTTTATTTTATTTATTTTAAATCATATTTAAGTGCTAAACTGATCTGCCTGTATTCTAGATCCACCACAACTTCTTAAATCTGTCAAAGAATCTAAAGTAGCATTATTATCCATAAAAAATTTAAATAAAAGTCTGATATGGTTCCATTGACTAGTTCAACAGATGCCGTGTACCTTGATTTATATGTCCCGAAAGAAAAAAAAATACGTGTAATTTTAGGTATCAAGTGTTTTGAAAATGATGGCAGTTTCAGGCGAGAGTCAATATCCTGGTCATAGAATGCATAAACAAAAAATTGCAGACACGACAAAGCATGTGTTTCATTTATGTGATAATTTAATTGTAGAAACATTCATCAAACTTAGAAATGATTTTTCACTTGTTTGCACTTCCTCACTTGCATACATGCGCTGCTGTGTGAGTCTTACACCAACTGATTCACCCTGTGTTGTGGCCAGAGGAAACTTCAGAGATGTTACACAAAGAAAACAACACACTTAGTACTCGATAAACTGACATTTGGAAGAAGAAACGCGTATCGTACGAGCTATTGGAAGGAGACGCTTCAACGCAATGGGAGATGTATTTTCTGCATTAGCTGGTATTG
Organism: Apricaphanius iberus; assembly: GCA_028564705.1. Classification (NCBI taxonomy): domain Eukaryota; kingdom Metazoa; phylum Chordata; class Actinopteri; order Cyprinodontiformes; family Aphaniidae; genus Apricaphanius; species Apricaphanius iberus. The sequence goes on along the minus strand of JAPXFQ010002528.1, from coordinate 1,494,724 downwards.
TCATATTCAGCACCTCAGGGGTTTACACTTTCATCAACTAAAGGGCACCATTTTGATGAGGTGGTCGAACACACTGACTGTAGATGATATAATCATAACCTTTCTCTGACTTTGCATACAATTCTGAAAGAAAGTAAGACAGCCTTTGTGAGGAAGGTTATATTACTCAGTGCATATATTAGTCAGTTTGTAAAAGAACATAAAGAACTGGCGACACTTCAAAAGGACATCTTTCTGTTAATTATTTTGCAGTGACATGATCAGTTCTAGAGATGCACCAATCAGGCTTTTCTTCATTAACACCAATTTCCAGTTTTCTTTTTTGTTTTACCTAGCAATTCTCATTTTGTCTTATTTAATCTTCATATTCCATGAGTAATCACACTTAACATATTCAAAATGTGGTGTAGATTTTTATAAGTGTTAATCAGTTACAGACCTAACAGAAAATACCAGAATTGCAATTTAATCTTAATTTATTCATTAAAGAATACACAACTAATCTTTATCAAATTTGAACAATTCCCCCCCAAAAAGCACTAAACTACTTGCAGAAAGTTGAAAACTAAAAATTGAGTTTCTAATATAGCAGTGAGTTCTTGGGTATTAAAGGTGTGTTTTGTAGGGGTCTGAACATGAGGATTTTGTGGAACATCAAGTCCTGTGACAGCTTTGTCGCACGCTTCTGATGCGTTCACAATCTGAGTATTGCACTTGTGTTGGGGTCAAGACTCAGTTCTGGCACATCTGAACAGTACACCTTTTCCGGGACATCATGCTCTTATTTTATTTGATCTTATTTTCATACTTAATGATCAACTCCTGTCTGGGAGTGAACTTTCAGTGTTTGATGGAAGCCTAAAAGTGACAAAATAAATATTAGCTGAATTAATCAGAAAGCAGTACAAGCTGTCAGTCTTAATTTCACTTTCCAGCACGCCAAACAAATCTTCATCAGTGCAGACATCTTAGTGTAGGGTAGAATGAACTCGTATTATTGGGTCATTGCTGCGAAGTTTTTGTAAAATTCTTTAGCATATATTATGTATTATATGTAGCTTAATATGTAGTGGGTGAAAGCTTTGTCTTGTTTGTTTGTCATGTCTAAAGATCCATGGCAATATGGGATATTTAGTGACCAAATTGTATATGCTACAAAGTAAGATGTGTAAGCCAGAGCATAACTTTCCTTTGGAAAAAGACTTCCTACACTAACAGACAGAGCATAAGACAAAAGTTTTGGTTTTTAGATCCATTAATGAATAGGGAAGAACAAATCAGATTTTTTTTGTTTTTGTATTTTATAGGTCATAACCAATTAGAACCAATCCAAAGAAAATTGACCAATTGAAATCTATAGTGAATTTATTGGTGCATCTCTAATTAGTTTAGTACATATTAATACATAACTTCCATGACATTATATAGAGAAAAAACAGGAAAAAACAAAATTACATAGATTCAAACTGCCAGTTTAGTTCAAACATAATCCAGAGTCCGTGGGTAAAGGAAAACATTGTCAAAGTTGTAATTTGTATCTACATTCATGAAATACATTCAAACTAAAGGTTATAGGTTTATCACAGACTGAACTAAACCTTTTGATTTCGTATAATGTGCTTTATGATGTCTTTAAATATGCTTATATGGCTTGAGTTTTGAGTCTTACGGCATAATGTGGATTAATGGAGTTACTAGGTTGTTGTTGTTTTTTTTCTTATCATGCTCACATTTCAGACATAATCAAATATATTCAAGAGTAACTTAGCCTGAAAACTTTAAAAAACATCAACTTCAAAGATGACTTTTCGAACGTGAAATGCTCCCTTTTTTCACGCCTGCCTCTTGACTGCATTGGGCTGATGACCAATTTAAACTTGGTGGATGGTGCAACTAAACCTAATGCCAACTCACATAATAACCAATATTTTTTTATATATTGATATGCATTTGATAAAAGTAGCTAACAGTAATGACTCCATGGATATATGAATAAAATTGATTTAGCAGATCCAGATTAAACTCAATTTTTCCAAATCTATTCTTTTCTAAATAGAAATCACAACATACCTGAATAAAGTCCAGGCAGTTTGACAGGGTGGAAAAAAAAGGAAAAACAAAAGTATTCCAAAAATAAGTAACTGACTGACATCTAACCCCACAAATCTGAATTCCAGGGTAGCCTTATCAGCAATAGTGATAGCTAGGCCAGAGGGTCCAAAATTCAATTACTGGTAAACGAACTCAAAGGAGTAGAAACTGTAGAATCAGTTGGCAAAATTAATGGCTTTAACTCTGAAGTCTCGTTTCAGGTTGCACATAGCATGCACATCTTCACAACAAAAGCTCTCCAACATCCACTACTTTCACCATGTGCTCCCTTGTCAGCTAAAATAAAAAACAAACCTTGAAAGTAAAAGAAAAAAACTTATCACTCAAGACTCATAGCACTCATATTTTTTAACTTAGCATTCACACGTGCATACAGTGGGATGTTGGTTCAGCTGCACATCAGGAGCGTTGGCCTCCCGGCTTTTTTTTTAAGTGTAATTGGACTTTGCATAAAGTGTTTTGACCTCCAAACTCCACAGTAAAGCCTCCTAGTTTATTGGTGAGATAAATTCCAGAGGAACAACTTAGTGCTGCCATACAGTGATAAGTCCCAGTATTAAGAGTGCCCAAAAGGAGAGGACTCCTGTATCTGTAAGAGAGGGGAATAATAAAAAATAAAAAAATTAATCAGAGATGAAAAAAAAACAACAACAAAACAGATACCTGATAAGAAGACGTATTTCCTAATCCTTATATCTATTCCTGATCCATAAGGATTCGGACTTGCTTGGACTTTCAACTAAACTTTATTTAAAATAAAACTATTAATAAAAAGGTAATATGAGGCACAAATGAATGTAAAATACATGAAACAAAATAATTCTTAACTCACACACCATAAAATTAAGACCTAACTAAGAAAGGAGTTTTCATGAGATGTTGTACTGAACAAGGTGGATGAGATTGCTGCACCTGTTTTCTAACAAAAGCTGACATCTGGCATTCAAATGTAGTGTACTTTCAGTATAGCTACAAACAAAATCCAAAGACTATCTGAGTATATTTTATGATCATCCACAATTATTTTGCTCTTTGTTTTGTTTATTTTTCATATTTGCTTCATTGTTTCCAATATAAAATATTCAGCTTTGGCACATTTGACAAAGATATTCAAAAAAACTTTAAAGCAAGAAGGCCCTTAGGCTGCTTTCACATATGAAGGTTCCACCGCGCAGAGCCAACAAGGCGGTGAAGGATGTAAATAAAAAATATCCAAAACTTGTTGCAAAGAGTGACATCTTTGGATTTTTGGCTCGCCAAGTCTCCAAAACAACAATTAGGTGCTCTGCACATCCTAGAGCTGCACAGTATACTGCAAAGACTGAAAGATCATTGTTGGCGAAGAACTGCTTGAGGGTGATATTTGGCAGGATATTATATTTCAAGTGCTATTCATGCGAATTCTGTGTGCTAATAATTTATTTGGCTTATTGGTAGGGACGTCCCGATCGGCATTTTTGGGCTTCCAATTCCAATCCGTTCTTTTAACCTCAAATCCGATTAGATTTCGAGCCCCAATCTGATATTTTGCCTTTTAGTATTGAAATTTATAAAACTGAAATGTATTTTTAGCAAGTAACTCTACTTAACTTTTCAATAAGACTACATTTATTAATAAGCATTACCATTATTGTTGTAAATTCCATGAAATCAAAATCTTACACAGAATTAAAGGTTAACTTCGTTTTAATATTTCAGCCAGGGAAAAAACCCACTTACTCGGTACAGTATTATATAAAAAAAGTATTTCTGGCAGGCTATATGCTACCATGCACAATGCTGTCTTCTACTGTCATGGGATCGCATTCACTGCATAATTTTGAGAAAATATATGTTAGAAAGCCTACATTGTTCTAGGTTTTTAAGTTGCAGTATTATTGTTGGTGTTTTCACTATAGGCTGAAACATCCTATGCTCCTGAATTCAACTTAGATTTCCATGCACCATAGGCGTTGTTCAGCGTCTGTCTTTTTTCCTCTTTCTCACTGCGGGAGCTGAGAGGAGTTTTTCTCTGTTTATTTTCTGTTTATTTTTACTTGTGCCAGAAGGTGAGTTTCTATGCCTTTATTATGTAAAGTAAGATTAAGCATATTTGTTGAAGTTTCCCCATATTATAATTGTTTTTAATCTTCTATGGTGATTTGTGGTAACTAAGTTTGAATTGATGCGCAATCACCAACAAACATAACTAGGAGGTGCTTTCGTAAAAATCGGCACGACTCTTCAGCTAACATAGCCGATGTCAAATGCTCCGATCAACCAGATCCAATCTTGAGATCAGCTTCAGGACATCCCTACTTGTTGGATAGACTTTCACTGTCCTCTATGCCCACACTTTATTTATACTTTTAGTGTCTGAGATGATGAAGCTTACAAAGAGAGGTGGAAACATCAGAAGTCAAGTGCATTAAGAGCGTCCAAAGTTTAGCTAGTTGAACTTTTGAATTGCCTGCATTTGTAAATTTTTTTTTGCTATTGTGCAGTCATCACGGATTCATTCAACAAGACAAAACATCAAAGAAAGAAAAAAAATTAATTCAACCTTTTTTTCAGGGGCTTAACAGTCCCTTTAGCTAAATCGTATAGAAAAACTAAAGCGTGAGTTTCCTTGAAGAGAGCATAAGAGTCACTGTGCAAAGAGAGGTGGTCAAAGATCCCTCAGTGTGTATCTTTTAACTCTGCCAAATGTTACTGGATAGGACTGAGTACTGTCCCTGACCAAAGGGGGTTGTATCAACAGAGGGGGAAACTGTTGTGCTCAAATGTGATTTTTTTCTTCTTCATTATAATAACATATTCAGATTAAAGGTCGGATTTTGTTTTTTATTTCACTGTATTTTAAGGCCTTTCACACTTTACGGGGAGGTGTTGAAAAATATGTTTTATGAAACTAATCAGTTTGCAAACAGATTAAAATAATTACATTCTGTAATTAATTAATTAATTAATTCATTCATTCATTCATTCATTTTAGAGCCCATTTTCCCTTGATTGAGCACTATGGAGAACCTTCACTTCAAAATGTCTCACCTGGTTACACGGGACTACTGATAGACTGCTCTGAAGATGGTTTGCTACTATATCCACAGAGCTGTGTGAAAGTCCATTCTGGCCTTGCTGTAGCTGGTGTGGGCTTCCCTGCAAATGTTCCTCTGTGACACTACTGCTGCTGTCACTGTGGACGTGGTTGTTGTTACTGTTGGGGCACTTGCTCTTCTGTGGCGAGGCAAAGGGGTTGTAGTCTCCTTCCAGGCTACGGTTAGGCTGGGTGTTGAACTCAGCTTGGAAAGAGGAAAGCTGCTGCGTGACTCCGAGTAGGCCTCCGACCTCGACGCTCAGGATCACCCAGATGACATCTGACAATGAAAACGAATGGGGTCACTTCAGAAATACGAAATATACAAACCTTTCTCAAAGATTATAGTATAAAACAGCTTCATTGTAGTAGGTATTCAGATGCTCTCCTTTTGTTTTTTAGTAACAAATAAATTAATGAATTCAGTAAAGGATTTACTACTATCTGTAATAAATAGTTTTTTTTATATAAATGCCAGATTTAGTTTTAAACATCCCTCCACCACTAAAAATAGAATCAAATAAGCTTCCAATTCCTTCCTGTTGGGACGTTATTCAGTAAAATGTCTTGGTCATAATTTGTGTTCTAAGCACTATCTGGAAAGGTTATCAGACCTTTTTAATAGTTTTACTGCAGAAAATAAATGCATCACAGTTTATCCTCGTTAAGAACTCTTGTCTTCTAAAGGCTATATATTATGAGTGGTTAAGCAATATTTTCCAAGGTACACATTGTTAACATGATAAGAGAGACAACGGAGAACGATGGACATAAACCAAGATATGTGGCTCTTTCGACCAGTCTGGGTTTGATTTTATTGAACTACCAATTGAGATTTTAATGGAGAGCATGGATCAGAAACCTAGTATAATGTAGAAAAAAAATTCAAACTAACTTTTCGTATTTGCAACTTGAGATAATGTCGTTTCTTCTTTATGGGTAAGAAGTCAAAAACGTGTTTATTTGGTGTATTAATGGTGTATTTTGGTATCAAACATAATTGAGCATTTTCTGTAATCCCATGAAAACAAAAACCAATGAGTTAATGATCAATTACTTGTGCTATTTAAGGATTTGTAGCTCATTCGGGCTTCCTCCACATGTTTTCCTGTAAAGATGTAATACACTCGCCTCCCAGTCCTCCATCATTAAGCTTTATAAGACATTATAAAATACAACAACAACAAGATTCCATAAATTTCTTGCAGATATATCTAGGCCTAAAGTAAAAACGCCTGCAAAACCCAGAAAGTGCAACAAAGGAAGGATAGAAGGTAGGGTCATCATGTAGAAAAGAGGGGTAAAGGAACGAACTGGACGATCGGAAAATAAATCAAGTCTGGCAAAATATTAATATTTTTTCATATATATATTTTCTTTTTCTAAACTAATCCAGACACACTTAGAAAAACTTTCCCAGGCATGAAAAATACTAAAATCACATCTAATAATAACTTTGTTCTAGACAGACTCAGGATTTTCTGATTTCCTGTTTCTAATCAAACAAATTGTCAAAGCAGTACCTGAAGAAGGAAACTGCATAAATTATAGATACGCTTTGTTTAAAATTGGCTAAAACAAATTACAGATCCTAATGGCAACCACTAACCTTACACAAAGGAATAGAATGAAAATAAATTGTAGGATTTCAGGGGCAATTAATCAGCAGAGGAAAACCAGGGATGATATAATATGTCTTTGTATAATCAACTCAGAATGAAAATCTTCAGGGTTGTAAAAGTTTAGACCAGTTTATTGAATGGCTCCGAATAACCCTTTATCCACTAAAAATGATGGAAATATTAGTGTTCCAGAATAACATTGCCAGTCAATTGTTTTTATCAGTTTGTGAAACTTTGATAGCCAAATGTGTACTGCTGTAAACCATTTGACTATGCCATAAAACCTTTTCTAAATAGCAATAAAACACTAAGTAATTCAGTGAAATGTAGGTCCAGAATGCCATGGAAGACAAATTCTCTCCTCTATAAATAGGCTGAGCGAGACGGAATTCCAAGGTGTTTCTTTGCATTGGGACGTTGGTTTGATTGATTCTGGAGCTTCTTACACTGGCTGTGGTAACCGGATCAAAAATGCCCAATGTTGGTCACATATGAAGCCGAACATTCCAGAGGTGGGTCCAAGTTATCGCTTTGCAAGTCTCAACTAAGTCTAATATCATTACCCTCAGGTCTCTAGTCAAGTTTCAAGTCAAGGCAGGTAGGTTTCATGTCAAGTCCCAAGTCTTACACTTCAAATTTCAAGTGATTTCAAGGCATTTAAAAAAAATGAAATTGCAGTTTAATGTTCAATGTAAATCATACACCATGTGTTCTTTTTAAAATCTTTATTTACCTGATGGAACAAGTACAATTGAACTTGGAAAATTTAGAAAAAGTTGTTACGAACTCCCAACTCCATGTTGTACGTTAAAGTACAATGAAATGTAATAAATCTAATAAATTTAATTTAATCTAACTCAGCTAATAAGATTAGTCTTTCTCTGAACTATAATTTCCGAGATTCACTCCTAAGGATTAGAAAGATTTTACAAGAGTACAGATGATGTAAATTTCAAGATGATATTTAGATTTTTTACTTTTAAGTCAGAAATTTGAAAGAAAAAAATACATTTGTCAGGAAAAAAAACATCTGAAGTATGTTTAGATTAATATATTTTGAACGGTGTCAGTCGGCCCCTGCGGTGGACTGACCAGGTGGTGTGGTGTGGGCTGGTGTGCTGGGTTCGGTTGCCTCCCGGCCATCGGGCGGCAGTAGCAAGGTTGGAGGATGTCGGCCTGGGGGTCGGCCGCCTGGGGCTACGGTCTGCTCACGGGCCCGGCGCGGTGTGTCCGGGGTATCCGAGTTGGTGGTGCGCTGGGTTCCGGCCTCAGCGCGGGGGCCCTTGGTGCGTTGGCGGTGCATGGGGCCTCTCTTGTTGAAGGGGAGGCGTTTACCATCTAGCACAGGCGCTCTCCCTAACGGGGTGCGCTTGGGGTGTCTGTGTTTTGTTAGTAGTCTGAATGTTGGGATGATTTAGGTCTCCCCCTGGGATGGGGGCGGGCGGATGGCCTGGGTCCCCATGGGGCTCGGAGGTGCCGCTTTACTTGACGTGCTGGGGCCTCCCACCCCTGGTGGATCGGGCGGAACGGGGGTGCCTATTGGAGTCAGCAGGGGAGCTGGCTCCCTGGGGATGGCATGGTGTCACCCCAGTTATTTCCTCCCCATCCCCAAATGCCTCTGTCCACCTGCTCCTTCATTCTACCATTCACAAGGCCTTGGGACGTGGGCACGTCACTGGGGTGCGGGATGAAGTTTCCGTCTTCATCTGAAGTATGTTTAGATTAATATATTTTGAACGGTGTCAGTCGGCCCCTGCGGTGGACTGACCAGGTGGTGTGGTGTGGGCTGGTGTGCTGGGTTCGGTTGCCTCCCGGCCATCGGGCGGCAGTAGCAAGGCTAGAGGATGTCGGCCTGGGGGTTGGCCGCCCGGGACTTCGGTCTGCTCACGGGCCTGGCGCGACATGTCCGGGGTACCCGAGTCGGTGGTGCGCCGGGTACCGGCCTCGGCGCTTGGGCCCTCGGACGCTGGCGGTGCCTGGGGCGTCTCTTATTGCCGGGGAGGCTTTTTACCATCTAGCACAGGCGCTCTTTTTAACGGGGTGCGCTTGGGACGGGAGGGGGGAGGGCGTTGAGGGGGAGGGGATGGGGGCTAAACTCAACCTGGATTGTCTAATGTGACATGTGTTTTGTTAGCAGTTTTTTTTTTGTTGAATGTTGGGCAGGATTAGGTATGCCCCTCGCAATGGGGGCTGTGCGACACCAGTGCGTCTCGGGGCCTCATGGAGGCTCGGGGGTCCGCTGCCGTTGGCCCCGACTTAGGAACGTGCTCGAGGGCACCTCCAACTTCCCTGGGTGGTAATCGGGCCGAACGGGGGTGCCTATTGGAGTCAGCAGGGGAGCTGGCTCCCTGGGGTTGGCAATGGTCACCCCAGTTAGTTTCTCCCCATCCCCATGCCTCTGTCCACCTGCTCCTTCATTTTACCATTCACAAGGCCTTGGGACATGGGCACGTCACTGGGGTGCGGGATGGAGCTTCCGTCTTTGCTACCCGGTGGCTGCCTGGGTCCCGATTTTATTGAGCAACTTAGACACTTACACTTGCAACATTTACATGGAACGCACATGTAGGGACCTGGCGGTGTGGCGCATTGGCGCTGGGGGCGGGACCCCTCATGGGGGGCCCCCTATAGGGGCCCGTTGTGGGGGCCTCGCCTGTGGTGCCGGCACCCACTGGTTAAACGCATCTAGACACTGAGGGCCCGGGGGGGGAGATGGGGGTACCCGGCAGTATTCCCAATGTCCCCCCCCTCTGTTTTAAGTGCACATTAGAACAACACGCAACAACACCACATTGAGCTGGGGGAGAGAGGCTGGGGGGTCTTTCCACACCCCTGTTCGTTGGACCATCAGGGGTCGGAGCCCGGATAGAACATCAGGCCGTCTGGTCGGGGTCCTTGGCTGGTGGACTGCTCTTGCCGATGTGGGGGCCTTGGCGGTCTGCTTGTCCCCGTCCTGGTGGGCAAAGGGGTCTGTCTCCTGGGTGCAGGGGCAGGGTTCTCTATTGGGGCGTCTGTCCCTGGGCCTGGGAGTATGGAGTATAGTGTACATATGGGGGGTATGAATGAGTGTATAGCGTCCTTTTTTCGTATGTCCTGTATTTGCAAGAATGTGTACGCATGACAGGGAGGGTACGTATGAGTGTCTCTGTCTGTCTATGTCTACCTGTCAGGTTGGGTGCTTGTCTGCTCTCTGGCCTGATGCATCTTCTTCCCTCCCCGTCGGTGATGGTTGCTCCTGCCCGCTGGTTGATGATGGCTCTCGATGCCTGGGGCCGGGGGTCCCGGTTGCGGCCCGGCTCGGTCCTGGTGCATGTCGGGCGGGTCCTGGGTGGTCCGGTGTGTCGGGCGGCCACTGTTCCGGGCCGACGTCCTCCTTGGATTGACTGGGGCACCTCTCATGGGGGTGCCGGGGTTGTAGAACAGGTTGGTGCCGTCCGGTGGATCGGTGGGGACCGTGCCTGGCGCCCAGGCCTCCTGCCGGTTCCAGGACTTCTGCTGGCTGGTCTGTTCACCTGGTGGGGCTGTCCGGCATTGGCTGGGCGCCTGATTTTGGCGCCCTACGTGGGGCGGGATCTGGACCCGGGAGCTGGAAGATCTGGATGTCCAGGTGCCGGCTGGGCGCGGCCTGGGGAGGGCGTACATCCGCTGTGGCTCTTGCTGTGGCTCCCTGGCGTGTGGGTGTGTGGGGGCGGGCCGGGTTGTTGGCGGTGAGTATTGGTCCGGGGTGGCGGCGGCGTGTGTTGTCCGTCGGTTGGCTGCGGATCCCCCTTGTCTGCGGCGGCGGCGGGGTGCCCTTGTCGGCTGGTCCCTGGTTGGGGCCCCGCTGGGGGGCGGGGTGCCCCTGGTCCCCGTGGCCTTCGGTTCCTGATCCGGGCTCGCCCTGGCGTAGCCGGTTACCGGCGGAGCCCGTGGGCTCGTCACTGCGATCTCTCGGGCCCCAGCATTGCGGCTGGTGGGTGGTCCCCTGGGGCTTCCATCTGTTCCTCTCTTGGTGGGTGATCGACCCTGCGCTGATCCGCCTGTGGCCTCTGTACTCTGTGGGACCCTGGATGCATACATCTCTTGCCTCCTCCATGTCTGTGTCGATTCCTGTAGGACGGATTGACGGTTCCGTACACCAGCTATCAATCACTTGCATGGGAAACCTTTATTCAGACCTGAATCTCGCACCACCCACATAGGTTGTGGGGACATTGGTGTGGACGGACATTCTTAAGATTGAGGTTATCCCTCATTAGTTAGTTGTTCACAGGAGCTTACCAGAAACATTTGTATTATGTTGTATTATGTTCAAGCTCATGCTTGGGTGTAGTGAATGTTTATTCTACTAGATTCGAACTATTGGTTTGGTTCTGTACAGTTTGTTGTTTTTGTTTTGTATTACTGTTTCTCTGCCGTCCGGCAGAGGTGGAGGACTGGGATGTTTTCTTGTGTTCTTTGTTTGAATCCTTGTCTTGTGTCGTCAGTTCGCGCCTCTGTTGGTCCGGTTTCTTTTCTTCACCTTCTTCCTTTCTCCCTTCTTGTCTCAGTTTAGTGTCCATGACGTCAGGAAATTAAACCCACAGTAATCACTAATAAAGATTTTTCATACATATACATCAAGTGGCGTACAACAGCGAAGCTGTAATACTTTGCTTGGGAAAGTAAAACTGTTGGGCTTGTACTTGGTACTCAGACACCAATTCTGAGTAGCATACTGCTAGACAGGACACGTAAAAAAAAAAAAAAAAAAAAATATTCCCAGAAACATTAGTATTGTGTTCAGTGTTCTTTGTTTGCCTCCCTTTCTTGTGTCGTCGGTTCGCGCTTCTGCTGGTCCTGTTTCTCTTCTTCACCTTCTTCCTTCTTTTCTCAGTTTCGTGTCCATGACTTCAGGAAATTGAACCCACAGTAATCACTAATAAAGATTTATCGTACATATACATCAATTGGAGTATTAATACTCTGCTTGGGAAAGTAAATCTGTTGGGCTGGAACTTGATACTCAGACTCAAATTCTGAGTAGCAAATTGCTAGACAGGACACGTAAAAAAGAAAAAAAAAGAAAAGAAAAAAAGATTAATATATTTCCAAAATAAATGCCAGTCCAATTAGATTTATGTTACATTTATAAGGTTTGCATCTGGATATTTTAAAAAGTGTAGCCTAAGTGGTTCAACCAATTCTTTTCCTTAATCAGAATGACTTCTCCCGAGTTCAGAAGGTCATGAACACCTCAAACAGGAGAACCTTTGAGGAAGAAACTGCAACCTAATTAATGACTCAAGTCTGACTCGAGTCCAATTCAGATGACTCAAGTCCACACCCCTGGAACTTTCCGTTAGCCTCTCGGATGTTCACAATAGTATTGTCTGGAAAACGCTTGCTTGAGTGTTTTAATGCAGTGGAATTAACAGGTTTAACTTTACAATATCTTTGCAGCTCCTAGATCAGTGGTTCCCAACCTTTTTTTCCCCCTGAAGACTGTCTAGCCTGTGTCCGCGAGAAGCCAGGACTCCCCAAACCCCCATCCATATTAAAAGTGATTAATCAAAAACTGTTATTTACAGACATTAAGCGACTATTTTTATTGGAAATTAACAAACAATGAAAAATGCAATATGCTCTTTAAATCATATTCTAGCCAGCTATTTTCTTTCATGTGTTATATCCTGGTGTTAGTAATTCACAAAATAATCTAGATTCTCTTGCTATACTCAACGAGATAATATTATTTATTAACATGAATCAAGAACCTTACAGTTAGAAGCATTCTCAGTGCTTTCTGTGTGTCACACTCTAAACCAGGCCTGCCCAATCCTGGTCCTGGAGATCTACTATCCAGCAACTTTTAGGTGCATCCCTTCTCATCACAGCTGAATCAAATAAAGTTATCATTACCAGGCATCTGCAGAGCTGACAGACTGCTGATGATGGAATTGAACAATTTGATTCAGGTGTGTTGGAGCTGGGATACATCTAAAATTTGTAGGATAATAGATCTCCAGGACCGGGATTGGGCAGGCCTGCTCTAAACCGTCCGTGAAGCAACAACACCCAATTCACATTATAACAATGCAGCCTCACAAGCTTTTATATGCAGCTGGTGTTCCCTTATAGGTTATGATGTACTTGTGATGCTTATAAGCTTGCATTAATTATTATTTCTCAGTCTGGGAGAAAAACGCGGCTCTTTTGTTTGCTTCCATTCTCACTTATCTAGCATCGATTGACAGGCGCTGCCTGTGATGTAGCATTTACGCACATCGCTTTTTAAGCCTCGCTTTAATTAGCGGGGATGGAATTCACCTGAGCTTTGTATGTGCAACCGGATAAACCTGCCGTGAACTGTTACGCACTATAAGCAAGGATATTTCTAATAAGCCTAGATTTTGTTGAGCTTGCTTTGTGCAATACCACTCAGGTTGGGAGCCGTTGTCCTGGATCATGTTATGCTCCCTTAGTTTGTTCTGTGAGTATTGAAAAATAAGTAATAAGCAAACAGAATAATAAGCAAATGTAACTTTTGCTTGAAATTGATTCCTTACTATATAAGTAAACTCAGAAAAATCTAAGCAAATATTTCCAGTCAACACGACTCAGGTTAGATTTGAATTTGTTGTTACCCACCAAGATAATATTAATGTTCCGACAACTACGTTTATTTGTGATTCTACTGACATTGCAGTAAAGCTGCTGATGTGTTCTTTTGTATCTCAACTGACTGTGTGATGTGGCTTTGTCTTAAATTTGCATGAAGAGCAGGTCTCTAAGATCTGATTACTCAGAACACATTTTACTGCCAGGTGGAAACACGGCTAAAGTTTTTAACTCGTGATTAAATCAGTCAGGGAGCGTGCTGACGCTAGATCTGAACAAAGCCTTAATAATGCTCTTTTATTCAGACAAAGCAATCCCAAAAAGGAAATAAAATCCAAATAATGCTGTTTTCTGATTTGTTTAGTTGCCTTTTCTAGATTTTTACAATTTGTATGCATTGAGTTTTTTTAATTTCCCCTATGTTGCTAATATCAGAGTCATCATTACAAACTGTGCAGGAGGCTGCTATCCACAACAGGGAGTCAGTGATTGCTGCAGAGTAAGTCTACTTTCCTTACCTCCAAAATAAAGTCCTGTAGCTGTGCACATTCTCCACTGACCCTGGTACATGCCAGGAGAGACGGGGCTGTGCATCTGCACACTGACATCGGTCATTTCCTGGGGATCTAGAGAGCGCACCATCACCATGTTCACATGACCAAACTGATCACCACCCACATACTTTAGAGAGATCCCAGGAGGCCAGGACTCTGCACCTGGAAAGCATGGAAACAAAACAGGCCGCTCTTGTGACATGTGACTGTAATTTTGGTTTATACAATATAGAATCAGCTTTGCCATTTGGTAGAGACTTTTATCCTGCTAAAAGGAAGCAATTGCTTTCCACAGTCCCTATGCACTTGCTCAGAAGAGGGACTGCTGCAAAGTTAGGGGTAGGGTTGATGCATTTGGTTGGGTTTCCTTTCATTAAAACCTTTTTCAGTTGGCAGTATAAAATAAATATATTATAACTAAGATAGAATGGGAATGTATGTAATTAAATTCAAATCTGTCGGTATGATTGGGCTGTATTGGATTGTTTCAAATAATACTTCCTGGATATGCATTAGAGCAGTTTCTTTTGTAAAGTGCCTGAGGTTATATATATCCGGTGAACAAATGCTATATGAATAAACTGCATACAATTAAAAAGGTATCTGTGATGTCTTTGTTTTGTAAAAATAAATAAGGCTAGTGTCATAAACCCAAGGTCCAAACCCTAATCTAAGAGAGTCTTTGGGCTGAAGAAGCTTCTCTGTACTTTTTTTAGATATCTAAATGAATGTGCCTTCATCAGATTTTTTTTCTTTAAAAAATGAAAAAAAAAATGTAATAAAGTCTGAAAGGAAAATACTTTTTTCTATAAATTTCAATTTTAACCATATATGTATATAAAAAAACTATATAAAAATTCAAATATTTTTCAGATTTCAAGGCTACATTGAGATCCTGTAAAAAACCTGCTGTGAATTGTCCGGCTGGCTTACCGGTGTTCTGTATCCTCCAAGTCTTTGTGAATGGTGTGTCAGGTGGAACGGATTCACCCTCGCCAATCGTCACATCCTTCACAAAGGACATGCAAGGTGCAGTGAAGTTTGGGCTTTCAAAGTCATAGTAGGCTCCTATGGCAGCCTGTAAGTTCCTTTAAAGATAAGAATGGAAACAGAAATTCAACAAATCAGTTAAGATGCATGTATAATAAGAAATATATGGCTGTGATTTTTTTAGCAGTGGTTTAAACAGTATGGGGAAACATATAAATTAAATTAGAGTGATCCAGGTTAACTAACTAAACTTTTTTTTTTTAAATAGATTATTTCCTTTTATTATTTTGTCAGTCAATAATTTTTTTATTCACACAAAGAACCTAAAAGAGGCAAATCTAGAGAAAAACTTCTAAAATTCATACTTGTGTGGATGGATAAATCAATGGCTGCTGAAAAAGGTTAATCATAGTTTCCTTTGACTAAGATTGAACAACTTCTTTTATATTGGTGGAACAGTCAAACATCTAATGATGTCTTGAACTAACTCCACAGATTTTCAGCTGGTCTTACCTTTTACAAGACCAAACTCATACATGAAAACGTTTTGATTTAAACTTATTCCATATCAGTGCTGGCTCTAAGTTTAAGGTTCTCTTCCTATTAGAATACAAAACGTATACCCTGAAACCTCTAAAATAAGCTGTTATGGCATCTTTAGGAAATTATACAGTTTTTCCGCCAGGATTGCCCTTTATCTTGTTATCTTCTAATTTACTATATACTCTACTACAGTTTTTAATAAGCTTTGCAATTATGCACTATTTGGGCTGCTCTATCAGATAAAATGCAAATACAATATATTGAATTTCAAGGTTGTGAGGTGACAAAATCTGGAAAACTTCAACGATATGAAGACTTTTGCTAGGTATTTGAAACCAGCATTTTATTACATATAACCGTGTTTACTTCTTCAGTTGTTCATATAATGCAACATTTAAGCAGAAATGTGTGATTTAAGGAGGATTTCAGAATATCCATACACACTTGATCACGTTTATTTTCATTTTCCCACCATAGCAATGCGTGGCGCACTGTTAAAGTTTGAAAACAACCCACCGGAAGTCAAATGTCTTCAAACAACAAGCTAAAATAATATTCATGACGTTCAAAAACAATATTTGACATCTCCCACTACTGTGAGAGTTTAAATTTTGCCCAGAATAACTGGCGTTGAAGGCGCTGTAAGAAGCTGCTGAGCGCATGTAGATTATGTAATAAATGAAGCCATTACTGGGGTTTGCAACAAATATACCTTAATGTTGAACATTCTATAATAAGCCAGGATGTCTACAATTATATTCGCATTACACAACTGAATAGCGTACTGCAAGAATTATTTTTTTAGCAGATATGCAAATAGTACCACCATCTGTGTCCCTGACAGGCAATCAAAAGTCATACTGACTCAGCTAGTTACTATATTACTACGTTAGTACAACGCTGTTAACTGTTCCTCGTAATGCGTCCAAACCGAATGCCCCATTAATAAGAACAGAAAATAGATTTAATGCTTTTGTTTTCGCTTTCTTTTCTAGATCAATAACTGTTGTATAGCTAGAAACGCTGAGCAGAGAGCTAGCTACATATATGTATCTTTTTCTCCCGACAACCAGCGCGCAGCAGGCCGGAAACGAATCCCCGAGCTCACCAGTTGGTCATGTCCAAAAAGAAGGCGCATCCGGCGGGATTCAGCTGAAACCCGAGGAGCCTCTGAAATTCCGATATTAAAATGTCCTTGTCGGTGGTGCCCATGCAGCTGAATTTCTGCATGAGCTCCTGATCCAGGTCCAGGTCCAGATCCATGCCCTCCATGACAGTTAAGCCCGGGGCAGACACTGGGGGGGCTGCGCTACTAATTTACACCGAGGCCTTGACTTGTCATCAGTGTTGCCAACTCCTCAGTAAGGAAAGTAGCTATTGGCTGTCCCAAAAGTCGCTAGAAGTCGCTAAATGACGTCATCGCCTAATTTGCATAATTGGCAATTTGCAAATAACTGTAACGGACGCTGTAGGAGAGAGGAATAACGTCGTGGGAGAGACAAAAGTGAGTAAAAAACACCCTAAATATGTTTAGAACTACAAATGTACAAAAATAATTTCAACATTAACAACATTTAATGATTTTAATGCTTTGTCTAGATCCACATTACACACATCAGTTTTGTCCTGTATTGTTAAATGTTATAACAGCAAATTTAATCAAAAGATTGTTCTGTAGGGTGAAA
This sequence comes from Apricaphanius iberus, assembly GCA_028564705.1. NCBI lineage: Eukaryota > Metazoa > Chordata > Actinopteri > Cyprinodontiformes > Aphaniidae > Apricaphanius > Apricaphanius iberus. The sequence continues at coordinate 1,477,563 of JAPXFQ010002528.1, read as the reverse complement.
TTGCTAGCTCTACAACCAACCCTCCTCCTTTATCCGGGCTTGGGACCGGCAAAGTGACCCAAAAGACACACTCTGGCAGAGTTACTTAGGTTTTTTTTTTTTAAGTTTTTTTTTTTTTTAAAGTTGTTTTTTTTTTTGCTGAGCTAGCTAGCAAGATCTTATGTCACAGAGAGGTAGGCTACACACACAGTGGACGAGGTGAATAAGTGACTGAGCTGCTGAGGTTGTGTGAGTCAAATGCAGTGATTTATTTGTGTGACAGCGTCACAGCGAAGAAACGTTTACATTTAAATCCCGCTCTGCAAGCCAGCGGCGGCTTTCTTTTGCGCAAGCGCATTTCATTTGCAGTCCGGACGCCGAGTGGTGAGGGTCTCCTCTCTCCTCTCTCTGCTCCGCCCATAGACTGTAGATGGGACTGCTGCGCAAGGCTACTGTGAGACTGGCCGCCTGTAAGTGCTTTGGGACGGGGGAGGGGCTCACGTTGAGGACAGTAACTGCAGAACAATACGTGCTTCACGCCAGAGTCTCCAAAACACCAGAAAAAGTCGCTAGATTTGTCGCTAGTCGCTTTTTTGAAAAAAAGTCGCTATAGGGGTCTGAAAAGTCGCTAAATCTAGCGACAAAGTCGCTAAGTTGGCAACACAGCTTGTCATAACAAACTCCACAGCAGGGCCGAGTGCGCATGTCACATGACTGAACCCTGTGAGTCAATACAGGAAAAAAGGAAAAAAGCGCCGCTTGACATTATTTACTTTTTTGAAACCGTGTTTACTGTAGCATGACATTTAATAACGGTTGCTTTCATTATATTCCAGTTATTGTAAATTTATGAATTTATAAATAATGAGTAAAATATCTGTATAAGTCACATTTACCTAAAGAAATTCTAAGCTTATTTTGATGTGAGAATTTATTTTATATATTTTTATTAACCAGTAAATTTATGACATTTTCAGACAATATTATGGGGATTATTAAGAACTAGTTCATCCAGGGAATCTAAGTTAGTCCAAGATGGGTGTCTTTAAGAAATTGCACAATCACTAATTAAGTCATTACACTATTTTTGGAAAATACGTTTGAGAAATCAAATTAATCAATTAAAGGAAGAGTCTTTATCAATTGATCCTTTTTTGCATCATGATTTATTCAGCACTGAAGTTTGGGGTTTCATTAAGGCCTACTATAAACCATTATTACCTAAACCAACAGAAATATAGATTTGAAAAATATCACTTTGTGTGTAATTAATGTATATGATGTTTGTTTGGCTTGAATAGATTAAGTAATTTGATTTCTGGATTTAAATTGTAACTTATTCTGACTCACATTTAGGCAGAGGTGGGTAAAGTACCTGAAATTATACTCAAGCCAGAGTAGCACTATTTTAACATATCTTACTGAATTAAAAGGAAAAAGCAGCCATCTAGAACATTTTTTCAAGCAAGAGTAAAAAAGTATGTGTTAAAATAATGCTACTCAAGTACTCAGTAACGGGTCATCTGATTTAGTAGTTCAAAGAAATGTCATTAGGAAAAAATCTGAACATTTAAACAAACTCTGGTATTTCAAAGACTAAAATAAAAACAATAAATACAGCAAAAAAAGATAATTAAATCACAAACTGCATTTTAAGCATAAGAAAAACTTGTCCAAATACTTTCATAATACAGTAGCTACTATATATGTTTCAACAGGGTCTAGTAGTTCAAGTGAGAACATAATTGGCCTTTTAAATGGCACAGCAGATTTAAAATAACAGAACAAAAATGCTTCTGTGCAAACAAGAAGTATGATGTGTGTTACGAGGTGTGTCTGTGTCAAGTGCATTTTTGGATAAAATATGTTTGTCTTTTAATTAAGTGAATGAACTCAAGAGGAACCAGCTCTCTAATCATTAATATAAATGTCAGCTGTATTTCATGATTATGTCCTTTTTTGTGTGTGCTGTTTTTACTGTTTTTCTCCTATGAATTAGCATTGACAGTTTGTTCTTATGTCTATGGTGTGAAGTTATATGTTTGTTATGTTGTTTCTATCTCTCTGACCTGCCAGGTATAACAGATATAAAGTAGCCTTTGGGATACTTAAATCCATGTGTTCATGAATATCCATTGTCCCTTTGAAATAAATACAACCAAAAATAAATAAATAAATACTCACAGCGGGTAGATTCTCCAGAAATTATACTCAATAGTAATACATCAACATACACCATAGTAATATTGCTCAATTGAAAGTAAAGTTTAATAAAGCTACCCCTAAAAGTCCTTTTTTTTAATTACTCAAGGGAATAAGTAACTGAGTACATGTAGCGTGGCAAGTTATTAGCCACTTCTGCATCTAGGAAGGATTTTGTTTCTCACCTTGTTAGAAACCTTATCGAATATATATTAAATGCATCTACAGTGAATATCCAGCAGATGGCAGCATTGTGTCGCAGCTAATGAGGCTCCCCTCTCCCGACATCTCCGTGTCCGTGGGTTTGCGTGTGCGTGAGATTGGGGTTTAGCTGCTGTCCAGTGTTTAGCGAAGAGGTAACAGCCGCTAACAAGATGCACACAGTCATCTCCATGTACAATAGGGAGGCAACTGACAGCTAGTGTATGCATGTGTAGGTAGAAAAGCCACCGACGTTGTCCGCCACAGGCACTAGCACCAGATATGGCGGGGATTATTAAAAAGCAGATTCTGAAACATTTGTCAAGGTAAGTGGTTGGTTCACTGTTAGCCCGTTAGCCTGTCTGGATATGATGGAGGGTCGTGTCGTTACTGTTGTTGTGGTCATATTACACTAAACGTATTTTATCTCGCTACGCCGGCTACTTTTCAGCTCACAGCCTGCATTAAATCAACAGCAGCATTAAAAATAACAGTAGGACGACTAAACGGGGTCACGCAGCAGACGCCGCAACCTGCAGGACACTGTACACATTTGTTAATTCTCTTCAGTTTTAAGTTACCATGTTTTCTATATTTACCTATAAATTATTAATCTAAAATTTTCTAAAATATTGGATTCATTACCCCCAGCTGATAATTTGTCGACCTATTAGTGGTAGGCTACATGACAAATACACATAAGGGGAACATTTTCTAATATTTTGTTAAAATTGTCAAAATCTGTAACTCTAAAGACAGTTTTTTTCTTCTTCTGGTAGTTACTGTTCAATAATAAGTTCATGTGTGTCTGTGGACCGGTTTACACAGTCTTTTATTTTGAGGCTCCTGTTCTAGATAGGATGACAAGTATTAGCCATCAGTCTTTTTATTTAGGTTGTACTCCAGTGCAGCGTTACCCCGACCCGGCTCCTCCATTGCTCACAGTCCAGCAGGTTTTGGATGTTTGCTTAGAAGGGTGACTTGGCTCTTCATACAGGGCGATCAGTGAAAATAAGAGTGTTATTGCAAACCAAATTAGTTTTCTGTTTCTTCGTAGCATGCCCAGACAATGGGGAGTTTTCAACAATGTATTATGCAGAGTGTACACATTTAAAGAAGGAGATGCATAATCACACAATGACTGCCTAATCATTTTAAAGAAAATTACATAAAACTGGGGAAATATATTTATATTTCCAGGATTCAATCTTTACTCCACAATCTAAAGGTGGGGACAAGGGGGTTAAAATTAATTTATCTCCTCTACTGAGCTTTAGAGTTTAGGGGCAGATTTTCTCTCTACCCAAATTTATTCCATTTATTCTGTGTCTAAATCTGACTTTCGGGAGGAAGTAGATTCCCTCTGGTGTGATAGTGCACCGGGATTTAGGTCTAGTTTTGGTTTATTTTACCAGACGTTGGGACTGCTGTTGGTAATTAATCCGTTTTCTTCCATTTTTTTCGAGGTCAAAGGCCACAGTTAAGGCAGGGCAGAAGCATTTGTATTCTACTGGTATTCCCCTCCAGCCTTTTGTCAGTCAGACTGGCTTTTCTATTATACAATATAAAGAACACTTCTGTTGTCAAGAAGAATGCTGTTTGCTCTGGAATTTGACAATAAATTTCAGCTATTGTTTTCATTATAAAAGAACTTAGAAATTCACTGAATATCCTTGTCTGGGCTACATGCAGTACACTTGCAGTCTAAAACTCTCAAAACCAAATTTTTTACTTAAATATCTGTTTATGTTCATTTAGCTATTTCTGTTATTTGTATACGCTGTTCTCAGTTTAACTGAACTGCTGCTCTCTTGCTTAAATATATACAAAGACCCTTTTCTCCCTTCTGACTTCCTGAGTGTTTTCAGTCTTTAATCTTTACTAATCTCGGGTGGTAGCAGGCATTACTTAATAAAAAAACATACCACCAACTGCTAATTCAAGTCCTTTTCATATACCAGAAATGTGAAAGAATTATTTTTGAAATTTCACAGATCTTTGTGATAGCTTTGTTTAGTTGTTTTTTTACAGTGAAAATATTCATGCATGCCCCTTAAAAGTCTCTACATGTTGTGTTTCAAGCTTAAATGGGATGTACCGTTTTTTTCCTGCATGGACCTTATTTATAGCATTCATTATGTTCATTTACTCAACCAAACAAGTTTGGAGCCACTTGGAGTCCTTCGGGAGATATTTGGAGCCCTTCGCAATCAGCGTATATCCATAAAATGGGAGTTGTTGGGGCATCCAAAGTACAGCCTCTAAATAAGGCATTATCTGTCACAAAACTCCTTCAAAGCTGTCTGGGTGCGTAAATGAACGTAATGCATGCTATAGATAAGGGCCACGTAGCAAAAAACAGTACTTCCCCTTTAAATTTAAGTACTCAAGGGCAGATGCTCTGCATTAGGTTGCTCCTTGGTTCAACAGACAGCTGAATTTGCTGAGGAGCTGTTTCAGCGGGGTACACATCTAAAATCTGCAGCATGTTGGCCCTTCGGGATTGGGTTTTGAAACTCCTCTGATGAAACAATTCAAAATAGTGCAGACTTCTAAAATAAGCATAATAATATATATGTTTTCGGATTGTTTTACAAAAATAAAATCTGAAAGTGTTTTGTGAATAAATATTCACCCCCACTGAGTCAACACTTACCACAAACCACATTTTGCTGCAAATAGATCTGCAAGTTGTTAGAGTACGTCTATCAGGTTTGCAAATATAGCAACCGATATGTTTGATTTTTCTTCAGATTTTTCATTGAATAAGCGATCTTCACTTTGTAGAAACTCTACTCCAGCCACAAATCCTTTGCAGCCTCTAATAGTATTTTCTTTTTAAGATAGCCCTCTATTTAGCTCTCTTCAGCTGCATTTATTCTAAATACGGATTCAGCGGTACCACTTTTTTCAAACCGATACAATACAGATACTTAGATCTGAGTACTTGCCGATTCCAAGTACTATTTCACATACTTCTACCATACAAAAAAATTCAATGAATTGGAAAACTGCTTGTTGCAAAAATTTTATTAGATTAATAAAAAAGTTAATAAAAATGACCACACACATAACAGAATTATTGCAGTTTCCACATTTAAGTAACGGTTCATGGTATCGTTTAACAGATATGAGTATATTAGAACGTCCCAGTCCATCCTCCCAGTATAGGCCACGGTTTTGTCTTACATGTTTTTGTTTCCACTAAGGTTCACCAAGAACCTGTCCCCGGACAAGATCAACCTGAGCACACTGAAGGGGGAAGGTCACCTGTCCAACCTGGAGCTGGATGAAGAGGTCCTTCAGAACATGCTTGACCTGCCGACCTGGTTGGCCGTCACACGGGTCTACTGCAACAAGGCCGCCATTAGGGTATCTCCTGATTGATTCATCCAGCATGGTTTTGAAGCTTTTCTGACCTGGTGGTTTGATTAATTTTTCAACATGGAAAAAAAGAAAAGCTTCATAAATCTAATTTTCAAAGCAATATGGTCATTTATATTTGCTAGTGGTGCAGATCTGATTTTTGACTCCGTGCACTTGATGAAATGAGCAGTGGCAGATTGGCAAAGATAAGAACTGCTAGCGGGTCTGCTTTGAATGTTCTGATCCCTTAGACTTGGACTGCTTGCTGATAATGGACAGGCCAGCCGTGATTCAGAGGAACACTAAAGGCCAGAGGCTACCGTGATTCTGAGATACAGTGGCTGGTGTCTGCATAGCTGAGGCTGACTGCTTTTTGTTCTCAAACAATTTCAGTAATCCTGCATGTCAAGATTCATTACCCCTAAAGCTGACCTAAAATCTATCTTTAATGTAGGACACAAACATTTATCACTTTTGTGATAATATTTGCTACTTTAATAGGATTTATGTCTTATGCTGCTAGCCTATGATCCTTCTTAAATCTAGAGACATACTTCACTGAATTTCCAGTAATGTGCTTCAACTATTCTGTTCCTTACTTATGTATATTTACATTATGTTGATAAGAGCAGTGCAGACTGCTGTTAAAAATGTTTCTTAGCATTTTAGTTCAACCAAATTATATTACTACTTACTTCTCAGTTTCTAATGTCAAATTTTGTTAAAGGTTTTGTATTTGTTCTAATTGTCTTTCATCAGTTTTTGCAAAGAACATTTAAATAGGTAAAAAATTTTTAACATTAATTAGGGCTGGGCGACATGGCATCAAATCTATATTGCAATATTATCTGAGGAATGTGCAGTAATGATATTTATTGCAATATATTGTTTTCTTCTGTTAATATATGTCAAAATTACTGTTTTCGACCAGTTTCATATACCGGATACATTGCAACAGAACAAGGAGCCTCAAAAACCTATAGAACGACATTTAAAGTACCGGTACATTTATTGTGGAAAATGAATTTTCAAAAAAAAGATTAAACCTTTCACGTAATTTTTAGGTGTGTTACCAATCTTTGTCCAAACATTGCAACACAAACAATCTCATAAATAAAGATTAAGATATTCTAAAAAAAATACTAGCTAAATGTTGTGAAAATACAAAATTGGTTTGGACTGAATTGCCAAATGTAAAACAAAAATAAAAATTCTTCCAGTTTTACTACTTATTTATAAATTTGACATTGCACAAAAATTAAGCTGCACATATTCAAACTGAAAACACTTCAACAGTTTTAATTTTCCATAAATTAGAAAACAACTAATTTTAAACTTACAATATCCGGTGCAAATACAAACACTGAACAACGGTATTGACCCTCCTTGTGTACCTTGTAAAGTACCTAGGTATTTTATATTGCAATATAGGCACGTCTTGATGACATCATCAACAAGTGCAATACCAGCCTACAGGGTATTGTCAAAATCTCTGCCGTTGGCTAAATGTGTATAATTTCTACCATAAAACATTTATCTTTCCCACTACCAATATCAATAATAGAGTAGTTATGGTTTGATTGACTCATGTTCATAGTAGATATAGTATGCTAGATATCTGAATTAGCCAGGGTTTCTTTTTTCAGCTCTGATTGGTAATCAGCAGTGTTGGGAGTAATGCATTACAAAAGTACTTAGTTACTGGAATATATTACTTTTTTCAGTAACTGAGTAATGTAATGCATTACTTACAAAATATACAGCAATATATTACTAGTTACAATTTAAGTAACTCAAGTTACAAATGCATTTTAAATAGTTTTTCTGGCGAACTAATGCAACAGACCAAACCAAGTTGGATACCATAGAAGAAGATCCTTTTCCTGTTGCTCCAAACTAAAACATCAGAGAATCAGGACGGCTAAGGAAAAGATGGACTTTACATTTAAACATTATTCACACTGTTTTCCTACCATCTGTTGTAAGACTTCAGACATCAGGGTCTCCTCTTTGTCAACCATCTTTGTGATGAGCACTTTCAGCGGCTTCTTTTGATTAGATTTAACAATCATTACCGTGAAATAGAAGACATGCAAATGAACTAGAGACTTCATTTGAATAAACTAGTGTTAAAAATACAATATTTGTGGTGTGACACTTGTGTAAAATGTACATTAATAAGTTACGGTGGTTAGAAGTCGTGTTAGATATTTAAGATGTTATGTTTTGCCAACAGTAACTTAAAGTACTGTAACTCAGTTACATTTTTAAGACAGTAATATATAATGCAAACATATTACATTTTTGACATTGTAACTAGTAATTTGAAATTTATTACAGTTTCATTGTAACTTGCCCAACACTGGTAATCAGCAGGTCTAAAACAGAAAATGAAATATGTTCTCTTGATTTTATATTTAAATAAATTAAAACTGATTACTACAAACATTTTTTGGACATAAATGTTAATCTAGCAATTTATTCTTTTTTTTAAACCTCTTAGAGAAAAGTCTGAATGTATCAAATTTGAAACTGGCAGGGCAGAAGCTCAAAGCCACCCGGAAAGATGTTGGATAGAATAAAATCTGGTGGTGTCGGGCAGGAAAACCTTGATCCTTGAGCATCTCCACATTCCTGAGTGATAATGTTTATTAATAGTATACCTGCTTCATGCTGTAACTGAGATCATGGCTGCCTGCGGACTCTTTACCATTTCAGTTTGAGAATTGTTTATTGATGTCTTTTGATTCATTTATTGTAGATTATATAAAAAGTAAAAGCTTTAGATAGACTGCAGCTTTGGTCATTGTTAGCTTCTCTGTTGCTGTGGAATGTAGCACGTTAGCTCTGGGATCCTCTTACATGGTCAGTTTATTTCTTTTTTATTATTTTGTGTACCCAAAATGAGTTCCTTTCAATGTCCATTTAGGTAAATGTGGTACAGAAATACTTCGAGCTCAGTACGGGGCGAGTTTCAGACAAAGAACTTAAAATCAGTTTGTGTGTTCTACCTAGAGATTCAACCGATCAGACTTTAATCAGATTACATTTCTATAACTGTCACGGGGTTTTTGATGTACTAATCAAAACGTTTGTTTATTCTGTTTGTTAGGTTTACAGACTGAATTGTGATAATTTAATGAATAAATAAAATTACAGTCATCTTTAATGGTTCCATTATAAATTTCAAAGAATAAATGAAATCCAAATTGATACTTCCAAGTATTGTGATATATATTTTTTGTGATATATCAGTAAATCAATATTTTCTTACATTCCTAGTTTCTGTCATTCAGACCTACCCTAACTGTCTACCATGCTGAGCGTAATATTAGTTAATCAAATCAGAGCACATTAGGAAAATTAGAATGTTTTAAGCTTCAGATTTTCTTTGGTAAATCTTTCTGTACCTTCTTTGCTGTAAGAGCGTTCTGCTCACTGAGCCTTTGTGTCCAGTGGTGCACATCTTTGTGTGATGCGTTCCTGAGTGACACTCTATTGTCTTTTCAGATACAATGGACAAAATTGAAAACAAGTCCCATCTGCCTGGTAAGGAGGATGATATTCTTATTTGGTGTGAAGCTGCCTTTTGTTCTTATAATAAAAACTAACTTAAATCCTGTGTAGCATTTCTTTCTGCGTCTTCTTTCTCCTGATATCATTAAAAATGTAAGGTTACTTCTTTAGTAATTCGAAATGTGTGTTGTCTCAATGTTTTGTGTAGTTCTTGGATAAAGTGGAGGTCGAGATGAGGACATGTGAGGAGCCGCGTCCACCCAACGGCCCCTCTCCTATTGCTATAACAGCAGGACAGAGGTAAGCCATCTAAACTATGAGCTAAAGTGTCAAAAATCGTGAACTGAGCTATTTTACATGCCATGTACATATTTTCAGTGAGTATGGCTTTGCTGAGAAAGTGGTGGAGGGCATGTCAGTCAGGATCAATTCCATTACCATCAAGGTGCAGGCTCGGGCCTTCCACGCCTCCTTTGAGCTGTGGCAGCTGCAGGGCAACAGCCTCAACCCCAAGTGGCAGCGCAGCGACCTTCGCTACACCCGCATCACCGACCCCAAGAGAGGAGAGGTAGAGCGCTGTGCTACAGGCCTTTTTCTTCTTGCTCTCTCTACACTGCCGGCAATTTAACAACCAGCTAAGGTTCTGTCGCTGAAGCCACGTGTTCTTATTAAACCTGCAGTGAATCATTTAATTAGGTAACATGATTTTATTAGCTGTTGGGGTTTTTTTCAGGATGAACAGAGTGAACCCTTGTCAACCACTTAAATGGATAACTGTGTGTGTCCCTTCTTTCATACCCACAGTGGAGATCTTGCAAGCCCATTTTGATTAAAAACTATTCTGTATAAATAAAGGACAAATCCTGTGGCCCTTTTAACTTGTTTATCTTTTAGCCAGTTGCTAAGGGAAACTTAATAGTTAACATTTTCTGTATGTAAAGCTTTTCTATTCTTCTATTAATGTTGTATAACCCTGATGATCCTCTATGGGACTATCCTACAACAACATAGTAGGTTTAGATGGTATACGTGTGAGGAGGGAGATGAATGTATGTGTGGTCTCCTATGAAAAATAAAGTAGGTAGAGCTATTTGGATATCAATAGTCTGTGTTGAACATCCCATAAATCAAATGAAATATAGACTTACTAATCAAATGTCAGAATTGACCATTTTCTCATAAGTAAACACTCAGCAGATAAAACTCTCCAGTTCATCAAGTTCCTACCATGTCAAAATGCTCGTATCATGAAGAGAATGCACAGCTACTTCCACTTATCAGTTAGCAATATTTTAAGTCAGGAAACATTTAGAATTTTAAGGCAGCGCTAACTCGCAACGAAATGTACTGAAACTATGTAGTAAACCAACATGCTACATAAATACGGTGCATTTATACTCTTTGCACAATAACAGGGGAGCTATGACCGAGCTGATATCCGAAGTGGATTGTAGGAAAATTCCCACTGACAACTTATGAACTTAACCATATCAATTAAAAGCCAATATGTCAATAATAGGAATATACTCTCATGTCATTTATGTACACACACACACATCCTGCTACACAATAATTCCTCACCATCCAGATGCAGTCTGGCTGGTTAGGAAGGAGAACGGATGTGGTGAGGGCTGAATCATAAGATAAACAGGGCGGTGTTCTGTGCATGTGTGAATTGAGTTTAAAAAAATTATCACGTTAATTCTATTAATTAATCAACCATGCGTTAATGCATTCATTTTGACACCCCTACTTAGAAGTCCTTTTAATTGTTTGCTTTATTTTCACAAATCATAAAGTGTATTTTAAAGAATATGTCATTACTGTAATATAATGTTTTCTAGCTTTGATGAGTTTGTGTTGTACTTTTGACCCATGTCTGTCTCAGTCTAAGGTGGTATTTGTACTAAAAGGCCGCGATCTTTAATGTTTTAATGAATAGAATAAAGATTTCCTGATTCTAAAATGTTTTAAAGAATCCCCTTTCAATGTAGAACTATTTAGATTAGGTTTTTTAGAAAGATTTTTTGCTTCTAGTTGCCTTTTTTGGACATCTTCAAGATAGTAAACATGGGAGAGAGAAGGGATTGAACCCAGGTCAGCCGCACAGAGAACTTCAGCCTATATATATTTTAGACTTTGAAGTAGACCTGATTAACTGGAATGAATTAAAAGAAATGCTATTTTTGCAACAAATCAAAGTCTTCAAATAAGAATAAAATTTCAGCATAATTAATCTGCTCAATGTACAGTAATAATGATTTCGTACATGGTTTCTACTGTGGACACACAGCTGCCTGCTTCCCATTGACTGCACATGCAAACAGGCTATACCGCTCCGGGCGGTGAGCCTTATATCTCTAATTTATGATGCTTTGCTGTCCTAACCATAATGTGAAAGTTTGATGGAATATTTTTTTTTTCAGGTGTTGACATTTAAAGAGATTAACTGGCAAACACTACGAATTGAGGCAGACGCCATTGAGAGTGATGACCAGGACCTTGGCACTACCCCATTACGTCTCATCACTAACCAGGGGCGCATTCGCATCGCTCTAAAACGCAGAGTACGGCTATAGTTTTATTGAACATCACTTGATTGAGTGATATGAGATTTATCCTCATATATACCCATTGCTTTGTCAAAAGTCATTGACTAAATTTTTGTTTCTAGATAAAGGACTGTAACGTCCTGGCATCCAAGCTACTTTTCATTTTAGATGACCTGTTGTGGGTACTGACAGACTCTCAGCTCAAAGCCATCATTCATTATGCCAAATCTCTGAGTGAGGCCATGGAGAAGTCAGCCCAGCAGAGAAAGAGCATGACTGCTGAATCCTTACAGGTTTTACTGATTTTTCTTGGTGCTTTTTGTGGTTTTACAGTTTGTTTAGAATGTCAGAAAATATCTAATACCAAACACATATTATGTTGACCCGTCAAACAAATATTTTGAGTCACTTAAGTTTTGGCATTTGCAAAAATTTGAGTCCTAATCCAATTTTTTCTGAATACAGTGATACTTTTTTAGCAAATTATGTAATTGTAGACTAATAAAACTCCAGGGATTATGAAATTATAAAACATTTTTTTTTATTGACATTTTACATTTGAACAAACTTTTTTTGAAAATGACTGCAAACTATTTTGTTTGAATGTAAAATTATCTTACACACTGCACAATTTAGGCTTCTTTTTTTATTTTCGCTATTTTTTTGTAAGATTTCGTTTCTTGTGATATATCCTGAATTTAACTCTTATTGGTTTTCTTTCTGTTGGATCAGACTGCTCCTCCATCTCCTGTGATCCACAGCCTCTGGACAGAACCCCCACCTTCCTCCACAAGCACCCCAAACACAAAAAGTCAATACTTTGATCTTCATGATGTCAAGGAGTCATCCTACCACACCTTCATATCACGCTTGGACTTACACATATGCAATGACAGTTCTTCAATGGATGAAGGTTAGATGGCAGTAAATTTGCATATTCAAATACCTAGCTTAAGTTTGATGTTATTACTAAAGTATTTCACATTATTCAGTTATTTGATGGGTAATTTACTGCAAGCTGGTATTAAACAACTGTCATGTGATGCTGCACAGATGAGCCTCCCCCACCGGGTCTGCAGGGTGCAATGCAACTAACCTTCAGGAAGCTGGGTTTTGACTACTATCCCATTCACAGACCTGGTGAGTGGGATGACTGGTTCTTTTAAGACTTCTAGCTGCATTTTTACCTCTAAGGCTGTGATGATCTCTGTGTAACCATTATATCCAGTCAAGACTGGTTGTTGGGAACGTCACTATTTAGGCAGACTAAGGGCATCAAAAGTATGCCCAATGTCATAATCCTCAGTTGAATATTCAGTGTAATAAACAGTAGAGTTTCCTTCTAATCTAATTTGGTTGAGTTAAATTTTTAAAGCTACAGTTAAAGCAAAAAACATTTGCTGTGTTTCATTTAAAGGTTTGAAGAAGGCTTCACACAACAAAGTTGCCGTTTTTGTTTGAATACGCGGGGTGAAAACGAAATGCGTTTACACAAAAGGGGGGCATGATTGAAAACGATGTAGTACATACGTGCGGCCTTTAGATGGCAGTGTGACTAGTATAGCGGCCTAAATAGAGATGTAGGATAGTGATGGGAAGACCGACTCTTTTTACCGACTCGCATCATTTACTCTCGAACATTAAATTGAACGAATCTTGAACAAATCATTTAGTTCATTTTAACAGCAGGTGGCGCTGTTTCCCTCTTGTGGGGTTTCATAGTAAACAAGGCTGTGGTTCTCCAACGAATCATAATTCACAACCCCAAGTGACTCATTTACCGACTCATTCCTGTTACTCTTAGCAACTCATTTCATTAGTAGAAATATTTATAGTTTATAATTAAATTTGTGGGGGGAGAAACACCCAGTAAAAAAACATTTCTTCTCCGGACTGGAAGAAAAACCCTGAGTACAAAACTCACATCACGAGAATAGCTCATTAGTTCACAGTAGTATAGCTCTGCTAACATGCTAACAGCACATTGAGTTACTCACCCCTTCCTTTCCGAAAGCTAACCGAAGAAGCTAGCTTGCAATGTCTGGTGCTGAATCGCTAGTGTGAACAAATCGCTCACTCCAGACTCATAGCTCAAACGAGCTGAACGACTCATTCACCCCTCCTCCTTTCCGGCTCACAGCTCAATTCTCCACTACAATACAGAAGACAACATGTTTTGTTTTACCTGACAATAAAAAACAAAATGCCACAAGCAATTCGAAAACCTAGGAAAGTATATACACACCACAATAAAGTTATTTGTGTCCACGATGCCATCATTATTTAACAACGCGACAGTGACTAAGTAGGTGTCATGTGACAAATGAACGAATGTACTACTCCACACACAGTTAACCCTGAGCTGTGAACGATGAACAAGGAGATCCGTTCAGTCCGATCTGTCGGTCCCATTACAGCTGGATAGGGGAAGAGTGAATGTAAACTAATTTTGACAATTAGTGATACAATTAAAACAAAAAGGAATAATTAATAAGTTCCCTATGTTTACATGGTGCGTTTATTGTGTACAAAATGTGACATTATTATTATTTTTATTATTAATACTATTATTATGATTATGTTTGTTGTTATTATCATCATCATATTTATTATTTAATCAATAGGCTGATATAGTTTTCAAAAGTATTTAATTATAAACAAACATATAACACACTTTACATTATACACACAATAACACAAGAACTGAAGACAACTAAATAATTATGGTTTAATGAATAAATAATATATATTGGGTGTCGAATGACAAATAAAGGAACATTAGATATCAGACATCATTAATTTCCTTGTTCATCTCTCATTTCACTGCACAGCCCCTAGCAAGCTGAGCCACAGTTTTCACATGACGAATGAGTAAGAATGATCCGTCACGATCCGTATATGAACGAATCGTGAGCGAACTATAGTACTTGCTGCTCGCCACACACAGCCTGAGCGGTCTGGGTGTCACATGACAAAAGAACTGGAACCTGAAAACGGACGCAGCAGCTGAGTTGTTCATGAACGAATCATTTCTGTTTCCTGTCTTGCTGCTGACTGAGCTCATGCAGCTGTTGACATGTGGCAAGAGAAGGTACTGCATGACAATGAACGAATCGCTCACTGAGAGGACTCGTTACTCTCGGGTCATATAACAGATTAGTTCATTTTGAACGAATCGTTCACGAACGATACATCACTAATGTAGGATTCCAAGGTTTCCTGCTCACAACCCAGAAAAGAAACGTATTAAGCTAACGAACTATGGGTCTTTTCCACAACCTTCTTTTAGTTTTCCTCCGCTTAAAGAAAGGCGTATTTATTATTTAATGCACATACTGTATGCATTTTCGGCAGCGAACGCATAAAAGCTGCATTATCTCTAACTTTGCTTACAGAGACCACTTCAGAAGCTCCATCATCAGTAACAGCGTACCTGGATCCGCTATTGTAGTTTTTTCTGAAGAAAGGCGGAATGTGCAAGTCCAGAAAGGCCGTAGGCGGCTGGTAGTGACATGATCATTTTCAAACGAATCACACAGCGTTTTCAGATTTCTCCACTCTGGGAGCCGTTTTCGAAAAGATGCGTTTTCGACCCCCCGTCTCCCCGTTGTCGAGAAAAAACTCAGTTTTGCTGAAATACGTTGTCGCCTAAAAAGCCCCTTAGAGGGATAAGAAACCACACCACAATGTGGCCATTTTAAGGTCCTAAAAGTAAGACAGAGACACATATTACACTTTTCTAGTATTTACCAAACTACAAACTAGTGCTTGGTATAGAACCAAAGTTAAAAATTTTATATATTTAAATTGTTATTATTTACATTGTGGAAACATCCAAAGCAATTTCAGCACAGTGTTGAAGACATATACAAAACACAGCTCCACCTTACAGTTTGTTGTACTCAAATGGACAAATGTTAATATTTAAGATTGAAAAAGTTGGATTTATTTTGATGTTTTGTTTGGATAAATCATCTATTCTGACATTCATTTAGTGCAGCTAAAACTAAGGATACACTGTGCAATATATTTGTTTTTTGTATTCATATCAAGCTCAGACTGTACAACTACATCTCAGGGTTCAATAATTCCCAACGCATGAATCCTGTTCTCACACTGTACAACCCCCATGCTTGGATGTGACCACACCATGTGCATTTGCAACACAACGTAGCCTTGCAGTTGGAACTACGAAGAAAAAGAAGAAGAAACACCCTAGAGAGAGAAGATGCTCACTCGAGAAGAAAGAAAAGCCCAACAAAAACAATTGTGTTTTCCTTGGCAACCCTTGCCATTCTGTATGGAGAAACTTCAACTTTAACATCACTACATTTATTGGCATTTTCACTTTTACTGCAGTTCTTTTGTATTTAAAACATATGTGAGAGAGATGAATGAAAGGCTTTGAAGGTATCTGAAGTTCATAGACTCAAATCACCAAATGTAATCTGTGTATTTTACTACTTTCAAATGAGCAACAATAATTTAGAATATTAATATATTGTAAATAGGTAGAAATAGTTTGTCAGCACAAACACTTTATAAAAGCTCTAAAGCATACTGTTGGAAGGTTGATGATTGGAGCTTGATTTACAGCTATTTGATCTAAGCACCTTGCAGTGATTGACTTCATCATAGACTCTTCCTTCAAAATAATTATCTAAAGTCAGCTAAGAGCTAATGTCTGATAACCGAAGAGGATTTTCTTCATTTGAAAAACTAACGCTAAAGCCCAGAATGTAATGGCGACCTGTCGAGGATGTACTGCTCCTCCCACCAGAGCTTGCTGGAGATAGACACCCCCCACCCCCACCCCCATGATCCTTGTTTTTTTCTGAACTCTGCAGGGTAATTGCTTACAAGCAGGAACAACTGTCTGCTTCAGTTATGGGCTGAATCAAATGAACTCCTGTCTATTGCTCTTGCTCAGCTGACGGCTGTCGACACTGGGAACGCTACAGTGGAGCCATGGAGGCACAGGCCCAGTGGGCAGGAAAACTGCTGCAGGAATATCAGAGAAGAGCTGAGGCCTGTGGGTTTCCTGGGCTGGACTCTGAGGGGCAAGCCAGGAACTCGCCTGCAAATGGTACGTTTTTTTTTTTTCAAATAAACATTCATTTTATTTCTAATCAAGGAAAAATCAAAGCTGCTCAGAGGAATAGATTATTGGCAGTAGTTATTTCAGGAAAAGTGTCTCATAGGAGCTGTTTTCTGAAGGTCAGATAATCATTTATTTTCTAATTTTAGTTATAGTTGATATTATAACAGGTATTATGCTCATTTCATCTAATCCTCTTCTGCCCATCTCCAAACTTTAGATGGACAAACTAGCCCCAGGATGAACCCATCTGACAAAGAGCAGGCAACCGGCAGGAACTCAATAACAGCTTCTTTAAATTCAATCCTGAAGAGGCTCCGATCTAGCTGCGTGGTGATCAGGATGGATGATGTGGACATTCACCAGGCAAGCTTTTATCCCGATCTGATTAGATAGACATAAATGCAGGAGTTTAAATCGAGCCACAAACCTCTGCAGATGGAATCAAACATTTTTACACAAACTGATGTTGAGCTCTGCTAAAGTGACTGAATGAATGTTAGAATAAGATTCTGAGAAAGATTTACTTCTGTGGCAGCATGCTTAAACATTTCTTTCAATTCAAATGACAGACATTAGTTAAAAATGCATTTTATTTCAGGGTTGGAAAATTAGTACTAATCATTACCTTTCCAGTCTGTTTCCTAACAGTGGTGTGCTCATGATTTGCAGAGTATTAGTCTTGCCCAATCAGCAGCTTCAAGGCGTTTAGCTGACATTGTGTACATAAGGAGCAAAACTCTCCTCTGAGCAGCATCAGACTGTCTTTTATGTCAACGTTGGAATTAGATGGAAAAACTTAATGTCACAGTAGGAGAGCTTAAATGATAGCATGGTAATTGTTCTCATTTCCTATATTATTAACTGCATCACTAGTATGTGACTCAGTTACAGGTGCCACCCCTGACAGCCATGAGAATTTTCACAGTCTGATCACTTCTGCAATTTCAGTTGTGATTCCGTAACAGCTTTCATCACAAAGGAGCATGACAGAAGTAAATTTAGTCGCAAGACACTTTTGGTTCCCCATCTGAAAAAACCAAGAGCTATCCCAGGGGGGAAACTCTGAAGGTGTGGTTCAGCCCTTTTTAGTTTCTAACAGGAGCCCTTAGATCAACGCACTCAGGTGTTTCAATTCTGTTTTCTGCTTTTGTTAATTTAATGATTTTTTCATGTTCTGCTCGCCTACACAGATCAGTGAGGAAATAAATCCAAGTTAAATGTTCCAATGACTGATCTAGTCTTCATTCGCTTAGGTGTCTACACGGGGCCGTCACAACAAGAAGACTCATTCTTTAATATCCTGCAATAGGAAGGTTCTGCGTTTGCCAGATAATGTGCCAGCAGTTCATCTTCAGTTTACAGAATATTACTTCCCTGACAACTCCAATTTACCAGGTACCTGTATGCCCCCATTACATTACATTACAATACATTTGATTGGATTTACAGATTGAATTACAGATTGAAATTATTCCTTAACTAATTTCTGTAAAACCTGCGTAAAATTATTATTGCCCCTTTGTTATCTGATCTGCATATTAAAAACATTGATTTGTGATCTTGTAATAGTTCATTTGTATGTATATGCAATAGAGCTGGGCAATATGGCCTCAAATCTATATTTAGATATATAATCGGAAGGAGTTACGATATTTACTGCAATATATATGCAAACTTGAACTAAAAACAGTTCAACAAGTTTCTTTTTCATTACTTACATCACCTCTAATATCTGTAAATACAAATACCGAACATCAGTATTTATCCTGCTTGCGCACCTGGTACAAAGTATGTGCAGTTTGATGACATAATCCACATGTGTAATTGTGGTAAATTTATATAATTTCTACCTTTATATCGCTTAAATTGAAAAGTATGTGTTAAGTATGAAACAGGTTGGCAGCTTTAGAATGCTGTGATAGTTTTTCTACAGTAAATTCATTTTTAAAAATCACAGTGTAAAGTCTTACTCATAGTATCACAATATATCTCAATATATTGTATAGTCCCCCCGTATTGTGATAAATATTCCATTACCAGATTCTTGCCAATACACATCTCTAGCATACTTTGATGAGGAACTTCAAAGGAGAGGTCAGGAAAGTCAGGAGAGGGATAGCTGATAGCAGCAAAAATCAAATGATAATGAAAATAAAGAGATATTAGAAAATAAAAATAGAAGACTTGTTTTAGAGGCTTTCAAGGGGCTGATAGCTACACTGAAGGAGTTGTGTTATATATGTAACAACAATCAGCTGTATTACTAGTTTGCCTGGAGTAAGATGTAAACCTTTTTTCTCCAAAGAAAAGATTTAGTCTTGGCTATAATTCATAACACTCTGGGAGAATGAGTTACGCTGAGATGACGCAAAACAACACTACGCATCTCTAAAACAACAGCTAAACCAAAGTGAAAAATGGTGTTTGTAGCTTCACGATCTGGGTTTGATTTATTTATTTATTTATTTAAAGGGACAATGCATATTAATGAACATATAAATGTAAATATGCCAGAATTAGCCATTGGCCACTTTCCATCTGTAGTCCCTGGTATATCAAGAAAATACAAAGACCAATAAACAACATTGATTTTCCTCTGATGAAATTAGTGTTTCATTCAAGGTGAATAAAATAATAAAATTCTTAGGTTATCACAACTTTTTTTAGCTTCTCTTTTAATTTTAAATTGTATCAAAGGTTGAAAAAGAAAAAGAAATTAATGGTTTAAATATCTAGGTCATAAAAAGCTGCCATTTTAACAGGGGTGTGTAAAGTTTTACCAGCTACTGTATTCTTTATTCGTTGTCTCTAATCAGAATGTTTCTCCACTTTTTTTCCCTCCAGTGCCCACTTCAAATCTGTATGTCCAGTTAAACAGCCTCCAGCTGTGTGCGGATGCAGCCAGCTTGTTGTGGATCAATCTGTTCTCCCGAGGTCTTCTGCTTACCCTGGACCAGGTCAAAGCATTTTACCATTTGCAAGATGCTAAAAAGGCTGAAGAGCATGTAGACGTCCGCGTGGACGCAGCTCAGCTTAAGGTAGACACTTGCGGCTTACACTGTTTTCCATCTTGAAGCTTATCCCTCCCAGAGTTGATCTGTATAAAAATCTAAGACTCTGAATGTTTTTCTGTCTCTTCAAAGCTGATTATTCCTCTGGATTCCTCAATACTGGACCATCCTGAACGTCCGCAGTCGCTCTCTGTTATTGTCCCGCAAATGGTTTTCAGCAACACTCGCAGCTGTCCTCATGGCTCTGCAGCTGACCTCAGTAGCTCGTGTGAAAAATTTACCAGCTGCTCTTTCTTCCAGCCAACATCACCTTGTTCTTATCCCAGAGAATCCAGTGCCTTCCGACCCGTTCCTTCCACTTTCCTTCGGCATGCTGAAGAAACTGAACCCCAACCTCTGGACAGGAAGCGGCTCCGATCCCAGGATATCTGGTCTCTCAGTCTGTCCCGCGTTACGCTGGGTTTTGACGGAGCTCGGCGGTTCCCCAAAGGCAAAACCCAACCGTTCATTGAGCCGTTTGCCATGTCTGTGTGGATGTGCCAGCCATCTGCCTTTAAAGGCGAATCACGGTCTTCCCCCTCTGGTCGTGACAGAGATCATCGTAGTTCTCCAGAGGAGGCGCCTCAGCAGGATGACGTCTCTTTTGCTTCTATCCACTTCCTGGCCCACACCATCACCCCACTAAGGATGTGGCTCAATCACTACCAATATGTTGCCCTGCTGAGGATGAAGGACGCCATGGTTCGACTGGGGGCAGAGTTAAGTCGAGATCTACAAGGTTATAAACAAACTCAGGGCCAGAAGCCTAAACCGCCTACAGTGTGTCTTTCTCTTCTGGTGGACTCAGTGGAACTGGGTCTGCTGTTGCCCCCAGCCTCCGCTGTGCCAGAGGAGGAGGTGCCCCAGACTCCAGAAACAGACAGCCCCAGCATGACGGACTCTGACATTTCCCCGACTCATCACTCTGTCGATGGCATCCTGGACGACAGTGGTTTAGAAAACGGCATCTCTTCCATCAATGCGGCTCCGTTTGATCAGGATGATCAAGACGCCGTGGTGGAGCAGGCTTATGAGGCCGTAGAGGAGGAGGAAGTGGAGGAGAACGGATTGACAACAAAGGGATATACCTATTGCCTCTCACCTCCCCTCTCTCCCGGACCCTCCCCAGTTATCTCCCGCGAGTCGTCTACCTTTAGCCTGGAGGGAGAACTGTCGAGTGCAATCAGCGTCACCAAGGATGCCACCAAAGATGCCATCAATGCCTCGCTGGATTTAACCAAAGGGGCTTTCTCAATAACAAAAGATGCCTTCAGTATGCTGAGCCGTGGCTCGGGCATGAGCAAACTCTTCAGTGGCCAGGCGAGGTGAGTTCTCTGCTGCCGGGGTGCCATTTATCTGATCAAAACCAAAGTATATTTCACATGGGTAGTTAAATTCATAAACTTTATTGTATTTTAATGCAAATATTTGTGATGGATCTACTCAAAGTTGTGCATAAATATGAAACAGACGGAGCATTCATGGTTTTCAAATTGGTTTAACAAACCAAATTCTTGGAGGTATGTTGTATGTTTGAAGCCTTGCTGAGTGGATATTTTGTAAAACCTTCTTTTGCTCCAGTTAGCTACACGTCTTTCACGATGTGTGCTTATCTGTTTTTGCAAATAAATGTTGTCCCGTTCCTCAAGTTTGGTTAAGATTTAACAGAGAGCATCTATGGACCTAGTTTTGGTCTGCAGTTTGACTGGGCGATACTAACACATGAATATACTTCATGTAAATCATTCCAGTTTAACTCTTTTTTGTGGCACTCGACACCTGGAAGGTGAACCTCCACCTTATATTTTTTTGCAGCCTCTTAACAGGTTTTCCCCTAGAAGTCTCGTGTATTTGGCTACTTGTGTTGTCCCATCAATTCAGACTAGCTCCCTCCCTCTAAAGAAAAGAAAGAACAACATGATGATGTAATTAGGGTGGTTGGCATTCAGGCTAAAGTATTTGGTTTGGATTTCATCATCATTTCCTTCATATTTTTAGTATATCCTACATGACTTGTGATAAACTACCAAATTGACTTTTTTTTCACATTACCTTTCTTTTTGCCACTTCAGGCAAAAAAAGGATAGGTTTGTGGATGCATTAATAGTTGACCTATAGAGAGATCCTCCGATCTATGTTGTGGATCTCTGCAGCTCTTCCAAAGTTACCATGGAAATGACTTCTGCCTTCCTGGTAATCCCCTCTGCCCCTTTAGGTGGTTGACCATGTTTTGTGAGGTCGCAGTATTCTGTTTTTGGATCATTTGTTTAACATGGCATTGGATTGTTCAAAGTTAGGGATTAAATAACTGGGATCTCAGTTATAAAACTTTGCGTAGAATCCTTGCTAAAACACCAAACTTAAGCCCAGCATTTTTTTTTTCGCCTCCTACACGCCCACTTTCTGCCATGCAAAGAGTCTAGTAAATATTTTTGCATGACTTACGGTTAAATAAGTCATGCCACATTAACATTACGGTTAATGTGGGTAGTTTCACAGGTAACCCTGGCAGCAGTTCCACAGGAAGCAACATTTTTATTCCAATCAGTTAATCAATGTTTATCGCTTTGCTCATCCAAAGGCGCCCAAACTGCTTCACATCAAATGACAAAAATACAGTTGCAGAAAGAAAGTGTAACAAGACCAGAGCAAAAAAAGAAGTTAAAAATAAAAAAATAAAAGCAGCAGCACAAGCGATAAAACAAATAAGAACACTAAATATGTTGATTGTGTGTTTGTGTGCTCTACATGTCTGAAAATGTGGCTTAAATTCACAATTTTGGTATCTCTCCTGTTATACTGTGAGTGTCCTTCATGTCCAAGAAGTGCGTAAACAAGGTTTTTAGTGTTCATTATACACATTTTTCCACCACATTTTTTTGTATAAATCCCAAACTTGGCATAGAAAGTTGCTTACATAGTTTTCAGACCCCGATTTGTGCCCAAGCAAGCTTTATAAATGAGCCCTCTGCACATTTTTCTCCTGCTTTGTTCAGTTTGTTACTTGATCTTTATGATGCTTTTTGTTGCATAACAAGTCTAGGATTAAATAACACCTTATTATTTAGTTCATTAGGTGACTTGTAAAAGGAAAAGTAGTTGGAGTAGTAGATGTTATAGAGGGGTGGCAAAGAAGGTAAATTCAATTGAAGGTTTGTGGTTGAATTGCACAAGTTTGAAAAAGGTTTGTGAAGTATTGTATATTATTCAATTACTGCTGTTTTAGGTAGTCCAGTGATAACAGAGATTTCATGTGTCTGTTCTCAGGGAACAGAATCTGCGTTCAGAAGAGTCCTACCCTACTCTGCGACACCAATCCTTGAAGCATTCACACTCCCAGCAGTCCTTTGATAGTGCCATCTTAGACGGCAGCCTGCCTGATGAAAACCTGTCTATTGATAGTGATTTTAGTGATAATTTTGTTGTTCTCATAGACTCGGGTATGTAAATGCTGTCAAGTTTGCTATTAGTTTTAGCTGAATTATGCACATGACATCTGCTGTGGTTGATGTTTGTATTCCGTTCCCAGAATCAGGTGTGGAGTCTTTGCGTCCGAGCAACACTCCCGCAGGCAGCCGTGGAAGCCCGGCCCCAGGAACAGAGGGAGGCTCGTCGGCTGATCTTAGCAGCTCCCTCTCTCAAAGCACCGAGGATGTATCTCAGGACATGGTCAGTTGCTGTTACCGTTTGGAAGCATGTTGATTGTTACAACAACATCTCAACTTCTCCCAAAGTTGTTCTCTCAGGTTGAGGTAAATACTTTGTGCAGGCCAGCCAATTTCTTCCAGAATCAGAATCAGAATCAGAATCGGTTTTATTGCCATTGTTTGAGAACAAGTTCACAAACTAGGAATTTTTTCCGGTACAGTTGTGCACATAAAACATTTAACATAAGTAAAAATAAAATAAAATAAAAAATAAGATAAAAAGAATGAGCCATAAGGCTAAAGTCTTTATAAATATTATAATCTGTATGTAATATAAAAGAACTATGAAGAGATAAACATCCTTTTAACATAAGAACAGCAGCAGGGTTCCATTCACAGATGTGCAGGTGAATGACAGCAGCAGATCTAAGTGTGATCAGACCACACAGTGCAGTAAAATAAAGTTACGTAGTGCAGATGGTTCTATCCTACATGGGTCTTTAACTGAACTATCGGGTCTTGTTATTGTTCATGAGTCTGAGGGCGGAGGGGAAGAAACTGTTCAGGTGGCGGGAGGTGTGGGTCTGGATGGACCGTAGCCTCCTGCCTGAGGGGAGGAGGGAGAATAGTCGGTGTCCAGGGTGAGAAGAGTCAGCTGTGATCCGACCCACACGCCTCCGGGTCCTGGAAGTGAACAGGTTCCGGAGGGATGGGAGCCTGCAGCCAATCACCTTCTCAGCAGCACGCACGATGCGCTGCAGTCGGTGTCTGTCCCGGTCTGCGGCGCCGGGGAACCACACGGTGATGGAGGAGGTGAGGATGGACTCGATGATGGCCGTGTAGAACTGCACCAGCATCTCGGTCGGCACCTTGAGTTTCCTCAGCTGCCGCAGGAAGTACATCCTCTGCTGGGCCTTCTTGATGAGGGAGCTGATGGTTGGCTCCCACTTGAGGTCCTGGGTGATGGTGGTGCCCAAGAAACTGAAGGAGTCCACGATGGAGATGGGGGTGGGAGAGTCCATCAGGGTGAGGGGATACGGTGGGGCTGTGACTTTCCTGAAGTCCATGATCATCTCCACTGTCCTCTGGGCGTTCAGCTCCAGGTTTTTATGACTGCACCAGGAAGCCAGCCGGTCCACCTCTCTCCTGTAGGCGGACTCATCACCATCTGAGATGAGTCCGATGAGGGTGGTGTCGTCCGCAAACTTGATCAGCTTTACGGACTGGTGACTGGAGGTGCAGCAGTTTGTATACAGCGAGAAGAGCCAGGGGGAGAGTACACAGCCCTGAGGAGTCCCAGTGTTTGTAGTCCGATTGTCCGAGATAATCTTCCCCAACCGCACGTGCTGTCTCCGGTCCGACAGGAAGTCAGTGATCCACCTGCAGAGGGAGTCGGGCACGCTGAGCTGGTAGAGCTTGTCTCGTAGCAGTCCAGGGAGGATGGTGTTGAAAGCAGAGCTGAAGTCCAAAAACAGGATCCTGGCGTAGGTTCCTGGGGAGTCCAGATGCTCCAGGATGAAATGGAGGGCCAGGTTCACTGCATCATCCACAGACCTGTTGGCTCTGTAGGCGAACTGCAGTGGGTCCAGGAGGGCGGCGGTGATGTCCTTGAGGTGGGGCAGAACCAAGCGCTCAAATGACTTCATGACCACAGACGTCAGCGCCACCGGCCTTTAGTCATTAAGTCCTGTGATCCGTGGCTTTTTGGGGACAGGGACGATGGTGGAGGTTTTGAAGCAGGACGGCACGCGACAGAGCGCCAGGGAGGTGATGAAAATGTCCGTGAACACGGGGGCCAGCTGATCCGCGCAGTGTCTCAGGGTGGAGGGGGAGACACCGTCCGGCCCGGGGGCCTTCCTCCTGTTCAGCCTCAAAAACTGTCGGCGCACATCCTCCTCCTGGATGGAGAGGGCAGGGGGGGAGGAGGGGGGGTCTGAGGAGTCCTTTGATGAAGTGCTGGGGTCGTTGATGGTTTGGGTGATGGTGGGGGGAGGAGCAGAGGTGTGAGGAGCAGACGGCTGTTCAAAGCGGCAGTAGTGTGTATTCAGGCCCTGGGCGAGAGTCCGGTCGTTCAGGGTCTGGGGGGCTTTGGGCTTGTAGTTTGTGAGAGCCCTCAACCCCCTCCACACAGCTGCAGAGTCATTGGAGCTAAAGTGTTCCTGTATACGGTTGGAGTACACAGATTTTGCTCTTCTCACTTCACTGCTGAAGTGGTACTTTGCTCGTCTGTATGTACTCCAGTCCTCGCTCCGCCGCGCTACTTCCTTCTCCTCACGTAGGCGCCGGAGTTTGGGTGTGAACCAGGGCTTGTCATTGTTATAACAAATCCTGGTGCGCGTTGGGATGATGCGCGTCTCATTGAACTGAATGTATGAGGTCACAGTGTCCGTATACTCGTCCAGATTGTCCGTGGCTGCTCCAAACTCTCCCCAGTCTGTCGTCTCCCAACATAAGCGCAGCTCCTCCACAGCTTCAGAGGTGTATTTCCTTGTTGTTATCACCGCAGGCTTGGCCAATTTCAGTCTCTGTCGGTATGAGGGAATTAGGTGCACCATCACGTGATCTGATAGTCCGAGGGCAGCGCGCGGCACAGCATGATACGCTCTGCTGACTGTAGTGTAGCAGTGATCCAACGTGTTCTCCTCTCTGGTCGGGCATTTAATGAACTGTCTATACTTTGGTAATTCCTGGCTCAGGTTTCCCTTGTTAAAGTCACCAAGCACGATAACAACAGAGTCCGGAAAAGACCGCTCCGCATGTAATATCTGGCCTGCAAGCGTGCGCTGAGCCTCGTGCAGGTCCGCGCTCGGCGGAATGTAGGCAGCCACCAGAATGAATGAAGCGATCTCACGCGGTGAATAAAAAGGCTTACAGTGAATGAAAAGATATTCCAGAGAAGGAGCGCAGTGTTGGGAGATCACAGTCACATCCGTGCACCAGCTGCTGTTGATGTAGAAGCAAACGCCACCACCTTTTGTTTTGTTGGAGAGCTCCGCGTTGCGATCCGCGCGGAGGAGATGGAAGCCTTCCAGGTAAAGCGCGCTGTCCGGGACAGTCGCGCTTAGCCACGTCTCCGTGAAGCACAAAACACAAGACGAGGAAAAGTCCTTGTTACTTCTCATCAGCAGCGCTAGTTCGTCCATCTTGTTGGGAAGTGAGCGGACGTTTGAGAGAAAGATGCCAGGTAAAGGCGTGCGCGCGCCCCGTCCGCGCAGGCGGACGAGTGAACCCGCTCGCTTTCCACGGCGCCGTTTCCCTCTTTTGGTCAAAAAATGGACCAGGTCCGCAGCTGATGCTAAAAAAACTGGTAATAAGTCCGTAGGGGTGGTAGTTCTAATGTCCAGAAGCTCCATGCGGGTATAAGAGCACGCAGACGAACAGTTAACGCACAATAACAAACAAAACAGAGCGCACGAAAGCACCACGGCTGCCATCCTCGGCGCCATCTTAGTCCGCAGACTTACTCATCCATGTCTTAATGCACCTTGCTTTTTTTTTTTCACCATTCTGCAGTCCTGTTGGGAAAAGTGTTTCCACAAAGTTGTGAGCATGTTTTTTTTTCAGAGTAGTCAGTTATGAGATTCTTTTCACTGGAATTGAGGAAACCAAACTCTTGAGAAAAACCCCACACTACAATCTCCTTTGCACCAAACTTTACATCTGAGTTTTCAGCCGACTTCCAAACCCATAATCATTCTCTGATTTGCCAGATGGAGGCACAGAATTCATCACTTAAATAAAAAGTTTTAAAAAAAAACATCTTTTCTACATATACAAAAGTAGAAAATACTGCTGTGAAAATAGCTACTGCACATGTTTTAAATTCAATTTCAAATAGATTTGAGGCCATATCGTCCACCCCTAGTTAGTAGCTCTGGGCAACGCAGAAAGTAGGCAACCTCTGTACACTGTGCACCTCAGTATCAGCTTACGCCGCTTTTTGATTTCTATGTAGCCCACCACTTTGTGGCTGTTGCCCTCGTCGCGATCATATCAATTTTGTTGTTCTACCTCTAACAGGTGACTGTGGAATGTTTAGGTGGGAAGAAAAGTCATAGCCAGACTTATTGCACAGGCGGTATCTTATCACAGTACCACTCTGGAATTCACCGAGTTCCTGTGTTTTTGTCCAAGAAACTGTTTGCATGCATTGATGTTGGGCCCCATACATTTGTGCCATGAAAATAATTGAAACGCTTTAATTCAATGATCTGGATAGGTGAGTGAACGCTTTTGACAAAAAATTGAAAATCCTTAAGGGAAAATCAAACTTGTGCATCCAGTGGCAGAATGTTGAAGTTGTTTGTGGTATGGCATTCTAGAAAAAAATAACAGTTTAAATGATTGATTTTACAAAATTCCGACATTCTTGAGTGTGATCTATTCAGGCACTTTACTTCAAAATAATGTATTTTTTGTATTCAAATTGAAATGTTTTAAGAACATACATTTGACTTCTAATTAGCTGAATTACAGTCCTCAGTGTTGCTTCTTATCCTGAGTGGGACAGCTTGTACCATGGAGGTACAAGGAGAAGACCAAATTGTTGCTGTCCAAGCGCAGAATCTGACCCCTGTGCAGATGGGCAACGTCACACTATCGG
Organism: Apricaphanius iberus; assembly: GCA_028564705.1. Taxonomy (NCBI): domain Eukaryota; kingdom Metazoa; phylum Chordata; class Actinopteri; order Cyprinodontiformes; family Aphaniidae; genus Apricaphanius; species Apricaphanius iberus. The sequence continues at coordinate 1,449,346 of JAPXFQ010002528.1, read as the reverse complement.
ACATTCTGGCTGGTCTTGTACAAGGTAAGCTGAGCTAAAATGTTTCATCCAAATGTAATAAAACAACACTATTTTTATCAAAGGCTCTTTACAAAGCTTTTCTTTATGAACTTTGACTGTGGCCTGAGAATTTAAAACAATGAAAACCCTTTGAAAATATCCACCTTTTTCTTTTCGTATAAGTTTTTCATTATTCTATAGGAAATTGTGATTGTTTGAGTCTTAAAGATGAATTAATATCTGTGTCCCTACAGGCTTGAAAGACATAACAGATTTATTCAGGCCTTATTTAAATGTTAAATAATTCCATTGGTGGGATTAATCCTTTTATTGATGTAAACGATGCCATAATAAATAAATAAAAGTATTTTTGTTCAGTTTGGGCTGTCGACGGGCTTAAGAGTTAAAATAAAATTTAAATAAGCATTTAGAATTTTCTTCAAGTTCAGCATTTTTATCCTCATCAAAAAAAGTCGATAATCTCATGCAGAATTAGAGTGAAGATGATGCATCTAACTTTGAATAAACTAGGATGTTGTTAATGTTTAGCTGTACAGATAATGTACAAAGTTGGATCTGAATGTCAAACGGAACATGGCTGCTGTCAGAATGCATCTTCCTCTCTGATCCTACAGCTGCAGGTGAACCAGTACAGAAGCAAGACAGGCAGGGTTGCAGGAACTCTCCGGCGCTCTCGTTGCGGGCCGAAATGGGCCCGTCTGCCGCTCAGCGCTCTGCTCTGGATGAGTCTGTGGGGTTTCTGGATGTGAGACTTCAGGACTGCCAGGCAGAGTTGTTAGCCTCAACAGTAACTAACATCGGTCCTTTCCTTGAAGATGAATTCAGTGCAGACGGTCAGCCCATAAGGTTACACTTGTCCAACATCACCGTAGTTTTGAAGGTAGGTTGCCAATTTTCTGACGACTCTCGTCCCTGCAAAGAAACATCATCATGAATTGTAAAAATCATGTTCAGTGACTTCCAATTATTTATTTTAGAGTTACAGGAGTGAGGATGCTTTTCGCGTCCAGTGTTGAAATTTAATTTGAAGATTAAGGATGTTTTGTTTTTCTTTTAGGACAATGGTCCCAGAATCTACCCCACAGCTCCCCAACCTGTGCCTGCCAAATTCATAATAGATCAGGTGCTGCTCCAGCGAAGTGATGATGGCATTATGAGAATCAAAGCTGTGGAAAACAACAGCGGTAATTTTTTTTAATTTTTTTTTTAAGTTGGTAGTCTCAAATTTAAAGAAAATAATTAACCTGAAAAGCACAGTGAATGCAGTCACACTTTTACAGAAAGATGAATGGAAAAAGCTCTTTTTTTCTTATCTTCAGCTGAAGGTGCAAACACTAAACCCTCAGCAGATGTTCCTGCTGCTGGCTTTTACTCTTTTAATGGCTCAGACTCTGTCCAACACCAAAGTGAGGTAAGGAGGAATATGAAAAACAAAAAAAAGGTCTGTGGTATACTATATAGAAATGTGTTTTTAATGTCATCAACTCTATGTGGCATTTTCTTTCTTAGTATAAAGCATAACACTCATTTACTACTAGAACTTTTTGTACTTTGTAACTTTACAGCTATAAAGTTCAAAGGATTTATATGGGTTTTTTATGACTAAGGGATATAATCCTGATTTTCTGTTTTTCTTGATTTTACTCCCTGAAAAGTGTGCTGTGCTTTTGTTAAGCACCATTTAACCCAGTATCTAAAAATGGAAAGAGTTCAGCTGACCTGCTAAGCCTGCAAAGAGAGAAAATAATTTAGACTGGGACAGAGGTCCACTTTCCAGCAGATGATATTATAATGCACCCAATGCTCCAGTTGAAAGGTTTAAATCAAAATGTGTGTATCTTTTAGAATGACCAAGTCAAAGTCCTCACCTAAATCTAAGTTGACTATTTTTGCAAAGCGTATTGGGCAAAAGATTCTCTCTACTTGGGCAAAGCTAGTAGAAGCATGCCGTATGCAAAAAAAAGATTTACACCAAATGATGGTTCTATGAAATCTTGACTCAGGGTCCAGAATACACATCCATGCCACGCGTTTTTTTTATTTTTAGTAAGTGTTGAAAACACATGTACCATTTTTCCTTCTACTACCACAAACGTAACGACTGTGTGTTAGTCTATAAAAAATCTTAACTTTACAAAATTTGTGTAACACCCGGTGGTTAAAAACTTTTATTTACGTTCACTTGTGCAGCATCATGTTTTAGTATCAGCTGTTGTTTAACAGTACAATGCTGCTTTTGCAGAAACAAGCACTGGAGACCCAGCTCTGCACCACTCAGGCAGCCCTCACACAGGCCCTCACTGAAAGAGAGCGCCTCCTGCTGGAAGTAAGGAAGTACGACCCCACATTTGCGCTCTGATCCACTTACAAAACTGACCTCTGATCTCAGGTGCCCCTGAGGAATGGTGATTGGACTTGATGTTGAGATTCGCAGCACTAATTTAAATCACTTATATAGATAAATCCACGGAAAATGGGAGGTGAATCCAAACCATGGCTGCATTTCACTTGTAGGTAGTTCACACAGTTCATGAGATTAAAAACAAAAGCTCCCTGTAGCTGTTCCTAGAAAACTGGAGCCTATTGAGTTCACTTTTCAGTACACAATTGTTCTTATTGTTCTGTCAGTTTAGATATTCATTACGGATGTGCTAAACAGACTTACTCTGGTTTTTATCTAAAACAAATCAGTGTGCTAGGAAGTCATTGTGTGGTTTCAGTGTAAAAGCAAAGCATGCAACATGATCAAGCTTTAAATTTTTCCACTTAGTTATTGTGTGTTGTGGAAATGTTGCACAGACACTGCCAGACAGCTGCTAGTCCATCAGTCCCTTCTTTTACACTGCATGCTTAATTAGCAGTGCTATTAAAAAAAATGTAGCACATTATTTTTATTAACTGATTTAGTGCTGAACTTATCACTGTGGTTCGATTTTGTTTGCCGTAACATATGGGAAAACATGTTTCATATATTTTGAAGTATCATTTTGAAGGGTAGATGTAGAAATGCACTTTTTTATTTATAGAGTAAGCTTCCACTACTTTTATTTAAAGCTTTAAAGCTTAAAGCATCTCTTTTTCCACCTTTTTTTATAGGTTTTTCAGTAGGTGGAAAAAGTACTCACTCATTATCTAGTTCTCAAGAAGCAGGTGGGATTATTGCCCAGTGGTATTCTATAGTCTTTGAAATTATTTTATACTGTATTAAGTTCTTTTTTATATATACTTTGAAACGATGTCCTCTGGGGGTGAATGGTGACTGAAGACAGCATCTGGATTTTTGTTGCCAATTTTTTAGTTCCCTGAAGAAAATCTCAAACACCCATGGAAATGAAAATGTATTTACCTCTGTGTTTGTAACATGAAAAACAATCCAACATTTGTTTTGGCAAAACTTTTTATTTATTTCATTTTTTGACTTGCATGTGTAGCAGTGTATAGGTACGTGGGAGACCTCTGGTGGCAAAGACTTGTCACAGTTTTTTCAACTGTTAAAAACATTTCAGCTATATTACACTGGAAACTAAAATTGCGTCCTAATAAGCAAGAATATTGTTACATTTTTTTTTAGCAATATACCTTAAAAAGTGAAACTCATTAACATTAAATTATTTACACAGTGGTGTCGTTTAAGCATTTGTTTCAGTTTATTGCAGCAAATTAAACCCCAAAGTCCTTTTTCTCATAAAGTTAGAATGTAACATTAGACCAAAAAAATCTAGCAAAATGGCTGAAATTTTTAAATTAAAAAATAAAATACATTTTTGATACAGAAAGGCTAACCAAAACGCAGTGGAATAAACTCATGACTTACTGTGAAAACTTCAAATTTCAGAAGCTTGGATTCTAAATGAATTGGATAATAAATACTTCAATCAAAAAAAAAAAAAGTACTTTGAATCTCTAAATAACAGCCCAGTGTTTATGTTCTTAGCTCAGGTAATATGCATCTGAAGTTGTCTATTCTTCGGAGTTGTTTTAACACTAGGAAAGCAACAGTTGGAACCCATGTCCTGAGTACCTCCACGTGTTGTGATATCAAAGCTCTGACTCAACTGAGTTTAGGACGGTGAATCCTGACAAAAACTCTTGAATTATTGTTGTCTCAGTCCTCAAGCAGGGTTCAACTTGTGAACTGTTATCTATCACACTTTTTTCCTTCCACTCAACTTCCTATTGGTAAGACTAGACTTATCCCTCTGAGCAGCCAGCTTCTTTAGCAACAGCATCTGTGGGTGTTTATGACCGTCTGCTAGGGCTCTTTCAGGTAAACAGCCCTTTCTATGAATGTGTAGGCCGAGTTTGACACATTTCTGTATCAAAACCAACATTAGCATACACTTGATAAATCAATCTATATCACTTTTTTAACGTAATTACTGAAAAGATTCACTCAATGTTCTAATTTGTGATGCACCTGTACATCAGACAGATCTGTATCCCTAAAGAACACGGTCATTGATCTAAGCAATAGGAAGGCTACTTTTACATAAACCCTATCAATGAAAGGAAATGCTACACCATTTTTAATGTGTAAGTACTTTTTTTTAAACAAATAGCTGTGTATCATAAATTTGTACTTTACACTCAGCTGCATGCACGCTCAGAAATAATCCACAATATGTTGGTGTACTAAAGCAGATATACTGGCCATTTACCTCAATGGATACATTTTTTCTTAGCTTTCGCTGTTTCAGTTTCTGCATGGCCTCAATGGACAAAGATTTTCTATACTGGATGCAACATGTAGCTCTGAAGTCTCTTTTAGTTCCTCTGTTAGACCTTAGTGTTAAGTAGCATCTCTGTTTAAATGAAAAACTGGAGCTTTGAATCAAGTGGTTTCCATGACAATGTAACTCAACTACTGTACTCTGCAAAGCGGAGAAGCAGACCAGTAGAGACAGTGTGACTCTAAGGTGTCTTCTCAACTTGGAATGCATGTTCTGAAGTGATTATTGTGACGTCTCTGCCCTGTGAATTACTTACATTTGGGAGGTCAGTTCACTGGAACACTGCTTTGATGTGAATCACTTCAAAAAGAATGCGTACAACTCATTGTGGACATTTTTTTTTAGTGGTGCAGAATAACCGGACAGTGTTGGTTTTTTTCACTAAAAGTACAATGGCTTTATGGTATTCATCACTGCATCAAGACTAATCTAAAGCTGGTTCTGTGAACCAATGAGAGAATGTTGACAAGAATTTAAGAGGAAATAAATTGCTCGTTTTTGATCTGATTTTGTCTTTTTTTTTTATCATCTGCTGCACTCATATACAGGCATGTTGTTTCAATTCAGAGTTATAAACAGCTGTTCATTGTGTTGTAACCAAAATCAAACCCTTTTGCCCATACACAAAAACTATGTGGAGGACAATAAATATTGATCATCCGGAACACCCCTCCTTGTGGAACATTGTTGTGGATGTGGGAACGCTTGGACCAAGACCACCTCAAGAGATTAAGACATTGCCCCTGGAGGACCGGAGTTTGATGGCTCTGGTTTAAATCAAAACATATCCATGTTACAATGGCCCATTCAGTCTGCACTTTGATCCAAAAGAAAATCTGTGGCAAACATAAAATATATATCCACTTCAACTATGTGTTAGTCTATCACAAAATTACGGAAAAATTATATTTAAGTTTGTGGTTGTAACATATGAATGTGAAAAAGTTCAAGGGAAGCAAATACATTTGTCATGGACAGCATTTACCACCTAAATATCAAAAGAATTTAAAAAATATGATTCTAAAACTTGCATTTACATGATTCTGCTTCAACAAGTATTTAACTTAATACCATGGAGCTTGACAGTTGTGTTTGGACTGCTATTTAAATTTACAGACACGGAGATCCATCAGTAACTGATGTGCCTTTGGGTGTTACTAGCATGTGGATACAAGCTTCTTGGGTTTTTCCAGATGTGACACCACAGTTTTTAACATCACTAATGTCCATTCCATCCTGTGGCTCAGTTGAACAGGATGTGCTTGTATTTGGAGTTAGGAATCTGATCTCGACTCTTCAGCCTCCTAACCGCTTCCCTCAGGTGTTTTGGCTGAAGTGGTGGAGTGTCTCCCCACTTCTCACAAACGTCCAGAGCTGTAAAAGAAAAGAAAAAAAACACCATATTTAATAATAATTGCAAACAAAAATGATCTGACAAGTGAGTGCTGACAGGTTTTGTAAACCATCCACTCACCTTCCTCAACAATCTCCCCAACGAAAACCTTGGAGATACCAGACATGGCGATGACCACATTCTGGGACACTGATGATCCGGTTATTGACTGGATCAGCTGAAATATGCAGATAATTAAAATAACGAAAAATAATCACATCTGTCAGCTTTTATAACCAGCTCACCCTCTTAATGGCAGCCTTTGGGAAGGCAGAACGTCTGTACATCTCATAGCGATTGAGCTGCTCTTCAGAAAAGGATGACACCAAAACCCTTAATAAACGCACCAGGGAAAAGGAGCAAAGATTAACTAAATTGTACTTTCGTTAATGTTTGAAGAGAGGTCATCTTTCTTAACATAAATTTTCAGCCTTACTGCATCTTTTGTATTTCATCCTCGTCAACCTTTTGCCGCTTCTCTTTTTTCTTTTCCGGCTCCACCTTGAGTCGTTTAGAAGAAGGCTGACCAGAGGTCCCCTCTTCGTCATCGTCTGCTCCTGCCGCTTCAGTTTCCTTCAAAGTGCAACAAAAAAAAACAAGAGGTGAAACTGCAAACAAGTTTTCTTTAGTGAACCCAGATAGTTGATGTACCACCAATCAAATATTAAACTTATTTTAACTCTCAACTCAAAAGTATTCAAAACGGAACTAACTGGTTTAGTGTTATGCAGAAGTTTCTGTGGTTATCTTTAAAGAAAAGCAGGTCGACTCGTGGTTTCTGCTTATATACATGCAGTGATGAACCCACTTCCAAAGAAACTACACACACAAAAAAAGAAAAAAACTGAAAATTTCAGACCAAACAAAATTTCTAAGTAAAATATTCAGTCCTGTGTGTAAACAAAGAAGGTTCAGGCCACTTCCACTCATTTGATGTTCCTCAAGGGTCAATCTTAGGATTTCTTGTTTGCATCTGCCTCCTTTGGGATCTAATATAAGGTAGATTTACACGCCACTAGCTCATAAAAACCCAACTTTTACAGAGTCCCTTCGACTGTGTCTTTATCAAACTGCTGATGTCTCAGATTTGTCTAAATTGAAATTAAAACTGAGGTTATTTTTAGCTCTAATAGCAACAGACATGTCCACCATTGGCCGGAATTCTCTGAAACACCTTAAACAATCTGTAGCCCATCTGGTTGTTATCTTGGACAGAGATTTTATATTCCATTAACAAATCAGTGCTGTTCTACATAAAGCTGTGTCCAGATGAGGCAGATTGCTAAATTGGAAAAAAGTTTTGTCAGCGCAAGACATTTAAAATACTGATGCTTTCACAACTAGCCTGTTTGATGACTGGAATGCACTTTATACTTTAATGTCTGTTATTCGCTTTTCAGCTTCTAGCCTTTCTGATATGTTTCTAACATGTTTTCCCAAATTATTGTTTTATACAAATAAATCATGCTTGAGTTAAAGGCCAACTTTATAGTTTACACATTTCCAGTTGCAGATCGTTATGTTGTGTGTTTCTCAATTTACAGCAAGGAGATGAGACGGCTACAAAGCACGACACTACCATCACACCATAACCATTAACTAGCACAATTTTTCAGACAAGGTTTTGGTTCTAATGGAGTGTTCTCCATGTTCTGACCTGGTATGTTGGTATAGTAAGAACTCTCCTTTGTTCAAGTAATTACATACCTTCAGAGGATAATACTTAAGATTTGTTTGAGCCTTATAAATACGGCTGATATAAATGTATTTCTTAATTAAACTCAGGTGTAATTTGCTGGTTTTGACCAGAGGCTTTCAATCCGGATCTACAGGGTCCACTATCCTCCATGTTTCCTGGATTTCCCTCACTACACACACCTGACTTAAATAAACTGGTGATTAATAGCCTTCTGCTGCACTTCATGACCTGCTGAGGAAACGCAACGATTTGATTCAGGTGTGCTGGAGCAGACAAGCAGCTAAAACGTCAAGTACAGTGGGCTCTGAAGACCAAAATTTAGATGTAAAAAAAAAAAAAGTGTCAAGGGTAATTACCCACTATTATCTGTACACATCTAATCAATCTGAGCTGTGACACTGATTCTGACTACTGTATTAAAATCCTATCATCACCATCTCTGTATCTCTTTTTCCAGAGATCTCATTTAAATCGCTTTCGTTCATCCCTATATGAAGGGTGTTTTATTGCTATTCCAATGTTTGGTGTGAATAAACTCACAGTCTTTAAATCTTTGAGACGATCCTGCGTGAGCGGCTCTTTGTTGTCATCTGCAGAAGTCTCAGGAACGGGTTCATTTTCTGTCTTCAGATGCTCCTCGCTAGTAAAAGCTTCTTTCTCAGATGATTCCTCCGGTTTTATCCGTGCAGGGTCCGCCATAACCCCACAGATCCTTCTAACACAGCCGTTCTTTACAGTCTACGCTAATATGCCAATAGCAACGACGTGTTTATCGTAGCTTACAATGAAAATTATCTTAACAGAACGTGTTATGTTTAACATTAGGATAAAAGCTAGTCAATGAGCTAACTGTTAGCTTAACTGTCGATAGACAGTCGAAGCTCCTTACTGAAAATATAAGGTTTAATGCAGGAAAAACAAACTTTGTTACAACAGTTGATGTGAAATAACGTCCGCATTAAATTTAACAGACTGTAACAAGACTGTGCGAGTTGTCAGTTACTTTTTCCTTTTAACCTCTTCTTACTTCTTTTTTTTCTTCCGGTGAGACATTGTTTGACGAACTACACATTAGGTGTATTACCGCCCTCATGCGGACCGGAGTGTCCTTGCTTTCTAGCGCAACAAACGGATGAGCAATCCAAAGGGTAAAAAAAAAGCTGGGGCTAATGATACGAATATCAAAGACATCGCGCTCCTGAATTTCAAAACTCATAGGGAAACCTTGAGAAATACCTTTTTTTCTCAGTAGTTAATACAAAACTAACATTTTCAGGAATCTCTTCATCATTAAAATGGCATTCTTGTGTTAAATGATCCATATCTAAGTGTACATAAAAATAGAGCATACAGGCCAATGTTTAAAAAGGCATAACCATAGCCTTGTGTCACTGTATGTTAAATTTGATAGAGCTCTAACTACAGTGTTATCTGACACATCAGTAAGGCATGAAAAGTAGGAACATTGCTACTGACAAAAAATTGACTTGCAGATGTCCATCTAGGAAGCCTAAGGAAAATTCTAAAGGCATCCTGATAAGCCACTCATTACTGATTTTCTGTAATCACACTACAAATTAGCTGCATAGAAGTACAACAAGCTCGAAAAAGAGGCACTTTAATGTCATCTGAGCACATATGGAATTTATGTGCAAAAGTATTTGCTTGAATATACAACTTACAGCACTGTCTCTTCACATTATCATCATCATCATTATTATCATGATCATCGTCACACAAATCACTCCTAAGAAAGTGGTCAAGATATTTCACTGTACCCACCACATACACACCATTGATCTGCTAAATAAAAAGAAATACTATGAAGTAATATTTAAAATTTGGAATCTCTGCACTAATTTATCAGAAAATGTATATTTTTCACTTGAAATTCTAGTTTTGTGAACCTTGTTATTCATATTTTATTTGTTCTAAATCACCATTATTTGTTGTTCTTCTTCTGATTCATTGCATTTTTGTGTGCGTCAGAAGTATCGACATTGGTACTCTTATCTCCAAGTACTCAAATACAAATATTGGTATGGTATTGGTTTGAAAAAGGTGGTATCCTTGCATTCTTAAAAAAATTGCATACTCAGATCAAAAGCAATGTGTGACTTAAAATGCACAAGATAATGATATTGTATAGAAAAACATCATACTTCAAATTTACAAAGCCAAATTTATTCCATAGTAATCAAATCTCAGTTGTCTGCTGTAAAGTATGTTGCTTCTTAGGCCCAAATAAACATGTGAGATAATGAAACGGCTTTCAATAGACCAAAATAACCTGGGTTTCTACAATATGTCTTTTAACTAATGAAAAAAAGTTAATTAAAACAATCTGGTCCATTTAGTTATGCATCTTCCCTTTTGGTTTATATGCTTCTTACAAAAACTATTTTCCTCTGCATTTTGAGATCTTTTTCACTCGTTTTCATTGTTTTTTGTCTCTGTATTTTTATTTTCTGTAACTTCAGATTTTTTTATTTTTCTTTTGTCTTTCTTTAAAAGGCACCCAGACACCAACTCTTTAACCCACAATGCAAATAAAATGCCCAACATCTCTCTGAGCTCAGAGAGCTCATTTTGTACAACTTCTTAATGTCAAAAGTAAAAATAAAAACGTAATGTAATCTTTTTATAGTCCTGTCATTTTCAGGTCAGAATGAGTATGACTAACCTTTGTATTCCAGATGCTTTGCAATATATAAAGCTGAAAAATTACTTTTCTCAATATGTCTAGGCCAGCAGAGAAGGCCTTTCAGACCCTGATGGCCCACCACTAAGAATGAGTGTGATACGTAGGCCTATTGTAAGTAAATCTCCTATTTCTTTTTGTTTGATACCAAGAAGAAGTATTGTGCCCACTTTCAGAACATGTTCACTCATATTACTAATAGACATCCTAATATTATTGTTGTGTTATTTTTACTCCGAAATAGGAATACAATTAATTATCAGTGCAATGTACAAATATTGTTATTGTTTCTGTATTTTTATTATCAATATTTTTTAGGATAAAATCATTTGAATTATATAAAGTGTAAAAAAAAAATCGTATATGTTTTCTTCAAACAAGAAAAGTGTCAAGAATAAGGATAAGGCCGTTAACGCTCATTGTTTGGAAATTTGCTGCTGCCACAACGAGGCACATGAAAACGCCGATCTACAATTTACTGAATGTGGATAGTACCACCCGATGGACCGTTTCGTGAGCTAGAGGCTTAGCGGGCGCCATCTTGCATTCATCCATCCCTATGATATGTAAAGCAGTGAGGGGCGGCGGTTGCTGCCGCTTGCATTTGTGTGTGTCTGAAGGGTTTCATTGGAGATGAAGAAAAGAAAGGGCAGTTTCGAGGAAGTGACGGACGACGTTCGGAAGACTGGTCAGAGGAAGTTTGCTCGATAATGGTGCCGTGCTGCTGAGCGAAACTTTTCCCCTCTTGAGTCGTGGATCGGGACGGAAGGATCCAGCAAGGCGGCCGGGGGGAAGCTTTTGTTTCCTCGCCACATTTGGAGCTCTGAGGAATAACTTGAGGGTGGGAGAAAGAAGGTCGCAGAGGAATTCCATTCCCTCCAACCAACCCCCCTCCTCTAGCGGCTCCTGTTATACATATATATATTCCCCCTTGGGATTAGCGATGGGGAAGGAGCAGGAGCTTCTGGACGCGGCGCGTACGGGGAACCTCGCCGCGGTGGAGAAGCTTTTATCCGGGAAGCGACAATCCGCAGGCGGATCGTCTGGGAGCGCAGGAAGCGGTAACAGCAGCGGGAGCAGCCACGGAGCTTCCTCCCATCCGCTCTCCAGTCTGCTCAGGTAGGCTGTGGGATCAGGAGGCAGCCACCGGTATTGTTCCTGTCAGACACCGTCTTATCATTCCACTGTTAGCACCTCAAATATGCTTACATAGTTAAAGAGCAATGTTTTCCTTTCTGTCAAAACGAACCCAACCTGAACCTCTGCTGGAAAGAAGCTATCGCATGCCTCTTTGTTAGAGCATTGCTTTTGTCCGTCTGCTGTTGTATGCAAACAGTGCTTTGCTGAAGCACACATCTTGTCATGTTACAATCACATACCACAGGTAATTTTATCGGTATGTTATAAGTGGTGGGTAATTGTGAAGTGGAAGGAGAATGATGCATGTTTTAAAGAAAAATGTACAAACAAACATTTTAAAAGTAGGCATGCGTTTGTAGTCAGCCCTCTTTACTCTGATCAACCTGGTGCAACCACAGAGTAGACCTTTGAGTTTAAGTACAGTATAAATATACAATAGTAACACTGCAGGAGCTGTGCAGGTCTATAGCTCAGGTGGGAGAATATGTCAAAAGGGCAACTAGAAGTTGTACTTCCCAAATCTGACCTTATGGATGAGTTTGGAAGCAGAAGAATACCAGAAGAGTTCCAGTGAGGTCCTGTCTGACCTTTTCTCCATCCAAGACCTACACAGGTGTAGGGTCAGGAGGAATAGGGCAGCTGACATTTCCACAGACCCCACACATCCTGGACACAAACTTTTACCTTCAGGTCGACACTACAAGGTACTATTGCGAAAACCACACAGAGACAGTTTCTTCCCTCTGGCTGTCTCAGATGAACACAGAAAACACCTTACAGCCAGACTTATCAACTACCCTAATGTAAAAAAAATAAAATAAAAATAGAATGCACCATCCCATTCCTTTTTTCTTTCTTTAAAAACAGGCTAGAAATACATGTTCATATTGTTCCTTTATCCTTATTTTATTTAATCAGAAGTTCTTGTATTTATAATAAATATTTGTTAGCGTTCAAAAACCAAAGTCAAACTGTTTTTGCACAAAGTCTTTGCCAATAAAGTTGATTTTGATTCCATTTATCCTTTGGTGAAAACAAGGGGGTTGCAGAATAATGCTGTGGGTTAAGGTAGATGGAGCTAAACACAGGGCTATCCTGGAAGACAACCTGGCACCTGACTTCCAAACATCAGTTTAAGTAATTCAGAAAAAAAAAAATCATTTATCTTTTCGTTCGCGCTTTTTGGTGTTCTATTACCCCAAAATCCCCCTGAAATAGATTAAAGTTTGTAGCTGTGACCTAGCTCAAAGATCAACTACAAAAACAGCCTAATCTCTTAGTCACTGATGTACAACTAATTGCTTACACATAGTCTAGACTTGAATCAACTTTAGTGAGGGTGGAATACAAATACAGTTTTAAAATCAGGTTTATTCAAACTCCTGGAAACGTTTATTCCCAGACCGGTAGCAGTACAAAACCGGTGAGCGCTGAGAATTTCTTCTTTAGCTGTGGCCACAGTCAGAAGTCTAAAGTGAAATATCCTTGCTTGATGCGGGTTTTCACATCCAAAAGAATTGCAATGCGAGGTAAAAGGAGTTTATCTTAACTGTTGAGTCATTTATCCCCCATTATTCCACATGCATCCTGTGCACACCCTGCTGTGTGGATTTGGACGTGGGAGGAGAGGCTTTACCTAAACAATTGCTACCATAGTTAGTGTCTGGTGTTGCACACATGGTGATCTTACAGAAAATCAAAGGGATAGGTTGCAGATATGATGGGTGCAGTTTAATGTTGTCATGGAGATGATATCTTAGAAATAAGATCATCACAGTACCAATTATTATTGCCTGAATGCTCCTCTTCTGACTACCACCAGCGGTAGTGTTACAATGTTTTTTTTGTTTTGTTTCCCCCTCTCTGTGCCGTCATGCAGGTGTGGAGAGTGACTGGAATGTTTTCTTGTGTTTTTGTTCTCCTTCCTCTATTGTATCTTCAGCTCACCCTCTCCTCTTAACTTTTTTTTGTTGCTACCTCTCTTCATCATCTTCTTTCTTCCTTCCCATTTATTTCCATCTCCATTTCCACAATACCATTTCTAATGGTATTTTTTTTTTTCTAAAGAAATCTATCAGCAAATCTCTTGGAATATGTCTCTGTCAGCTTTGAGACTGGCCTTTTTGTGTATTAGCCTTTGGAAAATGGCTAACGCTCATTGGTTAGACAACAACTGTCAAGTCCTGTCACAGATTCTTCATTGGATTCCATACTGGACTTTGACGCCTTGAAATCCATCTATGTGCTTTGCTCTAAATCATTCCATTATACCATTGTCTGTATTTTTAGAGTCGTCCTGCTAGAAGCTGAATGTCCGACTTAACTGGTTTCCTTCTTTCCATCAGCTCTGACCAACTTCCCTTTTCCTTCTGCAGAAACACATCCCTGCAGCATGGCGCTCATTGAAAGTGGGGATGACGTATTCAGGGTGACACATAATGTTAGTCTTCTGCCACTAATAGCATTTTGCATGAATGCCAAAAGGTTCCGCTTTGAACTCCTCTGCTCAGAGCGCCGTCTTCCACATGTCTGATGTGTCTCATTGTTGTAAAGTTTAGATATGACTGCTTATAGTCTTCTTTCAAAATGACGGTCTTCCTGCCCGTCAACCTTAACGACCAAACTTAAAGCATTGCTCATTGTCATTCCTACAGGTAGGGATCTCTGAAACTCACCTTGAGATATTAGTCTTCACTAACGTGCACATAGGTACGCTATTTATTAATCGGGTGTCTTTTACGGGAGATTAGTTGTCCTGGAGTTTTAGGGGTATCAGAGCAAAGACGTGCAACTGCATGCCATATTTTCAAATTTCTATTTCTGACATGTTTAGAAAATCTACAATTTTCTGCCATTTCACTTATGCACTACTCTGTCTTAGTAATCGCATACAATGCCAATAAATTATGCTTTGGTTTGTGATTATTATTTGAGAAAATGTGAAGGTGAACATTTTTACCTGTGGGTACACAATGAAACATAGCCACAACCTTCCTAACAACTTTCTTAGTTCACAGAGCACAGGGGCAAATTTATGTCTCTTAAAACATAAATATATGTTGCAACCTGAATGCCAGGCGCCTTTGTCTAAGGCCAAAGTGTTGAAGTGAACTTCGTTGTGCTGCATCAATGTGATTCTCAGTGCAGACTGCACAGTATACTTAGGGTAATTGCATTAAGCTTTTTAATCGGAAATCCATTTCAGAAATGTCATGCAGTCAAAGCTCGCTCCATCTTTCACTCTCTTATCTGTGGGCAGACTGGAGAGTCCATTGTGTCATCTACTCTGTCTTGAGCAATCAATGTTTGGCAATGGGAACTGTGGGAAATAATTGGCCAGGCCTTGCAGGAAGTGAATAAACCAGTGGTAAAAAGCTTGCTGCCTGTGGACACCTGAGCTTATTGGACATATGAGGCGCACTGACCACAGGGGAGCCCTCGCGATTGTTGCTGCCGCGCATGACATTTGATTCAGCCTTCATGATGAAAATGTCAATACCGTTGTATAAAAGTGAATTGCCTTGTAGTCTGGGTTGTGGCTTTGTGTGTTTGTTGTTTCATCTATCAGAATCTATTTGTGACCTATTCATCATCCTTTGTTGGGAAGTGTATGGCTGTAATCTTGCCAGAGCTGATTTTCATCTGAGCCCAAAGCTGCTGCTTTTGGTAAATCTGGGCTGACGCTTGCTTTAATGCCCTTGTGCAAAAATAAACATACTATTTACACTTCTGCTCCTGTGATACACACAGAAAACATCCTAATTTGTACGAAAAGTTGGAAGATGAATTGTTTAAATAAACTAGTTGCTGACTCTGAGAAGCAGTGTACGGAGACCGTAGTCAGCAGTAGCACCCTGCTTACTGGGCAGAGTTATGTGCAGGTTATGCTGCACAATCTTCAGCGCCACTCTTTGAGGGTGTGTGTTTCCACTAGATTTCTGCCGTTCTTCGCCTGGAATGGGCCACATGTTGGGGCTTGCAGTGTTTTTGTAACCAGGCCGTTGTGCAGCTCTGCTCTCCGGAATGCCTGCTTTCCCTGGAGAGTGGATCCCAGCCGTTGCCGTGAGATCGACACTGACTTACGGCATATTTCACGCCGACTTCTAAGCAAGATCTCACCAATTCAGAAAGTTAGGCATTGCCTTAAATGTATAGTTTTTTTGTTGTAGTATCAGTGTCCCATGAACTTCTCCACATGTGGTCACACTACAGCAACAACTGAATATTTGTGCCGTGCTAGGATGTTATGTGACAGATAAATACTAGGCAGTGCATAATTGTGAAGCCTAAGGAAAATGATACATGGTTTTTAAAAAATGAAATCCAGCCCCTTAGTGTTTGTAGAACGGTCTTTAGCAGCAATGATAGCTGCAAGTCTTTTGGGCTGTGTTTACACCAGAGCTGGACATGTAGAGACTAAGAACTATGCCTATTATTTGCAGAATAACTCCAGCTCAGTTCAGTTGAATGGAGAGTTTCTGTATACAGTTATTTTCAAGTCTTACCACTAGGCCTGGGCTGTTTAATGAAAATTTATCGATACCGAAATTTATGACCGCGTCAGTAAATTCGGTATATAAAAAAAGAAAAGATGCATTTTAGTTTAGCGGTGCTCATGCCCCTTTAAGAGTGAAAGAAACAGAGTTTTAAGAAACGTAACATCACTATCCGCGACAAAAAAATGCTCAAACATTACATGTGCAACCTGTGTTTACACTCAAAAACAGCATTTATGCTCCCAGAGCTGTGTTTGTATCATCCATTGTCATAGCACGTTTTGTCGGTTTGCTTTTACAAGCTGGATGACTGCTGTGTGCTGAAGATAGAGGATAGAAAGGGATTTCTGAGCGGATAGGATTTGGGAGAACTACTGCTCCCTACAGGTTTGCCACATCTGTGAATGTGCTGAAAAATGCATTTATCTGGTTATGTGTGGATGGAGTTTTTTTTTTTTAAGGAGCGGAGGAAAATCTTCGTAAAAAAAAAAAAAAAAAAAAAACTGACTATGTGTGGACATGGCCTCAGTCAGAGCAGATATTAACCCCAACTGTGTCCAGAATGTTGATATACTACTTGAAGCCACCAACTGCCGATCCTACCTGCGCTCCGATGTAAATGCAAAATATTTTCTGTCTGAAATAAATGATTGCACACTAAAATCACAGATTTCACCCTCGGCCCCTGTCACTTCCTCACCTGTTCTGTGGAGTCATGGAGTCACTTCTCTGAGTCTAAATTGGGCTCTTAAGAAATACAGAAAGGAGTGGAAATCGAACCCTAAATTAAAAGGCTGTTGAAGCCGTACAATAGCAAGTCATGTCGCCCAGCCCTACTTACTACATATTCCCAAATGTATTTAGACCTGGATTGTCTTCCATGATTGTCTTGTATTTAGCTCCATCCATATTCCCCACATGATGTTGCTGCAGTCTTTCCTCATTGGGACGATGTGTTCAGGGTTGGGTGCATTGTTAGTTTTACATAATTAGCATTTTGCATAAATGAGAAGGGGAAAAAGTTCGGCTTGGGCTTATCTGACTGAGCACCTTCTTCCAAATGTTTGCTGTGTTCTCTGCTTAATTTGTGGCAAACTGCAAGCATAGCTTCTTATGGTTTCCTCACCATAGAGGTGAGATTTGTGGCATGCAAATAATAATAAAAAAAGATTTGTTGAACCGATTCTTCCACCTGAGCTAAACAATCTACAGTTTTCTTCCAAAGTTAACCAGTGTCCCTTGGTTGCTTCCTTGGCGTCTGAGAAGTATAAACTAAACTTAATTCTCTCCTTGACCTGCCATTCATTAGAGGTGGACTACCAGGTCTTGGTAGGTCACTAATTTTACTCTTGACAGAGCCGTTGTATGATTACAGAGATTAAATTAAACACATGTGAGCTGTATTTACAAAGAGGATGCACTGGGTTTTATTTAAGATTGTCTGGTTTCTCTGCGATGGACTGGCGACCTGTCCAGGGTGTATCCCGCCTCTGGCCCGTTGACAGCTGGAGATAGGCACCTGCCCCCCCGCGACCCCTAGAGGATTAAGCGATTTAGCAAATGGATGGACGGATCCGGGTTCTTTACATTGCACTTAGCAATTATCCATTACTTTCTGTTAGTCTCTTACAAAAAGTCCAAATAGATTGTTGTAACACAGAAACAATGAAAAAGATAATTCAGTGTGAATATGTTTGCAAAACCAAAAATCAACTAAATTTTTTGTTTGTTTAGTTTTTTATTCTCTACTTTGTTTTTGTCAAGGGCCCCATCATTCCTATTTATCCCAGAAGTTTACAGAATTTTTTTCCCCCTCTTCCTGGCCCAGATTGTCCTAAGTCGGACAGCTGCTGCTGTTACACCGGAGGTGAGAAAAGTCCCTGGCAGGGAGAGCGGCTGCCCACTGAGGAGAAATTAACAGAGGAATGCATGGAGTCCTGGACGGAGACTCCAAGAGCTTAGCCAGATGAGAACTTGTCCCTCTGCTTTACAGCCGTCTTCTTTGTCCGACGGACAAGCCACAGGATGGTGCTTTTCATATTCATATCAGGCCCAGAAAACCATTCTGCGGCGTTTCTATACTTTTTAGTTTAGAGAAAAGAAAATTGACCTGTCAGTTGGTCAGAAGTGGACCACCTATTAAGAGACGCCTCCCTATTTGGGAGAGTGGTTTTGTGAGAAATGTTTTGTTTTTGCAAACTGAAAAGTCTGATAAATTATATGTTCTATCCCGTTCCTTTTAACATTCTCTAAATGCTCTTCAGAAAAAAAGGGGTTTATATCAAGGACATGGGGCAAAACTCCAGAGAATCCAGTTTTATCCACAGTTTCTGGCCAGGAAGATCCACTCTGTTAACGGAGAGGATATTTGCTGCTGTCCTTACACGTTCAACAAAATGAAAATTGCCAACTGTTTTTCTGAAGATGTTTGGCTATATGTATGCAATGTTGCAGTGTGTAGATGATGTGAAATGGACTGCCCTAGAGCTGGCACAAAAGGTGAATTTCCACTATACGAACCAGACTGGTTTTTCCCTGAATAAAAATTTAATTGAACTAAGCATTTTACCCACTCCACTTCTTATGCATCTCTCCACAAACAGTGATGCTGAGGAGTTTTGACCAAAATCTTGTGCAATAGGGGCTCATGTTATGATAAATTAGATTATATCACAACCATTACACTTTATAACTCATGGAAAGACACTCCAGACTTTTTGGAAACGTGCAACTGTAACTCTACAGAAATATTGCCGATGCCGGCCCGTATGTACGAGCACCAGAAAGGTAACAGCTGTGATTACAACCCGATATTCTGAAGTAGGGCTGAGCGATATGACACCAAATCTGTATTGCGATATAATCTAAAGCATGTGCGATAACGATATGTATTGCGGCACAGTCCTTTTTTTTCATTGCATATGTCAAAATGACTGCTAATGAACATTCTCACTCTCCAGATGCACTGCAGCAGAAAAACTTAAACCAGGTTTAAAATGACATTTAAAGAACATTTATTGTGGAAAATAGATTATATTCCATTTTCTTTCCCAAAATAATGCAAGACAAAAATTCTCCGAACATAAATAAAGATCAAGATATTTAATAATAAGCTGAAAGCTAAATATTATTAAAATAAAGTTAAAAACTGTCTGCTTTGCTGGTTACTTCTTTAAACATTTAATATTGCACAAAAAGAAAGTTGCACCTTTGAATTAAAAATGCTTCAAGTTCAACAGGTTTCTTTTCTTTTGAATGAAAAAAACCTTTTAAACCATCAATATCTAATGAGAAACACTGAACATTAGTATATTTGCGTACCTGCTACAAAGTATGTAGGCACAGCTAGATGACATCATCAAAATGCATAACTGCGGTATAGTCAAAATCTGTATTCCTGGCTAAATTTATATCATTTCTACCTTATACCCTTTATATCGCCAACTACTATTCTGAAGCTGGTTTTGATTGTTAAAATATGTATTCTTTACTGCGAAACATTTTAATATTTTGCTCAATGGCTACTGTTGATCCTGTGGTTAGTGCTGTCATGTTTCCCAGCACCCCAAAGCTGTTAGCCCCATCTCTTCATCTTTATGAATACTAGCAACACACACTTTCTGTAATATTAGTATCACAAGAAACTGTTTGGAATCCAATAATTGCTGGATAAAATAGAATCTTGAATGCAAACTTTGCATGTTAATAACATATTCAGCCTGTTGGATGGAGATATTCAGCACTGACACAAGACACAGGTTATAGAAATCGTTGGAAGCACAGATATCAGAGAGGAAACAAAAATGGGGATTTATTGCAAAATATATTATAATCACAGCATTTACCAATAATATAGCCATCTGTATTTATATAAACTCATGCTGTGTTACCGACTACTTACAGGAGTATGTTGACATGCATATGTACACTGATATGCTTGTAGACCAATACTGACATATGAACAGCACGTATATGCAGACACAAGCAAGCATGCACCAGCTAAGAAATAGTGAATTACAATAGCCCTATTTATGTACTTATATGTGCAAATGTTAATTAGGTAATCCTGTTTTTTCCCCCCTTTTTAGAGGACATGTTCCCCACCACATTAAGGAAACCACAAACTGTGTTGTTTGCTTAAAGTGTCAGATCAAAAGATTAAAACAACTCAAAAAGTTTAAAAAGTATTTCTTCTCAGAGAGCTAAATGATAAACTCCAGGTTTAATTTAGTCAGTTAATTTAGTCAATTACATATCTGTTTGGTTAAAGATTGATTTTGCTGATGAAACCAGTTGAGCTGTAAACAAAATAGCCAGCTATGCAAACCATATCTCAGCATATTATTGACATCATAACTGAAAAAACCCTGCTTATTCATACTGACTTGTAAGAATGAAATGAAAAGTGAACGGGGTTTCTTTTAAAACGAAGATGAGAATCTCAATTGAGGCTGGTCTTCATTGTTTTAAAGCAGCTAAAATAATTGCTGAAGGATAGATTGTGCTCATATCATTTCATTGAATTTTTGTCCTTTTGGCTATTTTTCTTCTGTGTCTGTGCTGTGTCATGTTTCCCAGCATCCCCAAGCCTCTATCTCTTCATGTTTCTCACTACTACGGAGACAGTTTCTACAGTATTAGTATCTCAATGAACTGTTTAAATGCAACAATTGCTGTATAACATAGTGTCTTGAATGCACGCTTTGCATGGTGATAAGTTTTGTGCGTATATCCGTACAGGAGTATTTTGACATGCATATGTGCACTAATGTGCTTGTAGACCAATACTGACACATGAACAGCAGGTTTATGCAGACACAAGCAAGCAGGCACCAGCTAAGAAATAGTGAATTAAAATCGCCCTATTTATGTACTTATATGTGCAATAACAATAAATTAATCCTATTTTTCACCCTTTTTAGAGGAAATCTTTTCCACCACATTAGAGCAACCACACAGTGTGGTGTTGTCAAAAAAGTTTAAAAGCTGTTTCTCCACCTCCTGAGAGAGTTAAATGAAGGACTCCATGTTTAATAAAGTTAATTACATATGTATTTCCTTTGAGGTTAGCACATTTTGTAATGTCTTTGAATGTTAGAAAAGCAAAACAAAATTTTGCCATTTATTTCAGACCAGTTTCAAATAGTTGTACCTTTATACCTGTTTTTTTTCTCATGTGAATTTCTACTGTAGTGAAAACAGCAAAGGTTAAAGAATAAACCTGGAAAACCCCCATCTGTCCTGGAAATAATGTTCCTGAACTGGAACCTTAAGTGTTGACATGGCAGTTTGTAGCACTTGCATTTCAGGAATAGTTCCATCAGATCATCTCCTGATGGCTGGTCAGATGCACCCACAGTGGTCACAGCACATCATTTGTTGACCTCTGAACCGAAACAGACATTAGTAGGAGGGAGCAGTCCACAGCAGTGCTGGGAAATCTAACACCACAATGTTAGCATTCCTGGAGCCTCTGCGTTTGGGATGCTCTCCTCTGACTGTTACGTTTGTTTAGTCACAGAAAGCATACAGAGTGGCGCTCAGCAGTAATGGATTCCACAGATGTGTTGTTTTTCTGTGTTTTTGACAAATACGGTGTCATCATGCAGTCTGAAGCCCTCTTCATGGTGGCAGGCTAAAAATAGACCGCATCCAAGTGGGTCAGGGTTTTGGAGATTAGTTAGAAGTGGAGAGGAAGCTCCTTTGAAGTTTAAGTGGAAGGGAAGAAAAAAATGTTGACAGTTCCTTTAAGGGTTGTTATTTATTTTATTATTATTATTAAAATAAAATAAATTAAAATAAATTTAAAGGTTTTGTCTTATACCCTAAACAGTTTTTTCAGTGTGTTCTGTGAGTTTCAGCAGAAAGTGGCGTTTTATATTTCTAACTTTCTACACTTCCTGTTTTGAACCTCAAAGTTAGGGGAAGTATTGTTGAACATGTTGAACATACTGACTTTCAAGTAGACTTCTCTCCAATTTTTTGTGCTTAAGATTACATTGAGAAAATTGTCCTTCTTTTCATTCCCAACCTACACAAGTCAGCATATGTTTTCTGACTGTTTACATCCAGCAGCTTGGGATGTTTTCTGGCTGGCGTCTCCTCCTTTCCTACTTCGCTTCTCCCAGCAGTCTTCTTGCCCGCCTGCCGAGCCGAGGCCAACCTCTGCTCCACCTTCAGACTTTGAACCTGCTACACTTGGAGATTTCCACCCAGAAAGCAAATGTTACATATTTTTTTGTTATTAGAGACCCCCTTTTACTTTGCTATTGACATGTGTAAAGGAGGATCAACCCCTACTTTACTTTTTAAGCTAGATATGGTATCATTCAGTCTGTGGAAGATCAGTTCTATAGAACACAAAAATAGACTTTATAAAGGTCTTGTTAAAGATTAATTCTGCTGATGATATTTTAAACTAGCTGAGCTTTAGACAAAATTGTCAGCTATGCAAACCATATCTTACAGAAGTTCTGGTTTTAAAATAAAGTTGTCAGCATAACTGAAAAAAAACCTGCTTATTCATCCAGACTAGAAATAATTAAATTGAAAGTTAACAACAGGGATTCTTTCAAAACAAAATTGAGAATCTCCATTCCTCTCATTGGTTATACAGTAGCTGAAATAACTGCTAAAGGAGTGATTGTTTTCATATAATTTCATTCTAATGCAGTCCTTGTTGTCTTTTTTCTTCCATCCTTCTTTGAAACCCATTTTTATGAATCTACTTTCTCTGCTTTTTTCTTTCTCGAAATCATTGTGATTCTGTTTAACCTTGTTGGAGCATATGCAGTTCTTTCACACCTTCACTGCAAAACAGATGCCTCGTGAAATGCTGCGTGTGAAGTGATGAGTTGTGAGGACTCGATCAGTTTGAATAGAGTTTCTGTAGCTTGTATTTTGCCCTATTTAAACAGGGAACTACCGATCAACATGATCTTTGACAACATAATTAAACAGAATTGGTTTGTAGGGCAGATATTGGCTTCCCGCTGTGGACATGGTTGGTTGAAATAAACCTGCTACTGAAGTCCAAATCATCAGCTAAAACCCCTAAGGGTATTTAAGGGGGGCATTTTGCCAAATTGACAAGTAGGTGAAAAGTAAGGGGACGTGAAGTGTCACTCAAGCATTTTGATGATTCAATTTACCTTGTTCAGTTGTTTCTACCCTATTAAGAAATTTGCTTCATTATTTCTAAAAGAAAAGCAGAAAGCGCTGATATGTAGTATTCAAAACAATTCTTAAAATGAACCCTAATTATATTTATCATTGTATTATTTATCATATTTTTAGTTTCTTAACTGCTTAAAATCTGTTTTGCTGTTTATAGTTACTGATGTAACGTGAGCAATTTCACAAAACTTAAAATTAAGTTGCCTTATTAACTGATTAACTATCATAGAAAGTTACAACAGAAATGTTTTAAGGGTTTGAGTGTCCAAGACTTAACTTGAAACCTCCACACTAGTTATATAGATCAATTAAGTGTCTTTTAGGTATTCATTTAATAATATCAGTTTTTTTGTTGTTGGTGGTGTTTTTTACTTATTTTTGTCAATTTTGTTTTATCTCAACAGTTAAATGTAACCCACTAGAAAAGCTATGTTCTTGGATAGATAGTTGGATTTCAATAAAGTTGCACACATCAGGCTTTTCCTGGCACAAACACTTCTTTTACCCTGATTACTATAGCACATAAAAAAGAAAAAAATGTGTTTGAAATTCTTTGATTGAAGTAGTTGCTTTGGAACCAACAGACAGTAAAGAGATTTCATGATTATCTCTATGTATGCATCAAAGCATACATCTTTAGGCGATTTTTACTAAACTAAAAGCAAGGTGTATCAAAGAACATGCTGTTCAATAACAAATGGGATTTTAAAGTTTGATGCATTTTATGAAAAGAAAAAAATATGTTTTCGTTGTTTTTCGTCGTTTACTTACTGTCAGAGTGGATTACAGGAAAATCAGCAGATTCAGACAAGTAAAAAAGCTGAATTTACTCCCCTCCAATGGGCTAATTTTTTGTTCTATTTTTGCCAATTTATATCATATATATATTGGTTAAACAAAATTAAACAACGAATGTTTTACTAAGCACCTTATGTACATTAATATACAATTTTGAAAGCCCTCTGAGTAGGCATGAAGTGTAGTTTAGGAGTGGCATATTAAAGAATATACAGAAACTGAATAAGGCTACTGGACAGTCCCTAAAATACAAGTAGACCTGCATTATCTTACTGACTTTGGTGCTTTTGTGTATAAATACGCTTACAGCTGCCTATTTTAACAGTTCAAACACCAAATATACCTTAATGTGTGTTAATACGCATGACTGAAACCATCTTGGCGCTATTGCAAAAACTAACATCCGTGGTCTTCCTTACCTCTGGTTCTTGGGGTTACAGCCAGTCAGCGGCAAAAATTGGATGGTGCTCCTGGATTGGCTGCTTTGCAGATGACGGTGTCAGTAGCACATCATGTAGCATTCCGCCTTCATATTTCGTATAGGGAAATTTTCTGCAAATAATTTAAGAGTTGCATTCCTCAGAAAAATCAGAAAATCTCTGAAAACATTGGTTCTGAGCCGTGAATAGATGGGGGTCCACTGTTCTAGTTTTGATCCTAATTGAAATCTAAGAGATTACAAGAGCAACTCCATGTGTGCATCCAGTTATATGGTCCTAACCTCTCATTTGTTTTAAGCTCAACACATGTTTTTTGGATAGGTGATTTGTAGGTATTTGCATAGAATCCACACATCATCTTTGCAGTATTATTTTTAAACCTTTTTAGATTTCATTTGCTAGCCCTTTGTAGCCAATGGTCTCTTGTTATCCTCTGTTAAATCACAGGCATGTTGAATGTCCTGCCACTGAAGTGTTTGTTTTTTGTGAGTCAGCATGTGGAACACAATGAGCGCAGGTTCGCTCTCCTTTATATTTATGCAAAAATTTTCATTTTGTCTGTAAAATGCCAAATGGCTGTATGAACTAATAAAGGACATTTGATTTTAATATTAGCAGATCCAGACTGAATATGCGTTGAAATTAGTACTAAACTCATACGACTGTCTTACTTAGGGCTTTGTGGTAATAATTATTAGATCTCCCAGTTTCTCCCTGCGAATGCCTGATGCATTAACCACATGACGGGAATAATCTAATTAGAAGTCCTTTTTTAGTATATGTTTAGCTCAGGCCGTCATAGATTTAACTTGTAAAACAGTCATGTGTCTTTAGTTTGTCAAGTCTCTGGTCTTATTGGAGTCATCTGATTTTCTTCACTGTCCTTTTTTGCTGCTACCAGTAAAATTTCACTTCTTCATTTCTTAGACTTCTGGTCAAGTTTCCCTGTTTATTTATGTTCATAACTCTCTATGTCGATTAAAATATAGGTAGTAAGTTGCAGTAGCTTGCTCTTTGCTACAATAGTTTGTCCTGTACTCAGTAGAAAAGGAGACTCCTGGCAGGTACCGCAATCTGAGATGACATGAAGATGCTCAGGTTAGCTATTTGGCAGCAGGGCACCTGGTTCCAGCAGCTGCCAGCAGTATGCATAATTAAGCCAATTTCTCCAACGCTGGCTGACATAAGCCAGTCTCTGCTGGGCTCGCTGCCCCGGGGCAGACTGATTCCTGGCAGTGTGGTCACACTGCTAATAGACTGACAAATAAAGCTGTGTATGACGCGGGGTCCATACTCACCTGAGTTCTTCTTTGCTTTAAGGGGCTGCTGAATTCATTTAGTTGTTTCTCCTCCCCCCCCAGGGCTCCATAAATAATAGTTGTATAGTTGTATGTTTTGGTGTTAATGTGGTTTTCTTTTTGCATTATAAATTAGTTGACTGAACTTCCTCTTCATTTTTGTTTACTTACTCATCTAAGCAAATGCAATAAATATGCTTGACCAACTGGTTATATGAGACCTACATTTATCTATTGAAACACACTGCTGTTTAAATTTGTGAACTGGTTTCTCTTTGATTTTTGCTATTTCATTGCATTTGGAACTACTTTGTAAGATGAAGTAGTCATGATATTCAGATGCAGCTCAGGAAAATGTCATTAAAATGTTATTTTAGTAAGTAAATTCAGAAAATGAAAACTCACATATTATATATATATTCAATACCTTAGGATTCATATATTTCAAGTGTTTAATTTTGGTGATTATGTTGTACAGGAAATGAAGACCAAAAATCCAGTTGGATAGAGTATTTTTATATTATATAGGACCAATAATATAATGACATTTCTAATCCAGAAATTATATGTTGAGGCCTGATTATGACCTATATGGTTATGGGAAAATGGCTGACTTGACAGTTCTCTGTTCAACACTCATTGATAAACTCAAGCAAATTAAGTCAAGGAAGCTGGCTGTTCAATTTAGTGTCTAGCATATTAGTAAGACGTGCGGAAGAAAAAAGTGTAGAAGCAACATTGATGGCAAAGCTTGCTCAGTGGGCCTAATGTAATATCTTAATTACCTATTAAATTAAATTTGATTATTATATAATTATCTGAACTATCTTATAGAAATAATGAAGGATAAAGTTGCGCTTTGTGTGTAGCAAAGCTATGTCACTCAAGTTTTTCTTGTTGAAACGAATGGTTTATATATATACACGTTGTCATTTGTTTCTGAATTATTGAGATGCACACATTTTGCAAACCTGAGACAGTGAGGATGGTGAGATGAAGTTTAACCTTAGAAGAAAAAATTGATTTTAATGCTGATCTAGTTGAACCAGGTACATGTTGTGCAGAACATCCGACGCGAGCTCAGACACATGCATTTGAAAATATTACATTAGTATTTAATTATGTCAGTTTTTTTATTCTTCACGTCTTACATAGTATGTAACCACCTGTGCATTTGTAAACGTTTTTTTTTTAGCTTTTGACACCTTTTTTTAATGATAGTCATTTACTGAGGTACACCTGTAAGTAGATTTTTCTTTTTTTTTTTCTTTTTCTCCAGCCATAGCTATCAAGTTTTGTCAAACGCCGAATTCAACACCCCCCACCCCACCCCACTTCCAGAATGTCTTGCTAACTCTAGCTTCATTCCACTGATATCCCCACAGACAAATTAAGGATTAGCTCTCCCTTTCAAACAGGAATTCCTCAGCTTGTTCCCATGAATGTGCCCCCCGTCTCCCTCTCGAACCAAATCAACTCTGTTTTGCCCATTACCTCTGCTGCGGGCCTAAACTCTGTTCTCCGGTTAGGTTTTGAGCTGTAGTGAGAGGATGAAGTGGATTGTGGAGCACCAGTCTGACTCATGCCCTTGGGTGCCATGCTGCCAAAATGCTAGAAGGACGAAACACTTACACAGCTTTTAAACCTGCCGCTGCTGGCAGCTGTCTTAATAGCAAGCAGAAATACTTTAACTGTAAGAAATTGGTATGCATGGCAGCTGTTCAGACGGGACTAATGAACAGCCATGGCCCTGATTAAAATTGTGATCAGTTGAAATTATTATGGTTTATAATAGTTACCAAGGTACATATATAATATCTAAAGTTTTTCCATTTAAAAAAATAAGATCCCATTAAAAGTGTGATTTAAGGCCTGCTTCCACTAGACGAGTTTCAGGGCATTCAATGTGGGAGGGGACAGGGAAAATATAAGGGCTCGGTCCCCTCAGCTGTTGTCCCTGTAGGAATTTGCTAAGACGACAGCATATCTTGACCGTTTCGGCAATGTGTGTCGTCACTGATAAGAAACAAGGGACATTCAGAATCAAAATCTGGGATGGTGCAGCGATGGTCGGTCTTTCTTATTTATATTTCCTTCAGTTCTGCTTTGCCAGCAACTCTTCCACTTTTACAAATGTTGGTTGTTCACTGATATCATTTCCCACTGAGTTACAAGCAATCAGCTGGAGTTAACTAGTCATTTCAGGCCTTTATTGACAGAGCTATTAAACACTCTAAAAAAATGTATTTTCTTGTGTTCGCTATCAAACCGTTTAGTTAAATGATGATACAGAACAGTGTTCCTGTTATCATACACTCTCTGGCTCTCAAATCATATAAATTTACAGCAGACATGTGTTGACATGTTATAGAAAATGGTCTCCTTTTTAAACGGGTTCTTGCATCTCTGTCCTTCCTCTGACTTCATTTTTACCGCCTTACTCATGCTGAAAATAAAATAAAAATAAAAAAAAACTTCCACCCCGAAGTGTGTTGTTTCCTAGGCATGGTGCGTTCACCTTTTGAGAATATATTGGTAAATAAATGTAATTGTAGTTTACAACCCATCATTAGTCGGCTCCAATCAAGGTAGAACTCAGCCCACTCAGTTTGGAAACAAATCCTCACCTCACTACATACAGCTTGATACATACAACAAAAGATGTTCTCTGTAAATCTAGTGACCTAGTAAGTTGACTATATGGTTCAGATTTTTTACTTAGGAACCTTAGAACAGGAAGATTCTGTTTAGGAGAAGCCAATAACTATTTATACAAATAGCAGAGTTAATGTCTCTTGCTGTGTGACACTACTGCATACTTTTCTGTTTCGAAAAAATACTTAAACATTGCATTAGCATTGCATGTTTCCATTAGCAAACTAGAAAATTTTCTTTTTTTATTTTCCTTATTTTGTATATGGTGGAGAATGTGAATCTTGGATGTTTGAAATCTTGACTCGTCTGGTTTGATGGTTTAACTTGTCTTGCACTGAACTGTAGCTTTTTGATTAAAGTTTTTTTATTTTTTTATAAATGTCTGTTTTATCAAAGGTGCTGATACAGTAGAAATCCTACTTCCTTTAATCTTTCACACTATTAAGCAACTAAAGTGTGCTCTGAATTTAAAAGAAATCCAGACGCGTCATGCGTTCTAACCGTCTGTCTTCTGATGGTCCTGGGTTTATGTAGTAAGAATTACTATCACAAGCTAAATTGAATACCCAGGTATTTTTTATTTTCATCAAGAAATATCTTTGTTAAAGCCTCATGCTTCGAACACAACCTAATCTTTAAAAACTTAACAATGCAATCTGGAGGAAATTATGTTTGTTTTAAAGAAACATGATAAAAAAATACCAGTAGTAAAAATAATGACACATCTAACTCCGTGTTTAACTAGCGAATAATCCTATATGTCCTTATTTCCCCCACCCCGTGTCCGATGTATGGCATACTCTCTCTTTATGAATGCTTCTTAGTTCATGTTTGGTAATTTGCGTTAGTAGGGGATTTTAATCCTAGTAGTTACATAACTCTTCTATCTAGGACAGCTACTGGAGGTCCGTTTCTGTCTCCTGTTTATCCTTCTGATGCCATCCATAGCTGGATTTATTGTCCTTTCTGCTAGAACTTTGACGGCCAGAAATTCTGAGGAAAATGAAGACATCAACTCCTTGAGTGCTCGCATCGCTGGAGCTTGCACTTATGCCCCTTCTTCAACAGAGGTTTCTCAGTCTCCAGCATTTCCTATCATCACATTTTCCCAGTTGAGTGTTTCCTCTGAGCAGCGCTTTTGATGTCCCGTGACTTTCTGGGATGTTACCCAGAAGGCCTGCTTTAACAAATGAACAGCTTATGTTGTGGATGGCGGAGCTGAGCAACCCCCGTGTGTCTGCGTGCTTCTCGGACCCATTGTTCTGCAGGCTACAGAGCCCTACACAAGACACTTATTTAATGAGACGGCTTTGACTGTGTAATTGTAGGCTGCTTCGCCTGAGCTATTGTGGGAGATGTATTTTAAGGGGCCAAAACGGCCATTACTGCGACAGGAAGAGCTGTGTGTGCGCGTCTCTTTGGGTCTCACAGCCATGTGAGAACACTAAGAAAACTTTTGAAGCTTCATTTACTCGCTTATTATCTTAGGGATTAAGTTACATTTTGTCTAATAAAAATGATCAAGCACTGTAGCTGATTTTGAAGTGGTTTTCTTCCCTGAAAAGACTTGGAGAATGTTTAATGTTCAATTGTTGTAGATTTATTTCAGTTAGTTTTTGGCCAAACAAATGTCACATCACTCTTAACGTTCTGCTTTCATTTTTTGTCTTTTACATATATGAATGTAATGGCATAAATAAATGAAAAAACCTACTTATGTTTCATTCTCTGTGAAGCTCATCTCTGTTTGCTCCAGTTCCCTTTCTGACTCCGCTCTCAGATATTTGGTTCACTCGTGCTGGGATTTCTAAGTCACATGATTTATTTAGGATTTGTTCAAGTCTTTGAGGGAGCTCCACATCCCATCTTGGCACTCTGTCTCGCCAGACATCCTTTGGCTTCTTAAATTACACTCTCTGTCCTCCTCTGCTCCTTCCCTCCCCTCTTTGCATCATAGTTATTTCTTTCTCACCGCAGTGCTCTTTGCTAATTAAAAAAAAAGGCTCAAGCCAATCAACACTGACAGCTGAGTTTAGTGCAAATGAATGAGAGTGCAGGGCTAATACTAAGCTACCTCACACTTTACCCCATGAATAGCTTTAATGTCCTTTTCAATGCTGTTTTTTCTGCCTTTGCATAACCCAAGCTTGTTTTTCCCTAGTCACCGGTTTAGGCCGTCGTAGCACTTGCTCTTGACCTCAGAAGGTGTATCGTGCTTGTATTCCTTCCTGGTTTTCCTGTCTTCTCGTTCTGTCAGCCTGAATCTGTTTCATTTTTTTCTTTCTCACTTTAAGAAAGTGTGCTTAAAGGTGGCTTCCCACCTGTGTGCAAGCAAAGAGAGATTGGTGGTGCAATCTTGCTGCTGGGCGTTAGTGAGAATGAGATAATCATCCTGACAAAGGAGGCGGAGCTGTTTGTTGCCATGTTGCATGTTTGCATATGTTTTCACTTTGCATGTCAAAAAGAAGTCTAACAATCGTTTTTGTTTCTAACAGCATCTGGAGAGGCCCCAATGTGAACTGTGTGGACAGCACTGGATACACCCCTTTGCACCATGCCGCCCTCAATGGACACAGGTGCGTCAGAGATGAACAGGAGGATTTGCACAACAAGTTTCAAAGACAACATTTTTCAAAGGTCCAAGTTGCTGGTCTTGTTTTTGCGTATTTTTGCGAAACAAGGCGATTGGGGTCATTTAGGTTTAACCAACTATATAAATGTTACCCAGATTCCTATATGTGAGTGCAGCATTGATCCTTTATTTGACAGGTACTGAATAAAATATTACAATACAATATCAAAGACCCACTTAAGAATCTGATACTCTCATAAATGTTCACCAGTTCTTTTTAGATCAAAATGTACAATAGATTATATTTTACATCTAATGTGATTTTTTAAAAATATAATTACATCAAGCTTGAAAATCTAGAAAAGTATAAGATAAACATTTAACAATTCACAAAGAAATTAGCTTCTTAAGTGCATGTTTATGTTGTTGTTTGTTTTGATATCTTTGACATGTTCACCATCTTAGTGACAGCACGAAGTTGCTTGATTTGCATTTAATGTGCAATGATAATAGAAGCTTTTGGATTTTAGATTCTGCCATTTAAGTTTACCCTTACCACCGATCAACTAGTTGGAAACTAGAAAATCTGATGTTTCGTAGATCAGGGAAGTGGCCATATACGGTTGGTGCTACCAGGTTGGACAGACAACAATAGCCTTTGATTTAGATCCTGTTGCAAAGTGAAAGAGACCTGGTTAGACATTTTCAGTATCAATGTGGTGTATGAAAATGAAGTCAAAAGGAAGTGCAGACATGTGGTACTTAAAAGGTATCAGTAATCCATTGCAGGCATTGTGCCCTTTCATTAATTTCAACACTTGAAGAGAGAACAAGACTAGCTGATGATAGGAAGGCTTAATGTGTTTCAGCCTTTTGAAAACCGTAACTCCTTTATTTGTGCTAATTGTTGTTTTTAGATGTTAAAGATGGCTGAAAATGTAGACTCTAGAAAAATTTGATGGAGAATGATTTATTAATCTAAAAACAACTGATAGTAATCCATTACCCAACATTTTGATGATTCATCAGAGCGCTGTGTGTTTAAAAAAAATCCATTGATGTTACAGCATAAATTTTGTTCCAAATCTAGGATGTAGGGGGAACAACCTGCTTTTGCTTGAGTGCTTACACACTTAGGTCAGCCTTTGCAGACAGTAGTCCCACAGGGGAGATTAAGGTATTGATTGTCTGTGCTTATTCATTAGTGCCTTTCAAAAATTTACTTGACCCGTCCTGTGTCTTCATTCCTCCGCAGCGCTGTGGTGGAAGCGCTGCTACGGAACGAGGCCTTGACCAACATCGCCGACAACAAAGGCTGCTACCCGCTCCACCTGGCTGCATGGAAGGGAGACGAGCACATCGTAAAACTTCTCATCCACCAAGGACGCTCTAATCCCCAAATCAACGAGCAGGTCCGCCACACCTGTGTGCCTGTGCTTTCCTTAGCTTTGGTCACTTTTACAGTTCTGTTTTTTACATTAGAGTGATGTCTGGTTGAAAATGGAAATGAAATAGTCTGTGGTAAAAAAAAAGAAAGAAGAAAGTTCCTCTTGACTTTGTAATTTCTTCCTTCCAAGAGTGTTCTGAGAAATTAGTCAGGATCTTAGCAGTTTGGTTTCATAGAAATGACTGCGTTGGTGCAAGAATGACAGTAATGTTTTTTTGTAAGCCAATACAGAAAGCCGTGAAAAAGGGCCTCATTCACACAACTGAGCATTGCATGGCCTGGAACCACCCAAGATTATTGTTAAAAAAAAAGAATGTGACTACAATGCATTAACCTCAGTGCATTATGATACTGACATCTCCTTTGTTAATGTGATACTTGAAGGGCTTCAGTGCTGTTCCAAGTGTGAGAAGTGCTCATTTCCTCTAACCGCTTTAACAGTTTTACCTCCCATCTTTTATATTTTTTTGTTGCTTTATGCACAGAGAGCATCTTTTTGGCCTGTCCTGTTTTGAAATAAAAGAAAAAATGGCACATTATGAACATTATGAAAAAAAAAGAAATGCATTTAAATCAAACTGTCACATTTTGATTGCTGTGAAAGAGGCCTAATGAGAAACTCTCATTGACTCATTTTGTGCCATTTCTTCCTGCCTGTTCATGACATCCAATTATTCATTAACTAAACCCAATTTTTTTTCTCTCCTTTTTGTTTAGTTTGACTCATTTGTGATGATTCCTCATTCATTCATTCATTCATTGCTTGTCTGAACCGAAACCATCGACTTTTCTTCTCTTCCTCCCTTGCAGAGCTCTGTAGACCATAAAGAGTTCAAACGCTGTGGGCCCTTTGACCCCTATATTAATGCCAAGGTGTGTACACAGTGCTGTCGAAAACAACGTTTCCTCCTGAAGTGTTTCTTTGCTTTACTGCTGTGCTGGCCTGCTACGCTTGTTGCTGTTGCTCTTTGACAGGGAGGAGGGGGTCCTCTTCCGTCCTGCTTTGAAGGCACTTTTATGTTTACTCAATGCCAGTTGGTTTTAATCCTTTCTGGCTTTCCATCCATGTTTTAAAGTGAGCTGAATTTTTTTTGGAATGTTGTTTTCAAAGTCGGCATATTTTATTTTACAGTATGCTGTGGTTTGACAATGGGTTCCCAATGGTTTCACAATCACATTCAAAATATAGCCTCATCAAAATAAAAATAAAAAGCAAAATGTCCCTTAGAGCTTTGGGTTGGGGTAATATGAGTAAACACGTTCATATTTCTTTTATCGATCAGTTGCATGTAGGTTTAATGTGTTTTACTGAGATTTTTCAGACAAAAGAAGTCTTACACAAGCAGGTATAAGAAGGTAAATGGACTGAACTTATATAGCACTTTTCTAGTCATACTCACCACTCAAAGCGCTTTACATTGAAGCCACATTCACCCATTCACACTCACATTCATACACAGACAACCATGGCTCGGTAGGACGATGTTTTTGGGGTTAAGTGCCTTGCCCAGGGGCACATCGACTTGTGACTGGAGAAAGCTGGAATCGAACCTACGACCCTTTGCAAGCCAACTC
The DNA here is from genome assembly GCA_028564705.1 of Apricaphanius iberus. Classification (NCBI taxonomy): domain Eukaryota; kingdom Metazoa; phylum Chordata; class Actinopteri; order Cyprinodontiformes; family Aphaniidae; genus Apricaphanius; species Apricaphanius iberus. The sequence goes on along the minus strand of JAPXFQ010002528.1, from coordinate 1,415,205 downwards.
TACTCTACCACTGAGCCACAGTCGCAAAGACCATTACAAAGATGAATTTTATGATATACATGGAGAACACTATGTGTGATGGGGGGGAAAGAAACTATACATAATACACCATCCTTATTGTGAAGCAGGGTGGGAGCAGCATCATGCTATGGTGATGGTTTCCCCAAGCAGTCAGAATAGATGGAATGATGGATGGAGGAGATCAAACCTGGAAGAAAACCTATTAGAGCCGTGCATATTGCTGTAAAAGGTGGTTCTACAATGCTTGAAATCAGCAGCACTGAATAAGGCACAACCTGTATTTTAGATTATTTGTAACAAAAGAGAGAGAGAGAGAGACTGAGAGAAAAAATATTTCTTCTTCTACGTAAAATAAGAATCACACACCATTGGTTGGTTCATTACATAAAATTACTCATAATAAAAATCCACTCAAGATGTAAATTAAAATTTGTGAGAGATTATAAAAATCCAATCGGTACGATGATTCTTGCAAGGCACTAATCTGTGATGTGTTTTAGGTTTAATTGCCTACAGCAGCACAGTAGTGTAGTTTATGATGTATATTATGGTTAATTTGTTTTACTGTAAATGTTTACAGCTAAATAGCGGGGGAGGGTGTAGCTTTTGTTCTGTGTAGGTACAGTTATTTCTGAGCATCGCCTATTTTCCTTCTCTACTTGATCGTAAGACTGTTGCAAACCTGATTTAAAATCTGGAGAGGCTTAGTCAGCTCATATTTTCAGTAAACAACCTGCTGTTTGGGGGATAAATAAGAATTCAATCACTCCTCTGTTTACAACAAAAACAATAATTACGGTGTTCCCTTCTTTTAGCAAAGCTGTGCTGAATATGAAGTACGTTTTGGAAAAATGTCTTAAATATGGAGATGCTTACTGTATAAGAATCTTTGTAAATTTACCATGGTTTCATAATATCTGACTATTTACACTGAGATTAAGATGTGTAAACAATCTAACAGATTGTAATTCAAAATAGAAAAGCAACCATTTTTCATTACTCTGAAAATAATAAATGTGGTTATTATAGTAAAGAAAAATATCAGAAACATTGTCTTATTATATGTTTATACATATATCTTCAGAAATCTATACAAAAACACCTGCTCAATGTGGCAGTTGTTTTCAGGTGCTTATTGTGCAAAAAATAGAAACATTTGCTGTTCTGCTCCTTATAGAGTGACACTGGATGTCCTTATACTTTTGTATGTGCCATCTGATTAGTTGTGCCATCTGCTCATGTGGAACCTGCAATCAGCTGCTTTACAGAGACGTAGTTTGCTATCTGTAGTCTTAAAGCAGCCATACCCAAATAACAATGATGGTTGGAGATCCCTTAGTTGACACGTTGCTCTTTCATAATCAGAAATTTTCCAGCCAGTTAATTTTGTCCGACCTTTAAGTAGTTTTTTTGTATTTATTGCAATATTTTTCAATTTTGAGTAGAGAAAACTAAATAAAATTGTCAAAAAAGGCCTGAGAGGGAAATAAGTGTATCTCTAAATAAAAAAGACTTCTATTAGAAATTTAAGAATAAAGACGAACATGTCGCTTACAAATTAATTTGATCTATCCATGTATTTATGAGTTTGTCTAGTTTAAATTGGATTCATCTAGATATTAACTTTATCTACAATGCAAATACCATTCTACAAATGCCATTTTCAGGGAGTAATGTATTTGATAGACAACATACCTAACTAAAAAGTGTTTAGATTCTTCACAAGCGTCGTCAGATTTTTAAAATTCTTTTGAGAGTGGGGGTTGTGTTCTTTTGTCCACCCATTAGTAGTCACTGGCTCCGGCTGTTTTCTCTCTCCAGCTTCATACTATCCATGACACTTGTGGTGCTGTGGTTCCTAACTATACCACACACAGCCACGTCCAAACCTCTAGTTTATCATTGCCTTTTGAAGTGCTTCTGTGCTTTAAACCACTCGTAAAAAACTCTCCCATATATTTAAAGCAAATGCTTTATCTGGAATGTTTGTTTTGTAACTTTTGTTTAGAGCGAACAAATGAAAGACTGGAGCTGGACAAGCCTGATGTAAGCAGTGTGTTCCCTTGCATAGACACACATACCTCTAATGACTGCAGGCAATGGGAAGTGTAAAAAATGATTAGAAATTCTTTCACTAAAAATATTTTTTTCATGGTTTCTCATAGTTCATTTAATCAGTTACTTATTAATGATTAGTGTATAGTAGCCTTTCATTTATATGTTGTTGGGTTTTTTTTGCATGAAAGAAGGCAGTTTTTCTTGCGACATTTCAATTGCTTTTGAAGAAAAGTTAGTTGTGCCTTTCAAGGCGTCTCAGCAAAGATCAGTTCCATATCGGTTCTGTTGTAAAAATGGACACACTAAATAAGGAAAGTCCACTAAGCCTTGAAAGTTTACAAACTTGATTGAGGTATTTCTTTTTAAATCTGTTCCAAAAATAGTATGTCTGGGAGATTGGAATTCACTTTTGTGACTTTCATCTTTTTTTTTCTTCTTTTTCTTTTTTTCAAAACTGCGTTACTGTGGTTTCTAGTGCTTTTATTTCAATTATATTTCCTGTCTTTAAATTCCCATAAACCATTTTGCTTTTCTGGTTAAAAATACTGTAGCTGTAGACACTGATTTATTTAGCTTTACATTTGTGTGTTTTGTGTCGTGTTATTGGAAAATTGTGTTTGCATTAAAAGTTTTAATGAATAAGAGAGGTAATGTCTAAACTTAGATTAGCATGCGGGGGAGCTCAGGACCCATCGTCTATGTAGGAGACAATAGCAATAGAATGGATGTTAACTTTTACATGCAGATTAGAAGAAACCTATAAAAAATTCAAAGTCAGCTTGAGTTGTCAATTTGCTACATATATGTAAAACATACAGCCAAATTGAAATTTTTATTCTACCCACCCACAACATCTAAAAGAAAGCGCCATCATAACAAATAGGCAAATAAAACCTGTCCATAGATTCAAATAGATGGCTGAATTAATTGTCAGTTATTGACTTTCAAACATTCAAATTTTGTCCACAAATCTTGTTAAAGACAGAAGTTTTGAGGATGTTGGAAACAGTTTTCTCAATTTTCTGGTCTGAAGTTCTCCAAACCCGGGAGGCAGCAAACTTTGCAATCCTCTTAAAATATGTATAAATATCTGTTGCATAAAATCTTTGTTTGTGTTCAAATAATCAGTTATGAAAATATATGCAACTTATCAAATAGAAAGTGTCATGTTTATGGGAGAGGTATAGTCTTGTTTTTTTCTTAATATTCAGTTGGATTTCGACCCAGCTGTGCTCTCACAGAACATCCTTGGAGGAAAAGAAAGTAATCAGAAAAAAATGGAACAAGTAGGTCGGACCTAAGAAAAATCATAATTTGGCCAAGAAAATCTGATTGGTGGATTTAACTTTACATTTCTAAAATGCTGTTTATGTAAGTAAGTAATTTAAAGCCTAAGATGCAACTCTGGAACTACAGCTTGGAGACCCAACATTTTATTAAATTGCATTCCTGGACTAAATTTCTTATTCTTGCTCAATACTCTATAAATTTATTTCATTTAAGGTTCTTTTTATACATTTGTCTATTTTTTGAAAGCCAAATCAGGCTTGCCAAGTACAGGTATGTCAGTCTTTACTTGACCTTGCCATTTTCTAGCATGTAAGGATGTGACCATGTTCTGTTGAAGGGTACTGGTTCTTAATATTAATAATATTCTCACACTACATGTTGAAGGAAGCCCAAGGTAAATTGTTTGTGTCTGACTCTGTCACCTTCACAGTTAGGACAGCTAACAGTGTGTGCGGTTGGACAATGCTTTTTTTTTTTTTTTTTGTTTCTGCAGATAGAGCTAGAGACTCAGTCAGGCATGTAGAGAAAGCTATTTTTATATATTGTCACGTTCACACACGCCCAACTAATCTTCTTAGCTTTTGACAGGGAATGCTGGCTCACTTTAATACTGCTGCACTATTTGACAGGGTTGGAATACTCCTGCAGTTGTTTCTTGTTTTTTTCCCCCCACTTAGCCAAACTAATGGATTCACCAGAGACTTCAACAAAAAATCCGTTTTTGTTTTTAAGCGTCATTAGGACTGTTGGGGTGTTATTAGGGGCATGAAGTTTAATTCTAAATAAATGCTCTGGCTTGTTGTGGTTGAAGGCGTCATGTGACTGAGTGATCGTATAGCATCACGCTACAGGACCAGGTCAACATCTCACGTGGAGGATGAGGGAATTTTCTGTGTGGCAGTCTTTTTACATAAGCATCAAATAGAAATTGCAATGCAGTGGCTGTCTTAAGTGCATGAGGTCTCTGGGTGTGTGTGTGTGTGTGTATGTATATATGGGGGGTATGGGGATCCTTTCTCCTCCCACCACTCAGTGTGTTGAGCTGTCTCTCCTGAGGAGAAAGAGAGATGGGGTGTTGTCATAGTAACTGTGCTATGGTATATTGGTCCTAGAGTGGTGGTGAGGGACCTAGTGGAGTGATGGTCTGTTTCTGCTGGTTTATAGTGAAGACAGGGGTTCTGTGAAGGGATACTCCCTGCTGAGCCTGAAGTGGGTCACTTTAGCTCTTAACTCAGGTCCAAAAACCACTTAGACTGATGGTTATTCATTACTATGAGCTGCTGTTTACAGTTCATTTTTTAGGTTGGCTGCTCGTTTAAAGGTTCACATCTCTCGACTGATCCCTCACCTAGACCACAACTACTTTTGTCTGAATGAAAATAGTACATTGGAAAAAAAACTATGTTGAACATGCGACTTAAAAGGAATATCTTTATTTGGAATTTTAAATTTTTTGGGATCTGATTACAGATTTAGAAAATTTTGGAGCTAAGTATAAACTTCAACTGTGCCATATTGACATCCCAACTTGCTTATTCCTTACAAAAGCACAATTATATCACATGAGTCAGCTGTTTAAGACTCATTTCCTCTTGACTCTGAGGTGCGTTCCACCTTCTTCATTCACTATAAAACATCAAAACATGTGCTTAAATTGCATTCTACAGGGTTTTGAATTTGTTCTTCTGTAACATGTTAGGAAACTGAGGATTTTTGACATGTATAAAGAAAAAAAGAATACACCACGATGTAATTACCACACATGCTTTAGATTATATCACAATAGAGTTGAGGCCATAACGCCCAAGACTGGAAGACACTGAATAGATAAATGGACTTTTGAAAATTGTATCTCATTAAATTCCCAACTTGTTAGTGCTCTTTTTAAGCGCTGTTTCACAACAGATGTAATCTCAAGGCACTTTACAAGAAGAGTTACGACAATACAATGTTTAATTTAGGAATTAGAGAACCATAGAAGATTGCGTCATGACTTCTCAGCGATCCCTCACACTGAGAAAGGATGAAGCGACAGTGGAGAGGAAAAACTCCCTTTTAACAGGAAGAAACCTCCAGCAGAACCAGGCTCAGCATAAGCGGTCATCTGCCAAGACCATCTGGGGTTTGGAGAAGGCAGCAGAGACACAGAAAGAGCAACAGAACTGATGTAGAAGTAGAAGTTGGTAACAGGACGTGGAGAACGTTCCTCCACTGGAATGCCATCTTAGTCAGGGTCGTCAAGCAGAGCGGGTCAGAAACACCTACTGTAGGAAGAGACTAAGAGAAAACAGGTCACATTCTTTCATACTACCATGGCAGCAATGAACACACTTTTGGATAAAAGCTAAAAACCATTGTGGTGGAGTGAGACTGTCACAATAAGAAAATAGAACCTGTGATCCATGATGTTGGTGGAAAACTACACCTGAATCCCACGAAAAAAAGCCCTATATACAGTGGGGAGGACAAGTATTTTATACACTGCTGAGTGTTAAAGTTTTACCACTTACAAAGCATGTAGAGTTCTGTAATTTGTATCAACGGTACTCTTCGACATTAGTATTTGCCACATCAGATAAACAGAACTTAATATTTGGTACAGAAACCTTTGTTTGCAGAAAAAAAGAAGAAAACAGGATATGTATGCAGCAGCCTTTGAACAATGTATCATTAATTTATACATTAAATATAGCGACAAAACCCTTTATACATTATATTCCAGAAATATGTATATAACATTTTATTACACAGATATTTCTGAAAACTACAGTATAAATATACAGTAGCTGTTAGAAATATGTATGCAACAGATTTGTACTTTTTCATGATATTTCAATTTTATGACCAGCACCTGTGCAATGAATTACACTTGTTAAAGAGAAAAAGGCCATCTAACCTTTGGTAATTTGGGTAAATAAAGGTATCAGTCACATTTGAGTAAAACAATAATCTATTTCTATAACTGTCTGAGGATCTATTTAAAAAAAATTATTCAAATATATTGTAGGAGCCAAAAGTGTTGTTTTTTTTGTCTGGATACCTGAGAGTGAAGGCTTGGCCTCAGCTAACTGAATGATTGTGGAAGCACCAGCCTATTTAAGATGATCCAGATCAGACTCAGGTGTTGCTGAGACGGGACACAAACAGTTTTTCAATTTTCCCACTGCAGATTTTAGAGGCTATCTTCTATGTCAGTCTTTTCAATTTGCTACTGAAGCAAAATAAGATACAAGGGACAATTACAACTTTCTGTAACAGCCAAAAAGTTTTTAAATGATGCAGTTTGGGAACTGTCTCCTTAAATCAACTGTGAATCACTATGAATGAATTAATTATTGTTTCCAGTTAAAACAGGGGGAAAAGTCACCTGCTAACAGAATTAGTCTATGGCAGGAAGCCAGATAGACATACATCTCATTATTGGCTTGTTTCCTCAGGACTGCGTGACTGTGTTTAAATAAAGGTCCACTGTAAGAGTCCAAAAACTCCCAACATAATTAGCCGCAGTACCAGGTGATTTGATGACCCTTGTTTTTCTCAAGAAATAACATTCTTCACCACCTTTAAAACGAACACTTCAGCATAATATGCCAGGTTATGAACATTATTTTTTTATCCTGTGCTTTTAAAGTCAAAAGAGGAGTGATCATTGAGAGTTTGCCATACATTTTTTAATATATGAGTACATAATGAAACGGTGGAAATACATTTCTAAAATACACCCATACATATCCTTCATCATCATGTTTACCCGATTTGTACTTATTTTTTTAATTTTTATTTTTAATACAGAGAAACTAGCAGGCTTACATTCAGCCTTATCAGCCTTTGGCATACTAGCTGCAACAGATGCTCACCCCACCCTCCACCCAGCACTACTACTACAACCACCAGGGGCCAGGCTGATGTAACCGCTGCCAGCCTTCGTGTCACGTGACTGGGATCGCCAGTCAAACCGTGTTGCCATCTTGCAGCCTGGAGATGTGTGTAACAGCCTCCTCCCTCACCGTCTCTCTGCCTGCCCCCACCCCCCTTCGTTACATCACTGTGCAGAGTAATAACACAATGGAGTTTAATCTCCAGATGCTCTATAGTAGGTGAGGGGTGGGTTCATCTATCATTATCAGTGGAGATGGTAATCTCCACTTGTCTGATATATAGAAAGGTTTAAATGAGATTTTCTGCTTGCTGCTGTATGACAGCAGAGAGATCATTTTCATAAGGATCTTCTACTGTCCAAGAAGCCATAGCTGTGCCATATAACTCCAATCTTTTTCCCAGCAAGGCTGTTAGTCAAAGGTGCCACTTTGTTTAATGGGCTTCGGAGCTTGGTCTTATTGGAGCATGATATTTTGATGGCTGACGTGGCTTATGATAGGAAGTTGGACATAAGGCTGATCCTGGTCCTGCTGAGAAATCCTGGCCCTTATACTCTAAGGTATTATACTGGAAGCCTCTGTATCCAACTTATATAACAATGTATATATTGTACGAAAACATTTTAGCTTACTAGATTTTAAATATACACAATCTGTATCAATGTTTATATTTTTAACTTTCACTTTGCTGCTGATACACCTGGTTTTACTAATGCGGGACAATCAAAGAGATTTATATTATATTCCATGCTCTAGTTTGATGTGCTTTTGGTATTGTTTTGTGTTGTTTTCATATTGCTTAGGGATATTTATATAACTACTCTGCAATAACTGAGCACAATATTTTCATTCCAACAGTATACCATTTTTTAAACTATTGAACGATCTTGTTATCATTAGAATCCAGGTTCTAATGACTTAACCTTCTTAATATTTTCTGCTGCTTCATCTGCAACAAACATCACCTTATACTATACTGCCATACAGAGAGTAAATGTATGGATACTAAATAAGTTATATTTATTTCCATGCACTTTTTTTGCAATTTTAGGGTTACACTCTGATATTTGGATGATGATACACATTGTGCAGCTAAGTCCTAACACTATTTGTCAAAAGATTGTAAAATAAACTTAAGTAATCTTTTGTAAGGGAACCATCGTTGCAAAACACCAGCCTTTTTTTACCTTCACTTATGTTTTGGATTTTTTTTTTTTTTTTTACATCTAAATAATCAGCTAAACATAGTATTTTTAGATTAATTCATGGATGTGATTTTTTTACTTGAATCACACAACCAGCCAGCTATGTTTAATATGATTGACTGCTGACCGACACATCACTGCGCTGCCCTGACTATCACATTGGCAAGGGGACATGTGTTGAAATTATTCAAAGCTCTGAGATCACACTGTGAGTTCACTTTGTGTAGTTTTGGAGCGGCTGCTGTATGATTTAGTAAGAAAATGTAAGTCAACTCTTTGAATGTTCAGTAGAAATCACTTGATTCGCTAAACATGTCCACACCGGATTTAACTCTCAATTCCCTCTACTACATTTTGTCTTTATCTTCAATGCAGCCATGTAAAAAGCAGAAGAAAATAACCCAAAAAAAAAGGCTTCCATGCTAGATTGACTTGGATTACTACTCAGGCAGAAGATGCTCGTATTGGAGGAAGTGATTCATGTTGATGTAATCAAAGCATCCGAGTCATCTAAAAGCGCGCTGTAAATCTTCTCAAAAGCTGTGACAAATGCTTAGTGGTGTGGCACAGATAAAACCCAGCGTGCTCTTTGTACCATTAGATTTGAGTATAAAAGCATACAAATTGTAAATTCAGCTGAGGGGACGACCCAGGCTGTGAAAACCGCAGTCTGTCTCATTTTTTTCAGTCTTCTCCTTTGATGGGTAGTTGTTGTTCTGTTTCTCAAAGAGTTGCTTCTTTTTCTTAATCTCAAACCATGTGACCTGCCTTGGCCAATACCCTTTATTTTGCTTTTCCTGTATAGGAAAATCCCTACTGGCCCCATCTAATGCAATGGTTTTTTTTAAAGTGTCATTGAAAAAGTTAACACCTGTCCTATAAAACCCGTCCTGCTAGCCTCCTTGTGGCCATTTGTGGCCTGCCTATAGTTGCAAAGCTGGGCCACTCCTCTGAGAGTCACAGTTTGTCCATGTGGGGATATCTCACACCAGCTGTCAGGACTTTGTAGGTAGCTCTGTATGTCTGGAATGACGGCCATTCCAAGCATGTGGCTCCACAATGATAGGAATTCTCTGCCACATTCAACTGTTGACAGTGAATCAAAATAATTGAAAGAATGTTAGGGTTATAGAGATGCAGTTACCTCTCACAACAAGAAAAGCTCTCAAATTCTGTCTTCTGTTTATATTCTCACTGCTGGTAATGTACATTGGATTGTGCTGCCCTCTGCTGGCTGCTCATATTAAGGATCACCAGCAACACTGTCTAATGGGCATTGATCTTACCGTTAAATGCGAGTCATTAGATCCAATCTACACCACTTAGTGAGTTTATTTTGTAATCACTGCTTTTAATTGCTGTTAAGTCTGCTCGCCTGTTTACTTTTCAGATAATTTTAAGTCATAATTTTTTTGTGCCTTTAAACACAGCAAACCATGAATGTGTGGAACATGCAGGATACATTCTCTGTCTGTTATTAAGGAGGACTCCTCTGGCTGTTTAGTTTCACATCCAATCAGGGACATTATGTAATACACAAAATTGTTGAGATTGTTTTTCGCCCCTTTTCTGCAGAGAGACGAGCATAGATGATTTTGAAAAAATAAATACATTTCTTAAGATGAAGATTTAGACTTTTTTTTAAACCAGAAAATGCTTTATAAGGTGACTTTTGATATTTGTTTTTGTCTAAATGTCTTAGAGTTAACTGGAAATAAGATCATAACTAAACCTGAGAATGGTCATGTTGCTCAGTATTGTTCTGTAAAAAAAAGTATTGGCTCACTGATTTCTTTGTTTTGCTTTCAAAGAGTGAATTTAAAATGTAAATCTCACTGAAGTAAAAAAACCTATTTGAATAATAATAGTAATAATAATAATCCCCCTGAGCAGTACTACATGTACAATGCTGGTCCTGTTTGTTGCCTCCCTACTAAAGATGTTTAAAAACCCTTTAAATAAATGTAGCCTATCTTTTATTACAGTAGCATAATCACACTAACAAAAATGTAATTTAGATTGGTTAACTAGGTAGGGAAAAAACCCTGATTAGGAAATATTAGTTTTTAATTAGAGTACCAATTACACAATTATTGACAAGCTTTAAAATTGCTTTGACATATTGTAACTGAAACATTTTTAAACCTATATTTTACTTTTGTAAGTTGATCAAAGTTGTGGGCACTTCTAATTAGTGATCCGTGACTTTTTTTTTTTCTTGTGACAGAAATATGACCGGGAGGCTAATTTCTTTACCATTGGTAAATTGGAAATGGCCTGTACTTGTATAGCACTTTATTTAGTCCCTATGTATCCCAAAGTGCTTTACATTCAACCATTCGCACACTGGTGATGGCCAGCTACATTGCAGCCACAGATGCCCTTGGGGCACACTGACAGAGGCGAGGCTGCCAAACACTGGCGCCACCGGAATCACCACCAGTAGGCAATGTGTGAAGTGCCCTAGGACATAACGACAGAGACAGCCAGAGCTTGGGCTCAAACTAGCAACCCTCCGGTAACAAGACAAATTCTTAACCACTGAGCCTGAACACTACATTAAATGATGACCCATATTTATTCTACTAAATCCCAGCAGAGTGGTAATGGAGGGAAAATAAATCTACCAAAGAGTGCCTTGGAGGCTCCCTCAAAGCTGCTTTTTACATGCCACTCACTTACTTAGCCTTTTCTGTCCCACGATCACAAACATATACGTGTGGAGTTTGCTAAAACACTTATAAAACTTAAACTACACACATTTGGTTTGGTAAAATGTGACTAAGATTATTATTTTCTGTAGCAACCATTCCGTATTGGAGTGACGTAAAACAGATGATAAAATATTTGGGAATATTAAATATGTGGGACAAACAGTATGTTATCTACAGTGGAACTGCAATGCTGTGGGCCTATTTTCTTTTTCCTTTAAATGCCATAGAGAACTTGTTAGAGCGCACAGCATTATCACATCTTACAAATACTGGGAGATTTTTGAAACTATTCTGGCTGTCTCAGTTCTAAGACCTAGGTGTCTCATCTGTGCTCAGCCTGCTGTTGTTGTAGCTTTTAAGTGTGTGTGTATGCTGATGGGTTGGGTTGGGAGGGGGGTTTAGTTGCGATTATGATTTTATTTTTGATTTTTGTATGGGGGCTGGGGGTTTGGGGTCATTTTAAATCTGTAAAGCACTTTGAGAAACTCTATTTGAAAAGCGTTTTACAAATAAAGTTTGATTGATTGAGGTGTGGTAAGTAAAACACTGTAGTATAGGCTGAAGAGAGGTTGGTTGGCATGTGCCAATAAATGGGGCAACCTCTGTACTGCGAGTGAAATTCATGAACCTTAACAGCAAGTACGGTCAGTAAAAGTGCCTCATTCTGATTTCTTGCCACAGCGGCCTGTCTCTTCTTATTCTCACCCATCTCTGCGCATGTGGTAGCACCCAGCTCCCCAAGGCAGTTATCCCCACTACCTTCATCCGTCCATGCATGTAGTCTTAGTCAAGCTTCTCTCCACTCTGCAAGGAGATCCACCTAAGGGTTTTCTGTGGGCTTCCTTGATGGTTGCTACTTTTCAACAACCTTTTTATCCTGCTAATGTGGAGGTGTTTGCATCTATTTTCCTTCTGCTGTATGTGTTACCATTTCCTTGAGTCTCACCCTGCTGTTTGACCTCCCTACAGAACAATGACAACGAGACGCCACTGCACTGTGCCGCCCAGTATGGGCACACCCAGGTGGTACGCCTGCTGCTAGAGGAACTAACTGACCCCACCATGAGGAACTACAAGTTCGAGACCCCCCTGGACCTCGCTGCGCTGTACGGTAGACTGGAGGTTGTCAAGCTGCTGCTCAGCGCCCACCCTAACCTGCTCAGCTGCAACACCAAGAAACACACACCTCTGCACCTGGCCTCTAGGAACGGGCACCTGTCTGTGGTTGAGGTACTGCTGGATGCTGGCATGGACATCAACTATGAGGTGTGTGTTGCACAATTATATTTATTTTCTCCACATTTGGCAACTTGAAACCTTCTCTTTTCAAATGTTTCTTCATAAGTCAGATCTTATTATGTAATTTCCTACTACTACCTCCCTCTAAATCTCTTCGGTTATAAATAAAACTAATCTTTCAGTTAGCATGTGAACCGTTGTCTTTCTCCTTCTGGTGGACCCTCAGGCTCTGTCTCAGGATCAAACTGTGACTTGCTTCTGCCTGGATTGACTTCCCTCATTGTGTCTCCCTTTCCTATAAAATCAAGGATTTGAGATCTGTGCAGAATCCTTTGGGTTCTGTTATCCTGCAGATTTCAATTAGCACGGCCCTGTGAGCTGGAAAATGATCTACTTTTACTTCTCAACCACATAATTGTCGGTGGAGCTAAGGCTTTTTGGTTGAGAGTAAAATCTGGGTTGTTGCAAAAGGCTGTTAACTTACTCAACTCTTTCTGTTGTAACCAGATTGGTTGACTCAACTGAGGAATAGAGTAATGAAGGAAAAAAATCGTTTTGCATTGGAATGTCAGATTTGAACGCTTGAATTTATCTTTTTGTTTGTTTTTTAAATTCTGTTTCATATGAACTCTCTTTTTTTTCTACATACAGACAGAGAAAGGCAGTGCCCTTCACGAAGCTGCCTTGTTTGGGAAGACAGAAGTGGTTCAGAAACTACTTCGTGCTGGTTGGTGTTTTTTGTAAATTGTTCTAGCAAACCTCACTTATTGATAGAGATATTAAGTGAATCAATGCCACAAAGTAGTTCATCATTGTGAATTTAAAGGAAATTGATAGTCATCTTTCAGATTATTACAAATAAAAAGCAAGGTGCTAAAGTGCTTGACTGTTGACTTTATTGTTTTTACAGGTATTGATGTAAATATTTTTGACCAAAAGGGTCTGACAGCGCTGGACACTGTCAAAGACATGCCCTCCCAGAAAAGCAAAGAAATAGCTGCCCTCATCCTTGGTATGGTCCAAATGTACAATAGACAGCTACAGAGAAAGTACCATTTGATTTCTCTGTGATACAATCTTCCATTTGTTGCAGGGCACAAGACCGGAAAACCCCCCGACATTGACCTTCCTCCTCCACCTATTCCTCCACCTCAGGAGAGTCCTAGCCCAAGGAAGAAGGGTGAAATTTCCTGAGATGTTTTTAAAATTAGCTTCTGTTCTGGCAGCATATGAGTTTAACTTAATTCCAACCTGTTGTACAGGTAACTTGGACAAAGTAACAGAGCTCATATCAGGGCTGGCCCCAGGACCCGAGGAGGAAAGCCCGTATGAAGCTCTGTTTGAAGCCACATCTTGCCACTCTTTAGACAGCCTCACCAGTGGCAAGTCTTCTGACAGGGACTCGGGACGGCCTGACAGCGAAGTTGGCAAGGTTGGCATTATTGTAGCTCAATCTAATTTATAAACATATACGATTATATGAATATAAAGGAGGGAAAATCCCAAACCCCCACTAGAGGGAGGTGGTTCTCCACTCTTTATATAACTGAGATTAAGAAAACCCTGCTAGTATACATTCATCTTTGAACTTCACTGTTGTAATTCTATATTTTTAGCATTCATTTAGTTTGAAATAAAAATAATAATTTCCAAATGTTACAACACGGTTGACTTCTTTATAGAAAGATCGTATTGTCCACTCATCACATGCTGCCCCTGGTCATGAAGAGGAGATGAGCTCAGAGGTAAGGTCACAATGCTACAAAAGAAACTATATTTTCAATCGAGTCCTAAACTAAACACAAGCATCACTTTTAGTAGATAGGCAATAGTTAAAGCAGTTTTTTTTATGAGTTATGTTAGCACGTGTATATCATAATAACAAAAATATATTTTAACAAGTTTAGCAAAAATAATCACAATTAAAGACAACATTTATGGGAAAATATCTGATTCTCTTACATGTTTAAAAAGTATCCAGTTTACAGCTATTAAATCCCACCTCTTTTTAGCTATAGCCTTGTCTGCATACTTTAAGGCAAATATAATAGCTATTTCATAGCTGAATGTTGCGTGTATTGATAAAATAATTAGTTGTAAACCAGAATTTTTTAAAAATATTTACATTATAAATAGATGTTTCAAGCAAATACCATTGACACAGCGCCCTAAAACCTTCAGTTTCTGAACAGCATGTTTTCCAATACAGCTTAAAGTTTGATAATGCCATATGTTCAAAATGATCATATTTGTAGAAAAAAAGTAACTTTTTTGAAAATTGATGTGCTTTTATACATATTTGTTTGTATGTGATAAATGTAAGGCTTTCATTTGAGTTAATTGTCTAAAATTACCCCTAAGGATTTGTTTTCAGTTGTTTTATAAATAGTAATCCAACCTTTTCAAAACTGTGTTTTTTATGTGATAGTTTATTTTTGTTAAACCATTTTTTTCCTTTTTTGCACTTCTTGTTCCTTATACTTAAGTACGTTTTTAATGCTTTCCGCACGAAGAAACTATTGTTATTATCAGGATTCAAATGAAACTTTTCATTCTGGACAGATCGCCAGTCCATCGCAGAAAAGTATTTTCTAAAAAATACAAAGTGTAAATATATTTCGATCCTATACTGGAAAACCCTGTACACTGCAAAATAAACCAATTATTATTACTGTTCAATAGAACAAACCTAAGCGCAATTTATTCTTTTGTTCTGGAATTCAGATTTGTTCTTTTAGCCTCATGATCATCTGAAATACCTACTCTTTCCCCCATTATAGGAGTTATTTACTTACAAACCATGACAGCTCCTCAAAATTTCTGTTTTCTTTTCCTGTAGGGTCTTTATATAGGTAGCACCTTAGATCAAAGGAGAGAGCCAGCAGAGGAACAGGAAGATCACACGTATGAGTTGTTGCTGAGTGCAGAAACCAAAGTCCTACCGCCCAGTGTCGAGTCTTCGTCTAAAAAGGGTAATTGTAAGCTTTTAGTATAATCCAGAGGGCGTAAAATTGGGAGATTAAGTGTACTTTTCCCATTAGTTTGTTAATTTTTCAAGTGGTATTTTTGTGATCTAATTTTTGTGTGTGTTTAATTCAACTTCTGCAACTGTATGGTCCAGACTGCATCTTTATTCAGATCACTTGCCCCAAAACATGCAATCTTTTCGGAGGTGCAAAATAGGTTCTGTTTCATTCCTTCCTTACTGCTAGTGGCAGTAAACAGAGTGGATATGTCTCCTAGTTCTCCATGCAGTTCGGGTTTTAATGTCAGCAACTATGTGCAGTCACTTTGATCTTCTTGCTGTTGACCTGCCGTTCGTTAAGTCCATTTTTCTTCCCATGCGTCAGCCCATGCGTCAGCGTCAGTTGTGGCAAGATTACATGTAAAGTCTATGGTAGAGTACGTCAGAGGTCCGTCAAGGGCTCTGCGTTGCGTTGAGTACCTTGGCTCCGTCAACGACGCTTGCGTTTCATACGGCAACGTACCAACGCATGCGTCACAGAAGTTCAGCAAGCTGAGCTTTTGACAGACCCAAAGCAGTTAACGCAGTGCGGCAACCAATCAAAGCGTCTCACTGTAGTTATGTCACTATACACATATCTTGTAAAATTAGGCGCGGGAGAGACCGAAGTAGCACTGAAAACGAACCTCATCCATACGCAGCTCCTGGAGCAAATGGTTAAACTCCCCGAACTCAGAACGCATCTGAATAGTGGGCGCTGATGCACCCGATGTCAACGTTGTCTAGCTTTATCTAGCTAATAAAGGCAAGCCACTCTCTCGATACGGTCCACCATAGTTCAGAACGTACCGCAACAGAGGAAGCCCTGCCCATGCGTTGTTTTTTTCTCAGAAGCAGGCTATAGAAGCCAAAAAGTACATACGTCACACTTCATCCGTTGGATGCGTTGCTCGATGTATCCAACGGATGCGGTCTGAATGCAGCTTAAGAGAGGTACAGCACACAGTAGTGTGCTCTGGTTATTGTAGGCAGCTGGTGATTGTATTACAGGTGAATGGTTGGATATTCTGACTGGTTTCCATATATTACAGACAGTTCACACTCTGATGGTCTAGCTGAGGTACACATTGATGTGTGAGGGAATTTTTTTCCCCACAATAATAAACTGGAGACAGCGTTCCCTTCATAGTAGTGATGCAAAGACCCTGGCATCCATGCGCAGTTCAGGGGCCCATGATCTTGACTGCATGCTCCCCCATGAATTACCGAATCGCCTCACTCATGCTGGCCCAGTCCCAGATACTGCAGCCGGGCACGGCAGGGACCGTATTGGGGAACACAAATGATGTAGCCCTTTAGACTGATCTCCTAAGGCTCCGATTTCAGAACCCAGATAATCTCGGAGCCTGCGGAGGCTGTCTTTGATACTGGGCCAGAAGCCGAAGAGCAATGGATCGCCGACGGCAGCCCATTCATGCCACAGACACTGAGTTTACGCAGTGGTGCCCCGTTCCACAACCAAGAAAATCCAGCATCAGTTTTGGACAGCCACCTGGTGTCAGCCTATGGCGCCACAGGCTTCACACCACAGAACCGCAGGGCAGGAGTGGGGCCAACGCCCTATTGTTGGCGGCGCTTTTCAGCATGGTACCCGGACAGAGACACGCACCTGTTCCGTGCACGACCTCCTGAGGTAGCTTCAGTATCTGATGCTGAACGGGTCTCTACATCAACATGAAAGTACACTTAGCAGCTATTTAAGCCCTGGTTACATTGATGGCAGATGATTGGAGGCGTGCTACTTTGCATCTTTACATGGTGTGGAGAACGAGGAAAGATCCCTCTCAAAACCAAGGGGTCGCATTGGGTCGTTGATACCATTGTGCTGGCATATATATCTGTGGGTGCTGTTGCTCCCCCCTCTGTTATATGCCATTCAACCAGGCGTGTGACTGTGTCATGGGAGGTAATTTTGTATACATTAAAATGTGACCTATGCATATTGTGAGGGGAATAGCACCTCTTTCTGCTTTCACTGGAAGTCACCCAGGCATTCACAGAACCATAGTTACAACGTAGCTTCTGTTAAATAGTTAAAGAAGGCCTTTTGGTCTGTAGCTGTTGAAATCAACCCTGTTAGGGCCTTCTGCCTAGTGGGCTTCATCAGCACCAAACCATCTTTATAACATCCCTGGCTTGGTGGGTTTTATAATCATGTTTCCTCTATGGTAATACATAATGGTGTTTAAAAAGAAAGGGAACACATTATTTAAACTGAATGGTTGACTAAGTAGTATTTCTACCTGCTTTACAACCATTTCATCATGTCTGCACTCCGTTTCATTGGCAGGTCGATCAGTCTTCCTTCAGACTGACATGCAGAAAATATAACTGTGCATAAAACATTATTTTACTGTTAATCACGTTATTTTCTGCATAAAGTTTCTGCTAACTGTCAGAATCAACAATAGATTTTCTGTCGTTTAGAATAAATCTTGATGCTTCTTCCCCACTTTTTCTTATATTCTCAGATGAAAATGCCCCTACACAGTCTTCCAACAGTGTTCTACCTCAGGTAAGGATCTTCTTACCATCATTTTTCTTGGTTTAAAGTTTTGTGCTAAATTATGGTGGAGTGAAAGGGGGACATTTCTTAATTGTTGTCATTTCAAGGAAAGGTCTCCAAAAAGCAAATAGACTGAGACTCAGTCTATTAACTACATAACTTCTAGATCACCACCATGTAGCAGCAGGTTGTACAGAAAAGACTGCAAAAGTTTCCATTCTTAAGTGGCTAAACATGCATACTGTTTCCTGATTTCTTAGGGATTTGTGGTTAAAGATAAAATAATTTCCTTCATCGTTATAGCATGTGATTTTTGCTAATTTTCTTTTTGTTATAGCTTTCTGATATTAACACCATTTTTGAGTTTAATATTGGTGTTTATGATCTTTATTCTGTGTATAAAAAAGATATTTGGCTTAATTGAAAAAGCTCCTGCTGTCTCTGTCCACCTGCTCCCTCATTCTACCATTCGCAAGGCCTTGGGACGTGGGCACGTCAATGAGGTGCGGGATGGAGTTTCCATCTTCGCTACCCTGTGGCGGCCTGGGTCCCAATTTTAATGAGCAACTTAGACACTTACACTTGCAACATTTACATGACACACGCACATGTAGGGACCTGGCGGTGGGTGCGCCTCGGCACTGGAGGCGGGGCCCCTTATACGGGGCCTCGCTTGTGGTGCCGGTACCCACTGTTTAAATGCATCTAGACACTGAGGGCCCGGGGAGGGAGATGGGGGTACCTGGCAGTATTCCCATGTCCCACCCCTCTGTTTTAAGTGCACATTAGAACAACACGCAACAACACCACAATTGAGCAGGGGGAGAGAGGGTGGGGGTCTTTCCACACCCCTGTTCGTTGGACCATCGGGGGTTGGAGCCCGGGTAGATTATCAGGTCGTCTGGTCGGGGACCTAGGCTAGTGGGCTACTCTTGCCGGGGTGGGGGCCTTGGCGGTCCGTCTCCCGGATGCAGGGGCAGGGTGCTCCATCGGGGCGTCTGTCCCTGGGCCTGGGAGTATAGAGTATGTATGGGGTGTATGAATGAGTGTACAGCGTCCTTTTTTTGTGTGTCCTGTATATGTAAGAATGTGTGCGCATGAGAGGGAGGGTACGTATGAGTGTCTCTGTCTGTCTATGTCTACTTGTCAGGTTGGGTGTTTGGCTGCCCTCTGGCCTGGTGCATCTTCTTCCCCTCCGTCACTCCCCGTCAGTGATGGATGGTCCTGCCCGCTGGCCGATGATGGCTCTAGATGCCTGGGGCCGGGGGTCCCGGTTGCGGCCCGGCTCGGTCCTGGTGCATGCCTAGCTGGTCCTGGGTGTGTCAGGCGGCCGCTGTTTCGGGCCGACATCCTCCTTGGATTGACTGGGGCACCTCTTATGGGGGTGCCGGGGTAGTAAGTAGGTTGGTGCCGTCCGGTGGATCGGTGGGGACCGTGCCCGGCGCCCAAGCTCCTGCCAGTTCCATAAGTTCTACTGCCTGCTCGGTTCATCTGGGGGGGCTGTCCAGTATTGGCTGGGCCCCAGATCTTGGCGCTCTGCATGGGGCGGGATCTGGACCCGGGAGCTGGTAGATCTGGATGTACAGGTGCTGGCTGGGCGCGGCCTGGGGAGGGCGTACATCCGCTGTGGCTTTTACTGTGGCTCCCTGGCGTGTGGGTGTGTGTGGGGGGGCCGGGTTGTTGGCGGTGGGTATTGGTCCGGGGTGGCGGCGGCGTGTATTGTCCGTCGATCGGCTGCAGGCGCCTCCTGCCCGGCGGCAGCAGCGGGGGACCCCTCTCGGCGGGTCCCTGTTCGGGGCCCTGCTGGGGGGCGGGGTGCCCCTGGTCCCCGTGGCCTCCGGGTCCTGTTCCAGGCCCGTCCTGGCGTAGCCGGTTTCCAGCGGAGCCCGTGGGCTCGTCTCTGCGATCTCTCGGGGCACCAGCATTGCGGCTGCTTGGTGTTCCTCTGGGGCTTCCATCTGTTCCTCTCTTGGTGGGTGATCGGCCCTGCGCTGGTCCGCCTGCGGCTCCTGCGCTCTGTGGGACTCTGGATGCATGCGTCTCCTGCCTCCTTCATGTCTGTGTCGATTCCTGTAGGACGGATTGACGATTCCTTACACCAGCTATCAATCACTTGCATGGGGAAACCTTATTCAGACCTGCATGCTCGCACACACACATAGGTGTGGGGACATTGGTGTGGACGGACATATCTTGAGCAGAGGTTATTGTCATTAGTTAGCTTTTACCAGGAGCTTAAAAGAAACATTAGTATTGTGTTTATTAATCCATCCTTGTGTGTAGTGAATGTGTAATTCTTAATTTTTATTACTGGATCTGTACTATTGGTGTGGTTCTGTTCAGTTCGTTGTTTTTGTTTGTTTTATTTTACCGCTTCTCTGCCATCCGGCAGAGGTGGAGGACTGGGATGTTTTCTTGTGTTCTATTTTTTAATACATATACATCAAGTGGAGTGTTACAGCAAAGCTGCAATACTCTGCTTGGGAAAGTAAATCTGTTGGGCTTGTATTTGGTACTCAGACACCAATTCTGAGTGCCAAACTGCTAGACAGGACACGTAATAAAAAAAAGAGAAAAAAAAAAAAAAAAAAGTTCCTGCTGGCAGGGATAGCCATTGCATTGAAACAGCTTGGTTTTAGTTTTTAAACTAATGTTTTGTACAACTTTTGTGCTGCACCAAAACAATTTTCGTAAACTATATAGAGACCCTGAACACATTTATAGCTTAAACTTAATATGGTCCAACAAGAATGCATTGTTTCAGTGAGCATTAAGAAAACCAAAAAAATTGTCGTTATCTTTATTTCAAACTTTATCTGGGTGGAAAAGCTTTATTCTTTTTTGCCACTTTGAAATAATATTGAACAGGTATAATACTCTAATCTAGTTAAAAATGAGAAAGTAAACATTTATCTACAGATTTTGGATCATACTTTTTTCCATTAAAAAGAACCTTGCCATTCAAATTTGCATGCCAAGATAATGGCTACCCCTTCTTTAAAAGATCAAGTCATATCCTGTGGTAGATTGAGAATTTAACTTAAACTGTGTGACTGTGTGATTTGTTACCTTTTTTGTATTTAATCCCTAATTTCTACTAATGAATCAGGTAGCAAGTTTTTACTGTTTGTTGCCACACAGTTACAGCCCCACCGGCTCCTCCTTGTATATATGTGGCTTTCAGCTGTCTTTGACTTTATGGTGTCATCTGTGCTTTAATTAGTATATTGCAATAATTCGTTTAATGTAAGGACCAGGAGGGATTAGTCTTTTAGCTTTCAGCTATCCGATTGCCCACTACATAGGAATTCTTTGAAAGTGAGGAGCTGTGACTAAACTTTTGATTGTATCCTCTTTTAGTGCAAATCCTCTGTGCCCCCCAATGACCTCAGACCCCCAAATAAGACGAAAGACAGCCTGCATCCTCCAGCACTCATCGTTCCACGAGCACCAGGAGGTGAGTCCTATAGTTACCAAATAAGGTGCAACAGCTCCGGCTGTTTATTGCTGCGGGTGTAAGAAAAGACGTTCGGGCCCGCTGGACCTGAAAGTCACTGGCCAAGCACGTCGATGAAACCAGAGAGATGCGTTTGAGTTCGATTCATCTGAGATGTGCTGGCTTGCATTAGGCTCGCCGACGGAATGCGCAACTTTCAGTCTCAGGCAGCAGAGCGGATTATCCCCAATGGGAGCGGGCTGATTGACGTGCTCTGGCAAATGGGCAAGGCTCCTTTCACTGCCAATATGAAATTGAATTCTCGATCAGATTGTGACATTCTGATTTTAGATCCACGTCTAAGCTTAAAGCTGGATATACCACTTTATCTCACAGAGTGTGGTGCAGAGCTGGGGACGATGGACACTGAAAATCCTGCTGAAAACCACACACACAAATACAGAGCCTTGCGAAAATATTTGTATCCCTCTGACTTTTTCATTGTATTTATTTTGGATTTCATGGAAATTACAAGGTAGCACATTGTGTGTTATGGAAACAAAATTTTTACAAAAGTTGAGGGGGATGGTGAATAGAAATGCATTTTTTTATGTGTAAAAGTTCAACGCTTAAAGCAACTATTGTATGATGCAGGACACCATGCAATGTTTTAGCTGAGAGAATTTGGATAGTTTTCCTTTTAAGTTGATGAAGCTTCCTAGAGTCTTCCATAATAATTTCTTCCAACATTGTTAATCCATATCAGCAGCTGGTATCCCTACTGTCATCTGTAGTTTGGCTTTTCTTTTTGACTCCTTTATGACTGTTCCTATTGAACACTGGTTCTGCTTTTCTGTCTAATCATTTAAAACCCAACATAATTGCTGCGAGACAGTTTTTTTCATTTAATCATCCGCATTATAGTGTTGTTGAACAAAACCTTCGTAAAATAACCTGCTAAATTCTCAGATGTTTTATCATTTTAATTCCTGTTATCAGTCTTCAATTTCTTTCCTGAGAGGAAATAAAGGGAACCCAATTTATAAAGAGGTGCTAAAGTATATTTTTCTTTCTCTTTTCCTGGCCAAAGCCACAAAAAACACAAATTACCTCTCTTTTTAAAACCTTCTCTCTTTTTTGTTGTATATTTTATAAAGATTGGCAGCATGTTGAGCCACAACGCTTCTGCTGATGTGGATGTGTTGCTACAGGTTAGGTTTATCTGTATGACTTATTTGTCCCCCTGTTGACGATCAGGGACCAAACTGCTGCTGTTTGTGGCAGGTAGAGGACGTGTGCAAGGTCAGCAATGTGTCCATGTTTATCTTCTGTCAAAAGCGTAGTGCTGTTCGCAGCAGGAATATATTGTGGTTCTGTATAGATTCCCAGTGATGGGTCTTGTATTTGTTGTGCTCCCAGAGGATGATTGTCACAGCTATCCTGCACAGTTACTGATTCTAGGATTCTGTTGTAAATGGAAGTAGACACAACCTGGTACATTTTTATTAGTTGATTTGCAACTTTTGTAGCATCATTTTTACAGCCTCCAGTCACTTGTTGTAATTTTATCCCCACTTACAGTGTCTTGCAAAAGTATTGATACCATTTGAACAGTTTTAAAATTTCTCACTCACAATCCACTCTGAGATGGTATGTGATACAACAACACCATATCCCAGTTGGGAACTGGAAATAAAATCAAGCATGGCTTTCATTTTTTTTATAAATAAAAACCACACTGAAAAATGTAGTCTTCACAAAATGCCTAAAATCTGTCTTAAATCCAAGATTGATCTGGATTTAACTCCATCCATTTTTTCCATCATCTCTGACCAGCTTCTCTGTCTGAATTGTTGTTTTAAATATTGAAGTAATTTGTGTTTTTTGTGGCTTCGATACCAGGAACAGAGAGATAATTATTTTATTTTTTTGTGAGCAGAGGGCTTTAGTAGCTTTAATAATGTCCTCATCTCTGAGCCTTCGCAGTGACTACCTAAAATGAGTGAATGTCTCAGAATTTATACTCAAAACAGAGCACATTTTTTCATGGATTGACTTTGGAACGCCACAGATAGAGGAGAGACAGCCAGTGCTGCCTCGAAACATGACATCATTAGTCAGACATGAGAGGGGCAAACGTTGCCAAGTAAAACACATAAACCACACGTGTGGTGACCTCACCCCTGTGCTAAACCTTTGTTTATCATCTGATTGTGCATGTGTTTAACTCCCTGCTGGGGTTAACACCGTGTGTGCCTGTTGGGTTCACACTGATGTGCTCATTGGGCGTTCACACTCCCCTTGCTGCCAAGGAGAGCGTGGGTGTTTGGTCGTGATCTCAACATGTGTACAGAGCACTTACTCTCCCGTTATAACGGGCACATGCAGAAAAACTCCCCCACACTCTATTTTTTTTTGCTTTTGTCAGGGCGTTGTTTGGTTCACTCCCTCACTGCAAATGGTCCCTGGAAGAGTTTAGATGAACATCTGAGAACTTAATTAGAATCTGTTATTTTTATCGAGCTTGCACTTGCTGCAATAATGACACAGAATGTAAAACAATCATTTTGTGTGGAACAAAAGAACAGCATCTGCACCGGGTTGGTGCTGGCCTGCAGTTCTCCTGCCCCAGATTCGCTGTCACCAAACACCCCGAAACTGTCACCCCAGTAGAGCCCACACACATAAACACTCCCACAGCATGTGTCACAGGACTAATTATCAGGAGTCTGGCTGCTAGAGGATAGGGTGATTCAAATTTCCATTCCTGAGCCACCCTTCGGGTCTAGAATTAGAAGCCAGAAGACACAGAGGGTGGCCGGTAAACTCAGCAGACGACGGCAAGCCTCGCTTCATAAGACACGAGGACAACAATCAAACTGGGTCCAGAACAGTAGGTTTTGTTCATCTGGGGTTAGTTTGTTTTTAAACCAGGAATAGTGGAGTTGTGGTAGATTTGATTGTGGAAAAGAAGCTTAGGAAGCAGTAATTCCTTTGTGAGAGGGAGGGGGAAAATCTAATTGTCTTCGCCTTCAATCTCATTTAGGATCTGCTTTTCGTAAAGGAATGCCTCTGTAAGTTTTTCTCCTCGTTTTAATGTCGCGTTAAATGTGTCTAGGTTTGCACAAGAGATGATTTAGTGGCTTGCAGAGATTCCTGGCTGGGAAAGCTGACTTAACATATTGGTTGAAGTGAAGCAGTTCACTGAGATGACTCGCTTCAACTCTGTTACAAAACACAGGCAGCCTGTGATTGCTGTCAGACGGCAGCAAGCTGGCTCTGGAATTCGCTCATTTCTTCTGCCAACAAACGCCCTTTCCTTGCTCCGTGTCGTCTCTCCCTCTTTTTCCCTCCGTCAATTCTGGTAGGAAACAATTGCAGATCTGTTTCAGGGTTTGTGTGGGTGCTCTCTTATTAGCCTTCATCTCTGAATCTGCTCTTCAAATTGAAGTCTACTTTCTATGTCTTTCGAGCTGCTTTTCTTTCATCGTCTCTTCGTTTTTTACCTTGTCTGTTTAGAGAACTCCCAGGCAAGCCAGGAGCCAGGAGCAGGTGTCCCAGAGCAGTTCACTGGTCTCTTGCACGGATCCTCTCCCGTCATCGATAGCTGTGAGGACGCCTTTAGGCTTCCAGGTGTTCTGCCACCAAACCAGGGCCAGTCCGAAAAAAAGAAACCCACCAAGGCTAGAGAGGAGCCACCAGCTGCTTCACGTTCTCCTTGCCGACCCAGCATGGCCGCCATCCTGACAGACTGTGATCCAAAAGCGATTTACGCCACTGTGAACAAGGAGCCCAGGGACTCTGGGGCAGGAGTAGGATCTGGAGTTAGGATGCGCCCGCCTGGCGACCTGAAGCTGGCTCGTAGCCTCTCCAAGTCTGACTCCGACTTGCTCGTATCACCACCCGGTGAAGAGGAAGGGGGGCTGGGAAACCGGAGCGAGTCTGTCTCTAACTGTAGCACTGGCAAGAAGAGGCTCGAGAAGTCTCCCTCCTTCACCTCAGAGTGGGATGAGGTAAGCATCTGTTCAAAAAAAAAAAACTAAAAAAAAACCTATTAATGTATAATATGGCTGCACATTTTGCAGTATACGTCAATAGGTTGAAGACATTTGAATCTTCTTAATTTGGAGCTTGATTTAAAGTAAAACTATACCTGTTGTCTCTGTAAACCCTTTTCTGTCTGTGCTCTGCAAAGTGTTTTAGTTCACTGTACTGATTGAATTCAAACATCAACTTCAAACAGCAGTTTGATTAGTCACATGTCATGCTGAGAGGGGAACTCATACATCTTGAACTGAAGCCTTCTGCAAACACAGCAATATATACGCAATCTTTTTTTTTCTCATTTTAATAAAAAAACAGTTAGATTATTACAGTTTAATATTTCTGTTTTGCAGAAAAGAAATCTTTGTCCCTTATTTATTAGATTTCCTTTCTAACATACAATTTGATTTATTTTGTCAGTTTTGACTTGTATGGACTTTTCTCACTAAATATGCCTCCCTTGGATCCATTTTGCACTTTAATGCTTTTTGTCTGGATGTGGCTAAAGAGCTAAAGAGAGCTTCTGTGAAAGACGTCTATGGTATAGAATAAAATGGAAAAAGACAGGGATGAAACAAACCAGAACCTGCAAGCATAAGACATAAAACAGAGATTTGGAGGATGAGTGTAGAAGACTCAGATTGCTCAGATTTGCGTGTCTGTTCTATCATTGCATTGGCAAAAAGACTCTAGTCCTTGTAGGGTCATTGAAAACAACATGTAAAAACTATAAAAACTATATTTATAATTAGTACTACTGTTTATAGTTAGTAGTTATAGCATTATAGTTGGTTAAGTTAGCAAATTGATTTGAAAATCATAGTTGCTTTTGTAGGAATACACGGTCATAAGTTTGAGTTTGGGTGCAATTCTCTTTTTAGCCCAATATTGTTATTTTGCTGCAACAACAACAACTGTAGAACTAAAGATTTAAGCCTCTCACTTTACTTTTTAGCATAATCTGCCAGCTGTTTCAGAATATTTACTCCTGAATCACATGCTTTGCAAATATATGCAAAGATTTTCATAGTTTGTCAATTCTCACAAAGAACACTAATAGTTAAGAGTGGTTTGTATTCAGCCTTCCTGAGTGAATACTTAAAAAAAGAAACTTTTCAGCAATTACAGCTGCAACTCTTTTAGGGTAGGTTGGGTAGTCTGGAAGTTTTTTATGGAAAAAAAGCCCAAGTTTAGTCAGATTGAATAAGAAGTATCTGTCTTCAAGTTTTGCTACAGATGGCTAATTAGATAAGGGTATCCACTTTAACTAGACCACTCTAGCAGATTATTATGCTTTTGTCCAAATTATTCCACTGTTTCTGGATGTATGTTTAGGGCTGTTGTCCTGCTGGAAAGCAAATCTCTGACCCAGTCTCTAGTCTTTTGGAGCCTCCAATCCTATCAACCTTGACCATTTTGCTTGGGTTTTGCGATTTTATGCCCACAGTATGATGCTGAAACCACCGTGTATTATTGGGGCTGTTGTGTGTTCGCAGTGATGCACAATTACTACTATACCACACTGAGTCTGTGTACAGAAAGGAAGTGGAACAGCTGGTTCTCTGGTGCAGTCAGAACCACCTGGAGCTAAACCCGCTCAAAACTGTGGAGATGACAGTGGACTTCAGGAAGAGACCACCATCAACATCTCCTCTCATGATCCTCAACAAGCCAGTCCCCACAGTGGAGTCTTTCAGGTTCCTAGGATCCACCATCACACGGGACCTGAAGTGGACCTCACACATCAACATAATAAGGAAAAAGGCCCAGCAAAGGCTGTACTTTCTGCGTCAGCTCAGGAAGTTCAACCTGCCCCAGGAGCTGCTGATCATCTTCTACACAGCAATAGTCCAGTCTGTCCTGACCTCATCCATCTCTGTCTGGTTCGGATCCGCCACCAGGCAAGACAAGGACAGACTGCAGAGAACAGTCAGGACTGCAGAGAGGATCATAGGAACCGATCTTCCCTCCATTCAGGACCTATTCCGGGCCAGGGTCAGGAAGCGGGCCAGGAAAATCACCACTGACCCCTCACACCCTGGCCACAATCTGTTTAGGCTCCTCCCCTCAGGTCGGCGTTACAGAGCGTTGTACGCCAAAACCACCCGACACAAAAACAGTTTTTTCCCCCAGGCTGTCGCTCTGACGAACTCTGTCTAGTCACAGTGTGTGAGTGCACTCACATAACAATAAACTATAACTCTGCACTTCTGTACATACTCACTGTAAAATAACCCCGGCTTGGTGTATATATTATCCTTTATTACTTACGATCTGATATTTATTTGTATTTTTACTTATTTTTGTTCATATTTTTATTTTTTTTATTTTTTTATTTTTTTTATTTCACTCATTCAAGTTCTGTACTGGAGAAAAAAGTTTGCCGGAGTCAAATTCCTTGTATGTGACATACTTGGCCAATAAACTGATTCTGATTCTGATTCTGATTCTGATTGATTTTCTTGCATGCCAAAACTGACCAGATCACTTTATCTCGTTTTGTTTGCTGTATTCCCTATACAGCTTGTGGAAAACTGCAAACAGAATTTTTCCTGAATCAATTGTATTTGTTTATTTAAATATTTATTTATTTTTACCATTATTACATATTTATAAAATTTGTGGAGTGTATGCCTAATAGTTGTACTGACAATAGATTATATTACCTGAGATATGGATCTCTGCAACTCGGCCAGAGTTACTCTTTGCCTCTTGGCTGCTTCAAATAATGCTCTCTTTGCCATGCCTGACAGTCAATTCAAGGGATAATTTTAGTATGTTCACACATCCCCCATATCCATAAATTTTTAGCAGTAAATCTTTGAAAAATACTCTGAGATTGTAATATTCGGAATACTATTGTATAACCTATCTCTGCCTAAAACTTTCCCCTGTCCTTTTCCCTGACCCGTTCACGGTGTTTCCTGGTCTTTGTGATGCCGTTTAAAAAATTTTTTTTGCTGAGATTCTCTCCCATATACAGAACTGCTGTGTATTTGTTCTAAAGCTGAACTAGGTGTTAAATAACAATCGTCACTGCAATACTGATTTGTGCAATATCACTTAAAAAAAGACTTTGCATGCAATATTTAGCTTTAATCAATAATAAGCAGTAAAATTATCAAAATATTTAATCCTAAAATCAGTTTCATGTTTTCCTAATATAGTGCAGATCGTAGTCACTGATGGAGGTTTTTAATTGTATATTGAGGATGTTCAGCAGTTAATGTTGCAATTGCTCCTGCAGAATTTTATTTTGCATTGACATGAATTGTTAATGACCCCCACTGAAGACATTACATATCAATGTATGTGAATGTGAGTGGGGGGTTATTATTTGTCAATGATAAATTACCAGATGCTACATTGCTGTAGTTGCAGTTGCCCACAGCCCGACGGATTTTAGTCTGAGCTGCATGCCAGCCGCAGTGCAGCAGGCTGTCACTGAAGAGGAGGTCTTTGAGGGGCATTTATGCTCAACAGCAATTCGACCCAGTGTTTGCGCTGTCTGGAAATACTCATGTCATCACTTCCAACTTTAGTTGCTCTGGGATGGACACTTGCCAGTGGAAGGCTTTTACAGGAAACACTTCTATGACCTGGAGGTGAATCATAAAAACTTGGCAGGACGGCCCATTTGGATTTGTTGCACCATCTATGTAACCTTGCAAATTGGATTTTAAACTGGTGAGGACTTTAAAGGAAATTTTTCTCTTGATCTCAGTGTTGGAAATATTAAAAGTTTTGTTTCAATAGTATCGGCAAAAGTGACATTTTGTTATTTTGTGTGACTGGCTTCTGTAGAAGCACAAAACAAAGCTGTCTGTTTTGGCCACTCAGTTTTTCATGAGATTTTCTCAGTTTGATCAGATTTAACATGTAGAAAATTTTTCTCTAACTTTTCATAGAACTGAAATAAGGATTTTGCTTTCAATCAATTGATTTAGCTATTTATCAGGGGATGTGTTAAAAGAATCTAGCAGTTAAAGGTCGTATATCAAACATTTTCATACGAAGCTACAATAAAAATAAAATATTACATCCACTGGGCTTTTAGAGGGGAGCAGAATGAAAGTAAAACATCTCCTTAAAAATTATATTTGAGGGGCTTTGCGTGATGTAGTACGTAGTGCGGGTGCCCCATGAACTGAGGCTTTACTCCTCGACGCAGTTGTCCCGAGTTTGAATCCCATACTTGGAACATTTGCCGCAAGTCTTCCCCCATTTCTCTTGCCCCTTCTGCATCCTGTTCACTGTTAAATAAAGGCCGCCAGAGCCAGAAAATGTAAAAAAAATTATATATATGTAATTTTTATTATTATTATATATATTGAGTTGAAATATAATATAAAATTGACATTTAAAATGCATTCCTCACTGGACATAGTTCAGGTTGGTCACTGGGTGTATCGGCAGCGAACCAGGCAACCCAACAGCTGGAATGATGTTTTTAGTTTTGTAATTAGACTATTCACCTCTGATTCTTCCGATTATCGTGATCGGATACGATTCAGTCAGATTCAGTTCAATATAAATATGGCTCAGTGCTATTTAAAAAAGGTATTTTGTGGGGGGGGGGGCGGGGTTGTTATCTTAATTATATGCCTGTAATTTAATGACTTAACACTGAGTGAGTAGCAGCTTACCAGGAAAAAGTGTATTAACACTTTCAGTACTAAGCCTTAAAATGGCGGTCTGGATTTTTGATTCTTATTTTATCTTCTAAAAACGGCAAACTATGTTAAACAATTAAAAATCATTTTAAACTTGTGAATTGATTAAATTTTTATAAGAATCAGAAGCAATTTTTCATTTTTTTCATTCTAGCCCTAGTTGTAACAACAACCCAGATAAACTAGATGTCGCTATCATGCTCTTGTTCCATATCCAACCTTTGAGTTGAAGATCTCAAATTATTCAACACTCTCATGATGGTAGCCTTTTTTTTCTTTTGAGGGACAACAAGCAATTCAATTAAATTCAGGTCAATGACAAGATGACTAAAAATATGACCTCAAGTCACAATATAAGGCAGTTTCTCTTCATATTATATTACTGAAATACAAATGGGTTCATAATCACAACTGAGATTCAGCTACAGCCCAAAATGATTCATATTCCTGAAATATTTTTTGTTATTGTTCAAATGTATACAAATATGTGTCGAAATTTGATGAAGCATAAAAGAAGTGTGAATTGAAAAAAACAAATCTGTTTTTGTTTCCATTTTAACATAGATCATACAATGTCAAAAATTATTATACCCCTCTCAAAAGGCAATGGAAACATCTGTATTGGCATTAATACACATGAATGCAATCAAGCCCTTCTTGTAATTGCCGAACAGCTTTTTGTATCTAATATTTTTACAATTGATCTTTGATCAAATGTTCCATGTCTTTGAGGTTAGAAGGCCTCCTTGCCATCACCTTAATCTTTAGCATTCTTCAATGATTCTCTTATCAGGTTTAAGTTATTACTCTGCCTGGGCAACTTTAAAACGCTAATATAACTTCAACTGAAACAAAGAAAACTAACTGGTTTAAGAGTAGCTGAAACCAAAATCTGCATTGTGTCTGAATATTTTGGGGCTTAACTGATTAGAAAAATTAGATTTTTCTTTTTTTCATCAGTCTATTTTTATATCACCTTAAATAGTTTGCTATCTGATAGGTCACTGCAAAGTGCAATTATACAGTTTCGCAAACACTACTCCTATCACAGTGCCAGAGGCTTGTACCGTTTCTTAGAGCGTGACACGATTAAGGCACCCGTGTCATTCCTTGTTTATTGGAGGCCGCTGCTCCTCCCAGATTCCCTCTAGAGCAAATAACATTCCTGAAGCCATCCTGTTGCCTTTTTAATGACGGTTGTGCACAGATGAAGTAAATTCACCATGCACAGGAACTAGTGTACTTGTAAAGTTACACAGATGTCTTTGTCGTCTTGTTGTATCACACAGGTGTATCCTGCTGATTGAACTATCCTGTTTTAGGTTCATTAGAGGCCTTCTGGGTTTTTATACTTTTTTAAGTGGCTTGTTGACAGGAAGTACAACATTTCATCCCTAACTAATTATTCATCCCACATGAGTGTGTTTTTTGTACTCTGGTAAATCCACAGCAAAACTAAACCGTTTTGAGATTATAGTAATGGTGCAGTAGATAAAAAACAAAGATAGCTTTCCTGCGTAGCGGAAAAAAATGTGCTTCCTTTGATGTTATGCATGTCTAGGCTACATCATGTCAGCCACACCAACTGCTTCACAAGTGAACGCATATGGCAGAAGGAGTGACTTTGAAATGTACAAGCACTAAGCTGCGACGCACAAAACTTAAGCCTGCTCCCTCTGAAAGGAGGCTTTAAAGAAGCAAGCCACAGCGTTCCACTCTGTCCTTTCTGGTGGAAAAGATACCATGATTTTTTTTCTCTCTCTTACTTTCTCTGTGTTTTTAATACCATTTTAAATGAGACGAGTGAATTATGGATTGAGTACAACTTTAGTAAGAAGAAAGTTTCCTCTCAAATGAACATTGATTCAGGTGCATCTGAGGTCTTTGCTCAAAATCCTCAAACGTCCTCTCATTTCTTTCAGAGAGTATGCCTTCGTGTCCTCGAGATGGAACTTTTTTATAATTTATTTTCGCTGCAGAGGAATTTGTGTGGAAAGTTGTAAAAGTTTGATTGGGTATAGCTGTGCCTGCACTCTTTTTAATGATTCTGGACGACTACTCTAGAAATTTGAGAAGTCACGTCTCTGTTTGTTCTGTTTGCCTTCTATTCAGCCCTTATCGCTGTACCTACAGCGAGCGCCCGAGCTGCTGTGACAGCCGTCTCGCTGGTCACGGCTGACTGCTGCACAGCACTCTATGGAGCTATTTGACAGAATTTGGTTTGGGGTCTCCCAGGATGCTGCCAAACCCGCCCCCTGGTGCATTAACATACCCTCTTTAAAAAACATCTCTTTCTCCTTTAAATCTGCTTTGCTAAATACTCCAGCTCTTTTCTTTTCTGTATCCATCTACCTCCTTCTCCTTCTTTCTTTTCTAGCCATACACATTCGTGGATTCTCTGCCTCTGGTTTCAAGACAAGAACATTAGACTTGCATGAGGTCCTGGCCTATGCATTTCTCCATTTAAGAAGCTCAGAGTGTGACTGTGCTTGTGTGTTTTGCATGGTGGGTGCGGAAAGCGCATGCTAATGCAGGTCGGAGAGATGACAATCCAAAGGGGGCACATTGTGTGGGCCGGGGCTTAGAGAAAAGAAGACGTAGAGCTGCAGACGGAGACGGAGGGAGAGGGTCACTATCTGCTTCCACACTGCACTTTTTAACCTCACTTTTGATTTTCACTGCACAGACCCACTAGCCACTATGAAACCAGCCTTTGTGAGTATTGATTCCCTTATAGACTGCATCCCTTTCAGAGCATTTATTAATCTAGTCAAAGTGTTCTAAATTGCTCAACTAATTTCAAAGTATTTTTTGGGGGTATTTCTTAAATAATTTTTCAATATATCCAATTATCTCAGTTTGATATTTCATCCGTTAAGCAGTATAATTGGGCAAATCAGTGTTTGCATTTAATAAACACTACAATAAACACTTGCTTTGGTGTTTAAAGATGCACAGGTTAGGTTTTTTTTCTGGTCAGCACCAACTTATGATTTTCTGTGAAGTCTGACTTGGTGTTTCAATTAGGTTCCTAACATATAAACGATAGAAAATCGTGCAAATGAATTTATGAAATGAAGAATGTTGTATATTCCAATGTATGAAGAGGGATAATTAGACAATTTCAATCTGATTGCTTCATTTTTAACTTTGTGACTTTTAGGCGTACATTTATTTTCTGTGGCTGGGCATTTAGCTGTATGGAAAGAGACCATTTTATGTAACAGTTTTTGTAACAACCTGTTCTATTCAGGATTAAAAGTTTTTTTGCTAGTTTTTTATATTATTAATTTCTGATCGATTTTCTAATAGACGTGAGATTAAAAATGTGCTCTGGGTTTTTTGATAGTGTATAAGAAAAAAAGTTGTAACTTACAATTTCTGCTTGACTTATTGGTGCAGCTCTAATTGTGCTACTTTTTCCTGTGGATTTTTTTTTCTGTGGCTCTCCAACTTGTCAGGAGTGTAACCTGGAACAATGCCCATACATTGTTGTGTGAATGAGACACACTGAGACCATTTCCTGTCCATATTTTATTCACTGGAGAGAAAAAAAGTTCCTAGATAAAAAACAGAACAACAACAAAAAAGTTATTTTTGTGGTTGTGCTGAAGTGCAGCTTTTCCTAAAAACACAACCATGACATTGGGCTATTTCAGGAGGACTTTGGTGCAATTGCTGACTGTGCTCTGTCCTGCTGTGGCATTGAGCTTTTGGCACCTTCCTTCGAAAGTGGGGGTGTTTTTATTCCCTGTGATGCTTCTATAGTTTTCAGCCAACTCTTGCTTTGTTGCCAGTTTGTCAATTTTTGACTCTGTTGTCTTGTTGGACTCTCTTTGCAGCAGCTCTTTGCCTCTGTGCCAGGTGTTCTTTGTCTCACTAAACCACCACTTATAACTTTAGTTGCCTGTTTTTAAAAAAGAACAATGAGAAGATATTTTGAAGTCCCAGTTCAATGAAGTTATTGTGCTCAGACATTTTGAAGCAGCAGGCCTACTGTGAGCAGAATGACAAATAGGTTTGCTCACACCAAGACCGTCTCTCATCATTGCTGGCTCTTCAGCTGTTGACCTCCACCTTGCTGGTGACTTTTGCCCTTTTTCTTTATGTCCCTCCATTCATTGGGAGCTCCTCTAACAATGAGCCCCTCAATTTCTTCTTTCTGTATTGATTCAGTCCTCATGTGTAAAAACACTTTCTCTCTGTTATTTCTCATGCCTCTCAGCACCTTAGTCCTCAACTATATATTTTTCTATTCACGCTGTGGATATAATTTACCTTGAAGACATTTCTGGTTCATATCCCCTGATAAGGATTTATTTGCTCACTTCCTATACTATATCACACCTGTCTTTCACGCAAGCTGCCTCTGAATCTCATTGGACCAGCTAGTACTCCTTTTCCCATTATAAAATACAAGTAAAAGTGATGCAGCGAGACAGAAACACTTGTGTGCATTTTGTTCCTGCTTCTATATGCATATTGGTGTCACGGCGTGGCTGTCAAAGAGATTGGCGAGCACGCAGCCAAATTAAAACCTCTACTTCAATTTTGTGATTACCTCAGAGGCGAAATTATAAACACGTTATTATACTTGTGTGACCATTGCTGTTTTATAGTGTGTCCCTTTTTGACTATTGCTGCAGAGTGATGCCTCCGACAGGAACCTCAGCCTCCCTCATGTCCAAACTTCAGCCGCTTTATGAGACCAAAGCAATACCTGCTAGTAAAGTATGAGCTAGAGGCTCTCTGCAACAGTTGGGTTGTACAAACTGGGAGAGCTAATTAAACTGTAGCTTTTCACATAATTTTGTTATTTTAAACTGCCAAAATCTCCAAATCCTGCTTGTCTTTACCTGGAATCAAGTTACTTTTATATTTCAAGGCCGAATACCTTTTTTTTTTATTTTTTTTTTTATTTTTAGGCTCTAAGGCTAAAAATAAGGTCCTTGAGACAACATGAGAAGATTGAGTACAGTAATACAGTATACAGTATCTCCAACTCTTATTTCATTTTTGGATTTTTGGTTTCATTGTCATCAACCCTACTCGTTCTCTGATTGGCCAGTCATTTTTCAAGCATGTATTGGTGCTTTACTTTTATTGTTTCTTGTTTTTTTTCTTGTATCAGAATCTTAGCCCTGCTGTCCGTAGTAATGATGTTCTCTAACAGCATCGTTCTTAAACTATTGTTTAGTAATTTAAGCAGGGGTGCAATGATAACACAAACAGCATTAATATTGAATATAGTAACAAATATTGAATTTTAAGTAGTTTTTTGTCTCTTCTAATATATAAGACATAAACATGCTTTACCAGTATGATTTTTGCTTATTTGCATTTCTGAGGAAGCTTTTGAAGTTTTCAAGGATTTAATTTATGTGTTACTGACCCCAATGTTTGATACCACTTCTCTAACAAACTTAAGAGGTCTTCACTGCTGAGAGTTTATTAGTGTAGTGTTATAGCTTCATAAAGTG
The DNA here is from genome assembly GCA_028564705.1 of Apricaphanius iberus. Lineage (NCBI taxonomy): Eukaryota > Metazoa > Chordata > Actinopteri > Cyprinodontiformes > Aphaniidae > Apricaphanius > Apricaphanius iberus. The sequence goes on along the minus strand of JAPXFQ010002528.1, from coordinate 1,379,636 downwards.
TGCGTGAGTTATAGTTAAAGGGGTTGAGTGAATATTTTTTGCAAGACATGTGCATGGAAGTCAAACAAACTGAATTCTCTGTTGGCAGACACAGATGTCTTCCTCTTCTTCCCCAAAACAAGGAGGATCTAATTCCACTGAGAGCGTAAGATGCCTGTTTTCATGTGAATAACTGCTACTCTGTTGGGGGTTTTGCTCTGTCTTCCTTCTTCATCAAGGTAGAGGGGATCCTTCATGACTTTTTTTTTAAGCGGAAAAAGGTCTTGGTTGCTATTCGTTTATTTCTCTCTTTGTGCGCAGATCCTTTGCTGTAGCCTAACAACATCATGCTTGTGTAGATCTACTAGGTTTAAAGTTACACTTCTTTCTCTACCCCCTCTTAGAAATATTTATCTTTTATCAGTGCTCCATTCGATCGTTAAACTTCCACACTAAGAGTGATGACATGCAGTTGTGACGGCTCATTGCATATTTAATTACACTAATGGGAAGCTGTCTGGGGGCTTTTTAAACAGAACTCAGTTCTCGTGTTCCAGGAGCATCACAGATGCTGGTTGAAATATTCTTAACAAGACGTAGATGGGAAAAAAAAGCTGCTATTTGACTTTATTCTCTGCAGGGTCTGGAGTGACAGAATCTGGCAGCTGTGACAGCAGCCCTGTCTGTGTCTTCCCTTTTATTTGAATCAATCCTGATGCCCATGCATAATCAGCTCTGGGCCGGTTAGAATGGATCCCATCTTTCTGTGCTGTGACAGGGGTAATAATTAAGCTGCTTTGTCCAAAGTTGCCCGATCAAGTTCGTTTCCTCTCTGAACTGTATGCATGTGTATAAAAATCTATTTCAATGTTTGAAGATAGAACATTAGTGATTCTTATATGCACTCTGTCGTCATGCATGTAATTATTGTTAGAAACATGGGTGTCTGGGTTAACTCAGGTGTAAACTAATCCTCTCTGCTTTATTAACACGGCTTGTGCTTTCTCATAGAGTCTGAGTTGCATTAAAACAATTGCTATAAGAGGAAGTAATAAAGCAGTTTTGGCTGTAGACACTTTCTTGTAGCCTTATGCTGCTAACTTCACAGATGGTTAAAACAAAAGGATCGACTGAAGCACTTTGATGGATGAAGACGTGCCGTCTACCATTTTAGGGTTCCTTGGGATGCCCTTCAAAGTATTTATTTGCATGATCTCAGATGTCTATGTGGGGTTTTCCATGTGCTCACTATTTCCTCCCACTACAGAACTTGCACGTTAGGTCATCTTGGGGGGAGTGTTGTGGGTTTCTGTCTCTTTGTGTTAAATGTGTGATGGAGTAGCGACCTCCCAAAGGTGGATCTCTCTGCTGGTCCAATTTCAGCTGCAATAGGCTCCAGCTCCCTCATGATTTTTTTCAGGATAAAGCTGTTTTACAGGATGGTCGGATGAATGGAACCACCAATGTCACACCCTCCTCACTGGGAAAGCAATTGTATTACATCTTGCAGCAGGACTTCAGTTTTTATTTCTTTGTTCAGTTCTGGGTCACTCCGTGTAAACTCATACACCTAACTAGAGATGGGTGATATGGCCTAAAATTCATATTGCGATATACATTGCAGTCTCTTCCAATAACGGTATATAAATTATAATAGAACCATTTCAGAACAGGTCACATAGACATTTTTTAGCAAACCCCAAAGAGATGATGCATTTTTAACTATACATAAAATCCACATCATAATATCAAGAAAAGGCTGTCAAAATAATTCATATACAGAATTTTTTGTGTGTGTACAGTATTCATATAACACCCTAGGCTGTTTTTATCTGTTAAATTCCTCTGTATACTATATTTGTTTGTGTTTTGTATACTTGGTATTTGTTTAATAAAGTTAAAATAAAGAAAAAATAATGAAAGTCAATGGACTGATAAGTTATTATCTAGTCTGTTTTGTCTTACGTCCTGAATCACACATGTTGTACCTCAATTTAAATAACTAATGATGTGCATTACAACTTTGTCAAGTGATTTGGTATTTATTTCATAGTAAAAATTCTACTTCTACAAATCAGAAGTTGCATATACAACATAACAGAGCTAACGCCAGCTAGAACTAGCTAGCACATAAAAACACTCAGAGACCTTGTAGAGCTTCTCCCACAGGCCGGCTCTCTGTCCACCAACTTCTTCTCTCATAGCTGCCACTTTCCACATGGTCAGATTTATAGTGGTTTTCTCCACGTTAATGCTCCATCCTTCATTCTGGAGGCTGGCCATTTGTCTCCTTCTTCAGTTGTAGTCCACTAAGTGTTTTCACACAAAACCTAAAGTAACTTTTGCAACCTTTCAAAAATCTGCATTTTCTCTGCATCAAAATTTGTCATTAAAAATTGTTGACATCATATGTTGGATCCATGGTGCTTTTTTGGCAAGATCAGAAACTAACTTTTATCACTCCAGTGACTCTCATTAATTATTATTTTTTAATTTTTTTTGCAGTAAGGGAGTAGAAAGGCAAGACTTGGGCTCCCAATGTTCTAATGTCCAGCCAATCATGTAGTCTAATGTCAGCGTCCAGCCTATCATGTAATGCTTCGTTATATGTAGGAGCAGGCCCCCAACCAGATCTGGTTAGCATAGCAGATCTGATACCTAGACCAGCTGCAGTTCGCTGCTCTTATTTTTAAACGTGAGAACAATAAATTATCAACATGCTTTATCGCGATAGTGCAATAGAATTAAAATTTCTATCATAGGCCAATTTTGTAACGTTTATATCACATATCGTTTATATCACATATATATCGCCCATCCCTACACCTAACCTGTTTTGCTTTCTTGTTTCTGGAAAAAAAAATCCTAAAAGCTTGAAGCTGTCTGAAAAACGACCTGAAGGAGTGCTTAAGCTTCTCTTCTAATAGATTCAGCTATGAATATCTGAGGTCTGGTCCTTAAATGTTGTAAAACAATTATTTGAGTTGATCGGGAAATATGGCCTAATTTCTCACAAAAATATACTGTTTAAATTAGGTCATACAAATGTATAGCGTGGCAAGACCTGTAGCAACTGTACACATTTTATAAAGTCAAATCTGCATTTGAGGAGAAACAGATTTTGTCTGGTTTCATTTAACTGAAAACCAGCAGAGATAACTTCTGAAAACTTTACTACAATGTGATAGATGCCAGGACATATTTAAAATAAGATGGTAGTATTTGGGATCAATAATAGTCTGGTCTGTCTTTATTTCAACTTCAGTAAATTAGTTTTGAGCATTTTGGGATTAAATAATTCCTAAACAACACAAATGTTTCTACTGCTACTGAGGCAAAGATCTTCTGCTATTAATATTGATAAGGTTTAATTCATACCAAAACTGTATTATCTTAATATATATATATATATATATATATATATATATATATATATATATATATATAAACAATTTTTTTATCAGATGATTTGAATACAAAGCAAATAATTATTCCAGTCTCCTTTCATTGTTTGCAATAAGCTATTTTATATTTTAAAAATGTTGCCCTATATTTCTGGTCATATTTTATGTTTTGCTGTTATGTAGATTAAAAACATACTGGATTTTCTGTACTCAACTCTTGTGAGCTGAGTAAACTTTTCTTGTTAGTGTTACTTAGATACAAACTTTCAAAATACTCTCCTGAATTTTGGAAAGGCTTTGAATGACTTTTGGACATTGGCATTAGAGGGTGACACAGGAATCAATTGTCGCTCCCGTCCCATCCCGATCCCAAAAAAATACTCCCGTCACGTCTCGATCACCTGACAGCCCCCCCAAAAAAATCTTGTCCCGAAAAAATCCCGAGAGAATGATTCCCGTCCCGACCCGAATCCCGTAGATTAGTAATTTACCTCCTATGGTGCTTAAATGTAAAAAAAAAAAAAAATTACAATTTTTAATTTCCGGTTTCCCGCCCAATCCCGTGGATTATTTCCTGTCCTGTCCAAATCAAGTTACCAACAGTGAAATTGACTCCTGTCCCGCGGGAATCCTGCAGGAATCTCGTGAACCATGGGAATCCTGAAAAATTGTCACCCCCTAATTGTCATAATTAGCCGAAAGCGACATTGTTCAACCATAAACTTTTTAAAAGACCTTTAAACTCATTAGGGGGTGGGAGGAATTAAATTATTTTAAGTGAAAGGGTTAGGGTCTGTTAGTGTGGAGTGACCCTTTTTACACCAAGAAAGACTCTTCTGTACAATTAATTTTTCAAGTGGATGTTGAACTCCTTGACTCTTTAATATTCCTAACTCTTGCGCACTCTGTTTCTCACCCTAGATTGAAAAGATCATGACTCTTATCGGAGCTGGCATCGATTTCTCCAGAGATCAGCACTATGCTACACCAGGTAGGGTATGAATACAGTTGATTTTTTTTCTTCTGCTGCATTGATTGTCTTTTACCCTTGTTTGTCAGTACAGTCGTTTGAAAAACCTTGTGAGACATGTGTTGCTTATATTTTAAAATATTTTTTTTTAAATGCCACTGCTTCTGTAGGTCCTGATAATCAAATGCGGTAAAAAATTTATCACCTCTATTGAAGCGGATATTTGTGTGGTTTGATGATCTGGAGAATGCAGAGCTATGTTAGTAAAATGCCAATTCAGAAAGATATCAACAAACTATAGAGCAGCCAATTATGCTACTTATAAATATTCTAGAAACTGATATGTGGCAGTTTCCAAGTAATCAAAATGCATAAAATCTGCTGTGAAAGAATAATTTACAACCGGAAAATATTTTGGACTAGGCTTGGCAGCAGGTTCTGAAGGAGTGCGGTATTAAGCCATGATTATAGTGCCTTGGGCCAAAGTAGGACGAAGGCTATTGAGTACTCGAGTTGGCCAACCCTGCTCTAGAGAACTTTGCAGACAAGAAAATGTGCAACCTTCAAAGAACCAACGCAGTGCTGCAAAAAAGATGGAGCCAAAATCGCTCTACAATCAAGTAACTGCTAATGTGGGGCAGCAAAGAAATACTTGATGTTATTGCTGCTAAAGATGCTTCTAGATCCAAGGTTCTATTTAGGTTTCTTCCATTACGGTGTACCCTGACCTGCTTGATTTTGTTTTAAACTATGTTCATTATTTTAAGACTATTTTCAAAGCTAAAGTTGCTTTTGTCCCTAATTGGGTGATCAGAGACTTAATTACACTTGGTGTTGGATTTCAGTACATTGTCCCTGCTCTTCTGTTACTGTTCTGGCTTTTCTGAAGGCTGTCATCAGGGGTGATAAATGCCCCAAGGGAAATGAAGCGGTAACCCAAGCAATCGACTCTTTCCCTTTAGCATTCCCCTCTCACATCGCTCAACATTCACCTTGACTCCGCATTTGCTACTTTTCAATATATTTCATCAATGCAGCCCCTCCTCTGTGCCTCCATGCAGACTCTTTATTCTAACCCTCTGATTGATTTCTCCTTCGTTCTAAAGAGGGCTTTCAAAATATCAACTACTACGTATGTCAGTGGAGTGTGCATTTTGCTCTGTACTTCAAGAGAAAGCTGACACTAGAGTTGTAATGTGGTAAGTGCTCCATCACAGGCTGCATCTGTGTGATCTGATGTGGAGTCTTGATCCACAGCTCTGCACATGAGCCTCTGCCATTTTTTTTTCCTCTCAGATTTGCTTTCAGGAAACCATCAGGGAGACTCGCCGGAGAAAAGTCTCCCTGGTTAATTCGCACTCTGGTAACCACGTCACTTTTTCCCCTCCTCTCTGATTACTCCTGTTTGACGCACGAACTTGACTGGCTCTGTGCCCGCAGCTTCTCATATTTTCAGCTTTTATCTGATTAACTCATCAGAATGAAAGATGTAGCAGAAAAGAAAAAAAAACTAACAAATGAACCAAAAGGAAAAGATGGAAATTAAGGAGCTGCAGGAACATAAAATCAAATGCAAGTAATGAGGGGTTTTGATGAAGGTGCTTTGAAATGGTAGCGTTAAATGACAAAAAGAAGCCACCTGCAGTATTTCAAAGCAAGGGAGAGAGGGGAGGGTGAGAGAGCAAGAAAGTGGAGAGAGAGAGAGAGAGAGAGAGAGTAAGGGAGAAGAGGGGGAATCACAGGCAGGATAACGGACAGACTACACCTCGGCATGCAGGATTAAGCGGTCTGCTCTGCAGTATAGAGGAGTTTAAAGGACAGGGGGAGTTTCCCTCTTCGACTTTTGTCTTTATTTCTATCGCCCTCAGAAGAGTTGTTTTTTTTGTGACCAAGCGACTTTATTTTCTTTGAAGAAATAAAAAAAATTCCAAAGGGATCTAACGCGGAGCAAATATTTTGATGTGGACATCCCATCTGGTTGAGTGTTGGATCTGTTGCAAGCTGAGTAGATCCGAGGAAGACTAGGAAGTGGAAAAAAAGACATTTAAATGTGTATTGTATCCAGAAATGTTGTTTTAGCCAATTTTGTTAATTTGCCATGTTGTCCTTTTACTGTCCTGTAAAAGGCGAACCTTAAGTCTTATATGCATTTTAAGTGTTGGGATACTACATTGTCTGTGCTTGAGATATTTATTGCGTTGAAGTAGAGCAATGCTATAATACTGGCAGGATAAGAAGCAGTCCTCTGCCTTTGCACTGGGTGGCTGCTTAAGCGCTCAGGCTGATGACAGCCGTCGCTGTGACGCTGCTTTGTGATCAATCTCAGCTCATTGCAGTCATGTTTCAAGTTTGAACTTATTACTTCTTTGCCTTTATTCCTTCTTTTCTTTTTATGTATCAACTGATGGCAATTTTTGGGAAATATCTTTAGTAGACTGAAGATGTGAACAAAGGATGGACCTTTAACTAAACTACATAGTAACTAACTTTCCACTTTACTGAAACAAACCGCCTCCACTGGATTTTTATTTACTGAAGTTATAAACTTGTCTAACACATCAGACCTCAGAATTTTGCCCTTCAACTGTTTTACACTCTGGCCATTTTTTTCTAGACATACTTTAAACTGTTCCCAACAAAACCACACCTACGAACCTGATGTCTGCCTGCTAGGACTTCTTACAGTTTTCCCCTTCACCCCTTGTAAGGGGCATTTTAGTCCATCTTGGCTAACTGTGGTTCAGCCCCCGCTGCCCAGCGGGAGCTGACGCCCTCTCCACATAGGACACTGTCTCCACCGGCCTCTTGCTGCTTGTGCGCTCGGCTCTGCTGGCCGAGAATTATGTGGCAATGCCACATCTCTTCCTCAGAGTGCCGCTGCTACCGGCTGAAAGGTTTTTCTCTGCTTAAGCGCTTTCCCCTGTCAGCAGGTGCTGCAGGCCGGCTGCTTGACCAGCCTGTGGGGGACTGGCTGGAGCATGTGGGGCTGCCGCAGTACGAGAGCAAGCTGCTGCTGAACGGCTTTGACGACCTCCACTACATGGTAAGTCTTTGCCTTTATTTTCTCTGACAATGGTGTTTTTTTGAGTGTGTATGTGTTTTTTATGTGTTTATTTTTAATATTCCTGCTGTTTTACAGTTTTCCAGCAAAACCCCAGACTGAACATTAATCTGATACTAGTTTAGGATTGGACTAGATCCCATTTACATGACGTGTTGAATTGTATCCAGTGATTGACACTCAATCACTGAATCAAACCACAAAGTATTACCTTTGTCACATTTTTATAGGCTGATTCCACATGCTTTCTATATGTACAGTGCTTGCAAAAGATTTAATACACACTGAACATTCGCAGATTTCCAAAAAAAACTGTATTAAGTTGTCCAAGATTTTATGAAATAGAGAAATACAGTAGGACATAATTGAGAAGCAAAAGCAAAAATATACATGGTTTTCAATTTTTATTCCGGGAAAAGGTTAAGCTTGCTTTTTTTTTTTACTTTTAAAGGAATTTAACATGATTATCAACTAGTCTACCTGTGTGTCATTTATCCAGCGGTCACATGGAGGCATCTGGGATTTGTTCAAGAACATACATGAACCAGTGAGACCAGGGAAAAAGTTCATGAGTTAAATTGTCCATCTAAAAACAGAAAGAGCACGGTGCAACTGCAAACCTTCCAAGAAATCACTGTCTGTCCAAACTGATATATAGGGCAAGAATAGCATTAAGAAAAGCAGACGTAGGTCTGTGGTAACTTTAAATGAGCTCCAGAGATCCATAAGACAGATAGACCACCTGTTAACAAAACAGCTATTAGTCAAATCTGGTATATCTGCTTTGTGGAAGATGGCAGAGTAGAAAGGCATTGTTGATAGAAATCTGTAAGAAGTTGTTTTAACATTTTTCACAAACTTTTAAGGGGACATGGCAAACATGGTAGAAGGTGCTTTGGTCTGATGAAAACAAAATTGATCCTGTTTGTGCTTGAAACCATATCCCATTACCGTCCACTTCACAGTCACACACTGCTTTGTCTTGGTCTTATAATCACTATAAGATATCTTGAAGTTGTAATATGATAAATGCAAAAAAAAGATTGTAAATACTTTTGCAAGGCAGTTTCACAGTAAGTTGTCAAAAACTCTACTGCTGTCAGACATTTTTGTCTGATATTTTTGTCCTTTTTTTGTTCCCTTAGTCACGTATATCTTGCACTTTTAGTCAGTCTTTCAGGAGCTGTTGAGGCTGATGCAATGACCTCTCGCTCAGAGCTGGTCGCGAAGTAGCTGCTAGAAGCCAGGGTTATCAGCGGGTTGCTGTTGCTTTGCCGACACATTTCTCCAGCCTGTGGCGTGCGATGCCACTGTGAGTTAGCTCAGGTGCTGTTGGGAGTAACGAGGGACGCAGGTGGTAATGTCAAGCTGGAAACAAAACAAAAATGATAAACTCTGAAAGAGATGTAATAAAAACACATTAGCTTTAACACCAGCAAGGATTTGTTTTCATCCGGCTCAACAGGAAATCATATAAAGACAACTTGAAGGGGTTTGGCAAGCATGCTCTAGAAATTTGAACTCGATAAGCACTAGAGAGCTGAAAATAGTATATATAACAAATAAATTGCTTATCACTGATAAATGACAGATCAATCTTCTTTGTGTTGTAAGTAACACAAAGTTGCAGCTTTAAATATTTTTTATGTTAATGTTTCAAACTGTTGAAGCCTTTGAAGTTTCCCCCTAGGTTTAATCATACTGCTGGTTTAAGTGGCTCATGCTCGTCTTCCTCAGCCTTGAATACCCTCTTCTTCAGTGCAAAGGGTATACTTGTGTTTATGATCAGCTTTGGAAAGCAGTTGTTCTAAAATCTCTTCCAGATTCAGAGTAAAGCTCCAACCTTTAAATGCTGTTTAAATGTGGTTGAAAATAAATGTTTCTTAGATAATTCATTTCTGTTGTACCTGATGTTTTGGTGAGATCACTAATAAAATAGTCCTTTGTCTTCCACTTTGGCCACTGTGATGTCAGTCTTACCCTCAGGCTCAAGATATGAATCAATAGGAGCACTGATGTTGTGTTCTGCTCCTAAAACCAATCAGATGCTTTTTATCGACTAATGGAGCTACGCTCTGCCCAAAAAGAGCTCTTCTTACAGCCAGGCTGGAAGTAATGCTATCCGAAACAGAAATTATCCTTTTTTTCATACCATCATCTTCAAGAGACAGTTTCCAGGTTTCTTACAGTCTGAAAAGTCTTAAATTGTTTGGAGTTTGATTTTATTTTATTTTTTTCAGATCTGTATAAATATGTTGAAAGAAGACTATTATTCCAATTCCTTCTCTCCCCTCTGTTTTTCTTTTCTTTCTCCCTCATTGCTACCTTTATTCTTGCCTTTCTTCCAGGTTCCATCTTCATTTTGAGCTTAGATCTTTGTGCCCTACCCCTCTTCTTTAACTCCTTGCCTGTCCTTATGTTATTGTTGCTTTACATTCTTGCATCCTCCCTACTTAACATGTGTCCTTCCTTGCTTGGATCCTTCTTTCATTCCTCCCATGTGTCATTGTTTTCTTCGTCTCCCATGTCAATCTATTATTTATTCTTTAAATCTCTCCATCATATATTTACTTTCTTTCTGTCCTTGTTTTCTTTTTTGTTTTATTCCCGTCTTGCATCCTTTCTTGTCTCCATGGGCGCAACCAGCGTCGGGTATGGATCGGATATGTCCCCTGCACTTACCGTGTCGTGTCCCCGCACTTTTTCCAGCTGTTACTGTCGTTAAATATGCAGTAACATGTTTTTACGAGGCGCCTTTAAATGGACCGTCAGTGCACACACCCTAACGCAGGCATTGGTGAATCACAGACAAGTTCTGCTGAGTAGAGCACCCAGCCAGATGCAGCAAAACCCAAAAAAGTTTGCAGAGATTTTTCCAAACAAGGTGTAAATTGAGTTTCGCTGTTGCATGCAGGTAATATGACATTCCCTCCAGGATTTTGCAGCACTTTTTTGTGATTGGTGCAGCCTAAAATTTCTGAAGTTGCGGCAGCTTTTGTGAAAAGTTGCACAAAAAATTGCAGTGTTTGTATGTGTGACTGTCTTTTATTTTTCTGCAATCACTTGAAAATTGTTTGAAAAGCAATCTCTTTATATATAAATAAAATGACTTTGTAACATTAATAGTAGGGACGTACCGATACTGGTATCGAATATCAGCCCCGATACCGTCTAATGTACTTGTATTGGTATTGGTTAAAGTTAACTGATACCATAAATCAATACTTAAAATGTGGAAACTCTGCAATCATTTCTACAAAAGTGTTCATTTTCTACTTGAAATATTTTTTTGTGGTCGTTTTTATTAACATTTTTATTTTGTATCCAATTCATCATCATATGTTGTAACAAGCAGAGAAGAAAATAAAATTTGCCCTCCAATTCATTGCATTTTTTTTGTGTGGTAGAAGTATCTGTATCAGCACTCGGTATTGGCAAGTACTCTGATCCAAGTATCTGTATTATATCTGTTTGAAAAAAGGTGGTATCATTGAATCCCTAATTAATAGCATAGTTAAGAGGCTATGTTGTCACATAAGCCTTAGCAAAATAAAATGACTTAAAAGGTCATTTTACCAGATGAAAACTCTAAAATGTGACTAGCTCAGATTGGGTCCCCAATAAAATAGCATGTCTGCTTTTACTTTGGTGCTACAGTCCAAGACCCACCCTGGCCCCTTTTAGCCCCTCTTTATTAAACTACTGGATACGCCCATGCTCAGTAGCACTGGACATTTAGGAATAGTCATTTATTTGTCATTTTTAAAAACCACAGGGGCCTGTTGAGTCTGTTGGTTTTGACGTTTAACTTTTGGTCCAGCAGAAACAAAAGTTACGTCAAAACCAACCGACTCAATTCTGCACTTTAGAGCTGGAAAAAGAGCCTTGATCCACTGTCAAAGTTACTACCACACAGCCAAGATAAAAGGAAACTAGGGTTGAGGACAGTCGAAACTGTTTTTAATCCTTAATAACTCAGCAAAAGGTAAAATATAATTGAAACTACAGCTTCTGACATTAACATAAAAAATGATCTCCTGAAAACCTGCTGCTTGCCAATGTGTGCATCATTAATTACAGCTGATTGTTTTACGTATTGGACATACATGAATAAAGTAGGTAACCTAAAACTTCAGCTTTCGCCAAAAGGTGATGGATTTTCATGACTGTAGTGAGGAAACTGTACCCCTTAGGACCTTCCTTTGCAAATTGCAAATTTAAAATATTTTATTCACAATCCCTCTGCATAAGAAACCGGAGTGTACATGATATGCAATGCTTTCAGATATAAGATAATGAAAGGGAGAGTCACAATTGGTAAAAGGTGCTTTAAAGTTGCATTAAATGGATAAAATTGCAGGACGTGCTCAATTTGTGGGGATTTGCTGAATTTGCATTAATAGTTGCTATTGCAACATTACAAAATCCTGGAGGGACTGATATTAGCTAAATGATAGCAAGTTAATACATGCAAATATATCATTTTAAGATAGTTAACAATACTAATGTTGCTCACACACATACAGAGAATAGAATAGAATAATCCTTTAATTGTTCCACATAGGGAAATTTGGTTGTAACAGCAGCAAAAAACAGATGTACAGACATAACATGACACAGAACAGAAACAAACACAATTATTACAGAAGAAAGAAAAATATTTACATCACTATAGTTACAAAGTATGGATTGTGCGTTGAGCAGTGCAATTTTAAATAAGTTATTATAGTCTGTTAAAAGTAATGTGTGATTTATAACAGTGTTGTTGTTGATTTTGAGCAGCAATGGTGTAAACATCTATGTCTGTTGGGAGCAGTTTAGATTGTAATTTTTGGGAGAAATCGTGATTGTCCCGATAGAAAGATCAGAGTCAAGGAGGAGATGTGAGGCCAGCAGCTGCAGGTGGGCGGATTATGCAGTCTTCAGAAGAGAAAGAGATAAATTGCTGATAGAAACCATGCATTTATCAGGACAGAGTTATAACTGATATTTCAGAATTACTGATGCACAGCTGAAACTAGGGCTGGGCAACATGAGCTAAAATTAATATCACGGTATATTGAGCATTTAATCTCGATAACGGTTAGTGGACGATAACAATGACCACATCATCTTCCCCCCCTTTAAAAAAAATAAATTGTGTCCATTTCTGTATTCAATGTCCGAAGATCGCCAAATTAGTTTAATGTTCTTTAAAATATTATGGCTTCTTGCTATTGAATGGCTTCAAACAGCCTTTTAATTCAGGGTTTGATTCCCACTCCTTTCTGTATTTCTTACGAGTCCATTTTAAACTCAAAAGTGATCATACAGTCCAAATGTGGTAAGGAGGTGACAGAAGATGAGTGAAATCGGTGATTGTAGTGTGGAGTCGTTTATTTAACAAAAATATTTTACATCGCAGTACAGGGGTTTGCTTCAAGCAGCAACACATCGGGGTAAATCTCTGCTCCACCTGAGCCGGACCTGTGCGGACAGAGCTGTTGGGTTTGAAACGCTCTTGTTCGGCAGCAGCTCCGTTGCTGCAGTAACAAACATACGTGCTCCATGTTAGAGTCTCCAATAACACCATAAAAAGTAACTTTATTTGTCGCATTTTTCTGAAAAACAGTCTGTAGACGAGTCTTAACTCTTGCTAAATAGAGCTATACATCAGCTTCTTTAGCAGCGCTTCCCTACTCCGGATGTCACATGACTGTATGTAGTCATGTGACTCAAGGAAACGCTAATTTCTTAAGAGGGCAGGGACACCGCTAAACTAAAACACTTATTTTCTTCTTTTTTTTTTACATACCGAATTTACCGGCACGGGCAAAATGACGTAGGTAACAGTCATAATTTTCGGTATTCTGCCCAGCCCTACCTGAAACTTGAAAAATTTGAATACTTTGGAAAAGTTTACTATTTTAGTAATTCAACATAAAAGAAGAAACTAATATATAGACTACATACAAAGCAAGATATTTTCATTTTATTTGTTACAATTTTGATAATTATGGCCTACTGCTTAACAAAATCCCAAATTCAAAATCTCAGAAATTTAGAATATTAAATAAAATCAATAGAAAATGGACTTTAAATAGGGAATTTTTTTTTACTTTGAAATGTCTAATCATACTTATGTACTCAGTTGTTGGTAAGGGTCCCTTTTGCATCACTTCCTGCCTTAATGCGACGAGGCAAGGACTCTATCAGCCTGTGTCACTGCTGAGGTGTTATGGAAGACCAGGATGCTTAGCATCCCTGCTGTCCTTTTCGGGAATTGCTTTGTAACACAAAAATTAACTGAGTACTATAAACGAAAAGCGTCTCCATCAATATGTCTGCATCTGGGTGCAAACTTGCTGTCGGAGAGGTATAAACTAGGCTTTACGTTCCCCATAGACGTCTGAAGAATGAATCCCCCTCACTTCATAGATTATGGTTACGCCCCTGCTTGTGTCCTTCCTTCCTTTGCTTCCTTACTTCAAACCATTCCTTTATTCCAGTTCCTGGTTGACGCAGACCCGATATTTAAAATCTGCCCACCTTACAAAAAACCATCACTTATTCCTACCGAAATGTTGTATTGGAATAATTTTAAGTTAACATAAATGACTGTTAACTCTGTAAAGTAGCGTTTGGGAAACTCTGAAACAAAATATTTTTGGGAACCCTGAATTTCTGGCTGATGGACTCAGCCAAGTATCTGTTCTTTTGGGGATCCTCTGTGTCCAACTAAGCTTTTATGTGGTCAGCCAGAATAGAAGACATTTACTCTGAACAGGAACAGAAGCAAAAACTTCTTAATTGGAAGCTTTTTATATCTGAAAGTTGCTTAGAGGATACACAAAACAGCAAAACCACATCTTTAGTTATGCTTTCATGGCATTGCATTGCATTTTTTAAATCTCTAATTAAACTGTTTCTCTATCATTGCCATATTTTAATGTTTGTACTGCAACAAAAATACGTTTCAAATGTTTTCACTGAACTTTGATGATGACAAAACCCTGCAGAAAAATTCAGTAATGGCTCCATGTATCAACCTCTTGAAGAATCTGAATAGATTAATTGATTCCTCTGACCTTTAATGGTTTTCATATTGTTACATTTGTTTAAATGGATTTGCAGTTTCTTTAAAAAAAATTGTATGATCAGTCATATCTTTCTCAGCTTTCTTCCCAAGGTCTGAATGGTTTGATCACAGCCAGGTTGTCTGTGTCACTGGCTGGACATCCTTTAGATGGTCTGAATAATCTGTGGTCCTTATTGCCTAGTCTGAATTCAGAGTGTTATTTGTCTTGTAAGGATTCTAGTAGTTCTCTTGACAGACAGTGGAGCATTAAAAAGAAAGGAGAGCAGTGATAGAAGATTGAGGGAGTCAATCAGGATTTCTCACTTTGTTGTTTTGTTCTTTTGCACAGCAAAAACCTTCTTCCCCAGGAAAAATAATACAAACCATTAATAATTTTGAATGCACTTTGGGGATGTTAACAGCCACAAAATAGGAGTAAGAGGGGACAACGGGCAACACATGAGCACAGAATAAGTGTATGAACTGGCAAAGAGACGCCTAGTCCTAGAGCTATGATTAACACTGTAATTTGCTCTAAACAAACTAATTTACATGAGTGCTAAGTAAATCTTTTGAATCATGTGGTCATTTTCATTTTTTCCCCTTTGTTTTACCCAAGAAATTGGTACCACAGATTATCCCCACATTATTTATGAAAACGTTTTAGCTTTTTACAGAAAGAACATTTTCATGGCAATTAATAAAGGCAATAATGTGTTGAGGCCAAAAGTATGTTTTCTATGTTTCTCCATCAATTGAAGCAGAAAATATCTATTGCATTTCTTCTTCTTTCCAGCAGAACGCTGTAAAGCATCATTACTCTATAAATGCTTTTATTCACTGAGCTTCCCACAATGCTAGGAGATGATCGTTATGATTCGTCAACTGAGTGTCAGGTATTAAGAAAGCAAAAACGGTGCATCCTGATGTGGGCAAAAAGCAATGATGGGGAGTGTTAGAGTTTGAATGTAGATGATTTTGTAAGAGTTCAGGATTTTCTTTTAAACCACCTCCTTTTTTCATAATTTTTTTTTTACCTTAATCATTATTATAGAGATCAAATAGAATACATTACTCCTTAAAGTTGTGATTCCACCTGTAGTCTTTTTGATGTGTCCCAGGTCCAACACTCCTGAATCAATTACCGCATAATAACAATAACATAATAACATCAAGTTCTACAGAGTCCTGATAATGACCTAATTAAGTCAATCAGATGTACTGATGGAGAGACACATCTAAAAGTTTCATCAGCCCTTGAGGACTGGAGTTTGATACGGGTGCTCTACATATTTCACATTGACAGATCGGACAGGCACGCTCCTCCTTTACATATGCTGCCTCTACATGGAAAACAGGTACTCAGGTTTGACCTTCTGGTGACCTCCTGTCCAGTCCGTTAGTACGTTTGAGCACTAAAGGAATACCTGAGGCAGATATTGAAGAGTTTGTGCCTGATGTGGCAGCTCAATGTTTTGATGCACAGTGGTTCTCAAATGGGGGTACGCTAACCACTGAGGGTACGTGAAGGCACTCCAGGGGGTATTTGAGAAAATATACATACATTTAAAAAGTTTCATCCATGCAAAAATCCTTTAAAAAGATTATTTAACAAATAAGTTCAGAAAATGAAATGTATATTAAGTAAGCGTCGGTTATTTGATATTTGTGATCCTAAACCCCCCCAGTCGCTCCCTTATGAGGATGGTCCAATCCAAGCTATTATATGCCACCTGGCATCACCAGTCAGTCACTGGAGTCATGGCTGAAACGTGGCACTAATTCTTTTGAAAACACAGAGGGACAAGTGGCAAAAAAGGCCAAACCAGAGCCAGCAAAATTCCAGCTGTATTTTGAAGATTATGTTTCAATTGGATTTACGTCTTCAAGGTGCAACCCACGCAAGGCACTGTGTTTTTTCTGTGGGGAGAAATTGGCTAAGAGTCAGCACATCTTTTTAAGAACGGATCTTTACTCTGATCCCAAAAGAACACTCGTTATGTTGATAAATATTCTCATGTGCACGAATCTTGATTTATATTAATTATTTCTTTCTAGTTATATCTTTTTATTTTCAAATAGTTCAAGAAACACCACTACAAATTAGCAGTGTTTTGCACATTTATGGAGTTTGAAATTATTCATCTTAGGGTTTTAAATGGTTATATGGTCACTGTTTTCAATAAATTTGTTTGAATCACCAATACATTTAGTTATTGAGTATTGACATTTAAAATGTTTGAAATTGTTATTTTCTTCAAATATTTAAATTTTGTACTTGTTTATCAGCTTCAAAGTTTAATAAATCAGTTAATGATAGCACAATGCTCTATTTTACCTTTTTTTTTTTTTAACAACCAAAAATGCTTTGTGCTGAAAAACACAGGGGTACATCACTGAAAAAAGGTTGAGAATCACAGTTTTCGCAGATGAGGTTTAGTTCCTGACCTTGTCAATAAACCACCCGCAAGATGTACCTGCTGCTCCTGCTGACTTCTTACTGGCCAGTCTGAGGAAGACTTATTTGTTGAACTGATAGTCTTGACATTCACTCCTTCATGGCCTATGTTTTGATCTGTGTTAGCTCTGCCGTATATTTTGCACCTCCAACTCGTGTTGCTGACCTCTGCATCGCAGATATGGATTTATGTTTTTTTTTCTGTATTATCTATCATATTGTCTCCATGGTGATATTTTAAGTAACCAAGATGAGCTTGACCATCAGCCATTGCATCCCCATCAGTCTACTGTATGGTTAGGTCTCATTTAGGAGGGTATGAAAGTGTTCTCCTTTTCAACAGTCCAAGGAGATTATCACTCAGTGATAACTGACCTTTTCCCGCAATGCTGCATATCTGGAATCGATAGTAGTTCACCAAATTACTCTTGGTTACATTTAACCTTAGATAAAAGCAGTCTGTTTGGGATTAAACAGAGATGATTAGGTTATAGCTTTCTAAACTGGATTATTCTTTGACAGGTTGCATGTTTTTCCTCAAAGTCCTCCTAAGAGATTTTTTTTTAATGGTCACTATTTCTGTCAGGACAGTAACAATTTGGCCTGTGTTCTGTTCTTCAGGGGAACAACGTAATGGAGGACCAAGACTTGAGGGAGATTGGAATCACAGATCCAAGCCACAGGAAGAAGATCCTGCATGCAGCACGCTCCTTACCAAAGGTGACGAAAAACTGACTCTGACTTCATTAGCTGTTTTAGCATAATGGCACTCAACGTTAGTGGAAATTGGTCCCCATTTTGCCATGACACCAAAGAATTTGTGGATTTGAGAAAAGTAAGAAATAAGATACACCAGTCTACTTCACTTCATGTTTTTAAATCTCAATTGAAAAACTATTATTTTAGTTTAGCATTCAGAAAATTCAAGTACAAAGCAAAGATACAAGTACAAGTCACTAAATACAAGTACAAATCAAAAATACAAGTACAAATCAGACACAAGTACAAATCACGCTACTCCCAGAACCAATCAGATTTCTCGATTCCCTCACCAATCATGGAGAGAGGAGGGCGGTGTTCTTCTGTGTTCACAACCAAACTTGACTCTTGGAAAAGTGCAGCCGAAGTCCCGTTATCCTTAGTGAAATTAGTTAATAGCAGAGACATGTCTTTCAGTCTTCAAGGAGAAAGTATTGTTTATGACAAACCGACTCACCTTCAGAAAACTGTGTGTGGTAATGACAGACGGGACTTCGGCTGTACTTTTCCAAGAGTCAATTTCGGTTGTGAACACAGAAGAACACCGCCCTTCTCTCTCCGTTATTGGTTAGGGAATCGAGAAATCTGATTGGTTCTGGGAGTAGCGTGATTTGTACTTGTGTTTCTGATTTGTATTTGTGTCTGACTTGTACTTGTGTTTCAGATTTCTACTTGTATTTTCTGATTTGTACTTGTATTTTTGATTTGTACTTCTATTTAGTGACTTCTATTCCCTCATTTGTACTTATATCTTTGATTTGTACTTGTATTTTCTGATTTGTACTTGTATTATTAAATGAATCCATACTTGTATTTTTCAAAACATGTGTACAAGTTACAAATAAGCAGATACAAGTCACAATACATAAGTCCCAACTCTAGTTCCATATTCAATTAGCCATACTGCAGTTTTAACTTTTAGGGAATTTGTTCCAGCTACTTCTTCTCACTTCCTGCTGTTATTTATTTGTTGTTATTGTATTTTATACTTTGTTTGAATAAAAAAAAAAGTTTTTAGCCTGTGTTTTTTGCGCTTTGGTTGACTTCTGTCATTTGTAAAGCGCACTATAAATAAAATTGTATGGTATGCTAATCATGATACTTGTGCACTTTGTTTAAACTCGTGTGTGTGAACTAGTAATATTTGCCATATATATGATCTATAACTCCACTATATATGCAGTAGTACCATCTCAATCAATCAAAATGTTAATATAGGTACTGTTTGTTAATTGGGTAAACATTAAATCTTGTCTTTGCAATGTGATAAAATATTAAAAACCTCCATCAACACACATACTTTCACACTTCAAAGTATTAACTTACCTCAAATGCTTTCCATCTAATTTCTTTGAATTCATTACAGGGAGCATTTTTTTAATTTAAATGCTAAAAAAAACCCAACATACTAGCACTGCAGGTTGGTCTGTCACATAATTTAAAAAAAAGCATGATTTGGCTTTGCCTTATTTGTTTTGAGTCATCATCGACTTCTCATACCTTCACTTTTTTTTTTATCTGCTTGTAGGTTTTAGAGAAAAAACTATTATTGTACACTATTATTAGGCATGTTAAAGTAATAAAGTGACATCAATTGATAGTAATTAGTGACACCAATTAATTGCTACTTGAGTGTACTGACATCATCATTCTCCTGAATCCTTTAATAAATCTGTGACTGATGGGGTGTCCTTCCACAGGTTAAAGCCCTGGGATGTGATGGCAGCAGCTCCCTGTCCGCCTGGCTGGAGAATCTAGGTCTGCACGAGTACCTGCCCAACTTCTTAGCCAGCGGCTACCGCAGCCTGGAGTGTGTGAAGAACCTTTGGGAGCTGGAGATCGTCAATGTGAGTCACGGTGATACACGTGGATTGTGTGGAGTATCAGACGGTGAAATTAGTTTCGAAGTGTGTCACACGAAACTTGGGTTGACAGTTTAAACTCTGAAGGTGAATGCTCAGATGTAGGAAGGATGTTTTTCATGCATCATTTCTAAGAAGTGACTGAGTTGCTTTTGGAGGAGAAAAAAAAGAAAAAACTTGAGAGGTCACTTGTGTATCATACCTTTTCTCCCACTTCTGACAGAAACAGCTGTCTCATTGCTTTGCTGTAATGTCTGTAGATTATACCTGGAAATAGACCTCCGAATAACTATAGGGACACGTGATAATTAGTGCTTGGATGATTCTGCTGATACATTTTCAAATGTGTGACTTTTTTATAGTTGGGAGAAAGTTTTGATTTATCTCAAGTTTTCTTAGGTGCTCATTTGTCTTCAGCCGATGATATTCCACTTTCTTTTCTCCACAGGTGCTTAAGATTACTTTGCTGGGTCACAGAAAGCGAATCATAGCCTCCTTAGCTGAAAGGCCTTATGAGGAGCCTCCTGTCAAACCACCTCGGTTGTCTCAGATCAGGGTGAGCACTTTTGCACTTTGTAGTCTGATCTGAACAGTTCCCTTCGTAACTGTTTTAATGTGCAGATATGGAAAAATTATTTGTAATTCTGATACACATTTGCTAAAAGCCTTCAAGTATTTTATTGCACCAGCATAATGTATTTCTATTATTTCTTCTCCCCCATATTAATCTGTTTAAAATTCATGCAGTTGAATTATTGGTTTTTACAAGTAATACTTATTTTTAAATTGATCACAGGGACTAGTTACTTTAAATTAGCAATCTATGACTTTTTGTTTTCCTAGTCTATAACGCTTTTGGGCCATTTTTGTTTGGTACTGGCCACTAGACTGGACAAGGTCACAAGCTGATAATGGCATCACAGTAAGCAGGAAAGAGTCCCTAACAATAATTAAAATTAATCTATGTACCAACCAGATGTTTGAGATTCAGGCCAAATCGTGCTGGGACTTCATCTCTGGCTTTGTTCAGATAAGACTAAGATTGAAATCTTCTGCAACAGAAACCTAATGTGTAACAAATGTGCTGACTACATGGAAAAGCCTCCTCGTGCCATGTTTTAAATGGAGAAAGTCTGTGATCCTGTCGGCGTGTTTTTTTTGTTTTTTTTTGTTTTTCAGACACACTGAGAATTGTGTTAGAATGTGTGACATCATGAACAGTTTTATATATTAGGAGATTTTAAATAAATCTCTGGTCAAATCTATCAATCTATGACTTTTTGTTTTCCTAGTCTATAACGCTTTTGGGCCATTTTTGTTTGGTACTGGCCACTAGACTGGACAAGGTCACAAGCTGATAATGGCATCACAGTAAGCAGGAAAGAGTCCCTAACAATAATTAAAATTAATCTATGTACCAGCCAGATGTTTGAGATTCAGGCCAAATCGTGCTGGGACTTCATCTCTGGCTTTGTTCAGATAAGACTAAGATTGAAATCTTCTGCAACAGAAACCTAATGTGTAACAAATGTGCTGACTACATGGAAAAGCCTCCTTGTGCCATGTTTTAAATGGAGAAAGTCTGTGATCCTGTCGGCGTGTTTTTTTTGTTTTTTCAGACACACTGAGAATTGTGTTAGAATGTGTGACATCATGAACAGTTTTATATATTAGGAGATTTTAAATAAATCTCTGGTCAAATCTATCAGACAGTAAAAATAATCATTACGGGCTCTTTAAGCGTGACAATGATCCCAGCCTGTAGAAACCCCGTAGGGTGAGCTGAGAAGAAGGGACAGGACTCTGAACCATCCGAAGAAATTGCACAGTACCACCAGCAGGGATGCTAATATTTTGTAGCCATTGCCAACTGTTATGCATTTACATTCCCCCTCTCAGCTCAATCTAATTTTTAGGTTTTATAAAATGATACTAAAATGAAAAATAATTAGTTTGAAGGCTTTTTAAACTAAGAAACTATGAGTTATTGTTGAGAGTAACTGTTTAGCAAACTAAAAAACTGTGTATCACCTTTCACTGTAGTGTCAGGACCTTCCAGGATCCCAGACCTCGTCTCCTTTCAGTCACATGGAGCCATACACTGGCCGATCTATGGACCCTCTACTGCCTGAGCCTGCAGCAGAACCAGGCAGGATAAAAGTACCAGAATCAGATTCTGACTTCACCCAAAGATATCAAAGCGGAAGGCAAAAGCCTCAGGTATTACCTGAAATCGTTGTGATCAGGTGGCTATGGTTGCCATCTTCCAGGCCTCTCTAATTATTGTTTTTATTTTTTTGTCCTGTCAGGAGCGATATGAAGAGATTCATCAGGAGCCCCGACTGACCTTACGACCTCCGAGTCTGGCAGCATATGCCCCCGTCCAGAACTGGCACCACCAGCCTGAGAAACTCATATTTGAATTCTGTGCCTATGAAGCTAGTGTAGGCTAATTTTCTCATTCCAATTCCTCAATTTCTGCTTTTGTTGTATTTTATCGATAATCTAATTTCCTGTTCATTTGTAGTATCTCGGTTCTATGCTCATTAAAGATCTGAGGGGTATTGAATCTACGCAGGATGCTTGTGCAAAAATGCGGGTATGCTATAAATCTCTTCAGCATAAGACGAGGCAAACAAGACAACATACATGCTATAGCTAAAGTAAATCACCTTTTTGTGTTTATTTGTCTGTATCTGCTTCTTCTCCAGAGATCCACGGAACAAATGAGAAAAATCCCAACTATTGTTCTCTCAATCACTTACAAGGGTGTGAAGTTCATAGATGCAGCGAACAAGGTAACTAAAGTTAACGTCCACTACCTGAGGAATTTCAGATGTTTTGGTTAAGAAAAGCCCTCAAAATTAACAGAAATGTTCGTTTTGCTGCAGAACATCATCGCAGAGCATGAGATCCGTAACATATCATGTGCAGCTCAGGATCCAGAGGACCTGTGTACATTTGCCTACATCACTAAAGACCTGCAGACCAGCCATCATTACTGCCATGTTTTCAGCACAATAGATGTGGTATGTAAAACACTTATTAGCACCTTGATAGATTTCTAAAGGTTAATATATTGGGGATGGGTTTTTCTATATTAAAGCAGGTTTAAGACTATAGAACCTGAAGCATTGGGTCCTTTTTTTCTTCTTCATTGTAATCTAATCAGCCTGTCACACCATTATGGAGGAATTACTGTATTGACTGCATTACCCAATCTCAGGATTGCCTCATCTGCAGAAGGACTTATATCTGACTTTAGAATATTTGTTTCTATAGAACGGATTTCATGTTTGATCGTAATTTTTCTCACCGCTGAATGATCGGTTTTAAATATTTGGATATGGCTTTATATCACTTGCCGGAGTGAATATCAGCAACTGCTGTTTCTTTAAGTTTCTGTTGACGTATTTCCATCGTGGCATGATAACACATCTGTTTCTTATTTACCAGATAACTGCCAAAAGAAAAACAAAAAACAGATTTTTATACAAGCAATCTCACATACTCAAGATGAAGTGTGATAATTAGTGCTGTTTGAAAGGTTTTCCCCTCAGTCATATTGAAGACGTATTTTGAGTCTGGCCTCATCTTTAAGTAACTACTGAGATGGTGGAGTCTTTTGCATGTCTTATAAACTTTAGGTTATAGTTTAATAATTTTGGAACCTGTTGAATACTAAAGCATTTTTGTTTGCCATGGGTTTTTTCTTTTACATAAGTGGCCACTATATTTTTGCATTGTACTTTTGAGCTTTATGTGGTTAATATTATTTTTGCAGGGAACAAATGCAGGAGAAAATCCACAAATTATAACTCTGACAAATTTAAACAAAGCTATTTTAAATTGGGTTTTTTTAAGATGCTAAAAATATTTTCTCTTATGGAAAGCTTGACCTGCACAAAGGAATAGTCTGGATGCTTCCTACTCTGTTAGCTCAGTTTAGCTTTACCGATGCAACATTTCTCATCAAACTCCTTCATCTAAAATGTCTCCCTTTTCTTTGGTTTGATTCCTTAGTTGAGGACATGGCTACAAGCCTATTCTGTTCTAACTGCAAATTTGAAGATTCAAGTTACTTTTTGCTTAGTAATAGTCATGTCATTTAAATGCAGTGCTTCCTTGAGAGGCTTTTTGAATTACACTGCTGTAAAACGTGATGGCTGTTTTAAGAACAGCTAGATTTAAGCAAAGAGTGTTGAAAGAGTTGAATCAGCATGGCATTGTCAGGTCAGTGTCTGAATACAAAAAGTCTTAGAACCCAGCTTTATAGAATTTGGCATTAGTATCACCTGACATGTTATAAATCTGTCTGCTGGTCTCATCACAAGCCTAAATTTTTCCTTTTGATGATTGCTCTTTTGTTTCCTGGTATTTGATTGGTGGGTTTATAAAAGAGTAACTATTTGATTTTTCTCTCTCTCCACTTAGAGTCTGACTTATGAGATTATCCTGACGCTTGGTCAGGCATTCGAGGTGGCCTATCAGCTGGCTCTGCAGGCCCAGAGGACCAAACAGCATCAGGGTCTCCGTGCGGGAAGCAGCTCAGACGTCAATGAAACCAAGTCCAGTCGACCTGTGCCCAAACCTAGAGGGAGTGTTCGGAAGTCAGGGGTGAGTCTGACCGAATGTTTATTATAAATTCATTTACACTGAAGGGGTGTTGTATCCTTTTCAAATATGTGCGATTATCCTAAAAATCGATTAGATCAGTTTATAGGGTTTCCCCTCAGGCCCTGTCCACACGTAGCCAGGTATCTCACAAAACTGAGATATTTTTCCACACGTAATCGGAGATTTTTGGCACCAAAAACGAATATTTTTATAAACTCCGGCCAAAGTGGAGATTTGCGTTTTCTCCGTTTTCGGTATCTGCGTTTGGACGGCCGAAAACTGAGTTTTAAGAACCGTAGCGTCACTATCAGCGACAAAAAATGCTCAAAAATGACATGTGCGACCTGTGTTTCCACTCAAAAAAAACATTTATGCCCCCAGAGTTGTGTTGGTATCATCCATTGTCAAAGCACGTTTTGTTTGTTTGCTTTTACAAGCTGTATGACTGCTGCGTGCTGAAGATAGAGGATAGAAAGTTACTCTGAGCAGATGGGATTTGCGAGAACTACAGCCCCCTACAGGTTTGCCAGGTCTATGAATGTGCTGAAAAACCCATTTATCCGGTTATGTTTGGATGGAGATTTTTTTTTAAGGAGCGGAGAAACATCTTCGGTTTTTTTTTAAACCCCAGCTTTGTGATGACATGGCCTCACAGGCAGCTCATCAGACTTTGCCTGTTTCATGCTGTTCAAATCTGTGTCTTTTAACTCTTACCCAGACACTCTCTTATGTGATGTTTACTCCTCAGAGGATTATCTCTCTCTTGATAATTGCTGTAACTGATGCAAGAGCACCATCTACAGGTCTTTTTCTGCCACTTCCCGCCTGTCCATCTAGTTCCATCTAGTAACGTGCCTTCCCTATTATTTATCTTTGCTGCCCTCTTGTGAACCTCTAAAAGTAGGAAGGAAAGCAGACAGAAAAAAATATCTGTACAACATAAACTTCATCAGTGCTGACTTATCCTGTTTTAAAATCAGTTTAAATGCGCAGAAATTTCGATCAGTCATCTTAGGACCAGCAGGTGACCTATTATGTATTTTCTTTATATATGCATGGTTAGACAATTTTAGTTTCTGCTTTCCATGTGAGAATTAAATTAGAGCATTTTTGGTAAATTAAAAAGTCTAAAAGCAGATAAAAACTATTTTCAAAGCAGCATGGCATAGAATAAGGGTTTAATGTATCTTGTTACTTTATTTTTTGTGTAGAAGATTTTCGAATCCGGTATTAGCCAAGTTTGTGTACACGAACAAGGAACTTATTGCTCTTGATGAATAATCTTTGAATATAAATATTCAAAAAGTGAAAATTTGCATGGTATCAACCTGGGTACTCGTGACTGTTAAGTGTTCTGGCCACTTCCCCAGAACACTTAACAGTCACGAGTACCCAGGCTGTCTCTCGAAGGAATATTTCTCTTTGGCGACTTTTGCAAATAACGCTCCAAGGTGCTAGCCTGAAGATAAGCAGATTTTACTTGTTGAGTTTCCAAAGAAGCATATTCTCTGCTTGGCCTTCCCCCAACTGCGTCTATTTTTATTGAAACCATCTCAGTTCCTTAGAAAGGGGAGTTCCTATGAAGCGGGAGTGATCTAGAGCAGACACTTGAGGATGGAGAAGGGACGCAGTTTGGGGTGTTACCTAGAAGTCCACAGTGGACATGTCCGCTATCTTAAAACGAGTTAAGCTTCAGGTAATTTTTACCGCGCTAGAGAACCGGTCCAACACCTGTCTGTATGCAGACTCATCGCTGTCCTGGATTTGACCAATTACAGTGGTGACATCTCCAAACTTTAGCAGTTTCACAAACTGGTCTGTTCAGGTCCTATCATTTGTGTAAAGAGAGGAGTGGTGAGAGAACACACACCTGGAGTAGCCAATGATGAGAGATGCTACTAGCGGTGTTATCTTGAATCTACAAACTCTTACACTTTCTCATGCCTCAAAAAAGGCATGTACAAAAAAGTGTGAAATAACCTGGCCTCCAAAGTCACCTGACCTGAACCCATTCGAGATGATTTGGGGTGAACTGAACCACAGAGTGCAGGCAAAAGGGCCAACAAGTACTAAGCATCTCTGGGAACTACTTTAAGACTATTGGAAAACCATTTTGGGTGACTACCTATTGAAGCTCAAGAGAATGCAAAGCAGTAATCAGAGGAAAGGGTAGCTACTTTGATGAATCTAAAATATAACACATTTATTCAGTTATTTCACCCTTTTTGTTAAAGTACATACAGTGATTCCATACATTATGTGTTCATTCATAGTTTTGATGCCCTTAATTGAGAATTTACGATGAAGTCATGAAAATAAAGAACACGCATTAAATGAGAAGGTTTGTCCAAACTTTTGGCCTGTACTGTATGTATGTGAAAAATTCATTCTAAGTAAGAAGTAAGATGAAGTAAGATGCACTAAAATTCCAAAATAATGACTACAAACGTAGACGACACTGTTAGACTCTCATTTGTACAGTTTGTCAGCAAATTGATTAGATGCTTTTGTATGTACAGAAGAAATTATATTAGAAATTTTAAAATAAGCTCAAAAATGACTTAGTCAGCAATGGTTGAGAACACACCAATCCAAAAGGGACAGTCATAGTTATTTATAGGGTGGAGGCCTTCAGAGAGAAACCATGTTGCATAACAACACATTATTAGCTAATTGAGTGTAGTTGATCCAAAGTTTAAGCATAATTAATCAGATATGAAGATACACAGCTATGGCCAGTATATAGGCGGGTCTGAATTAGTCAAAAGAAGTAAAAAAAAGTTGAATGTTTTTTAGATGACTAACATGGGTAGAGATGGGTAGGCTAACTACACTGCCCGTGAAAGCAGATTCAGGTCCTTTAAGCATTTTGTGAAGTTAAAACCACAAACTTTAATATATTTCAATGGGATTGTATTTGATGGACAAACAAAAAGTACTTTTAACATTGATCATAACCCTGAACTACAGTGAAACATCGTGCTAGCAGCCAAGATAGAAAAGGTGGAAGAGCGGATGGGAAGATTGAGAAATCTAAAGTATTGCATCCTTAATGTTTATGTGACAATTTAAAGTGTTGGCACACTTTAATGCAAACAGAAGTTGTGAAGGGAATATTTTAATGTTTTATCTCTGTTCTCATAGGGGGATATGCTGGACCAAGAGGGAGATTCACAGCCCCACACCAGTGGCACATGGCTCGTAGATCCAAAGGAATCTAAACGCTCAATCAGCACTAAGTATGAGACCACCATTTTCTAGATGGACCCCTGTTTTTTTCCTCCTCCTCCTGGGCCTGGCTGTTACTACTTCCCACGTTCTGTGTGCCTTTCACTGTGACTCAGCCCTTTTCTTTGTGCTGGACATTCACCTTCCCTCACGTCCTGACAACACAGCCTGTGATACTTAACCAACCGCTGTTGCTCCTCCTCCGAGTTGAACCTCCACCACTTCTATTCTTTGCATTGATTGTTATTGCAATCACTCTGCAAATCTGCCACTAACACATACATTCTCCTTTAACTCACTGCTTCCCCTTCTTTCCCCTTCAACTGCAAACATGCTGTTCTTTTCAGTGATGAGCTCTTTCTTTTCCACTACATCAGGCGATGGCAGCTCTGAAGCTTTTTCATTCTGATCTTTCATCCGCTGACTTGTCTGAGTGCTGAGAAAATTCTGAGGGCCGCCCACTGCACTCAACCCATACCCACATGGATGTTTCCGGAAGAAAACTGTGGATCTGCTCTACTATATCTATGCATCCATCAGGCTTTAGCAGACTAATCCTGTTCAGTGGGTGTTTGGGAGTTGTGGGGAGGTATTGTACTGTTAGCTGCTAGCTTAAAGCTAAACCAGGCTGAGGTCCTATAACACTGTGAGGAGCTTGTTTGGGAAGGATTTGGTTTTTTTTTTATAAAAAAAAAGGACATGACAAAGCCAAAAGTCCAAATTATCGTGCCTTGCAGAAGTGTTACTCTCCATAGATTTTTTTTCTTCACAATTTGTGTTGCATATTGTGTTACTTAAACTAACTTCAATTGTTTTTTTTGTGCGTTCATTTGGCATGAGCCAAGATAAAGTCTTTCAAAACTGAGATATAGATGAAAGAAGTAGCCAATGTAATTTATTTGTTTATTTATTTATTCTTCAAATAAAAATCTGGAATGTAGCTTGCAAGCTTAGACTGGATGGAGTCCATCTATGTACTACGATATCCAAGTCTTGCAATAGATTCCTAATCAGATTTATTTTTTTATTTATTTTGACATGCCATTCTAAATCATTAGCATGGTTTGATTTAAACAACGCTGCAGCTCTGGGAATATGTTTAGTAAAGTTGTTCTGCTGAAAAAATAACCTTCTTCCCTGCCCTTTTTGGAGAAGTGAAAGCATCTCCGCATGAGGCACTCACCGCCAACTTTTTTTTAATGCATATAGTGTTCTCAGGCTTTTGTGCAGTAATTTTTTTTTTTTTCCTTTACGCATGCCGTTTTACATGTAGACCAAAAGCTTCTAATTTTAGTTTTTTGTTGTGTTCCCTACATGGGTTTTAAGTAGGACTTGGTCAGGGAGCCAATTAGATTTGTTTAGTGCACCACTAACAGTTGTCCATTTTACATTTAATACATGTGGCTTTCTCCGACTCCTCCAGAGTCACGACTGGCCTCCTACAGTATAACTTTTGATCATCTCTGACAAGCTGTATTGTACTATCTGAAGAAAAACTTCCACACAGCATGAGGCCAAAAGCCTATTAAAACACGTTGAAGACAGGTTTTAAGATGATAACATTTTGAAACGTATAAATGAATACTTTTGCAAGGTACCGTGTATTTGGACTGTCATGCTCTAATTTTTTCTAATCAGAGCAAAAGGTGCAGCCAGATGCTTTTTCTAAAGTAAGCTGACAAAAACTAAGCACTTTTAACCATTCTTTTGGTGTAAGAATAAAAGCATTTCCTCTTTTTATTAGGTTTCCTTTCTTTTCTTCTTTTCACAACAAATGCCTTCAGTGTTCATCTTGTCTGCATTGCCTTTCTTTAATATTGCCAGTGACGCCTGTTAAAGACATCACTGCTGCTGGAAAAAGAGTTTAGCATTACATTAGCTGAGAAACTGTTTGTGTGTACATGTTTGCTGTTTACAATGCATTTTAACTGTCTTACTTTGTGTGCATGTGTCTGCGTGTCTCCCCCTTCTCTGTAGCTGAATGTTGCTGCTTCTCTCATTAAGTGAGACGGGACATAAATAAACCTTGTTGCATGATGGGGAAGAGCTGGCAAATTATTATTTTTTTTCGATCGAAAAGTGACCCATGCAGCATCTCGCATCATCAGTCTGATCAAGCTTGCAGCACAAAAGGGGACCCAGAGACAAAGATGGGGCTCGACGCTTTTCGCCAACCCCTTTTCATCTGATCTCTCTATACACCTCTTCCTGTCCAACAGAGTGTGATAGTATCTTGATTCTACATTAATTTGCTGTGCACAAGTTGTAGCCTCTCTCACAGAGACTTGGTGTTCACTGTTTGAGGAAACATACCTATCCTTCAGTGCAGAAACCTGTAGCAAAAGGAGAAGTGGTATGAATAAGAAATATAGATTATTTTTTGGTTTTTGAGAGAGACCAGACAATGTTGGCACAAACTACCCTTTGTGTCCAGATATTGGAGCTTCTCTCCATCCACCATCGGCCTGATATATTCATGCATGGAATAAACCATTTAACCAACACTAGAAAGATTATCTCTCTGTGAAATCTTACTTTAATTGGATTTTTATTTTCTTGGTTTTATTCATTTTATAGGACAGCTTGTGTCCTTTTGCTGGAACTGGAACATGACTGGCTCCCACTCCTCTTTCCCTGCCCCATTGTTTAATTTAATCCTAACAAGATTATTCACCAAAATCTGCCATGCAGGCTGGTACGACC
Source organism: Apricaphanius iberus (assembly GCA_028564705.1). Classification (NCBI taxonomy): domain Eukaryota; kingdom Metazoa; phylum Chordata; class Actinopteri; order Cyprinodontiformes; family Aphaniidae; genus Apricaphanius; species Apricaphanius iberus. The sequence continues at coordinate 1,349,538 of JAPXFQ010002528.1, read as the reverse complement.
TTACTTTTTAAGATGTGGAACACAACAATAAGGTACAACATGTTTTTCCACCTAACTCCCTGTATGTCAACTGTTAATGGTACTGCTCAGTGCATCAGTGTGAGTCTGGGTACTTAACGGTTTAACTATTGTGTATGTGGTAGGTTTTTTGACAACACACAGGCACGCCCTCTTTAGCACGCCGGTGTCAGCACCTTCAGCCATCGCCCTGATCCAGTACTGCTTTTGCACATTGCCAAGGATCAGGAGACATTTTTTTGGAACTAATCTGTTATGTTGAGAATGAAAATGTACATGATTCTAGAGCAGTCTGTATTTTGATACTTGAATGAGTTCTGCTTTTATAGTCATCTATATATATATATATATATATATATGTATGTTTGTATGTATGTATGTATGTATGTACGTATATAATTTTTGATGTTTTTGTCAAAGGACTATATCTTATAAAATAAAACATATGGTGAATAAATAGCCTGTGATTTAAAAAAAAATGGCTGAGAAATTGTCTCAGAGGGACCTCAATTCATAGAAAGATTGTAAATAATCTTGGGCTTCTAGACTTTTTTTATAGTTATTTTTCATAATTGTAAAACTAATAAATGTTGGGATTAAAATGACTTCTTTTGTTGAATCTTTTTTTTGGGGGGGTCCTATTTCAATGTATTTGTCAGCTATGATACAGTTATATAACTTGTATATTAATGCAGATTGGATTTATACAGTGGGTATAAAAAGTATAAGCAATACACACCCTGGTAAAACGCCAAGTTTTTGTAATGCCACTACAAATAGAGTAAAATATTTCAAGCTGTGAGCTCTTATTATTTTAAAGATTATGGCTTTTTCATAAGTAAGACCCAAAATCAAATTTCTCTGAAACTTTAAAGGGATGCTAGTATTTCCCATTCACATTGATTTTTGCAAAGCCAAGGTGGCGTATCCCTTTAAAGTTGCACAAAAGAGCAATGATCAGAACCGGTAACAGTTTGAAACCACACTTACAATCTTTAGCCCTATTGTGTTACATGGTGTCCAAGTTAATAAATGTGTTCTCTACCTTTAACTAAGGCTATTAACACAATGCACTATTAGCTTGATTAAAGAAAATTGTTCTACCATCTCACAAATGCTTATGTCATCCTGAGAAAGAGTATATTTCCAGAATATATATATATATAGATAGATAGATAGATAGATACTTTATTCATCTCAAAGAGAAATTCACAGTTCTAGCAGCTTACGGGAACACAGGGGCATGCAGGGAGAATACAATATAAAAATTTAAAAGAAGAATTAAGGTAAAATATAATGGTATAAAAAAGTATAATGTCTGCCAGTCCAGTTCGAGTGCAGTTGTGCAGATGTCAGTATGCAAAAACAGTTAAACCTGGGCATACCTGTCAGTATGCAAAAACAGTTATACATACTTAGAGTCCAACTTGTAGATGTGTATGTATGATAAAGTGCATGTGTGACCGAAGGTGCATGGTGTGATTAGCATTAAGTCCAGTGTTCTATGGTTGATTTTATGGCCCTCCCCCTAGAGTTGTTGAAGAGCCGCATGGCGTGGGGGAGGAATGATTTCTTCAGTCTGTCAGTGGAGCAGGACAATGACAGCAGTCTGTCACTGAAGCTGCTCCTCTGCCTGGAGATGGCGTTGTGCAGTGGATGGTGTGGACTGTCTATGATGGACAGTAGCCTGTTCAGAGTCCGTTTCTCTGCCATAGATGTAAGGCTGTCCAGCTCTGTGCCAACAACAGTTCCTGCCTTCCTCACCAGTTTGTTCAGGCGTCCAGCGTCTTTCTTCTTGAGGCTGCCCCCCCAACACACCACTGCGTACATGAGGGCGCTCGCAACTACAGACTGGTAGAAGATCTGTAGCAACTTCTTGCAGATGTTGAAGGACGCCAGCCTTCTGAGGAAGTACAGACGGCTCTGTCCTTTCCTGTACAGGGCGTCTGTGTTGGCAGTCCAGTCCAGTTTGTCATCCAGCTGCACTCCCAGGTATTTGTATGAGAATATATCCAGTATCCAGATATCGGTTTATACTGATCAAGGTTTTCTTTAGTTCCAAATGATTTTTGAAGATTGAGACTCCTAATACCCCCCCCCCCCCCCCCCCCCCCCCCAAAACCAATACAACTGGGAAAATCCGATAAGGTCCAAAAGCAAACAAAGGCTACTGTGATGTGAAAACAACCAAAACATGATTACAAGTTGTTTTTTTAATAAATTATTTTTCCTTTTCATTCCAAATATTTTAATCACTGTTGAAAACTTTTCTGTGTATTTGCCCTACATGTTTATTTTTATCAGTTATAAATTATTTCAAATATTCAAACTGTCATTCCATTCTGTGTTGTGAAGTAGATGAGTCAACAGGAGAAAACAATGCAGCAGCAAAGGCTTTACTGCAGGTGTATTTTAATTTAAATGTCTTCCGTTGTTTCAACAAAAGTTAGTGTAATAGCTATTTCAAATTGTAGAGAACTATAAATATCAAGCGCAATTATTTTTGCTCAACTAAGTCTCTGTAAGAGCTGAAATAATTATGGCAAATTGTTTTGCCATATGCTGCCTTAGAGTTGTCAGTTTACGTCTGCTCTAAAATGAACTTAGTTTAATTATGTTATTTAATGCTGGCTTATCGGGTATATTACCTGATAATTGTGTAAAATTGGGTTAATAATGCTTTTTTTTGTTCAGAAAAGTGAAAATTTGCGTCACTGATCTGCAATAAAAAAACCTGACGGAAAGTCAGAAGAATGCGGGAATTTCATATCGGTCGCACTTACGTCACAAGCACGCTGTTACTGGAAAAAGAAACCCACTGACGGGTACTTCTGCTTTTTGAATAAGCTTTCCATCCTCCCGTGACACAGACGGCTAAAAGTTTGGCTTGTAATGACTTCGTGTCATTTGAACAACTGTCGTGTAAGCTTCTAAACATAAAAATACTGCTTGGCCTGATAAGTTTCTATTTTTGGTTGCAACATACAAATGATTCGCTGGAAGGACTTTTTTTTTATGTAGAGCTAATATGCCCTAACAAAGCAAAAATAAAGTAAAAGTATATTAAGCGTTCAGTTTAATTTAAAATACGAAAATAAATATTATGCTTTATATCCACCTGCTGATTTGGTTATTAGAATAAACATAAAAAAAATGGTTAATCCTACGAAAATATATTAGGGGCGTGCTCATTTGCCTACTGTTCTTGTCTCCCTGGAAACGTATCGGAGGGGCAGAGCTCTGATTGGTCCGTCGCTAACATATCCGGAAGTTGATTCTGCCTGCGCTCTTAAAGAACAGTTCACACCTGTCCAGTCTACTTTAGCGCTTTGAGCATTTTTGTTTCCAGGAAAAGTGCGCAGCTTTGCGAGTCTTATGTCTGCAATGGACTGAGATTGGACAAGAGCTGAGTGTTTGTGTGTAATGCTGCAGAATTCAAACCATTCTGTTCGACCTCAGGTAAGTTTATGGGAAAACCAGTAGGCTCCTTACTAAGGTTATAGAAATAGAGTAGCCTACCCTACTGTGTGAAGGCTGTTTAAGTATTTTGCCTTGTTAGAGGTGAGGGCTGTATCACCACTTATCTAAAAGAGGTTTTAAAAATAAAACATTCTTCTATTTAATTTATCTTTTACCGCGGACCGTGGATATCACGTTTTTGCTATCACTTTTTTAATGAACATTGACGGAGGAAAAAGGCTAATATTTGCCCTTTAAAGTCAACAAAAGGGTTTTAAGCTGCCAGGCTAAACATTAACTATTTCTATTCACTCCTGCAGGCTGTAAGTTGCTCAATTTGATGCTGTTCCTGACCTTTTGTATAGGCTTCAGTAAATCATTAACCAGTTCAAGCAGACCTTCTGCCATTGAAAACATACTTAACATTTTTTGGACCTTTCCTGTAGCCTACTACCACACTTGTAATTTTGATTTTGGAGACTGTAAATTATGGTTCCGGGGAAAAGTCTGGCTCACAGAATGTACTGATGGAAACCACTGATTATCCCATTTTTGTTCAAATAGTTGTAGGTGCTCAGCTGCAGGTGAACCATGATGCCACTGTCACATCAAAGATCTAGGCTCAATTAGATCTGTCTCAGAGCCACGGAAGCAAGTAAAGTGACATTCCTGACACCCTCAGGTCTGATTCAGCTGGGTGCCACTGCTGCCCTGCAGGTTTTTTGTCTTGTTTAACTCTGAAAGGTGTTGGCTCTGTTGGTTCTATCCTGCGTTTTCTGTTCTGAATGTCCTAATGGGAGGGACAGTAATTAGCAGCTAATGAAACTTTTGCACGGAGACCAAAGTATATTTAGTCAACCACCTTTTGTTTTCAAGAAACATTAGTTAATAAGGGCGGGTTTTTAAAGATCCGGTTTTTCCCCTGCTGGCTTAGCTGAGTGTTTATGCCAGTATTTCCAGAATGTGGGATGCCATTCCAGTCTCCCGTTTATAAATTTGCAAGTAAAATGAAAAGATTTGCAAATTAGTTTCTAGTGTTTCATAAAAAATTGGTTTTACTTCCTTCTGGAGCAAACACTTCCTTTCCAATAGGTAAACAATACGATCTTTGTTAAAATCTGTTCCCGCAAAGTGAAACTTTTTCAGCCTTTTTTCTTTGTAAATTTTAATAGTCATGGATTATAGATGATAAAGACGCAGATACTGCTGGGAAATAAATTCAGCATCTCTATAAAGCTTGTTAGAAGAGGAAAGCATGAAGGGCTGTAAAATTGGTAGTTGGCTGTTTTGACATATAACTCAATAAATTGCAGACCAAGAGCAGCAGATGACATGGCTCCCTAAATCACAGCTGACCGTGGAAACTCCGGATTTAACCTCAAGCATTTTGGATCCTGTGCCTCTCTACTCTCTCTTCAGACTTGATTCCCAGATCTAATTCAGACTGTACCGTCATCTAAACAGAGGACTTTTGACATATGAGCAGCTGCTCAGCCCATTTTCCTCTTTAGTTCATTCAGATGCTTCTGATGTAATCTCTGGTTAAGAAGTGCCTACGGGGACAGTTAAAGCCCAAGTTATTGATACGTGCGGCTGTGTATTGTGGTTCTGGAAGCACCGTATCCACCTTGTAAATCATGAAAAATTGCAGGGTTTTGCTTTCACAATCCTCACAAGGCTACTTTCATCCCTTTACTTGGTGCATGTTTTTTTGTATTTTTTTTAACCACACTCTTCTCTTTCACCCAACTTTCCATTAATATATGCATGGATCCAGCACACTGTGAGCAACCACTGTGACCTACCCTCAGGACAACTGCAAATTCAGCAGTCTTCCCCGTTGACTGATTGGGTTGTAATGTGGGCATAACATGTCCTAGCGATGCATCTTGTTTGATTATTGGTCTAAACTGTAAGGCTTAGTCCTCAAAATCAACATGAATAAATAGGGATTAATATATAGGGATGTAAGAAAAATACTGATATACCATTACATAGTGATATTTTATGGCACAATATTATATTCATATTTAAAATCAAAGTATCAATTTTATTTTTTACAAATGAGTTGAATTTAATCATAAAATTAAAAGTATTAGGCTACTGCTAGTTGGTGTCTGTTTTCACCCTCTTCTTTCCAGTGGATTAACTAGATCTAGTAATTAAACTGGTTGCGTTAGTGTTTAGAATGCTGTGGCAGACTTTCTACATTTAAATTCATTTTCTTTTTAAATCACAATATATAGTCTTACAGTCTTACTAAAAATCACAAAATATGGTATCATCCCCTTTGTATCGTGATACTTATTGTATTGCCAGATTTTTGCAAAAGACAACCTTGTGGAAAACAGAGCAGCTTACCCATGACATAAAATTAAAATTTCTGCTGGTTCTTTATAGTAAATCAAATATTCAGAGATAAGGTTGTCATTTAGAGTTCTATTTGTTTTGGCTACAAGTCGTTTTTGTTGATGCATTTAAAGTGAAAGGTCAGGTAAAAATTTAAGTGGGTATCTTTTTGTTTTTTTTCAGGTCAACGAATTCCCCCCCCCCCCCCCCCTTTGTTTTGTTCTCCCCTTTTGCTAAAACCTGCTAATGAAGTTCTCAAATTACTACATCCTTGTAACCCTTTAGTCAAACATGAATGGATGCATTGTTTTTAACAGGCATGCCTTCGTCGTGACTGGTCTGTCACCAACATGTAGCTGCTTGAAATGACATCCCAGAAGCAAAGGATAAGTCTTCAGTGCGACAGAACACATCAGTATTCTTTGTATAGATGATTTGTTTTATTTCTAACAGCCCATAAAAGTTTAAACTCTTGCCCAAAATTAGCATATTTTCAATTTATGATAAAATAAGTTGGAGACAATTATTTACTCATTATTTTGAAAGTTTGTATTTCATGGTTACCTACTGTCTGTTTAAGATTTTAATTAAATGCAGACACTATCCTTAATGCAGATGTTCTCTACTTCAGCTATTATTTTATTTAATGACCTAATTAGCATAAGGAGAAACATTCCAAGAAACTTGCTGCATTATGAAGATTTTTGATATGTTAAGTGTGTTGTTATGACATTTTTCACTTTGATGAAATTGAAAACAACCCTTTGGTTTTAGATTAATTTGCTGGCTATTTTTTAACCCAAACTCCCGTCTTGAAGTGATGTAAGAGATCCGATTTAAACCAAATATTCACATATACTGTGTAAAAATATTCTTAACCACTGTTTCTCGTCATTTTACATGAAATTGCACTGAAATTAACTTTATTTGCTAAAAGCCCGAATGAATGCAAACATTATAGTGGGATTCTTGAGAGTTAAAATGAAGACAACTGGATTTTTCTTTTTTTTTTTGTCATCCAAGAGGCTCCTTCGTTTTAGTGGGATGTTTTTACTTTTTTTTTATGTGATATTTCTGCATACATTTCCTTGGTAACTGTCAGAGTTGTCTTTTATAAAGCCATATCTGGCATCCTTTACAACCTCTTACAATAGTTTCCAGGAATTTCTTACAAAGTCTTTTTGATACTCCATACCTCTTTTATCACTGTTAACACATTACTTATGGGACCAAAATCATGGCTTTGTGATGGCTCCTCCAAATAATTGACCTTGTTCTCTTTAAGCTATTTTTTAAATTATTTGCTAGTATAATTCGCTTCAATATCCATTTGAAAGGCAGGCTTGCACTTTAATGTCCTGATCGATCTCTAAAGATCTCCTTTAAAATGTTCATATACAGTTTGTTCCTCATGATGCCAACTATTTTGTGCACCGATTCTCTCCTGCAGAAAAACATCCATACAGCATGATGCTGTCATCTGTTAATTTCTAAAGAAATTCATATCTTTTTCATTGGGTGCATTTACAAACTGTAATGGTTTTTTGTTTTGTTTTGTTTGTGTGTGTGTGTGTGTGTCTGGAGTATTAGCTTCTTCACCTGAATGGGATTTTAGCCTATGTCAGTACGAGACTCATTTCACTTAGGATAATGACAACGTCTTACCATCTTCAGCCAGCATTTTGATAGGGTCTTGTGGCTTTGTTCCGGGGTTGAAACACATTTCACACAAAAAATTATATTTTTGTACTATTTTTTTTCTCCTTGCATGTAATGTTTAAAAAGGTGAACTGTCACTGCCTCTGTCAGTGCGCCCCAGGGCGGCTGTGGCTACGACGTAGTGAATGGGTGAATTACTGAATGTAGCAAGCACTTTGGGGTCCTTAGGGACTAAAAATAAAGCGCTAAACAACCACAGGCCATTTACTATTTCAGGCATCTGATTATTTTGCTCAAGGATAAAGTGGACATTATGGAAAATGTTTATTCTTGGCTCTTTTCTTCTGAGTTTTCTCATGAACACAAGCAAGCAGAACTGATTGCTAAGCCATTAGAAGGAAACATTTTACAGTGTGGTGACCTGGATGTCTCCTGTTTGACACCTGCTTGTTGTTTTCTTCATACGCTGTCTTCTTGACCTTACAGATTCCTTCTCAGATTGACTTCAAGTGAGATTTACACAAACAGGATTGGACAGCGACGCGCAGGTCCAGCACTAATACGTGTCTTGGTGCAATGTCGAAAAGTGGCACATGGCCAGGCAACATTGCCATGGAGTCCTTGAGCAATATGGATAGTGCAGGGAGCTGTGACAGTGTAATCAGTGCCAACTCTGTCTGGGTGAGTGGCACTGTCAGTCTCCTCATTTCTATCATCTCTTTGTTGTGTAACACCTCATTCTTTAAGGTTTACTGGTAAAATCAAAGGTAGATTTGTTATAAGTTGTAATAGGGCTGGGCAATAAGTTGATTTTACAGTTTAATCAGGATTTTTTTTTTTTCATCAATGCACCTCTTGGGTTTCTGTAGCTCAGAGTGATGTCCGCTCACCCAAAGCCTATCGTCTTTAAAAGCAGGTTTTACATTTTGTATTTATTTGGACTTTAGATTCAGGTCAACTCCCAAATAAAATCCGACTTTGTGTAAAAGAATAAATAAAAAAATAAATATCTGAGATTTTATTTATAAGGCTCATCACTGAGCCTTAGGTTGTATTAACCTATTTCAGCACATTTAAAAACATTATTAAAACATTTGAGAATATTAAGTTGTACATTGTCCTTTGAAATTAGTCAGATAGGAGGAAATGTTAAAGAGCATGTTATGTCATTAGTTCAGCACGTCTTACCCATTTAGTGGTATACAGATATTTAGTTCATGATGGGTTTTGTTAATTTAAAAAACCCCGAAGGTAAAGCTAAGAACACACATGGCATCTCTTCTTTAACTTTCGTGAATTTGCCTGATAGACAGAGGGAAATAGAATGTGTTTCGTCTTTTCTTACCTGATGATAAACATCTAACACATAATTGGCATTTCCATTCTTGTCATGGCAAGCACTGCGTTGTAAACTCCTCCATCAGCTTCAATTTTTCCCCCTTAAATCCAAGAGGCCAGTTGTTTAATCACTTATTAGGGTTGCAACGGTACGCTAAAATTGTATTGGTTCGATTCAGTGTCTTGAAGGGTTCTGTTCATTTTTGGTTAAAAAAAAACGAAGAAAAAAGAACGTACAAAATCTTCATTTTGAAAAGCTGCCAATACACAATAGAATTCTTGAATAAAATAAATAACAGATATCTTAAATCGCTGTCTTTGAAATGAAATACACTTTTTGTAACATTTTAAAATAATAATAATAAAATACTATATTAGTTAGGACCTAAAAACTTTTAACACAGCAGCAATAGCTTCAGCTTGAATCTAAACAAGCTACCTGTTCATGTTTAAAGTTTTTGGCTAAAAATCACTATTTATTGGGTTATTTAAAAGCTGACGTTATTGATAGTTGCACAAGGATGCTTTTTTTCTTAGTAGAAGTGATATTCACATGGTGCCTTTTGAACTGTGTTAAAATGTTCGATGCGTTGCCTGCTGCATACCTGATCTCTTTGGAACAATGTCAGCATACAACATTGGATTTATCCGCGTGTCTATCCCAGTTTAGAATTTTAACAGGGAAGCCAAAGTGGTCCGGCTTCTCTTTCGCTGTAGCCATGATGTTGCTTTTGTATTTACTTCAATGTGCTTGTGCAGTTCCTCTGTGTGTCACTCAGTACAGCTTCCATACGGAAACTCGCCTAGGAACTTTGTCCCACTGGGCCTAATATCAACCTAATAATACATTTACATTATTTAATAAAAAGAAAATACACCGAAACGGTACACAAGTGGACCGAACCGAACAGGCCGAATCGAGCAGTTCAACATATCCCTGTGAACCGTTACACCCCTATCATTTATGTACAATGGAGGGCCTGTTGTTGGAGAGGGAGGAGAAATTTGCCTGTCCACCTGTTTATTTCTATGAGGCTCACCCTAATTTTCTGCATAGATGATTCTTGCAGCAAAGTGATCCCTGTATCCATGTTTTCTGTGTTGCCAATATTTGACTGCACATCAATGGAAACAAATCATTACATTCCCGTTTATGTGTGTACTGTCAGAGAGAATGTCAGGGTTAAAGGCGGAGGACACCATGTCACCATAAGTATATGGTCTTTCTGTTTTAGTTTATATGACTCAAAATAGTTTGTGTTAAAAATGTGAACAGTCAATAGCTGCAAGTGCATTTGGGATTTGATTGTGTTTCTGACTGCAACCTCACTTTGTGATGGCTTATATATATACTTTGTTGTGTATTGTTTTGCAGAGCCAGGACAGCATGGAGCACCTGTCTGCGGAGGAGAAGGCGTGTCTGATGTATCTGGAGGAAACAATTGAAGCACTGGAAGTTCAGGAAGACAGCGGCTTATCAAATGACGAGCCAGACGTGTGGTCAAAGATGGAGCCGCAGGATCAGATTAGAAGAAATGGTATGCTCTGTCAAACACTTTTTTTTGTGTGTGATTTCAACACTAGTTGGATGTGTCATGTACCCTTTGCATGAATGTCAGTGAGTTAAATGTTCACCTCAATTATGTTTGTTTTTCTTAGATGCTTCCATTGAAACGCTCGAGTCAGGAAGTCACGAGATAACCACACCAACCACCGACACAGCAGCAGTTTCTTTATCCACTGGATTAACCACAGAGAGTGAAACTGAGCATCATGCTGCAAATCAAAACTTAGTTTGTGTGAAAGAGTTTAAAACAGAGGACCTGAGGGTTGAACTTGATCCTTCGTTCTCCAGCTCTGGTTACACAACCTCACCATCAGAACAAACAACTGAGGGTTCAAAGTTAGATGGAGATCTTGAGAGTGTCCCAAATTCTGCAGACGCCTCTGACACTAATCTGGATATAATCCCTCCACCAACAGACTTTATGGATGAACAAGACCCAGACTTGCTACCAGAGACTATTGATGGGATTCCCCCACTGGCAAACAGCTTCACAAAGCAAAAGCCAACAGTTGACTTGGAGCAGATGCAGTCTAGAACCTCTTTGAAGAAATGTAAGGGAAGCTCTTCTACTGCGGAAGATTCTTCAGGCAAACCCCCAGAGGTCGCTTCCCTTGTATCACAAATGAGCCCCCCTCCTGAGTCTTCAGAGCCCAGAAGTCCACCTGCTGTGGCCCCAAAACCTAAAAAGCTTCCTGCAAACATTGTTTTAAAGTCACAGAAGACGCCACCACCTGTTTGTCATGAAAATCTGGTGCATTTGGGGCCGACCCACACTGATCGGATGTTGTTGGATCCCCAGAAGGTTCGAATCGAGGCCCTCAAGAAGCTCGGTTTGCTTAAAGACGACAAGGAGGAATCCAGTCCAGTCGTGAGCCCAAAGCTTCCTCTGAAATCAGCTGCATACAGAGGGTCGCAGGCGAGTCACTCTCCTCCAGTTAGTCCTTCTTCTTCTTACAGACCAACTATAACATCATCTCCTACCCCTGTCAATAGCCCCGCTCCTGCACATGCTCTCCAACAGTCTGTGCTGCCTACTATTGAGTTCCCAGCAGCTGCTTCAGCAGCTCCTCCCATCCAGGGTGCTGAGATCCTTCCAGCACCTGCAGCTTTCAGTGATCTTGCTGGCCCTTCAGGTATCGAACTTCCTGCTTGCACAGAGGCCCCTCTCAGCACCCCTCCAAATGCCCATCCTGCCCTGCTCAAGCAGCTTTCCCAACCAAAGATGATCGGTATCAAATCAGCAACCTTGGAGCGATCTGGTTTGGGTCTGAGCAGCAATATGTCCAGTCAAAGCTTATTCAAGATGGATGGCGACGAGCAAGACCCAAAGCACCTGCGCAACACTCGGCCACGGCCCGCCTCCCTGGGCAGTGGGAAAGACTTTTGTCACGCTAAAAGTGAGGGTTTGGTTGCGAGTGGACCGACACACACTCAGAAGCCCCTGTCTAGCCAGGCATTTCACCACAGAGCGTCTGCCAAAATGCCTCGATCACAAGGTATAAGCGTGCTGATCTGCCCTCGCGCTGAAAATGAAGAGGACCGGCGCGAGGCCCTGAAGAAGCTGGGACTGCTCAGAGACTGAGTCCTAGACATTCCTTGCATACTGTTAAAAGACTCATGCAGACTATTTCTAGGTTTAAAACTCTGAAAGAGTGCCTTAACCACATGTTTATGCTTCTGCTTTTCACTGAAAGAGCAAACATGTGGTTGCATCAAGTGAGTGGAATGAAGGCACACAAGCTAGACTTTTTTTCTCCTAAAACAGACTTATGCTATCTGTAATGGCTTTGAAATGAATTACCTTAATAACCTATGTTGTTTTCTTCTGCTAATTTGTTTGACTTAATCCCCCAGGAGGGTGGCTGTTTCAACCCTTCACCATTTCATACTTTTGCAGTTTTAATCGTTTCTTACCAAAATTGTATGGGTGCTAATATAAGTCATCTCCAATGACATTTTTCTTACATACCATTTGTGAATTTGGGGATGTTTCTCTAATGCTTTGACAATCAATGCTTTAAAATAGCCTTATGTCTAGTCCTCTGCATTTAAATGTGGTTATGTGACTCTGAGCAATATCTACCACCAAGACTTTTTTCACTTTAATAAAGCGTCATAATCTCATATTTCATGGAAGTCAGTTAACCCAAACTGGATGCAGAATCACAGAAACAGGAAGCTGCATGGATTTTTTAAAAATAAAATTAAATTGTAAGAGGTGTTTTAGAAAGAAAAAATTGTATTTGGATATACAATGGAAGTAGGAAGAAATGAATTGTCATGTGGGTCTGAAATGATTCTGTTTTCTACATGGTTCTGTTTTATACACTTAAGACTTTTCCTGTATTTATTATTCACCATGTCCTGCTGACATGTATATAAAATTGTAGAGAGTACTCTTTGCTTGTGCTAAAGCATTTGTTTCTGTAACTTTAGAAAGAAGTGCAGTACTAGATCCTAATCTGAGATGTCTGCTTTGCTAGACGTGTACAATAAGAATCAAAACTATTACAACAAAGATGCTGCAGTGTGGAGTCAGTCTGAACGCATCTATCACTGCTTCTATCCGAAAATTATATAACCAGCATTTAAAATGTGTTATTATTCAGTGGTGTCGGCCCCCATGTGTCATGTCACAGCAGACTCTGAGGCACAGGTTTTCCAGTTTGGTTTCTCCACTTTTTTTCCTCTGTTGTGTTGGGGAAAAAACAGGTGCGACCAGTTTTGTCAGCTCTGATGGAACTTTGTTGCTGCTCATCTGAGGAAGTTGATCTCAGCTGCAATCGTTCATGTACAAGTAGTTTTGCTACTATAATCTGTGATTTTTGAATCACTATCTGCGGTGAATATAAAACCATAAAATGTGAAAAGTATAACTTTCTCATCAAGTATTAGGGATGTGAATCTTACAACAACTCACGATTCAATTCCAATTCGTGGAGTGACAAGAATGGATTCTGAATCGATTCACAATCAATACTATTAGTAAAATAAAAGGTGACAATTTGTAGGGCTGAGACAATAGGCTTCTCTCCCGATTCAATTCTTTTATGATTTATTTTTGGAAGTGGCGATTAAATTTCAATTGAGATTCTTCAATATTGCAGATTTTTAATTCACTATAGTATTGAAAAGATATATAATTTTCTGAATGTTCTAGTTCCCACATGTTAAACCTTTACAGCAAAATTAATAAAAAGTAAAGACTTTCTAAAGTAAACTGCTATATACTTAAATATACTTCATAATAAGGTGAACTTAAACTTTTTTTCCCAGCCTGGGCTGCATGTAATTTTGTTTTTGAAAATGTTTTATTTTAATTTTTATTATTAAAAAATCGTTTCGAAGTCGTTAAGCGTGGGAATCGTTTTGGGATTTTTTTCACCCCTATTAAGTATATCCCATTGGTTTCAGATCTAGAGTTCCTTGAATACTATTCCTACATCCTGAACTTTAATTTGTAATTATTGTTATTTTTAAATTTTGTCACCCTATAGCTATTAAGTTCCTTGCATTTTATGTGATAGAGTCAGTGTATGGCAAGTTACAAAAACAAGTAACATATTTCATAATACTACATACAGCCTCAAAAATGTAATGTTTGGATTACATATTTCTGTTTCAAAAATGTAACTGAGTTACTCAGAGTTACTTTTGGCAACATATCTGAAATATCTAACATGATTTCTAACCACTGTAACTAATCAATTTACATTTAACACAAGTTTTACACCACAAATGCCGTATTTTAACACTTTTATTAAAATGAAGTCTTTAGTTCTGTTGCATGCCTTCTGTCTCATGGTAATGTTTGTTAAATTGCATCAAAAGAAGGCACTGAAGGTGCTCATCAGATAGATCGTTGACAAAAATAAGACTCCTGAGACTGAACAGTCTTTCAACAGGTGGTTAGAGAAACGTTTGAATATTGCCACAATGTAAATGTTCAGTCGATCTTTTCCTCAGCCATCCTGATTCTCTGATGTTTTGGTTTTGAGCAACAGCAGGTGGATCTTGTTCTACAGTATCCAGCTTGATTTGGTCTATTGCATTAGTTTGCCAGAAAAACTATTTAAAATGTTCCTGTAACTCGAGTTACAGAAATTGTAACTAGTAATATATTGTTGTATATTTTGTAAGTAATGTGTTACATTACTCAGTTACTGAAGAAAAGTAATATATTCCTCTAACTCATTACTTTTGTAATGCGTTACTCCCAACACTGGATAGATTAGCACATTATTGTGAATTGAAAGCTAAATGATGTAGGGTTTTCAAAGTATTTGAAAAATAGAAAAGCGTGGTATGGTTTTGTATTCAGCCTTTGCAGCCTTTACAAACGTTTCTGCTGATTTTTCTTTGCTAATGTGCTAATGTTTAAAAAAAAACTTCACTTTTTTTTAAATGTGTCCTTTATCTTTATCTTCACAACTTTGTGATGATCTGCTGTAGGGATGTGTATTGGCAAGAATCTGGCGATACAATATGCATCACGATACATATGGGACAATACAATATATTGCAATATATCTTGATACTATGCGTGAGACAATATATTGGGATTATTTTTTTTTACAACTGAATTCAACTGTAGAAAATCTGTCACAACTTTCTTAACACCTCAACCTGTTTTATTTCTGGATCAGTTGATCCACTAGAACAAAGAAGGTGAAAACAACTACCAGTCATACTTTTAATTTTAAGACAAAAATTACTGTAATTATTATTGGTTTAATTACATTTAAAAATGTATGCTTTGCTTTTGAATATTGATACAATATTGTGACATAAAATATCGTGATATATTGCCATATAGATATTTTCTTACATCCCTGGTAGGGGTGCACCGATACTGGTACTGGGTATCGGCCCCGATACCGTCCAATGTACAGACGTGGACAAAATTGTCGGTACCCTTCATTAAATAAAAGAAAAACTCATAATGGTCACAGAAATAACTTTAATCTGACAAAAGTAATAATAAATAAAAATGATATAAATGTTGACCAATGAAAGTCAGATATCGCTTTTCATCCATGCTTCAACAGAATTATTTAAAAAATAAATGCATGAAACAGGCCTGGACAAAAATGATGGTACCCCTAGAAAAGAATGAAAATAATGTGACCAAAGGGACATGTTAATCCAAGGTATGTCCACTAATCAGCATCCTAGGTGTCTACAATCCTGTAATCACTCAGTGGGCCTATATATAGGACTCCAGGTAGTCACTGTGTTGTTTGGTGACGTGGTGTGTACCACACTCAATATAAACCAGAGGAAGCAAAGGAAAGAGTTGTCTCAGGAGATGAGAAAGAAAATCATAGACAAGCATGTTAACTGTAAAGGCTATAAGACCATCTCCAAGCAGCTAGATGTTTCTGTGACTACAGCTGCACATGTCATTCAGTAATGTACGATCCATGGGACTGTAGCCAACCTCCCTGGACGTGGCTGCAGGAGGAAAATTGATGACAGATCAAAGAGACGGATAATCCAAATGGTAACAAAAGAGCCTAGAAAGACTTCAAAATAGATCCAAGCTGAACTTTATGCTCAAGGAACATCAGTGTCAGATCGGAACATCCTTCGCTGTTTGAGCCAGAGGACAAATCATTAAAAAAAACAGACTGGAGTATGCCAAACTACATGCTGACGAGCCACAAAGCTTCTGGGAGAATGTCCTGTGGACAGATGAGACAAAAATTTAACTTTTTGCCAAGGCACATCAGCTCTATGTTCACAGACGGAAAAATGAAGCATATCTAGAAAAGAACACGGTCCCTACTGTGAAACATGGGGGAGGCTCGGTTATGTTCTGGGGCTGATTTGCTGCATCTGACACAGGGTGTCTTGAATCTGTGCAGGGTACAATGAAATCTCAAGACTATCAGGGGATTCTAGAGAGAAATGTGCTGGCCAGTGTCAGAAAGCATGGTCTCAGTCGCAGGTCACGGGTCTTACAACAGGAAAATGACCCAAAACACACAGCTAAAAACACCCAAGAAGGGCTAAGAGGAAAACACTGGCCTTCTATGAGCCCTGATCTCAATCCTATTGAGCATCTTTGGAAGGAGCTGAAACGTGCTGTCTGGAAAAGGCGCCCTTCAAACCGGAAACAACTAGAACAGTTTGCTCATGAGGAGTGGGCCAAAATACCTGCTGAGAGGTGCAGAAGTCTCATTGACAGTTACAGGAATCATTTGATTGCAGTGATTGCCTCAAAAGGTTGTGCAACCAAATTTTAAGTTGTGGGTAACATCATTTTTGTCCAGGCCTGTTTCATGCATTTATTTTTTAAATAATTCCGTTGAAGCATGGATGAAAAGCAATGTCTGACTTTCATTGGTCAACATTTATATAATTTTTATTTATTATTACTTTTGTCAGAATAAAGTTATTTCTGTGACCAGTATAAGTTTTTCTTTGATTTAATGAAGAGTACCAAAAACTTTGTCCACGTCTGTATATCGGTATCAGTTAAACTAAGCCAATACGATGAACCAATACTCAAAATGTGGAAAATCTGTAATAAATTCACAAAAAAGGTATAATTTTTCCCCTGAAATGTTATTTTTTTGTCAATTTTATATTTTACATGTTATTTTGTCTGTTTATTAGTAAAGTCTGGTGCCTTAAGTCTCCTCAAGAAAGGTATAAAGTGGAAGTTATACATTTTATTAATTCAGCAATGGTATCGGATCAGTATCTGGTATCGACAGATCCAAAAAAATCCAGGAATCGGTATCGGGACTGATAAAGTCGAATTGGGGCACCCTTAATCCCTAGTCTGGTCCAGTGTTTCCAAACCCCGGTTCTCAAGCAACACTGCCCTGCAAGTTTGAGATGCTTCCCAGCTTTAACACGCCTTCTTCAGATGATAGCAATTCTGCAAAAGCCTGTTAATTACTCATCAATTGAAATCAAGTGTGTTGAAGCAAAGAACATTCTAAAACATGCAGGGCAATGTGCCTTGAGGAGCAGGGTTTAAAAAGTCTGATGTAAAATACCAGTAATATACATTGAAGTTAATGATTATAATGTGACAAAATATTAAGTAATTTAATGAGATGGTTTGTATTTTCTTGAATTATTTTAGCACTTTCTGAACAATCTGTGATGATAAACTGAGAAAAGTAAATAATGTTTAATGGCATAATTTGACAAGGGATTAAGGGTGTGGAACCTTACAACATCCACCTTTATTTAACGGTTGTTCTGATTGCACCTGACATCTTCTGAGCATAAGTTTTTATCTAGCTCCTCATTTGCAATATTTGTAGACAGAATATTTTCATATTATGATGTGTTTATTTTCATATACCTTGCACAAAAGGTGGACTGTAACAGGGGGCATACACAAGCCAACTGAAACGGAAATGTTAATTTTATTTTGAATATAAACAAATTAAACACATATAGACTTGGTTTTATTATAGGCTTTACAGTCAAATTAACTAATGAAATAGTTATTAATCTGCTACAGAAGAGAAACTGGAAGAGAATTCAGCTAAGCCCTGGCAAAAGAACTCCAATGGTTTTGTGCTGCTGGCATGTTTCTGGTTGAGCTGTCTCTCTTTTCTACAGCAACCAACATGTTACCCCTTAGCTTCACAGGTCTCCTCTATCAAAATGAAAGTTGAAAACTGTAGTTCAGTAGTTGGCAGGGATTAACTCTGGATTATGTCAGTCATGGTTGAAAGACAGAGTTGTCGATTAAAACAAACAGAAGAATCTAAATGGTTTACTCAATGGGAGTCAATCTAAGAGTTGGCATCAAACCTGCAGTTAAATGTGAAAGGACAGTTTGCTCCTTATGTTACAATACCCGTTGCTGTAAAACTGCAGCAGGACCACCTAAGATTTAAAAAACTCAACAATAAATGGTCTTTAATTCAGTCATATAGGGCTAGTCTTGTTTAATTCCAACTTTAATACAGTGAAATCAAAGTAAGGTATAATTTAATTTAGTAAACAGATATGCATCTTTGAGCCAGTCTATTAGTGGTCATCTGCAGCTACTTACTAAGAGCCTGGAGAAGACGGTATGAAGACAGAAACAATTACACAGTAATCACATAGATCAAAAAGAAAAACAGTAAAAGTTAATGGTAGCAGCAGCTCAGCTAGTAGTGTTGTCTTGCAGGGAAGCACCATTGAAGAGAAAAACTAATGATCAAGTAGTATTATTAAATTAGGAAAATTATATTTTTTTAAAGTACACATTGCTACTTTTTTATAAAACAGACCTACTTTTTATAGTTCCTATGCCCAGAAAAGTGGTACCGTTCAACAAACCATCACTCTGTTAATGTACTATAGATTCAGCAGGAATAGGTGTGATGTTCTTCATAGGTTCTAACCAGACATGCCCTGAACCCTCAGCTCTCCATAGTGCAGCCAATGAATCCAGTTAAGAGAGTTCAGATCTCCAACTCTTAAATACTTTTGTACTGAGACTGCAAGGTATGTTATGATACAGAGTGACACAACTAGCTTTATAGTCTAAGTCTATGCAACACAAAAAGTTACACTTTTCTAATGTGTCTTTCTGAAGATTTCCTTTTGATTACTGGTTAATAATATAGCTTTGCCATATTGTTATAAGGAATTCATTAAACAACTGTATACAAATTACATAAAAGGCCAATTTTATATCTCTGGTGTAGTAGAGCTCTCTTTAGAATTCACAGTGTTGAAGCTGTGAATTTATTTTCCACTAGAAGGCAGTATAGATTCATTAACCAGTGTAGCTAATGCTTGAACCAAACTGTCAAACCGTTAGAGACACATGTTGAATAAAAAAGACATTAACATTTTACAAGTCTAAACCTCTAAATTTTTATGTAGATTCTATGAATATATAGTAAATAGACCTTTTTCGGCTATCACCTGGATATTTGAGTAAAAAAAAAACAACAAAAAAACTTTTTATTTCTGTTGCCTCAAAATAAATGTAAATGCATATTTTTGTTGGTTGTTTTTCTTTGTTTCTTAAGCACTAAAATTATAGTCAAAGAGGTAAAGAGGAAATATCAAATAGAAAAATTCTGAACATAATATTTCATATTACTGCTAACTGGAATTCAAAATAAAAAAGAGGTTAATTAATTCCCTAGTTGACAAAGAAATGTTGTGCCGTCTATAGATTTTTGTTTGACTTTTTTGTTTTGTTTTTATTATTGTTTTTCTCATAAAGTAAAGTGTATAAGATATTGTTGCTTGTTTTAGTAATATTATAATTTTTTTTTTTTGTAATTAAACACAGGGAATTTTACATGCATTTTCTTGTTTCAAACTGCACATTCAAGTCTTTTTGAGGCTCAATCTATAAAGCTGTGAAAAGAGTTGGGAATTCCACACTAGCACACAGCCCATGACGAGAGTTGTATTCCTTCTAAAAACTCAGTCTAGACAGAAACAGAATTTCTTTGTCGTGTTCTGTGAAGAGGAGGTGATTCATGTTTTGAAATAAAGCAGAGAACAACGTTAGTACTAAATGTGGGTGATTTGCGGGAAGGATTTACTTACTAAAGAGTCACCATGACCGCTGAACTTCAATCCCCACAAGACCTAACCTTAGAGATCCATCACTGGTTTAATGAATTTTTGTGGTTTGATAAAAATTTAGTGTAGTCTCCTGTATTTCAGATGAGCCAAACCTTGTAAACGAGCTGGAGGAGACATTCGTAGCTGCTGGAATATCTGGCTAGACAGTGAGCTCATGGGACTTCCCCGCCATCTTGACCCTGTTCTGTACTTACCTTCTTACATTTTATCTGTCTGAAACAAGCCACCCTTCCCCCCTTTGACCTTTCTTCCACACATGAGTTGATCGTGGAGGATTAACTGGGACAAAGTGAAACAGAGCCACTGCTGAGTGTGCTCAGGTTTGAGCATGCCCAGCCAAATCCTGCGTCATTAAAACAGTTAACTGAGAATAAATGTCCATCACCTCTTCTAGCTGCCTGCAGATATTATTTCAGCACAGTAAAGCTGAGCTGAATGATGATGATACTTTGAATGATAAAACCACAGTGAGGATTACATTTGGAAAAAAATCCACCACTTTATCTCATTTGATCTTGACTAGTCCACTTGATTATAGGTGCTCACGCACATTGACACATACCTCAATACACAATTGTATCTACATGTTGAGTATTATCTACCTGCCTCCTGCTAAATTTAGTCCTCTGACTTATTTGGGTAGATGGTCATGCCTTGTGCATGACAAGTCAATACACAAAGTAGAGTTATGTTTAATCAGACATGTGCATGAGCAAACCCTGAAATTGTTTTTACAGTTATTGAAGCTATGGTGAATAGTGTGAGAATACAAGGAATCTAAATGGTCCCCTGCTGTCTAGGGACCCCAAGTAGTAATAAAGCTTGGTTATGCTGCTAAATGGCTATAGCAGCATATCTGTTGCTTGTTATAATAGGCTTTAAAAAAATTTTTTTTGAAGTTGTAACATTTTCAGTATAGCAGCACTGCTGTTTCCCCACTGGTTGTTGAGCACTGCTGGTCAGCTGGCTTAAAACAAAGCTACATTGTATTTCCTTCTCTTAAAAGAAGGCCAACGTATAAAGTTCATATAAATTTCTAGTCAAAGTTGTAGCCTACTCTATGCCCATCATTCTGAATAATGTAATGCTGTTTTAAAACAGTGGGGAGACTTTGGGTGGCATTTTTATTAAGCAGCCAATAGTAGGCTCTACCTAGGCATAGCCTAAGATATCTTATGATCTTAATCAACTAATAATAGTTTATTCTTTTCCTGATTTTCAAAAACATAATAGAAAAAATAATATTATTTTGCTTTATAAGCGCTTATA
This sequence comes from Apricaphanius iberus, assembly GCA_028564705.1. Lineage (NCBI taxonomy): Eukaryota > Metazoa > Chordata > Actinopteri > Cyprinodontiformes > Aphaniidae > Apricaphanius > Apricaphanius iberus. The sequence goes on along the minus strand of JAPXFQ010002528.1, from coordinate 1,328,309 downwards.
TGTTCTATATTTTTGCTTGGATACCGTTTGGACCAGGGGCCTGCAACCTTCACCATCCAAAGAGTAACAACATGTCAAAACATTGTGTAAAAATTAGGGTGTTTTTTGCTTTTTGTTTTTTTAAACCAACACCCTTGGACAGTCTAATAAAACAGCAAATCTTTTTAGTAAATATTATCAATTATCATAAATGAAAAACATGTAAGTAAGTTTTCAATTTTTTAAAAGTCTCACTCAAGTATAAAACAGAAATATTTACTATAAAAAATATTTTGTGACAGCATTACAGTAAAAGGCAATTTTCTATTACAGTACCCTAAAAGTAGTCTGTGTATTTTTACAGTGATGTACACTTAAATATTTTTGCTCACAACTGTGCATCATTACCCAAAATGTATGACTTAAAGATGACAAATCTAACGTATAAAACATGTTCTTTTTCTTCATCGTGAGCCTGCATTAATCTTTTCGTACTTTAAACGTTAATGACATATTATGAAAAGTATCAGAATGAATAATTAAAAAAATATTTCTTCAATGTATTTTCATGCATTGATAAGGTCAACATTCACATTTTGTGGTGTGACATCTGTATTTGAAATAGTTTATGTTTTAAGCTAATTGAGCTAATACATTTTTAACTCTTGATGTGCAACATTAAGCAAAAGTAACTTGTATTTTTACCTTTATTACCACAATAAATTGCTTTCAGATTTAGAATGTATAGTAATTTCACATTCCAGTCCAGAGGGGGCAGTAATGCACGTCCTGTTGTATGACAGCAGCCAGGAATTCAAAGTAAATTTGAACTTCTAAATAAATAAAAAAAGGGAATTATACAGCTATAGTGCGTTTTATCACAAAGAGACAATAAGAATGCTTATGGGGTACTTTTATTTTGACAGCAATCCATTGTGAATTTCATACTTAACAAAGTAACTTTTAAGTCGTCAGGAAGTAGGCCTATAGATTGTCTGTTGTGCTCTGCTGCATATTTCCACCAGGTGGCGCCACCAGGGTAGGATCCATCTACTTTGGCTGGAGGGTGGAGTTTTGTGGCTGCTGTCACCTGTGCATCTGCAGGTCAATCAGGCAAATCAAGCAGAATTCCTAAGGAGATGGCTGGCTGACATTCAGTGCCTAGTGATACTGTCCTATGGTAGCTTACAGACAGCGTGTAAGCTCTTACCTCCGATTATCTCCTCTGCCTGTCTGCCCTCCACCTTCACCTTCCACTATGCAGCTTTTCTGGATCCATCCACAAAATTTCTACTGACAACCCAGACTCCTCTCTCCCCTTCCAGGCTCCTTGTGTCATCTTCATTAGCTAGCAGTTCATCATTCAATTATCATTTAAGATCTTCAACTGGATCTCATCTCTCCACTTGCCTCTTTCCAGTGTATCCTGTCCACTCCCTCTGTGAAGGTCCTCCTTGTCAACCTACATTACCTTCAATAAGCTTTTTAAATCAGCTTCTGGTTTACAATTGTGTTTTGAATGTGTGTCAGGAAAGCAAGAAAAATTATGACAGAAGTATTCTAAATTATAGCTATATTTTCCACTGTGAAATTCTGGCAACAACACCTTAGTGATTTACCATAATACTACGGTAACTTTTTTAATTGATTACCGTAATATGTTTTACAGTTTCCCTGGAACCAGCTGTGGGAGACTGTAATCAGTTAAAAGTGATGTCTGTTTATTTTACATAATTAACCAGAACAGTTTAACAGTATTTATTTTATTATTAACGGTAATCTACTGTAAAATGTATGGTTACCAAAATAATATCATATGAATTACCATGAACAGTTTTACAGTATTTTTTATTTACAGTAATCTACTGTAAAACATTTCTTTACTGTGATATGTATGCTTACCAGAATGGTATACAATTTTGCGTTCTACATTTACCATGTATTTTTCACGGTGAAGTAATGGTAACCACAGCTCCGGGTAAATTACCATAAATTCAACATTTTATTTATTTTTTTTAAGTGCACACATCACTTTGTACCCCTAAAGTAAGTTATTTTTCACATGTTGTAGGTATGAGGTCTTTTACAGTCTGGATCAAAACCAATACAACAATGCAGTCTTGAAGGTATGACATGCTTGTTTATACAGTTCAATTCACACGTAAGGCTATCTTAAGGTTTTTGTCAGAACATAAGATTAAATAGGAAAATAAACTGACGTATGTCGAAATGCCCTGCGATAGACTGGCAAAATGTCTAGGGTGTACCCGTGTCTCGCCTGACTCATGACTTCTGGAGAACGGCACCGGCTCCCTAATGACCATTTGAGGATAAGCTCCATGAATGGATGGATTGACAGACATACATTACATAACTTTTTTACTAATTTGTCTTGATTTTATTGGTCCTGGATATTTATATTTTTAATGTGGTAAAAAACAATTAGCAAAATCACAAAAATCATTGTAATAACCAATGTGGCATATTATTCTTGCAGAAATTAACAAAACATTGAAATAATAGTTGCAATTCTGCTTGGAAAAAAATAAAACTATAGAATTTTTACTCAACATTATCATGTTTTGAGAAACTCACACTGGTCCATACTTAGAGATAGCCAACATTTGGCCCAAACCTCTGCTCCTTCCCTCTTGATAACTGGATTTCCTCTTGAACTCTTTGCTCCCTGTTAGTGCCAGTGACTGAGGCTGTGGTTGCGAGGCATTCCAGGGGCAAGCCCGCAGCGCTTGTGTGATGACTGCTCTAAAGTGTTGAACTCAGCAAGCCACTCTGTTCCCCTGTGGTGCTGGCCTGGTGAGTACCAAGACATCCTGCTGGGCCTGCGGTGGTGTTGGTAACCTGGCATATAAAGAGTGTTTTTTTTTTTTTTAAGGGGAAAGGAGAAGGCTCTATGCTGTGATACCAACCGGTTTCATGTATGATTTTTTCACAATATGGTGGTGTAGCTTCTTACTTGGAGCAAACTGCCAACAGCATTTGTCTGCATTGTGCCATTGCTGCTTTTTTTAAAATTGGTTACATGTTGCGACTCTTCCATGAAAGCTAGGTTTAGTGTAAGGCCAACAGCAGTGCTGCAAAAAGAGCCTTGGATCTGGACAATGCTGTTCTTATCCAACCCATCATTTCATTCAGTCGGCAAAGAGAAATATAAACACAAATTGATTTTTGTTGTTGATGTTGATTTAAATGCAGCTGATTACAAAATATTTTTTATTTGGGGTTGTCAAAAAACATGGACTTGAACACAATGTCATATCACAATTTGTAAATATATATATATTTGTAAAAATCTTTTTTTTAAACTGTGCCTTATTTTTATTCTGCTTCACAATTATCTACTACTTTGCATCAATTTACCTTGTTGTGGTCTTCATGTATCAGATCTCAGGAAGGTGTTGCAGAAAGCTATCTCTGACCAGGTAAATTTCAATCTGATTTCACTTACTAACCAGGAAAGTTCTTCGTTGTTCTCTTGACACCTTCTTCTTTCTCCCTTTGCTCTTTACAGAAAGTACAATCAAAGTCCTCTTCATGAGGAGAATCATAAATTAAACATCACCTAGGTTCCCCTTGTGTGTGTCTGTTGGGGTAAAAATGAGCTCATCTCATTGTGTATTACCCGTGCACAGTCCTCTGTCTTTAATGATGCGTTGCCAGGAAAAGTGTGCTGATCCTCCACCGCTACTTGTGCTCGCGCTCGGCTGTAGCCGTGTTCATTGACTTTCTCAAACTCCCAGAGTGGCTGTGAGCTCATTTGGTTTTACAAGTGCTCTCAATTATCCAGAGATTTGGCCATAGGGACATGGGATATTTCCATATCCCTGTCGGATGTTATTTTAATTACACCAAACTGCGCGAGTTTGTGCTCTAGATTTACAAGGTTTCTTTCTTCTTCAGAGGCTTCTCTTACGGTTTATCTGTAACAAAGTTTATTTCTGGCAAAACACAAAATGGCTTTTGAAACCCTATTAAATCAAATCATGTATCTGGGTTTTTGATTTAAGTTAATTATATTATCATAAGTCCTCTTTAAAGTACAGGTAATGACAACATTCAGATAAGATGAAAGATGATGAAGAATAATCTCCCCTCCTTCTCCCTTTTCTGCCTTGAGCCATTTAAGTTTGTGTATGTCTTTAATTCTCTGCAAGCAGAGCGCTTATCTCCAATCAGTGTCATTGTGAAGCCTTAATTATATTTGATTGAGTAAAATAAATTCCACATGAGAGAAGGGATGATAATTACAGTGCAGAAGTCTGAGTGCACAATGAAATGCAAACAAAAATGCATTAAGACAGCTGATTAACTCAGGCGTGGCAGGTGTGAGAATGCAGACGATCTGAATATGTTTGACGCTTCCTGAAAGAAAATGGTTCAGAATCAAACACATCAAGCGTCATTCTTTGATTTTGGAGGTAATTTCGTCCCGAATATACCTCATAATCAGGCATTTGCAATAATGATTGATTTAGCTCTGTAATTTTCCCATGAGAAACTTGAATTTCCTGCTGCTGTTCTATTCTTTTTTTTTAAAAGAAACAATAGCCTAAAATCTTCTTACTTTACACATGTATGAGTGATTGCTAATATTAGAAAGAAACAGAAAGAAACAGAACTTCAGACTGGGAAAGATCCCATATGAACAGGCAGATAATATTTTGTTAGTTAAGGTTTTTGAACATGAAATCAAGTAGATTTGCATGAAGGATTTTTGGTAACCAGATGATTCACATAAACCTTTCACCAAGGCCCCTGTAAACAATTACTGATTATGAGTTATTGTACCTGAGGAAGTGATTAATTCTTGGCTGCACTATACACAAACAATGTAGTCCATTGTGATATTAACTGAAGATAGATAATGCATTTTTAATTTAAAATGAATGTAATTACTGGTAAATATGTGTAAAAAAACTTTAAGACTATTTCCTGTTTCTTGCAGAAGTACAATCTCAAACTAAAAATTTGCAAAAATACAATGTTTATTTTTGTGGAAAACCCTTAGCGGTCATTGGGCAAGAAATTGCTTACGACCTGGCCACTTCTCCAGTGTACCCCAGGAAAACACGGACACAAACGACAAACACACGGGCAGTTTAGAGAAACAGTTATCTAACAGTCTTATTTTTTCTGATATTAGGAAAAAAACATAACAATGTGTTTCTCAGGTGTAATTTTAACCCATTCCTCCCCTGAAACAGTCTTTAATCCTGGAGAGTCCATTAATCTCTTCTGTGAACTCTGAGCTTTAGTTCCTTTAATAGATTTTCAATGGGATTCAGACTTAGGTGATTGGTTGGGCCTTCCTAGATTTTCTGAAAGAAACTAAGTTTCCTTGTTTGTATTCTTGAGGTGATTGTTTTTGCTGAAATTTCTACCCTGGTTTCATCTTGGTTCTAATAATTGGCAGCATATATATATATATATATATATATATATATATATATATATAATCAAGAATTATATGAAGTCCACCAGTGCAGTATGCACTTGGGGTTTTTTAGAGTGATATGTAGTGCCTTCCAAACATGACGTGCACAACGGCATCTAAAGATACAGGCCATGGCAGCTGACTGCATTACTTCTTGTTTTAATTCAAAACAATTGTACCTGCTTATTCTATTTTTTTGAAGCTATCCACAATATGTCCTTGATCCTTGGACAACTCTTTTATTTTTTACTTCATGTCTGTAATCTTGAAGGGAGTACCTTTTTAATAGCTGGTTGGTCATGATTTTTTTCCACTTGTGGATTATGGGCCCAACAGTGCTCACTGGAGCCCTCAGTGGTATAGAAATGCTGCTGGAACTACGTTTGCTATAATACGTTTGGAAAGCTTTCGAGAAAACTCACTAGTCCCCCCCATCATAAGCTTTCCGTTGTGTAACACCTTTTCCTGAGCCATCAGCTGAAACTGGAGCAGCAAATATTGACTATTAAGTGAGGGACTCTTGTTCATTATGTTTCCTGTGTCAGTCCATTTTACTAACCATCTTATTGGCAGTTGTGCCTTGATTTCTTTGCATGTATAAACTCAATGGGTTGTTATTGACATCTAGTGAGAATTTTGTCAGTTGCACTTACACCTGTTCAACCCAGTGTATCACTCTGTGTAATAACGTGGTATGATGTATGAGTTTCACTTTCGAAATGGAATCACTTAAATAAATTAACTTTTCAATAGCATTCAAAGCCCCTGTTGGCTTTGTATACCTTGAGCCGTCTCTGCTTTATATGATCCAGTATAAATGCCCCTACAGTTTAGGTGGCCCATATGATGATAATCTCCACGCTTTACTGGGTAACTACAGCATCCAATCTCCAGACAATTACTTTTATCATCTGAGGCGTTTATAAGCCCATCAACCGTGCCCCCTCCTCCAATTCCTTACAATTTCTTCATAACACACTGACTTATGTTTTTTGCGCAGGTGTAAGAACCCGACCCGTACTTCTGCGCACGTGGTAACCCCTGGTCACCTTGAGCCCAGCCAGCATCTGCGTGTAAATTCCTGCAGAACAACAAAAAGAGAGAGCGGGGGAGAGGGAGAAGCAGCGAGACTGAAGCTGGAGCGTCAGAGGAGTCAGGAGCACTGATCGGACGCTCCTTCCTCTCTCCTCCCCCTTTAGACCCCGTCGAGCACTCCATCTCCCGTTCCTGTCCCCCCTCTCTCTTTTTCTTAAATTGGCACCGTCTCACGGCTCGAACCATGATAACAGGACAAGCTCAATGCGCTCTGCGTTGTAGGGCTCTCCTAAATCCCGACCACGTTAAACTGAAATAAGAAGGCGTTCAGAGGAGAGAGAGAAAGAGAGAGACAGAGAGAGAGAGAGAGAGAGAGAGAGAGAGACAGACAGGGGGGAAGAAAAAAAAAAAAGAGGATCGCACCGTATCCTGTCAGCGGGGAGTAGCAAGACACTATATTTCTGCCACACACACATACCCTTCTATGTTCTGTGTGCTCCTGTGCATCGCAGATCCCAGAAAGCACTCGTCGTGTTGAACAACAGGAAAAGTTAACATGTATTTACACGCTTTGGTACGCGCAAGCTTTGGATTTGTGGGTTTCCTTTTGGTCGCCTTTGTCCAACAGTCAGCTTCGGGAAGTAAAACCACTCAAGGTAAGTTGTTGCCTCCAAATGCCTTTAATTTTTACTAATTGTGGCTGGTTATATTCTTAAATTAGTTAATCAGATCGAACGGAAACGCATGCCCAAATAATTTAGAATCACAATCAGGGGCGCCCCCTGGAAGTTATCAAAAAAGGTGGCCAGATTTTTTCTTTTTTCTGTTTGGGGGGTGGTTGGGGGGGTCATTCTTGGATAGCACTTCAAAACCAAAAGTCAGAAATACATTTTGTTGACAGAAAGAAAATTAAGTTGCAAGGTCGGGAGTATTATTTATTGAAGATGCACCGATTCATCAACCAGAAACTGAACCCATTTGTCCTCCTTTGGATTCATAACATGCATAAAAACTAAGTAAATGAACCATTTTAGATCTATAAACTCATCCACAAACACCACATACACCTAATTTTTTGAGTTTAACAAAAGATGGGGTGAAGGTAGGGGGTGCATGCCCTAATGTATAAATGTGGGAAATATTTTAATTTCTATTTTTGTTTAAAAATGAAGCAACATTTTTTTTATATATATATTTTATCAGCAGGTCAGACCTAAAACAAAAGCAAAAATGTGGTATTAACCGGAAAAAGCGTGATTGATGCATTTATAATTATTTTAAAGTCGTGCACTGCACTGGATGACACAAAAAATACATAAACATAAATCTGATTACGCAAATAATTTAAACATATACTTTCTTTCCTCATAATATTCATAAAATATTAGTAAAAAGCTCTACATAAAGGATGGGATGGGCAACAAATTTATAATTGACAAGACTTTATTCATATAAAATTATTAAGCATACTTTTCATACACTTTAAAAGTACCATAAAGTGCAATATTTTTGTTAAACAACTTGAAATAAATGTCATGTAGAATTTAGAATTGAGGAAATAGACAAATGTAAAAGGTGGGTAAAAAAAAAGTTGAAAATAGCTTGCTAAAATATATCAGAAAGGTGATTATATCCAGCTTAAATTTGAAGTTACATGTTATTCAACCCCCCCCACCCCCAACTGCATGCACCACAGATCTGAAACACTCAAACCCTGATTGCTTGAAAATAAGAGATTTGTACTTCTTAGATTTCAGTTTGTTGAAGCAGATGTTTCCTGTTTATCCTGTGCTTTATTTTGCAATCATTTTATTGCTTTTTGTTGTTGTTTGTGTTGTGTCAGGCTGAACAGTTGCTTATATTTATGCAGACCTGCCAGGACATGAAAATAGAGAAAAAAACACAATAAGACTGAAATTAAGTTGAGTTTATAGTTTGCTGTTGTTGGAAGGAAGCTCCTTGCTTTGATCTTGAGACAGCATCAGTTGGGGGAACAGCCAGGTTTCATAAGTTATCCTGCAGGTAATCGTTGCAAGAATACCGAGAGGTATTTGTCACAGTCCAGAAAAGTATTTGACACAAGCCTGCAAGACACAAAAACACACACACTTATAAACACACATACACACACGGTGGAGTCTGTGTCTGTCAGACACTGCAGCTACAGTGCTGTCCTGCTCTCTCATCTTGTGAGAATTCATTCAGAGCAGACAGACCTGACCACCTTACAGGAACAGAAAATTCTCAGTGTAAAACCTTCAGCTCTCTGATCCTCTCTTTCTTGTTCAACCCCCCCCCCAACAGGTTTTCATCACTTAATTTTCCCACAATACAAACGCAGAGCAAAGCTTCGGGCATATTTGCATGCAAAGACACATCTTGGTTTGTGTGTGAGTGGTTGATTGTGGTCAGTGATGTTTTGCACTCACAAAGACATCTCTCGGGCGGTCGACAAGGCAAAAAAAAAAAAGAGAGAGAAAGGGGGTGGGTGACTATTTTGCATCCTGGGTGGTCTGCCCCCACTTGTGGGAAAACTCAATATTTACATTTTGCAATTAGAACTACTTTTTTTCTCACTTTATTCTCCACAACATCGATTACACACTTCCTTGTAGCGTGGATTGCTGCTTGGGAGTAAGCGGGTCTGTAATGCCATGCACCTGTTTGTTGATCACCACGTTAAATGCTCTGGACCCACTTGATCAGCTTCTCCTCCGGTTCCTGTTTATCGGTGCAAAGCGTGCCCCTTTGCTGTGGCTGTGAAGCCATTTGTGAGCATGTTTTGAGCCTATCTGACGATTAATATCGTGTTTTCATGTTGATGACAACTCTGGGATGGTGAAAGGTCTGCAAAAATGGAAGCGGTTTTGCAAAAATGGAAGTGTTTTAAAGAAAAACAGTGATGAACAATGGCTGGATTAAAAGAAGACACAATTTCTCAGTTGAGTATTTATTCAGCGCAGATGTTGCCTTTCATCAAAGTCAATCTAATCATGTCACTTTCTGGCATCAGCCGTTACTATACAAAAAAAAAGGGAGTGGGAGACCAGAGAGACAGAGAGTGACTGGGAAGATCTGATGATGTGGTGGAGAGAATGACAAAGCAGGGGAAAAATGAGAGCAAGGGAGATTAAATGCACAGAGAGAGGAGCTAAAAGTGAGCAAAGAAAAAAGGGAGCTGTACACGTCATGGCAAATCACTTTCCCCTCGAAAAGAGTCAGGATCTCTTGCTGTGGCACCAAGGCAACGGTTGGTGTGGGGCTGACATGCTGCTGTGGCTGGCTGTGTTGGTGTAACCTCTGCTCCGGGGCCCTGAGGGTGTAAAGACGCAGAGATGCCGGAGTGGGGTGGAAGGCCACATGCAGGCCCTGACACACTGTGGGAACCGAGCGGCCTTAGCAATATGAGGCCCAAGTGACGGGGAGGCTTACCTTGAGATGCTAACTGAGTCTCCTCAAACCGAGTTCGATGGAAGGGAAGAAGTAATCCCCCAACGTTCACTCACCCCTCTCCTGTTGCTTTGTTTGCTTTGTCCTCACTTCCTCTACTTTGCACTTAATGAAGGAGCCATGATTTTTTCCAAGGCAAAAGCTTCCAATGGCTGCATTATACCAAATGTGTCAGGGAGCTCCCTGTCTGCATCTTCTGTGATGGCTAGATGCTCATCAGTGCTGTCCAACATTTGTGTGAAGTTACAAATCTGTTTCTGGTGTCAAAATATACAAAAATGCTGCCCCTCACCCACCTATTACCTAAAGTGTCTGCCATCATGCTGAAAGAAACCAACTATACTTCTCTCAAGCTTACACAAAGACAAATAAAGCTGTTTGGAAATATATAATTTTTGAAGTCACAGTATGAAAAGACAAACGCTGAAGATTTTTTTAAAACTTTAATTTGGAGAAAACCTTTCCTTTTTAGGTCTGTTAGAATGATCAAATTCCTGTTTACTAGATAGTACATTAAGAGATTTTTTTAGGAACTTTTAAATTACTTTATTTCTACATTTTACAATATTACTACTTATTTCAAATAACACTTGAAACGCATGCACACAAACACGCAGATACGCATTTCCACACAGCCAAATTGGTGTGCCTTCTAATTAAGGGAAGAGTATTGAGTCATGTTCCAGCCAACTGATAGATTGTGTGAAGCAACAAGCAGTGGATTACTATTCTACTCTATATTCTATTCAAATGGAAGAGGGAGGCTATTAAAACCTTTAAAAGGTCAATTATTAACAACGCTGATTGTGATGCATCATTATTTTTAGCATTTTTAGAGACTTAAAGGAGAATTACAATTTTTTGCAACCTGTACCTTATTTGTAACATGCCATACATTCATTTACTTACCAAGACAATTTTGGTGCAATTTGAAGTACTTCGGGAGATATTTGGATCCATTCTCGATCAGCATATAGAGAGTTATTGGGGCATCCAAAATGCAGCCTCTAAAGAAGGCACTATCTGTCACAAAGCTCCGTTCCAAACTCAGAGGAGTAGTGCTATCAGTTCATAACAAAACACTGGTGAAATCAAGGATTTTTTTGGCATGTAATGCCTTATTTAGAGGCTGCACTTTGGCTGCCCCAACAGCTCCCATTATATGGATATATACTGATCACGAATGGATCTAAATATCTCCTGAAGGATTTGGTTGCACCAAAATTGTCAGGTAAGTATATGAACATATTGCATGCTTCAAATAAGGGTCAGGTTGCAAAAAAACAGTACTTCAACTTAAAAAACAGTTTTTACCCTTAGGCCCAAAAATATAACATGTAAAAATTTTATCTAATTACATTACAGCACATCACATGTTTTCAAGAACTTCACACCTAACTTCTAGCTTCTATATTCTTATCAATCTTGCAAGAGAACAGAATAAGTGCGCCATTCAAACGGTATTTTATGCGCTGCTACTCCTGGGGTTTAGCGGGTTTTCACACGTGAAGTAAACACCAGTATTTTTTTTTATTAATTTCATAATCATTAAAGACTTCAAATAATAGGAACGGCATGATAAAATCTTTGCTGTTTTTGAAACCCTAACTGTGGCATGCCTTGTGATCTTCAACTGGCCCATGAATGACTTCATATATAATCTATCCCCTGAAAAATCTTCTCATAATCTTCTAATTTGACACATGACGAGGTTGATAGGTTTTCACACCCGTGGCGGCTGACTGTCAGAATAAGAACAGCAGACTCTTCTCGTAAAGGTTTGACATTTTTATTGCTTGTAATGATACTGATTGCAAGAACATTCCGCTCTTAAGTGTAAACTTTGTTGTGTTGTGTGTATGTGTGCCTGGGTTTTCAGTAGATCTTCCAGTTTTGATTGAAGGTCAGTAAACTTGCTTTGGTTTAATAGGTAGTGGTATGTTAATCTAAATTGGTTTTATTTATTGTACATGCCTCCCCCTATGTCACGTTGAGGATAAACTTTAGTCTCCTGCGACTTTGTCCTAAGTAAAGCTTCTACTAAAAGTAAATATACAATTCTCATTTGTATCACCTTGTTTCCCTAAAAACATATTTTTTCAGGAATCAAGACTTACTTACAGTAGATATAGAGAAACTCATACTTTTACAAAAAAAAAAATTCAAGATTTTATGTGAAAGTCGTTGGAAAAATGGGACTTGAATGTGAAGCAGAGGGAATAGGTACAGGGGTTTTTAAATTTTGCTTAAAATAGAAATCTGAAAAGTTGGGTGTCTATATATGGTATGTAATATTCCTTGCACTAATACCTTTCAATGAAAACCAGTACAGCCAATTGTCATCAGATGTCACTTAAAGCCTACTTCATACTATCGCGTTTTGACGAACATAAATTCAGGCAGCACCATTATCCATCGACTCAAGGGCTCTCTGTCACCTCCACAAGGATGGATGGAGTGGAGCCCTATTTTCTAACTATTCATCTCCGTCAGCTGAGAGCGTATGCTTGCAGTTGGTGAACTGAGCAATCAGAGATTTTTTTTCACCAGATATGTCCTCTATAGTCACTGTAATCAGTAGTTAATGCAGCGATGGGAACTACATGCTTTATATTGAAAGGACAATTTATTTAATCTTTTCTTTTAGTGATTTTGAGCAAAAGGAGATGTAGAGAAACAACAAAACAGGCTGCTGTATTTGTTTACATGCATTTTTAGAGTATTCTATGAGCTGCACTTCTAGTAAAAATCTTTACAGCTGTATCCAAACTTACCTTCTGTCGTCCATTGCTTCTTTAGGGGGGAATGAGTTCACAAGCTGAGGAAAAAACCTCTAATTAGCCAGAAACTACGCTGCAATTGTAGGCAGACCCGCCATGAAAAGTTAGCACCCCCTGATGTCCTGGTCGGTAATTGCTTTGCAACACAGAAATATCAATGGAGAATGGAGAGAAAGAAACTGAGCACTATAAACGAAAAACGTCTGGGTGCAAAGTTGCTGTTAGAGAAGTGTAAACTAGGTTTAGCTGTTAAACAACATCAACTTGCATACTTAATACTTCAATTTTATATTAGCAAATAAATGGCATTCTGAAGACCAAAAGACCCACTCAACAGGTCAGGAATAAAGGTACAGAGAAGTTTAGCCTTCTTACCTGCCTCTTAGCTAAGATGAGGCTTTGCCCTTAAAACAATTTATACAGAGTCAAAAACATACAGCAATAATGACTGACATTGGGCTCCTTCACACCTTGCAAGACACTTACGGTGCTTTCATACCGAACGCGACAGACGCGACCAGAGAGTTCGATTTACATGGTCTAGGAGCTGACGTGGTCAGCTCCTAGACCAGAGACCACTGGGAGTTCCCGGAGGGTCGGGGGAAGGAGGGAGGTAAACGGAGGAGGGCAGCAGAGTGGTCCCGGTCAGGAAATATTCACATTTCCTGTTCACACGCTTGAAAATGGCACATTTTAAAGCGCAGCCAGTTCGCTTTGGACACACTTCAAGGTCCGAAAGTTATGGCGCCCAGTTAGTGCCGTGTCACGCTTTTTGGTCGCGTCTGTCGCATTCGATGTGTAAGCACCGTTAAACTGACAGGTCTGGCAAGGTAATACTTTATCAGAGAGGAAATCTAGATGATTGTGATACATCGGGAAGAGCTACAGAGAGCTGGGTGTAAAAACCTCACTACCTGAAAAGTATTATTCTTGTGCCAAACAAACTTCATATTTATGAACATGGGCAAAAGGAAAGCAGTTATTTGAAAAAGCTAATGCAGATTTCCATTTCCGTTTGAATCAGAGGCTAACCTGGAGCTCACACACCAGGCGCTAGTTACCTGATCACGGAGTGAAATGGCTGACCACATGTATACTTCTCACGGGCTTCCGTTGTTGAGTTTCTTACTCAAAGACACAGATACCGCATGCTTGGGATAATTTAGGAATGCTCTTCCCCCTACTGGCCCGAAAATTACACACCCGGCCTTTAAAATTGATGTTAACAATTGGTTCTTACTGAATCCAGCTAATCTTGAGCTATTTTGTAAAGCAGAATGATAAAAAAAAAATGATCTGGATATATGAAGCAGATGGAGAGCTACCCCAACTGATTTGCACCTATAAGTAAAGCAAACCTGCATCAAACGCATAACAATCTTTTCATCTTAAAACCATGCATCTTTTACCTTTCACAGTTATGTGCTAGTTATGTTTAGCCTTTATAACATAAACTCTCTACAACGTATATTTAGATATGTGCTTGTGATTTGAAAAGAAATGAAAAAGTTCAAGTGTTACCCATATTTTTACAAGGCATTTAGTAAAATAATCAAATAAAATTTAAACTTAACCTTTCATGCTTTTTGGTTAATTATCAGCTCATTATATTATATATTATATTATTCACTATATTTTTATTATATTCACAATGGTAACTTGGACAGGTCTGCAAAACCGTTTGTGAAACCTCATAAAATAATAATTTAGACCGAGCTATTACTCCTGTGGCCTTGAACTCCGTAAATTTTGCCGTTTATCGAAAAGGGAGGAAAGAAGGCAGGGGGCCAGAGACTGCCTTCTATCAACATGCAGAGTCATAATACTATGACATTTGGACACAACTTTAACATCTCTCTTATCACGTTCACTTTATATTTCACAGACTGCATAGTTGCTGCAAATTAAGTCTTGTCAATACTTGTCCAATAGGCTCATGTGTATGAACATATTGGACAAGTGATTCTTGACTGCCACAATGTCAGAGATTCCATCTTCAGGATTTTTTTCCCACTGAATGTCTTGCACTAAGAATTTTATTAAGTGCATTTAGTCATTATAGAGTGCCTTGCTAAAATACTAAAATATCTTTACATTTTCTCCGTATTGTCATGTTAACGTCTCAAGCTGCTGGGTTTTCGTTTGGAATTTTGGTTAAACAAGGATCCGGTTGTGCATAACTCTGCAGTGGAAGGGAAATATTATGCTCTTGAAGCAAATATGTTCATTTTTCACAAATCAGTCTAAAAAGTGTGGTGTCCATTTGTATTCAACCCCACTGAGGGATGTGTCTCCACTAATTTTGCACATTGACAGAGTTAACCCTTTGCCCGTTCTTCTTTGAAAAATAACTGAAGCTCATTCAGTTTGCATGCAGAGCATCTTTGAACAGGCATTTTCATCTCTTCCCAATTCTTAGATTTAGACACAGGAAGCCATATCCGACTGTATGTTAAAGATTATTCTCCTGGTGGAAAGTCAACCTGTATCCTAGTCTTTTTCAGCCTCTTACAGGTTTTCCTTTAGGATTGGCTGCTAGAGCTTCATCCATCTTTCCATTACTTTGACCTAATTCCCTGGCACTGCTGAAGAAAGCAAGTTGAATGGAGCCGTTTTTCACTTGGCTTTTTCCATTATATTATTTTTATAGGGATGTTTCAACCTAATAAGAATGCATTTCCCTTTAATTATTAAAACCAAGACCCTTTCACTAAAATATGTCAATTTCTTATTTAAGGAGCACTTGGGCTAATTAAAGATAAATTACACATATGGCATATCTTAACTTTCTCACTTATTTGAATCTGATTAAACACTATTTATTAAAAAGTGACTGAACAATCAAAAATCAGTTAACACGGCTGTGTCTTCATTATCACTTTTAGCTTAAATTATATATTTTTTATACATCACCTAATAGATCATTAGAAATGTGAAAAGGCTGGAAAATAATCCAAATGCTTTCTAGTCGTTTTTTTTTTATTATTTATTTTATTTGGCCTAGGATATAATCAGCCAGTAAGTCTCAAGCTACTTTTTTTTTCTGGTGAAAATCCAACTAACCATTGTGTGTTTACATGGAACAAGAAAGTCTAATTATTGCCTTATTCCGACTGAAATTGCACTTTTGAAATGCATGTATACACCTTAGGTGGAGTTTGAGAAATTGGACTAAGCTACCCAGCTAACGCGACTCGATAATCTAATTTCTCTGAATGCAGCAAGGAGAGGCGAAGCTTTTGGTTGCCTGGGCACTCCCCCTTCAGAAAGTAATGAGATCGCAGATGTGGGAAAAACAACAGACTGAGCAGCAACAATGAGTGTAACGCGATCAAACAGTGCAGTACTCACACAATGTACAATGCTGCATCGTTTTTGTGGTCCATTTCTTTACTCATTGCTGTATCTGCTTCAATGCTGTCAGCATCTTTTTACTATCTTTGTGACTCTACTCCAAGAGAATGTTGTGCGAATGGGCGCATGTTGCCACCTAGTGTTGCAGAGTGAAACACATTTCATTCAATATATTGATTTTCTGAGTTACACGTAAACTGGGACATGCCTCTCAACTTTGGGTAAGCCATTTGTCCGATTACTGCCAAAAGCTTGATTTAGATGTGCATGTAAACCTACTGTGTGAGGATTGCAAAGATACATTGAACCTAGGTTTTCCAAGATGCATTCTTTTTCTTTCCTTTGGTAATTAGAACTGATATCTTTGAATGCCATGTGCAACTACCTGAATTCAGGCAAAAGATTTTGTTAATTCCATACACAATCCAAGGTTTTCTTCTTGTTTGCTGAACCTCACTTTATGAATAAAATATGGGTCCACTGTTAACCTGTGGCTTAGAATAGCTTTGCAGAAACGGTTATTTCAACCACCCTAAAGTATAATTTAACAACCTAGAGCCAAGGAAATAAAGTTATGAACTGCAGACTCCATCAGGTAGCTATTGGTAACACACTACAGTGTCATGGAATAAAATGTGGAGCTCTCAAAAGGTCTCCCGGTTTAAACCAGCATATCCAAGACAGCCTAAATGTTGCCAAAGACAATCTGGATAATCCAGAGATAATTTAATGTGGTCAGATGAGAAAAAAATAGACACACACCTACTGTGAAGCATGGGGGTGGAAACATTATGTTTTAGGGCTGCTTTTCCGAAAAGGGGATGGAACAACTGAGCCGTAAATTAAGTAAAGGATGAACGAGGCAGTGTATCATGAGATTTTGGAGAAAAACCCACTTTGATCAGAGCATTGAAGATTAAACATGCCTTGATCTTCCAGCATGACAACCACACCGACCGGGCAACAAAGGAGTGGCTAAGTCAAAAGCTTTTGAAAGTTCTGGAGTGGCCTATCCAGTCTCCAGACCTGAATCAAATTGAGAATCTGTGGAGGGAGTTGAAAGTCTGTGTTGCCTAGCAACAGCCCCAACACCTCACAGCTCTAGAGAATATCTGCATGGAAGAATGGGCCAAAATATCAGCTACAGTGTGCACAAACCTGGTGGCAACCTACAGGAACTGTAAGACACTTTTAAAGTTTTGAGTTGAACTTTTGTTATTGAATAAATTCTTAGTTTCTGCACCATTATACAAATTATGTTAAAAAAAAAATCATTCAATATTATTTCTTGTTCTTGTTTTTTCACATTCTGTCTCTCACAGTTGAAGAATAGGCTACTCTGTGATGGAAATTACAAACCTTTGATCTTTTTATGATGGACAACTTGTACAATTGTTGGCCTCAATTACTTAAACAAAAAATTAAGAATGTAATGCTTTTTTTATTTTCTGCATTTACCTTTACACAACTCTTTAAAAATCTTTAGTCAAGGAAACAAACATTATTTTTTTACCTTTATGATGTATGTTACAATGCACCGATTTCAGTTTTGAATATTTCCCAATCCAGTTGAAAAGACAAATTATTCCCAAATCCAAATCTCACTCTTTAAGCCAAATGTCTTGCAATAATCGCCTAAATAACATATTTAATGTCTCTTCTGTCTGCTGTAACAACGTCTTGCCATGTGCACATATAAAGATTTAATGTTGAGCCCCTGCCAAACAAAACTATAACTTTTGGACACGGCAGATTCCCTGCTGATTATGGAGGGAAACTTATCAGCTGTTGAAAGCTTCTGTCATGGTGCCTTTCTTCCCTCCCTTTAACATAAAATCACTTTATCAGAAGCTGGGGAGAACTTTGTGACTGCTATTTTTCACTTCTCCTTGAATAGTTGCAGAGCTGTCAAAACTCAATTTTAAGGTGCAGCTTTCAAGAGAACTCTTGCTCTGTCAGCTTTGAAATCAGCGTCCAGTGGTTAGGAAAATTGACAAGGCTTTAAAGTTGGAGTACAGAATGCAGAGAAAGAAAATATGCTTTAATCTAAGCAACATCACCCTACTGATGGTCCTCTTAATGTGGCATTGTGGTTAAATCTGGAAAACTCTCTTCTGCCACGCTGTCTGTGGCCTTTGTTTCCTGTACAGATGTGGTAGTGTGCTGATGGAGTCGGTGTTGACCCTCTGATCACCCACCAGTCTAAAATTCGTATTTAGGTCCCCCTGCATGTCTGCTGAAGATTTAGCGAGACCTCGAAGTCCTTCAGCCAGATGCACCAGGTGTTAAATTATTAATCTTTTTTGCCGGTTCCATCACAGAGCTTGTATTTTGTTTTTTGTTTTATTACTTGTTTAATGGGGTACTGTGGAGAAGATCTCAGATGTTTCTCCATCCGTTCTTCCTTCTTTTGCCCTCTCCCTTATTCTTCTCTGTGACCTCAGGGCTGAGTAATGGGGCTGCGTCTGTCTTTAAGAGTTCTGTGGGGTCATGGCAGGGCGTCATTATTAGGCCAGTCTATGTTGGTCAGCCTTGTTGGAAAAGGGGGTTGGAGGCTGGAGAAAGAGCCTTGTTTACAGACTCTGCGTGTTTACATTCCTAATGGTAAGCGCCGGTTTTAGAGACTGCTGGAAGTGAAAGGAAATGTTCTTATTCTGCTTAGTAAGGAAAAATGTATCCCCAATACAGCCAGGAATCCAAATGAAAAAACAAAAAAACAAATTATTTGGTAGACTCTGGGCTTTTCATTGTGGGCAGAAAGAGGAATGACTTCACTGATGAATTTGACACTTCCTAAATGGACAAGGGCATGGGAAAAACTATACAATCCCCTGCTGTATTTAGTCAATGCCACTGAGCTCCACATGTAAATTCATTGCAGTCGGTTTTTTTGTAATAATGGAGAGGTGAATTCCTTTTTACGTAGTTGTGATCCATCATGCAGCCATTTAGGTTTACACATTGTTTTTAGTATGCCTCTTATTTCTTCTATTTCATCATTTTTTTTTTATACAAAGGAGTTTGTATAATTTTTAATTGGGATGAAGAAAATAACTGTAGAAATTGTGTACCATACCACTATATCTCCATAGCACATTTAACTATGGCACAAGGACCAACCAAAGGTGGAGACGTGATGAGAGCGCAGTGAGTTATGATGCGTCTTTCGGGGAAGAACAGGTAAATATTTACATATCTCAGGTTTATGGGCATTAGAGTGTTAATTTTTCTTAATTTATATTGTGTGTGAATGACATTTGTTTGTCAACAATAATATTTTGAATGTGGTAGTACAAAATGAAGACATACTTTTGTTTAGAAGTGCTTAAAATAGACACTAAAATAGCCATCGCAAACATGTTCATGCTTAGTATATCACACTGTATCTGGAACGCCTACTTCTTTGCCTATTCTCCTCCCAATATTTTGGGTCTTCTTACACCCTTAGTTTTTAGTTAGAAATTCTGTTAACACCTCTTATTTGCACTCTTTAATCTGGATTATTTTCTGCTAGTTTAAAATTAATCATCAGTCATTCAGTGTATTAATCGTGTTGGTTTCTAAGTGGTTCCTTTAACAACCTTGTTCGTCCTCATACCCCTTCATATCAACCTCATCTTTGAATTTTTGCATTCTGTTTCAGATTTTCGGTGGTCTTTTTGGGGTTATTATCTGCCTTTGAAACACCTTTTGGTTCAATTGGCTCTTCATTAAACACCTTTAGTTTGTGATCTGTGGGATCTGCCTGTTTGATTATGGATAATCTGGTATGTCAGAAACATTAACCAAGCTAATTAAAAAGTACAATTGCCCTCTCAAACAATACTATTAAAAACTTATCACATCCATCATCAATGAGTAATTTTCAGAAAAACGTATAGAAAAGAGTAATTTATTTAGTAATTTTTAAAAATTCATCACATTACATTGCAGTTCTTATTATTATTGGATGTTTTTCTTTGATGTATGATCTCCTTCTGACAGCTTTAGCACAGAAGTGCAAAACTAATTCCTCAATAAACCCTTATTTATCTATTATTTACTCAATATAGTAATAGTTTATTTTAATTCAGAATTTACTTTAGCTAAATTAGATTTTTGAAAGATTTTGCATCCTGGCATATACTTCCACAAATCTTCATTCTGCTTATTTCTGCCAGCGGTTCGTATAACCTTAAAGAAATTAAGACCCCTGACAAAAGCAGACAAAAATTTCTACAAGTGACCTCCTGCTGGTATATGTTATACTGTATATTGGAGCTACAAAACCCAATTACCATGAATTTATTTACAAAGTAAATAGAAGAAAGTTGCTTTAAATGATTGATTTTTTTCAAATCGGGCAGGCACCCAACTTCATCAAGGCATGTACAAATTAATACATTCAATTCAATTCAAGTCAGTTTATTTATATAGCGCCGTTTCACAACAGATGTCATCTCAAGGCACTTTACAAGAAGAGTTATTACAATACAATGTTTAATTTAGAAATTAGAGAACCACAGAAGATTGCGTCGTGTAATTCTCAGCAATGCCTCACACTGAGCAAGCACATATTCATTAAGTATATTGTGGTGATAGTTGTGTTTTCACATTGTTTAGGTAATGTATAAAAAATGCACAAGTCATTAATAAATTACTACTTTTCATGGGCGAGGGTTCAGGTCACCTGAATAATTTGATTTGTACATTAACGCTTTTATTTCATTGTATTTTTTGCTGCAAGATTTGTTTAATGTATAAATAAATAACTTCAAAAAACAACTTTCTTTTTTAAAGAAGTGCAAATATGTCACACAGTGTTACGTTTTAGCATCTTATAAAAATTGCCTGCTGCAGTGCTAACTTCTGCCCTCGCCTTTTGAAAACTGAGCAATAATCCTTTCTCTTGTCAACTTTACGTGAACAGAAATTGTTATCTGGTTTCAAATCTGTTCGAAAAGTGAACCCAAAGGAAATGAAGCATTTTACAAGCGAGAGCTTGGTGTGCTGGCTCTGTAACAAACTGCACGTCCAGGTCACTGAGCTCCACCTTTGCAAGTAGCAGTAGTTAATAACTGCTTTACAGCTTAGACAGACAAGCATTCACTTTATATGTCCGTTTGACAGGAAACAACTAAAAATATCACACCCGTGCTGTAATTACTACTTTTCTGTCTTTATAGTTGGTACAGTATCTGGCCAAGGCAGCCGCCAGTGAATGTAATTGCTGTGTGCAAAGTGAAGAGTGTCATGTCAGTTAGCTCTGCTTAGATTTATATATGATGCACAGCTGGACTAAATGCCACCCTTCCTTCGCATAAAATATCTTTCATGAATCTGCAGAAATTCACTAACGGTTGAGGAGACATGCAAAGGAGACAGAAAAGTCTCTTGAAAGTGAATTTTTTTTAGTAGTCAAGTTCTTCACATGATACTTCTGATAACGACACCATCATGTTAGCGTCCTCAGTATGTTGACTCTTATTACTCTACGATTCACTTAATTACTGTAATGAGTGGTTTCCTTCAGTATGGCGTTATTTATGAGTCTCATTCTTGAGAGAAGAGAGGGCCGTCCTGAGCGCAGACAAATATGTTTTGCAAGCACAAAAGTTAATGTTTGAGCAGATAATATTTTCACTCAGAGATAAATTTAATCTGAGCAAACAATAACCTATTTTGGGCACACGAAATGCATTTCTGTGTGTGTTCAGATCTGTGCAGAGACACGACTAAAATTGCCTCTCGGGTTCACTTCTCTGCTCTCGCTCGGAGCCGCGTCTGTGCTCAATGCTGTCAACGCGCTCGCTCAACACGGTGCAATGAAATATTTGTGTCACTATTCCAACCAATCACAAGCCTCGGATAGCGTCATCCTGATTGGCTGCTTCGCAATCACAAGCCTTGGATAACGTTATGCTGATTGGCTGCTTCGCAGCTTCCTGACAACACTGTAAACGGTGGTTCACAGAGCAGTGCCGCTGATGGGACCTGAAGGCAACAGGAATTCGTCGTCACTAAATTACGTTTTCGGTTAGTTTTATATTTTCTTAATATTACAAAAAGTATTCATTTATCACCGTCATGACCGGTTCCGATGGCAGTTTCCCTGTATTAGCCAACAAGATGTCAAATCACCTGGAATTCCGTCATATGACGGTGATAAATGAATACTTTTTGTAATATTAAGAAAATATAAAACTAACCGAAAACGTAATTTAGTGACGACGAATTCCTGTTGCCTTCAGGTCCCATCAGCGGCACTGCTCTGTGAACCACCGTTTACAGTGTTGTCAGGAAGCTGCGAAGCAGCCAATCAGCATAACGTTATCCAAGGCTTGTGATTGCGAAGCAGCCAATCAGGATGACGCTATCCGAGGCTTGTGATTGGTTGGAATAGTGACACAAATATTTCATTGCACCGTGTTGAGCGAGCGCGTTGACAGCATTGAGCACAGACGCGGCTCCGAGCGAGAGCAGAGAAGTGAACCCGAGAGGCAATTTTAGTCGTGTCTCTGCACAGATCTGAACACACACAGAAATGCATTTCGTGTGCCCAAAATAGGTTATTGTTTGCTCAGATTAAATTTATCTCTGAGTGAAAATATTATCTGCTCAAACATTAACTTTTGTGCTTGCAAAACATATTTGTCTGCGCTCAGGACGGCCCTCTCTTCTCTCAAGAATGAGACTCATAAATAACGCCATACTTCAGGAGGTGGTCTGGAGTTCTGTGAGTCATAGTCTATTAAAGCCACAGATGCTAAAGGAAAGGCACCAGATGCCTGTTCCATCAAAATCACAGAATGGCCACTATTCAGTCAGAGCTCGAGCTATACCTAGAGAAATGTGTGGTAAATGACATGCCTTTTACGCTGACGTTTCCAGACACACATTTGGTTGTCACGGCTTCATTGAGGAGACTATGCAATGCTTACGGAGGTGCTAACAGATTCAAAAATGTGGCACAAAGATTCAGTGTATACTGGTATGAACTGCTTCCCATAATTGACACAATAATACAGGTCCAACATATACAGCACCCTCCACAAGAGTAGGGAGGCCTATTTTCTGTGTGCAGGCTGAGTTCACCAGATTTATGTTGAAAAGACCTGGGAATTCAAAGAGTCAAAGTGCTCTGCCCTTTAGCAAGTTTCCCCGAGCCTTAAAGCATGCCTGATGGCTTAATGTTAGTCTCATCTCATCAGATCACATTTTTTCTGTTAGTCTTAATACTGTTAGGCTAACTCTACACATTTACATTTTTATACTTTCAGAGACCTGGTTGGCATGTAGATCCTGTCTAATGTTAGAACAGTGGATATCACATTGTTAAAGTGAGTTCCTTGTTTTCTTTGAGCCATTTCCTGACTTTCAAAGAATAACAAACATATTCTCTTGTCTTTTCCATTCGTATTTCCAAATGTAACTAACCAGAGTGGGCATTTGTCATTTCATATTTATAGCCCTGGAAAATAATTGTTTTCTTTTATGGGTAACAAGTCAGTTGAAATAGTAGACCGTATCTTGTGTGACTGAGCATTTGACTTCATACTTTAAGACAGTATTTTTTTAATAACAGAAATAAAAAAATATTTTGCGTATACAAATGTCTTTTGGGCACAGCCAGCTAGTAGAGATCATCCCCAAACATTAACCCAGCTTGGAAATAACACTACACTTTTAGCAGTCTGCTGTTAAAAGTGCAATATTTGTTTTTCTTTTTACTTGTTCCCAATTTTGTTTTGTTTTTCTCTACAGATTGTTCTTTAAAATCACATGATGAGTTTATCTTCAATATATCAACTTTATTTTGTAATGGAAAAGAGAACAAAATCTAAAAAAAAATTCACTCTTTTTCTCCTAGTCACATTAAAACTCATGTAGAAATAAAGACTTTGACATCTTCTTATATTATATTAAATTATATTGATAA
The DNA here is from genome assembly GCA_028564705.1 of Apricaphanius iberus. Lineage (NCBI taxonomy): Eukaryota > Metazoa > Chordata > Actinopteri > Cyprinodontiformes > Aphaniidae > Apricaphanius > Apricaphanius iberus. Next base: position 1,304,341 of record JAPXFQ010002528.1, on the reverse strand, counting down.
GTAAAAATAAAACAAAATTTTATATAAGTTGAAATTTTACACCCATTGCTCAAATTAATAAATATTTGAATACTTGAGCTTACAATCTTTGTTAGTAAAGCTTTGTGTTGATATTTCCAGAAACACACTCAGGTAATTTTGTAATTTTTATTTCTTTATGAATCTAAATTTCCTAAAGTGCAACAAAGATTAATTACAGATTTTGTACAACCTGAGTTAATAGTAGCCTGTGACCTGTAAAAGTATGTTCACTTGTCTATAAAACTTTTCTACTGCCTTTGGTGTGTAGTCTGCATGTAAATTTGTGGTGTACAAGTCATCAGTTATGTATCCATATCCGTATAAAGAAGTAAGCAGTTAATGTATTCATAATATATTTTAGCTGGTTGACATGTACTGAATCTTGTCTTGCATGTTCCTGTGTATGCTTCCATTTTCCTTGGATTATTCTGAGGCTCAGTGGTCCAACCAGGGAGGGACACAGGCCTTCTGAAGTTGTGTTCACTGTATTTGAAAGTGCAGGATCAGTCAGTGGTTATGACTCCTAAACATTTTAGAGTGTGTGAAGGATGAGTGTAAATATCCCAAATGGAAGCGGTGGATATTTTTATTCAAAACCTTTTAGAGGCTTCCTGGACGGCCAACAGTGTGCCCCTTCATTAGGTTAGAGGGAAATATGGGCATGAGATGCTAAATCTTGTCTCATTTTTAATCTAAATCTTTTTTCTTCTTCTTTGTGGTTGGAGGCTGGCCAGTGTGTTGCCCTTATTGACCTAAAAATGCCCCGTTTTGCTCTAACAGGGTCTTCTCAGATTCATGTTTTAACAACAAGATAGAGACTGTTTTCTATTTAAAATATAGTTGATGTGGTGAAAATTATTTTCGAAGCATCCTAAAAAAATCTCTTCATTAAATAGAAATATAACTACTTTTTAAAGTACAAATGTGCATATTGGAGTTGATTGTATAGTCATTCCCAGCATGAAAAGCATCATGAAGGATTGAGGAACTGACTCCCAGTCTCCTGCATTTATTAATAGGGATGAAACGACACCATTTCTTTCAAACCGATAAAATACTGATACTTTGCTCTGAGTACTTGCTGATACAGAGTACAAATTCTGATACTTCTACCACACAAAAAAATGCAGTGAATCGGAAGACAGGTTTTATTTTTTATCTCTGCTTGTTGCAATAAGTTCTGCTCAATTAGATTCTAAAAAGTTAATAAAAATGATCAGCAAACTTGATTATCTTAAATTAACTTAATTTAGCTTTTGAAAATTATTTGTTTTTACATGTTATGATCCCTATCTAAGCCTACAGTAACAACACTTCAGCCAGAGGAAGCTTTGAGCATGTACTATTCATCTAAAGTCTGGACTTGGAAAATGTAGACATCTCTTGTTCTGACAGCAGCTGGGAGGGAATGCTATATGAGTACTGAGCCATCTGTAAATGCTCTGAGACAGAGGAACAGCAGCACCCACAACAGCACCCAATGTTCATTGAGAAAAGTTGGTATGCAATATATACTTTACTTCTAAAGTATATAAATTTCTCCAATAACTCCAGACAAGTTTCTACAGGTTCTTCTAGTTGCTTTAAAAAATATAAAAATAAAAATTAGGCAAATCTGAATTCTTGCTAAATACAGCAACATAGTTGCTTATTTAGCAACATTTGTTGTTAGCAACCTATTAACATATATGGTGCATTCACAGACTGGAAAATATTTAAAACTTTGACCAGTGGTCAGGGCTGGTATAGGTGAGAACCGAATGATTTCTCACTGCATTTCACAATTTACATGGGTAGTTGGCACATTTTTTCACTTAGTTTTGAAAGAAAGGATTAGCTTAGATTGCAAATAATTTTGCAATTTTTCAAATATAAACATAACACATAACAGGTTAATTGTAACCTTGCATTTTTATTCAAACATGTAACATTAAAATGTTAAGAACTTAAGATTGATTGGCCTTTTTAAAAATATTTAGATCTTTCTGCGGTCTGTTATTTCAGAAAATAATTAGCCCTTTCCAGATATGATGTCTGGCTTTACAAAATTCTGAGGTCAAAGGTTGGATTGTTACTTTGCACTATAGTTGTTATAGAGGACCCTTGCTCTGTTTTCATACAGTATTTCTGCTCTGCTCCTAAAGTATTATTTAGACCTGAACTCTGTCTCGCTCAACCGCAATCTAAAATGTAGTGTAAGTGTGGTTTAAAAGATAGATAATCACAATGCTTTTCTCTGTAATTATGCACAGTTTGACAAACACTGTGATCACAGGAACACTCTTTTAAGGTAATAAACTCAGTAGCCTTCCTCCTCTACTACAAAGAGGTGATGAAAAGGATTTTGAAATGGACCTTGTGGAACAAGAGAGGGTTTTACTTTGCTTTTCGTTCACATATGTCTGTTATTTTAAGTTTTGTATTGCTTGTGTAAAGAGCATCAGTCAATCTGGTGCTGTAGACTAATATTAGAAACTGGTTGCAGGCAGCATACATTCAGTTACAATAAACACATCTCCAATCAGTCTATTTCTCTATCTGAAGCACGGTTGATGGGTCGAAAGGGTAGCAGGTTTGGGGAAAGCAAACAGTGAGGGTCTCAAAACTCCCAAGTAAATATTACCTTGCATATGAACTGAACACCTTAGGGCCTGCAATTCTCCCACACACTCACACTTGTGCTCCAGCCTCTACAGTCTCGTTCCTGCTCACACCCCCTTCAGCCGGCCCAGTTAATGCTCTGCTTATCCTGGGGCCTTCCCATAAATCAGGAGGAAACACACCTCTGACAAGGTCTCACCTCCACAGCCAGCAGCCCTCTTAGGCACCTCTGACTCTAATGTGGGGCCTGCTTTTGAACGAAAAAAAATATATAAGTTTGCACAAAAATGTTCTTAACATGGCCCTAGCTGGTCACTTGACAATTCGCAACTTGAAGTGTGTCCAAAGCGAACTAGTTACGCTTCAAAATATGTCATTTTCACGCGCGTGAATCGGAAATACGTAACTTATGGGATGACCCTGACCAGGACCGCCGTCAGCCGGCCGCCTCCTCCTCCTTCCTTCCATCTCGTGATCCAGCACCCAGTCAACTCTGGTCTCTGAGCTGACCACATGAAATGTTCACCTGAGGCGGAGCTGGGACCATTCCTGCGGGGGAGACCCAGTCGAGCACTGATGGAAGGATCCAGAACCTGGGAGCGGAGCACCATGTCCATTGAGCCCAGCATGTGGGAGCACAGCTGCTGGGTGGACTTTGATCTCCGAGCTGACAGAGGACTGTGTGGAGTGCGTGTTTGCCCTGGCCTCTGGCAGAGCTGGGAACGCTGCAGTGGGGGTTTGGAGAACTACTAGTCGAGCTGTGGCGGAGGAATCAATAAACACCCCGGATCCTCGCCCAGATTGTACCACGAATATCCAAGCTTAGCCCGTGACACACCAACTACTAAGCTGAGCAGCTCTCAATTTGTCTGTAGTTAGTAAAAGTTCATAATATAATATGTTTGCTGTCATGGAACCATTACCAGCCTGGGTTGTGTGTACTCCAGAGAGGCTGTCCGGGTGAGGAAGCTGTTCATGGCTCACTTCTCGGTGGAGAGTGTGGGGCTTTTTGCAGCCACAATGGCTCTTTTAAGAGCCACCCACAAACCTCTTAAGAGCATTTTTGTCCAGATGGTTTAACCTCTTTGTAATGTTTATCAGAATCTCCTCCATGTCATGCTGATGCTGTGACTCCATTCAATTAGTCACAGTATCACTGACACCCCGTCACCTGATTGGTTGTTGAAGCGCAACTGGAGTTCAGATTTTTCCAACTTGAGCAACAGCTGCGATAAGTGCGAATGCACAAAATGTACCAGATCAAATGCAGCGCATATCTTGGTTCGAGCTTCAAACGCATTAGTCGCACTACTTGGTAGCGCAAATAAAGCAGAACAGCTTTTTTGCGACGCAAATCTGCTTCTGATTTGTCGCGGGACCCCCAGTCGCGCTTCATTGCACTCCTCACTTGGCTTTACATGTAAACCTGACTCTCTGGTCGCGTTGGGTGTTTACGCACCGTAAAACAACTCTTTGGGTATCAGCATGGTGCTCACTGGCCAGTGGTCATGTCTCAGGTGGTGGGAATTTGCCCTATAATCGGTGGGTTGCCAGTTCAAATCCTAGCTTCATCTTTCTCAGTTATTGTGCCCTTGGGCAAGATAGTTGACCCAGCTGGCCTGCTTGTGGTGGTCAGAGGGCCCGGTGGCACATGTGTCTGCCAGCCTCGCCTCTGTCAATTCAATGTGTCCCAGGGCAGTTATTGCTACAGTAGTAGCTTTTCACCATTAGTGTTAAGTGTTTTATGGCCCTGGCTGAAAAAACACGTTACAAATGAAGGCCATTTACTTCAACAATCGCGTCCATATACATTCAAATCTGTGGTTTAAAAAGGACAAACTTACTTTAATTTGGTAAGGAAAAATAAATCGAATCATTTGCACCTGATGTGATATGCCTGTGTATTGCCGTGTGATATTGGATATTGTAAGTTGATGTTGATGTAGGAGTGAGCTAGTTTACATATTTCTAAAATGTTTAAGGTGTATTCTTTAGATTTTATAATTTAATAATACTTGAATTGTCAGAGCCTTATGGGCTCTTTCCCCATTACCTATTGTTTGTACCTTTGTTCCCTGCTTGTCTTCACCTGTTCCTCCTTGCTCTCCCTTATTTAAGGTCTGGAGAGAGCTTCAGACCTCGCCAAATCGTGTTGTTGTCTCCCCTATGTTGCTGCCCCTCATTAAAGTCTTGTTTTCTCACCTTCTAATCCACGTCTGCGCCTGGGTCCTTCATTAATTATGCAGCAACTCCTGACATGAGTTGGTGTTGTTAATCAGTATTGTTAAACTCAGTACTATATAGCTATATATCCAAAAATGGTGAAAAAAAATAAAAAAACAACTCAGATTGTCAAATGGGAAATAACTTTTCATGATTCAGGGGTCTGGTGTAGATGTAACAGCAATTTTTCAAGTTTTATTGAGCAAGACGGACAGCGTGAGTGAATCGCTTTCAAGCTAAATGTTTTTCATTATTTTACGGTTTCCTCTGATCCAACAAAATCATTAATTTCAATATTCCGTGGATGTTAGTGGGTTTAAGCAAAAATTGCGCCATTTGTGGCTTTAATATGCCTAAGTGCCTGAACCAAAGGAGTACTTCAAGTGCAGCAATGTTCAAAATGACACTCTCCCTTGAGGAAACTACTTAAACATCTGAGCCATTGCCCAACATGTCTTTCCAATTTAGTTGTTTTGACGTTGTTTATCCATCCTTGTCTCAAAGCGCCAAATTCATTCTCCGCCGCTTCAACTTGTTCCCAACAACTGTGATTCCTCAACACAAAAGAATTAAATCCTCAATGAAAAACACAATCTTTTCATCTCTGAGCATGAGTCAATTACTGAACAGCATTACTGAATACACTGTATTCAGAGGATCGTCCCCCGGACTGGAGCAAAAGCTGTATTGGTTCTGACATGTTTATTTCCATGGCAAAGCCTCTTTGGCTTTAGAGCAGTACCAGCACATGTAGCTTTTGTTGTCCATGTGTCTGCTGGAAGGCTCCCAGTTGCCTTCATGGCTTGATTTTTAAACGGTGCTCTGACAGAAGTGGATTATTCTAGTTTATGAGGCCAACATTCCTTCAGTTGTATTTATTTCCTTTAGCTCGGCTAAAATCAAAGACAAGGGGAGGGTGTGGGAGTTGTTTAACATTTAATAAAGGTATTTTATCACAAATCAGGGAAGAAATTAAAAATTGGTTTGATCCATCAGTTCTTTACACTTCTTCCAAAATTGTGAAATTATTCAATCTTACATCTAATGAAAATCTAAAAAAATACCCCATGGCTTAAAAAAATATTTATCTTACCACTTTCTTTTAAAGAGTGCCAAATAACTGTTTTGGCTCAGTAAAATCTTAATGACAAGAGAGACTTCAACAATGGCAATGGTTAAAGGACTGGTGAACAAAAGCTTCAATATTAGCAAACCTATGAAATCATATGTGGCATTTATTGCGGATGCTACATATGAGGATGTTGTCGCAGAATACTGACTTGTCCTTGCAAACCACGGAGCAGGTAGAGCTAATTTAAAGGGAACCATAAGACAGAAGCTGCATCATTTCACCAATTGTCCAAATGGAATAGATGGAGCACAGCAGATGTAGAGCTTAATATTGAAGTTTTATTAAATATTTTAGAGTTATCTAAAGTGTTTGATTTCCTTTCAACTTGTTGATGGAATCAGAAAAAAAAATTCAAAATGTTATTTGTTGTTTGTTTCCAGTGTTTCTGTTACAGTTGTTATAAAAATATTCCAATTGGATTTCATCTTATATATCAAACTGGTGAAATTGTGTCTAAGGAAATCCAGCTGTTAGTTGTTAAGGTTGGAATAACTTTGCTGCTTGTGACAACAGTGGAATGGAATAACTCCCTTTTAACAGGACAAAATCTATAACACTCCTTGGCATAGATTGAGTGGCCACATAGAGGTTAAGATGGACAAAAAAGGCACTTAACTAGGATCAAATTTTAGGCGTAACAGCTAAAGAAAGAAGTCTTAGCCAGTAGTGCAATCTATGGGAATTTGACATTTTTAGCAGAAAGGCTGTCGATTCCATTCAAAGGACACAGATAATCACAGGTACACTAGCTGGGGTGCAGCTTCTATTGACAGAAAAAACAGAGAGAGACGTTAATTGAAACTTCAACTGTGGTCAATACGCAAATTCAGAGTCAGTCAAAGTAACTTAGTGAAAAGAATGGTAGTATATCCTACAGTGCATACCTTAGGATAACCTAAGACACTATGAGTTTGCTCATAAAAGGGAAGTTTTAGGCATAGTCTTAAGGGACTTGTAGAAACTCCATTTTTTTCCCTTCTTTTTGTGTTGCCATTTGGATCTCAAATGCATCTATAAACACTCTAAACATGAATAAAAAACATCTATCCATCTATTTTTTTGGGTTGAAAAAGTTTTCGGTAGAATTTATATGCTTATACTAGCTATTTGAAAAAATGCCTAATTGTGATGTCACAACAATCAAAATTTACATATGACAGCCATTCACATCAAACCCTGCTCACCAATTCACATTGCATGCCATTCTCTTATGTCTTAAGTGCAGCTTGCTAACAAGATGGGTGGGCGTGGTCTGCAACAGCTAGTTTGCATAAAAGTGACAGAGCCCTCTAAACACCTCATTCTGAAAGGGACTGAAAATGGGATCTGGTTGTACAGGACATGAGCCTGATAGCTAAACTGACTACATTTTACTTTAAAGAAATATGATTGAGCATGATGGTTAATACCTAATTTCCACTGCATGCACTCTGCTCCTTCATGCACTCCGCAGCTGTTTGCTCCGGGCCTTTTTTACTGTACGTGCACTACATCCACTTCGCTCTGGTCTGAAGCCCAGAGGTACTCAAATAAGCATGCTTGGGAATTGCGAGATCTCGCTATGAAAGGCAGTAATAAATGCGGAAGTCAAACCCATCAGTCCGTGGAAGACGAACAGAAAACAACAATTTAATCTACTTCTCTTTTTATCAGTGTCAAGATATCTCCACATATTTTGTTCAACATTGGGTGAGTATATTGATTTTAAAGAAGCTATAAGGATAATTTTAGTGCATTAACGTGCAATCATTTAATGTTTGTTTGTCTTTATTGATGTATTAAAAAATGATGTTGTACCTGTTCAGTAACCTGTTGGGGCCATGTGATTTGTGTAGATTGATTGCGGATTTGCTTCTGCGTCGGCCAGAGGCCAGCACCCGGCACCACTCAGCCACAGCAGTGGATGCACTCTCATTAACAACATAGGTAGCAATTTTTGCTGCGGAGTGCGTGCCAGAGCAGAGTGCATGAAGCGGAAATTAGGGGTAAGGGCTTTATGTGTAAGAAGGAGAATTTTAAATGGTAATACAAGAAATATGATCTCTTCTCTTAATTCTTATTAGAAATCTTGCTGCAAGAATTTTGATAAACTGAAGATTACTGAATGAATTTTGGAGTATCTTGTAAAAAATTACATTAGTTCATCGTTAAAGTAATACAAAATTGAAGTTAGATCAGAAGTGATGACTGATCAAATCCCTCATTCAAAACTTAAAATAAAAATGCAAACTGCAATGTTTCGTGTATAAGAACAGATTGTTATGGTTTATAATCCTGTTTTTGTTTAGCTAAAGGCAGGTGAAGTGTGTTAGAATTTTTTTAACTTCTTTTATTTTTAGAAGAAAGACAGCTTCTCACCTGGTGCAATCTTACGCCCTACACCTAGTGGGGGCCTATTTCCCCTCCGTCACTCCCTGCCGCTGATGCGTTGGTGGCTCTCACTGCCATGGGCTTGCGGTCCAGCTTGGCTCTGGTGCATGCCGGGCCGGGTTGGGTCGGTGGGTTGGGTGGCCAGTGTGTTGGGCCGAGGTCCTCCTTTGATTCGTTCGGGCAATGGTTTTGAATTGTTGGGTGGTGCGGCGGGGGGCGGACCTGGTGCTCAAATCCACTTCCTGTTCTGTGGGTTCCATGCCTGGTCGGTTCATTGGTGGGTTTGTCTGGCTTTGGTTGGGTGCCTGGTCTCAGCACTCTGTGTCGGGCAGGATCTGGACCTGGGGGCTGGCCGATCTGGTGTGCTCGCTGGGTGTGTCCAAGGGGTGCCCGCCCACCTGCTGTTGGCGTCAAGGCTGGGGGTCGGCCCGGGATGGCGACAGCATGTGTCCATTGGCGGCTGCGGCAGGGAACCCCAGTCAGCCAATCGGCGGGGCGCCCTTGGTCCGTGGAGTCTCTAGGTCCTAGACCAGGCCCTCACAGGCTCCCCCCGCGACCTCCCGAGCCCCTGCATTTTAGCTGCTGAATGCTCCCCGAGACTTCCCTCTGTTCCTCCCTTCGGGGGTGCGGTCGGCCCTGCGCTAGTCTGCCTGGGATTCCTAGGCTCTGGGCATCCGTGTCTCTGTCTTCCTTCATGTCTGCTTCTTTTCCTGTAGGAAGGATTGATGGCTTCTCACACCAGCTATCAAACACTTGCATGTAGAAACCTTATATGCACCAGCATGCACACACACACACACACACACACACACACACACACACCCACGCACGCACACACACACACATAGGTGTGGGGACATCGGTGTTTACATATAAATTCTTGGGCTGAGGTTATAATCAATAGATAATTGGGGCCAAAGGCTTTTCAGGGACATTGTTGTTGTATTCATATACCCATTTTTGTTTGTTGTGGATGTGTAGTTCTTAGTTCATTTTATTTTATTTGTTTTGTTTATGGTACTGCGTTTTGTTTGTTTAGTCTTCCTTCTTTCTTTTCTCTTGTTTTTCCGTCTCTCCGTCTATAACCTCAAGAAATTAAACCCACAGCAATCATTAATAAAGATTTTTCACAGCTTCAAGTAAATACAGTGGAAATTCGCATAAACACATTTCAGTATTCACCTGGTTGCAGATTTTTCTGTCACAGAAATCAATATTATTTGCTGAAAATATGCCATTTGTGGATTTTTTTGAGGCACAGATCTAAAAAATTCAAAGAAGATACATCTTGGGAACCTGGAATACCTACAGTTGATGCAACTCTGGGTGACTTTATTTCCCTTGGCACTGATTGGCTGTACCCCAAAGAGTAAAAATAAGAGACTGTAAACATTAGCCTCTGTGGTAGTGCTGAGACAGGGTTCATGAAGCCTATTAATGTATATGGTAGGGGAACTAGAAAGAAGGCCCTTATTAGAGGAGCATTTTTAGAGGAGGTCTCAAGTATTTCCTTTTTTTTGTGATTTCAAGTGTCAACTTGATCATGAAGCTGACCAACTAACACTCTGTTTGTGACCTTATTCTCAAATGCAATTTGGTTATGCTGCAGGATTATAATCAAAAGCACATAAGCAAGTCCACTTCCTAATGACTTGTGTTAAATACAATTTAAAATTTGGAGTGGTCTAGTCAAAGTTGGGATTTAAATCGGATGGAAAAGCTGTTGCATATCTTAAACAGGTCATTCATGCTTTAAAACCCTCCATGTAGCTGAATTTAAACAACTCTGCAATAAGCAGTGGGACACAATTTCAATACAAACATTTGGAGGACCAACCAGTCATCAGGTTTGGGGAGCATTTTTGTTTTTACATTGGGCCAGGTTGGATGGATAGCTATTTCCCTTTTAATGAAAAAAAAATCTGATAATCAGACAAAAAAAAAACAAAAAAAAAACAGACTTAATTTGATCTTTCAACTTATTTTGCTTTTTAAATGTAATGATCTTGCCCTGTTGTACTTATCTGAGCTTCTGTGTCCCTCAGTTCAGTCGAACAGCAGCTTCTGCAGATATTAGGGTCCAGGAGAAATCTCAGAGGGGGGCAGGGCCTTTACTATTGTTGCTCCTCAAGTTTGGCTTCCCCTGCACATAGAGAGGATTAAAAACCCATTTTTATTCTTTGGCTTTCAACCTCAGCATTTTGGCGTTATTTGTTTTTATTGTATTTTGTCTTTTGACATTGTTATATTTTTCATATTTCTTTTAATGTATGTTTTTAGCATGCATTGATATGCAGCATTTTGTTTTAGCTATGGTTCTTTTAAAGTGCTTTATGAACATTGTTGCTATATTATGACATCCAATATTGATTTGATTATCTAAAACATAAGGGTAACAAAAAAACAATTGCAGAAGGAACATGCAAGCTGGCAAATAATTTTGGAAAACACTGTGTATGTTTAGTTTCCACATTTTTAGTAAACATGATTTACAGCAGTGGTTAGCAAAGTCACCTCAGAGCAAGATGGTCCAAAATTTGAAACCCTGCACTGAGATTGTCTTTCTTTTCAATGTAAGTTATGTTTCTGATATAGTCTAAAAACATGCATGTTAGGTTTGTGACTGTGAATTGACCTTAGAGATTAGTGTGTATGGATGGCTGACCCCAGGTTTTACATGTTGAGTTCTGGAAATGGACACTTTAAGGAACAGAGGAAGCATAAATTAAGGGTTGGTTGCCCGACTTCACTAGCTCAGGTGGTGTTGGGAAGCACAGAATCTGTATTATTCAATGCTCTACATGGGCAACAGCCTGCTGACTTCCGTTTACAATTTCTGTAAAGCCAACTATAAAGATAGAAGTTATATAACTTCCAAAACGCCTATAAGCTAAAGCACAGTCCTGTTATTTTGCAGCCAACAGACATTAAAAGGCTCAAACATGAATATAATTTTAAACTGAGTAGGGGGATGTTCTGAATACACAACAATGTGTATTTGTCAGTGTTTTATATTTATGTGATCATAGCAGTATTCATTCTGAAAAATGAGTCTGCTCTCCAGGTGAGTCTTTCATCTGTCTTCTGTGAATTTTTTATTCCAAATTCAGATTTTGTATGCATTTGAACATGTGAGTGTTCTTTGCAGACCGTAAAGATAAAGTGAACACTTGCTCTAGTGGGGAACATTAATAACATGATGAAAAGAGGAATTCTTTCAGTTTCTGCAACAATGAATCCCACCATAGTGATTTGGCACAAGAGCCCCGACAGTAAGACAAATAGTTGCTGTGATTAATACCTCCTGTATTAAAAAAGTACTTCTTCACCCGGCCCTCCCCTGCTACTATCCTAGAAGACAGGATAAAAGACCCAAGCTGGAGGGCTGATATTCCTCTCTCCATAATAATCAATGCAAGGTTGAACGAGCTTCTGCAACTTTAAATGATTTTGCTGAAACTTCCAAAATATGAGACACCTACTGAGAAACAATGATACATACTAAAATACACCACAGGCAGATAGATGAAGGCTGAAAAATCATTGTTGGAAAACACTGTAGCTGCACCTGTTTGACAGGTTATTGTAGGGACAAAAAGGCAAATACGTGTGTATTTTCTATGGATGCATATCGTTTTTCAAGGTTAGAATGATGTCAGAAACTGGTAATAATTACACTAAGAGGCACTTAAAAACAGCAATAAATTTTAATCGCTCAATATCTTAGCTTATTGAATAAAATCAAATGTGAGTGTTGTGAGGTGTTCCGGGCACATCACACTGGGAGAAGGCTCAGAGGAAGGCCGAGGACACGCTGGAGGGACTATGTCTCTCAGCTGGCCTGGGAACACCTTGGGATTCCTCCCAAGAAGCTGGCCCAAGTTGCTTGGCGAGAGGGGAAGTCTGGGTCTCTTTGCTTAAACTGCTGCCCCCATGACCCGGCCCGGAATAAGCAGATGAAGATGGATGGATGTTCGGGAGAGAGGAAGGGATGGATTTATAAAGCTTTTGATGTAACTTCAGAAATTGTCATTTATACTTTACATTATAGGTTCTCAAAAAGCCATGAAGTCTTTTCATTGTTTAATTTTCTGATGCTGCTGTAAAGTACTTTTTTGCACCTGGTTTGGTTTTCCATAGTTTGGAGATCAGATGTTTCACTTTTGTAATTGCTTTATATAATATTTTAAGGATAACAAGCGAAAAACAAGGAGAAGTTTGATACGTTCTCTGTAGTCAAATTCTGGCAGCTCTCCAGAAACTAGCGTAGAAAATACTTTCAGCACAAACCCTTTCGATCTTTAAATAAGAAATGTCCCCACAGAATAATCCAAGCATTTCAAATATGCAAGATATCGAGTCTTGGAGATCCAGGTTTGGGAACCACTGCTTTATGCTACGTTGCTGTTGCGAATCAACATACAGCAAATCATTTATACCAAGTATTTAAACGGGCCCACCGCTAGTTCAAGAAACTGACTCAATTAGGCCTTTTCTTGGAGTCACATGTTGCGCACAGAGCAGATATTCCTCCTCTGTACCACTTTAAAAGGATAACATACATACAAATGATAACAAAAGTATGTCTTTGTTATACATACTGTAGATATAATAGAGTATTACTTTTATATATACAGTCGGGCAAAAAGTACTTGGCAGCCATCAATTGTACAGGTTGTCCCACTTAAAAATATGGGAGAGGTCTGTAAATTTCATCATAGGTAAATTTCAACTGAGAGAGATTGAATGTAAAAAAAATGTATTGTATTGTATGATTTTCAAAGAATATGTTATAATATAAGGGTTATGCAATGTGTATTAGAACCTACAAACAAGAAGGAATTCTGTCTCTTACCCACTTATTACTACTTTAAGGAGCCCTTCTATCCTCCACTTGGTACCTGTGTTAAATGCACCTGTTTGAACTCCTTATTTGTATATATATAAAAAAAAACAACAACGGTCTACACCTTCACACAGTCAGACTCAAACCTCTACCATGGTCAACACCAGAGAGCTGTCTAAGGACCCAAGAGACAAGATTTTACATCTATAAAAGACCTAGGATGAGCCAGTCTACAATAGGCAAGCAGCTTGGAGAGAAGAGATGGGCTGTAGTAGCAGTTATTAGAACGAGTAATAAATGCATGATCACTGACAATCTCTCTCGGACTGGGCTCCATGTAGAATCTCTCCTTGTGGGCTAATCGTAATCTTATGAATGGTGAGGAAACAGCCCAGAACTATACTGGGGTAACTGGTCAATAACCTGAAGAGAGCTGGGACCGAAGTAACAAAGGTTACTATTTGTAGCACACAATGTCATGAAATAAAAATCTTCCTGTGCGTAAGCCAGCAAATATCCAGGCCTGTCCTTTGCCAGAGACCATCTACAAGATTCAGAGGAGGACTGAAAGAGTGTCACAATGCCCACTGTGAAGCATGGCAGTGGAAACATTATGCTTTGGGGCATTCTTTCCTACGAAGGGGAGAGGACGACTGATCCGTATTAAAGAGCAACTCACCCGCTACCAGAGCCTAACTCTGCCCACATTTCCAGTTTGAAAATGCCTCAAAATGAGGCGTGCTTGGCGGATCAGTAAGGGGGAAGGTTGGACTTGATCTGCACTGTGATTGACATGTTGACTGCAGCGCTTCTGCAGCAGCACACAGACAACCAGAAAGATGGAGAGCTATAGTGATGCAAGCTTTATTGCTTCAAAATAACAGCTGCAGTGTCTGCAAACCTGGTAAAAACCTGCAGTAAATGTTTGACCTCTGTCATTGCCAAACAGTTACATAGCAAAGTACTGAGGCGAACTTGCGTAATTGACCAAACATTTATTTCCTGTCTGTTATACAAATGAATTCAAAAATTATACAAATGAATTCTTTAAAAATCATAAAGTGTGATTTCCTTTATTTTTTTTAAACATTGTGTCTCTCAGTTAACGTACCTATGATGAAATCTACAGGCCTCTCATTTTCTTTAGTGATACAACTCGCACAATAGGTGCCTGCAGACTTCATGAGCAGAAATAGATCTATGTATCTGATATGCTAAGCCCAGGGGTTTAGGTTGTAGGTCATTTCCCTTTGGGCTCAGGCAGCTCCTGCAAAGGGTTTGTGATAAGAGTGAATTTTTAGAGCTATGTAAACCTTATTAGGCTGTTCCTTCCCTGTGTGCAGGGGGGTAATCCTAAACATCTGGGCTAGTTAACTGAGATTTGGGGGGATTAAGAGCTCCATAAAGGCAAACCTGATATTGCTTCTGGTTAAATCTATTTCCATCCTTGTCTTTCATATTCGTTTCTTTGTAATTTAAACTTACTCCTTGGTTTTAACATCATTTTCCTTTTCTTCAGAGCAATTTTGTCACTCGAAAAAAAACATTATTCTTACTTTCTTTTTGGGTAGGTAGGGTTTGGACATTGCTCTTTGATTATATATTGTTCTGAACTAAATGTCTCCTTGGCTGAATGTGTTAAAAATGATATTTCATATCTTTGATACATTTTGCCATAAGTCAACAAGAATGTATGAATTTTTCTGTGGGCTGGAGTAGGTTTCTATAAAATTCCTAAAAAAAGTATTTTTTCTAAGATTTACATAAAATACAAGTTTTAAGCAAGTAGAAACAACTTATTTACCTCTACATATGCTTCATAAAGTACTACAGAAAGGCTGTTAATTCTTTCTTTAAAAATGTAACGTGTATTATAAATTGTTTGAGATGTTTTACCTATAGAGTTGTCTGATTTGGAGAGTATAAATCTTTTTCTTCTTTCACAGTATTGGAAAAGTTTTTTTTTAGGAACTGATACAAAGTGTTGCTGTCTCTGGTTGAGAAATAAATGGCACTATGCATTAGGGATGGGCTAGTTGCTGGTATCCAGGTATAATAACGTTTCAATAAGTTGGAGTAAAAAAAACCCAAAATGGATCAAATGTAATGTTACATAATTTCTGCGGGTTAAAAATCCTCTCAATGAACAGTTTTAGAAAGTGCTCAAGTTAGTTACCAGGGTTTTCAACCACCATTCGGAGCATAGGGTAACACTATAATTCCCCTCCCCCACATGTTGCTGCTAATTCTTGGTCAGCGGGCTGAAAGAAGGCTTCTATTGGCAATCACAGTGGAGAAACCACAGGAGTGCCAACCAGCACTCCAGAGGCAACAGTTTTAAAGCTGTTGTTGAAAACCCTGAGTGCAATGTCTGTTAAATATCTGACAGTTTGAGAGCTGTTTGGTCTCTTTAAGTTAAGTGTGTGTGCATGGTTGTTTGTCCTGTCTCTGTGTTGCCCTGTTATGTACTAGATGATGGATGGATAGATGGTTGGTTGCTCTATCCTTTTTTTAAAGACTGTTCAAGACAACCGTAGGTGGGATTTTCCTTGATCTTAATTAAAATGGAGAAAATAAAATTACCAATAACGCAAACACAGCCGATTTATGTCCGTTGAATGTTTTTGTGTTGATTCTAACTCTTACAGGAAGTGCATTTTCTTCCAGCGTTTAAAAAAGTATCCTGGACCCGACAAATTGCCAAATTAAATTGCTTTTCTAATCAAATGCGAAATGTTTTTCTTTTATCAATTCTCTGCTAAATCATGTAAAGCAACTTGATTTGCCTTGTGTTGAAAGTGTGCTATACAAATAAAATTGCCTACCCTTGACACACATCATTGTTCATTGATAACAGTTTACTGACTGCCCTTTCTCTTTGCTCTTACCTAGATGTGGACGAATGTGCAGAGGCTCTTGATAACTGCAGCATTGATGCCATCTGTCAGAATACCCAAAAGTCTTATAAATGTATCTGCAAGTCAGGCTACAAAGGAGATGGCAAACACTGTGAAGGTAAGCCCCAAAATGTTTGATGTCTGGGGTTTAAATCTGTTCAACCCCCTGTGCGAGCCTTAGAGGAACATACAGAACACTGAATGCATTGCCCTGTACGGCTTTGTACACATTTTAAGCCCAGTGACAGGCTTGATAAGAGGTTGTGTCTCAGCTGAAATAATTCATTAGCTTTGCAATTTTCCCAATGAGGAGGGTGGAAAAACCAAGAAAGCTACAACCAGTGGATAGTGGAAGCCAGGTGCAGAGTACTCCTTTGTGACAAGATGAAATGAAGCAGTAAATTTCCTACATATGTCTGAGGAGAAAATTAAGATAGCGGCAGAAACGGCAGTTGGAGACCCTGCCAAGCTCTCAGGGATATTCACACCGCCAACGGCACGACTTCCAGCCTAACACGTTTGTTTTTGTAGTCTCTTTCAATGTGCTCATTCTCAAAGCCCTCAGATCATTATATTCAGCAATTTTTATTACTGCATTTATAAAAACATATTTCACAATATGGTTTGTTTTAAACAAGCATTATTCTTTCATGTATTTGACTGGGTATTTTTGATGGCATTCTGCCTTGGGTTATAAAAGCTGGATTTATTGAGTTTGTTGTTAAATATTTTAGTTTCCATTGAAGCACAGGTTAGTTTAGCTTCTTAAGAACGAGAAAAGCAAAATTCAAAAAGCAACACTCTTTAAATTAAAAAAATCAAAATGTTGCATTAAATGTTGGTACAACTTGTTAACAAACTTGTTGGCTGACTAGAGAATAACCTTTTACAACACTGTTACTCTGCTGAGGTGAGTTGACCCATGCAACATTATAAAGAGGATTGCGAAAAACCTTTACAACAGAATCAAAGTTTGATTATAAAAGAAATGTTTGATGCTTTTGATATTCTGTCACATTACAATAAACCTAAAGTATTTTCTTGGGATTTGATGTGAGCCCATAGAGGTGCACACAGTTTTTTGAAGTGAAGGTAAAATGCATTAGTTTTATATCCTTTTTGCCAATTAAAATCTGAAAAGTGTGTCATGCGTTGTATGGTCCCCTCAGTCACTTAGATTTAACTCTTAACTTTGACTAGGTCTTGAAATAAACTATTTGACTTTATTCCTGGCTCTGTGTTTGATTGTTGATGTCTTGCTGGAATCTCCTCACCAGTCTCAAGTCTTTTTCAGAAATAGAGATGCCCACAGCATGATACTGCCATCAACATCTATTACTGTTAGAATGGTGTGTTCAAGGCCATTTTCGGTGGTTTTCTGGCAGACATGGGACTAAGCATGCATGCCAAAAAGTAAAAATTAGTGGTATCAAAGCAGAGCAAAGCACATATTTCCATGTGTTTGCTGTGTCCCTTCATGGCCTGTCGAATACTTTGGACTGCACTTCTTTTGGGTTCCTTTTTACATCGAGTTTCTTCTTACCAGACTCCCACAAAAGCCAGTGGAAAACACTACTAATCACTGTCTGTCTCGGGGGAAGTTTATATCCATTTATGATCAGCATTTATCCATATAATGGGAGTTGTTGGGGCACTGAAAGTGCAGCCTCTAAATAAGGCATTTTGTGCCCCAAAATCCTTCATTTCAGAGCGCCTAGAAGGTGCTTTGTTGTTGTTTTCCGGGGTGTTTTAGAGGCTTTTAATCCAACCGATTCCAACATTCAACAAACAGTGATTTCAGTAACGTCATTGCCGGCCGCAATTGCAGTTGTAGATTGAGCAGGACTGAAAGGCAGCCTGTGGATGCTGAGCTTGAAAGTCCTTCACAGACTTCAACAGCGAAATTGAAATTGAAATCACGGATTAGTATACTTTGAATAAAACACCCTAGAAGACAACAACAAAGCATATTCGAGACGTTACGAACTCACAGGGGAATAGTACTAGCAAATATCTAGGATAAAAAATACTTATTTAGTAGTGGGCAATATAAGAAGTATAAGGTATAAATTACATAAATTGAGCTAAAGGTAGAGAGATTGACTATACCGTCATACTGCAGGAATGCATTTTGATGATATCATCAAACTGTATCTACATACTTTTAACCAGGTATGCAGGAATACTAATATTCAGTGTTTGTCTTCACACAAGAAATTAAAAGCTTAAAGTTTGTTGTTTTTCATTCAACAGAATAGAAACCTGTTGATTTCTGAAGCATTTTATTTCAAATAATGTGTATGCAGGTTTGTTTTTGTGTAGTAAGTAACCAGGAAAATGGTAAAAAGAAGTATTCTCACCATAATTTTGTAAAATAGGAAAGACTACAGGAATAATAATTTTTTCTTTGGAAAATTTTGTTTTAAATGAAGGTATTTTGTGATCTTAGTTCACCTTGTTTGTGTCTCCCATATATGCCTCTCAACACCAATCATCACTCCACTTAGGTTGTCATAACAAGCTGCTATCTTCCCATCATTCCGTCTCGTTTTTTCTCTTAAATGTACTGTATTTTTCCAGTTTCAACTACTTAAGATCATGAAACTGCCAAACATTTATTTTACTAATTTATAGTTAGTCATCAGTATAAATAATGTGAGGGCTAATTTTCTTTCAGATTCCTTTCTGACTGCATACATGCTAGGGAAATTATTTAGTTTACTTTAATAGCTCCATCTCTTTTGTGTCCTGGCCAAAAATATGTTTTGTATGACTAGCTGCATATTTTGCCACTGACTTTGTTCTCTGCGTAATGGTAGAGAGGTTTTTAATGTCCCGTGTTTAGTAAAACGTTGTTGATACATGTAGAGGCTGCCTGTAATAAAATTCCAATGGGGGGGAGAGAGGAATGCCTTGGCTTGACTTTGGTCAAACTTTAGGTTATTAAATGTAGCATAAAACCTTGGCTGACAGTATTGGCCTTTAAAAACTGAACAATAAAAGTTTTTAAAAAAGTGTTCCAAGTTACATCAGTAGCAGGTGAATCAGTTTTTTTACCCCAGCTTGTTAGTCCCCTGAAGTGCTCACTTGGGAAATTGAAAGTAAAAAAAGATACAGTAATTTATGCTCTTTAGAACTGGGTAGAATAAATTTTAATGAAACAGTTTTTTTTAGATTTAGTTACAACCCTAAAATGGAAATCTTAGAAAAGTATGAAACTTGAAATAGTGTCTTGGAGCAACAACATGATATTGTTTTTGCCTTTACTAAAATCTATGCATCTTCTATTGAAGAGTCATAGTTTAGACTGTTGCTTCTGGAACTTGGCAGTCTTGAAGGTGGATTAGCCATGTCACTCCTGCAGAGCAAATAAATAAAAAAAATGGTATAGCAAATCAGCAAAGTGCTTAAATCAATACTGATAACCCTTTCTCTTCTCTTCACTTTAAGCTTTGCATTCAGTTTGTGCTCCACCTCTTTTATTCCTCTTTGCCAAATGGTTGCATCGTGATATATGGCTTGAGGTCATGATCACCTTAAAAATACACTGCCATGCACAATGTTTGGCACAGCTTTTATGGATTTGTACATTTTTCTGTCATTGGAGTAACATATTTAGAGTCTGGAAATTGTAGAAAAAACAACCTTTCAGGAACATTAATTTACGTTAAGAAATACGTTTTTTTACAAAATCACCAAATTTTTAACCCATTACTGTTAATACTTCAGAATACTTTCTAAACCCCTGTTTGGCCAATACAGTGGAGCCGTGCCTATTTATGGTTTTGTACACTTTAATTCACCTTTTCGCGCTTTTTTTACCTGTGCAATTTAGCCTTAATTTATTCATGGCAAGCCAAACTATTTGTAGATTTCTTGGTAGAGCATATCTAAAATGTTCAAAAGAGAATCGAGCTTGGGAAGCTGAAATACTTGACATGATATTGGCTGACGTTTGCAAAGCAGCTAATCCAAGAGCACAATTTCTTTTGGTTGGTACTGATTTGCTGTACCTTCAAGGTGGTGTGTGAACTATTAACATAGGCAGTTATAAGTGTTTTTAGAGTAGGTGACAGGTATTTTTCAGAGTTTAACAAAAAGCTTGCAGTTAGGGACCCTAAAACCCATAAATACCGGGGTCCACCGTACAACACTTCATTTCACAAAGTACAACACAACGAGAGAGGGATTTTTGATGAGTCCTCTTAAGCTTTTTACTTTTTGGTTGGAACTGAAATGATTTAAGTTTGGTTAACCATTTTTGAATTGCTTTGGCCACATGTTTTGGATCATTAGCCTCCTGACAGAACAAATGACAACCTACTTCAAGTAAACCACGTGTGTAGCACACATGGACTTCATGTGTTGTTTACATAGGCTTCACATGTAATTCCACATGGGTTTCACACTTTTCTTTTTCACATGTAGGTTTTATATGGAAAATAAGCTGTTTCACATAAAGTTTACATGTTATCCCATGGGCTTCACATGTATCTCCATGGGTTTCACATGTTATTACCAGAAAAATTTTAATTCACATCGGAAATTTAGTAAAAATACAGGGGGTCAAATTTGTTCACACATCTCACCTTTTTTTTCTTGTTTTAGCATGTGAATTTCACATGGGTCAGACATTTTTCACATTTGATCACATGTTAATTTTCCCTTGTGAAACCTTTGTTTTTCCCTAAGGGTGGCACTGATCATTTTGTAAGATGCTGTTATTTCCTAATGTTGGACTTTCTCCTCATTGAATAATTATACTTAAAGTAAATAAAAGGTTGCCCTGTTAATGTTTTATACAAATTATGTTGCTGTAATAAAATACATATTTTTTTTAAAACTTGTTATACATGTTTATTGATAAACAAATAAAATGTCTACAAATAAATTCAGAGTAAATCTTTTCAAATGGTACCAATAAGAGTGGAGTGTGCCATCTCTTTATGAATAAGAGGTTCTGAAGGTTCCTAACAGAATTAAAATGCAAAGGGATTCAAAACACCTTTCATTAAGTCCTTCAGCTTTGAAAAAACTTAGCCGTCCTTTGTAAATCAAGAGCTTATTATGTCCCTGGATTGTTTGAAACTGCACCCATTTGAAGCAGCTGTAGTATACTTACTAATAAGTAACTCTGTAAAAAAATATGAGGTTAAGATCTAAAGTGCGAGCAGTACAGCCGACTGGTCTGTGAAGTATATCTCCTTTATTCAGCAATATCTGTTTGTATTTAACCAGCATAATTAATACAGCAAAGCTTTCATGGTACACTGCGATAATCTATGTATTTCAGTGAGTTTTTGCTGACTGTTCCAATTTGGAGTTTCAATGATGCAAACATCACCGGTTAGTTGGAGCTTAGTGTCAGGGTGTTTTCTTATTACAGTACAGAAAAAAAAAAAAAAGAAAAGTTCTGTTTATATTTTTTGCTTATTTATGGATGAGCTTTTACCCGTTTCTGTTTTGCTGCTTTCTCAGAAAGTTTTGTTTTGTAATGTTACTTTTAAATGGCATTAATTATGTATTTATCTCTGAACTTCAAATCAACCATTATAGGGTTAAGGGTTTACCATTATATGATAAAAATAAATGTACAAAATAATGTATTTTAAATAGACATCTTAACACTAGTAACACATAGTTTTATTTTATTTTTTTAATAGTCTTTTATTTCGCTATTCTAGCTGTACTTCTTGCAAAGCACCTCGTTTTAAATATGCCATATACAGTTAAGTCCAAAATTATTCATGCCTTTGCAGATATAGGTTTAAAGTAACTTTTCATTTACCGTAACCAATTTAGACTGACTAGAAGCTTTTAAGATTTTTGAGTTGCTCAGCCAGAGTCCTGACTTGAATCACTTGGGTGATGGTAGGTGACATTCCAGCTTCTAAGACTTGGAGTTAAATTGACAAGATTTATATAGTGCTTTTCTAGTCATACTAACCAGTCAAAGTTCTTTACACTCTGGGCTCATTCATACACCAACACAGAGCTCGGTAGGCAATTTGGGATTAAGTTCCTTGCCCAGGGGCACATAATCATGTGATGGGAAGAAGTTAAAATTGAACCATCAAGTTGCAAACAGCTACTCTACCTGCTGAGCCACAGTTGACCCACTTATTCACCTAAGTTGAATTGTCAAAATACCAGTAGAAACATATGAAAAAATGGTCTTCATTTATAAGAAGTGTTTCATTGTGGAAATTCTAATAAAAATGTGGCACTTAATATTAAGAAGGGTATAATTATAAAACATTAAAGGTTGAGATATATATTTTTGGTGTGACATTTTTGTAAATTAAAATTTATCAATATTTTGTGTATACTGATAGTCCTATTTTGTTTTATTTTAAATCCTTCAGGATAACGTCGGCTTAACTTTTGTCTAATTGTATATATGATCACACTGTTCTTCATGTTTTCTCTGCAGATGTCGATGAGTGTGCAACGGAGTACAACGGCGGGTGTGTCCACGAGTGCATCAATATACCAGGAAATTACAGGTGCACGTGCTACGATGGTTTCCGTTTAGCTCATGATGGGCACAACTGTTTGGGTGAGTAAATCCATTTGCTTAGATCCAGCAGCTGCTTTTCTTTGTCTAATGACTTAATTATTTAGCCGAAGCTTGGTATAAAAAAGCTCTTATGAGAAGGGCATATTTTCTGAATATGTGTCATATTTGATCTGATTTGGGCATTAAAACTATAAAACCTTTTTCAGCATACCTAAGGTCATTTTTTGTGAATAGCGATGCATGTCTGAAGGCTGGAACTCTTAGTAAACTGTGCTTCAGATATCTGCTACTTCCTTTCTCACTGAGTGGTTATTCTACACACATGTTTTTGCAAAAAGAAAATTGAAACCTTTTTTATAATAACCAAGATGAAAGGGAAAAAAAATATGAAAAGCTTTACACTGAGCTGAAAGCTCAGAGTGAGTCGTGAGTTGTAGATTTTTCCCATGGTGTAAAATTTCACCAGTTTGCCATTCAACCTGGCCTCACACAGGACCTGTAAAGCTTAAATGGTTGTGAAATTAAGAGAAATACAGCACCCTTGCTGCTGCTGTTAGTTGCTTAACATGGACATCATCCACCCACCCCCTTTCTGTTTCTCTGTCTTGCTCCTTCTTTCCCGTTCCCCCGCCATGCATTCCTTTTGTTTTGCTTTGAAACCCCAAAGTCAGACCTGCTGCTCCTCAGAAATCTTCTCTCTCCAGGCTGCTATTTCAGCATGAAGCATCGTCTTTGATTTCTTTGTGAAGGAAAAAGGCGTCTTGTTACAGCAGGCTTCACCTTGAGTGGAAGTGATGATTGAAAAATGTATCAACAGTTAACAGTGATTCAGTGTAAAAAAGCCTTTACATGTGGGCACACTGGCAACATATTTGTATTACAACCACATTTATCCAATGAGCTGCATGTAAGGCTGGGATTAAGGTACATTGGAATGGAAAAAAAACATTTTTCAATTAGTAATCATCTTGTCCTGACTTGACTGTGAACCCTTGCCTCCCTTGTACTTTTGGCTTTCTTTCCCTACATCTTCATTGCCTGTATCTACAGTGTAAAGTGGGACTATTTTCCAAGTCATTTAGCAGCAGCGTCCAGCTGCTCATGGATCATTTGTCTTACCACGGATCAGCTAGTGCCTTGCGTGCAGGTGTGTAATTGTAATCCATGGTTGTATGGCTGCTGCTGCTGTTGCATCCATCAAGCCCTTTGATAGTTTCTCAAAATGAAACTTCCATAATCAAACAGAGGGAATGTTTGATCATGTAATGTTTCATTTTGACCTAAAAGTGATTTAAAAGTTAGTTAAAATTTAAATACATCAGAGTTAGCCAGTAAAGGCTAAATTTGGCATTCTACCCTGCTGACAATAAGTGTGTTTACAGGAGAAAATCGAGATATTATTAACTTATTCCGACTGAAATCAGACTTTAAAAATGTATTAATACACTTTAGTCCGGCTTGAATTGAACCGAACTGGTTTCACAAGCTCGACTAAGCTACCCAGATAATGTGATTGGGAATCAGGCTTCTCTGCATCCAACCCCTCGTCTGTACTCGCGTACCCCGTCAGGAAGTTAGGATACGCGGAAGTGCAACTCAGCAACAACATAATAGTATTATTAGAAGAATATGGTGGCTAACACAAACGTAAGCGGCTGATTAGTGCATGTTTGGACTGCCGAAGAGACGATGCATTGTGATTGTGTATATCCTGCTTTGACTCCATCTGCTTCACTCCTGCCGGCCTCTGTTTACTGCCTCAGGGCAGCTCGAAGCTAACCGCTATAAGGCTAACACATAGGTGAGAGTGTTTCCATTTACATCGGAGAGTAGAACATACTCCATTTAATAATTTGTTTTTCTGAGTGACAAGTAAACTGGGACTCAGTTCTCAACAGGGGGGCAAGCCCTTAGTCCGATTACTCTAAAGTAACTCCAACTGACTGCCTGATCTAGCTTGCAGGAGTTGCCCCCATTTGTTGGAAAGTGTATGGACGCTTTTGGAAAAACTTTAAGATAGAGTTTGAGTGTTTTCGTTTTGTTTCAAAAAATATTTTAAATCTACAATCCTACATCTTTCTCCTGATTATATTTTACAAGCATTGATTGCATGTAAAATGATAAAGAACCTTGATGTCGAGTTCAAAAACACACATTTTATTGATAAATTTGGAAAACTTTAAAAAAAAGTTATTTGAAGTTTTTTTAAATTATTACATCCATCCATCCATCAAGAATTCTCTCAGGCTATGCATCTCTCCTTTGCTCCATCTTCACCAGTGTTATCAAACCCCGGTGTTTGACAGCTAGTGTCCTTCAACATTTTGATATTTCCCAAGTCTAATACACCTAAATCAATAGATTGAATTACTTCATCATACATTAAGGTTCTATAGAGTCCTACTAATGACTTAATACTGTAAATCAGGTGTGTTAGTAGAAAGACTCATCTAAAAGTTGCAGGAATTAAATGTTAGTTGACTGGACTGTGACCACTGTGGGCTATAGCTTTGATCATTTAACTATTCATTCATCCAACGATCTGTTTGGCTCACATCCTTCCATCTTTACACCCTACAAAAGGCACATTTTCAATATTGGAACTTCAGGGTCATTTTATCTGACCGTCACTGTATATTTGTGTCTCCATGACACTAGAATGGGCCAACAGGGCCCGTTTTCAGGGCCATTTCAGGAACCAGTGGCGTACCAGTGTTGAGTTATGTACTTGAAAATGGCCCGGTGGAGTTGTTGAGTGGTAGTTTTGGTTAAGTCATCCTTATTTGTTGTAATTCATAGGGAAACGAGAAGACGTAGCCAAAAAAAGGCTTTGTAGAAATAAGAAGAGTTGCTGGCAAAGCAGTTTATAATTATAGCAAAAAGAAACGCAACAACAAGCCCTACTTCTTCCATGTCAATCTCTTATTTCTGCTGCTGTGGGTGCCTTTTTGAGCTGATCAGTGACACTACTCACTGCTGAAATGGTTAATATGCAGTTGTCTTTAGCTGATTCCTTAAAAGCAATTTGTGTATGGAGACATTGCAGCTAAAAGATTCAGATTCGATTCGACTTTGGATTTACATTTATAAAAAAAAAGAATTGCGATATTTGCTCAATGTTTAGAAACTCAATTGTATAGGGGTGTCTTTTTTTCAAAAAAGTTCCTTAGTTCCTTAATACCTGTGCTCTGCACTGCTAAGGTAATAATCCTCAACACAAACACAAGTTTGGAGAGGTAGCAGTATAGCATAGGTTTAACGTTAAGACTTCAGCTTCCTTTTCCTGTTTTAAGCTCTCTTATGCCCTTGAGAAAAGATTGGTATTCCTTGGCCTGGGAATAGAGAGAATAAGCAGCTGTTTCCCACACAAGGTCAAACTGTCAGATCGCAAAACAGGAGACTCACACCTGATTACTAAGAGTTAATGCAGATTTGACTTAGCAATCCTTATAGTGCAATACCCCATGTTGTTGTTCTACAGTACAGCATTGATTTGATCACTACATTGATTTTTTCTTTATAGTTTTGGTGCTCTTGGAACTCAGAAGGAGGTGCAAGGCTTTTCTGTTAAAGAAAACTATGTCTGTGACTGTCATTTAATTAACACAAGTTGGGACAGTGTACATGTATCTCAGTCTACTTTTTACTGCTGCATGAACCTCAAAGCCCCTGAAAATTTGATGGGTTGACAGTGTAATAACATTGGGCGGTGGCAGAAGGCATTGAAGCGTGAAGCAGAACGGGCCGCTGTGTGCCTCACTTGGGGACACTCTGGTTTCTGAGGTCTCTCCTGTCGGCCCTGAACCCCCAAAAAGATGTCAGAAAGTCAGCAAGGTGGAAACAATGCAATATCACAGAAGACTGCTTCTGTCAATGTGGAGAGATATGTCACTCACTGTATAATTTATTTCACACAGAGCTATTGTACCTAGCACAGAAAATGGATATGAAGCACATAAGAATGTAAAGAGCAAACATTTAATATTTAAGAGCCAGAAATTCAAAAAATCATGAAGGTCTGTTCAATAGAAATTTTGCCTTTTAATATAGTTTTTAACAATGTCTTATTGAAAACAACCATCTCCTGGAATCTGTTATGGTGACATCGGAATAAATACTTCTACGTGAAAATTGTTTCACAAAAAAATAAAATAATGGATGCCTATTAGAACAACTTTTTTGTGTCTGAGTCAAATGAAAGTTCAAGTGAGCATTTGAAATTCCCTTCTCATCCCAACATATGTAGAACGAAGTGAAATATTAGCTTGAAGGTGACTTTTAGGAGTCAAATAACATGTGATGAAAAAAACAAGTATATTCAGAGTTTGAGAGGCACGGCTGGCTGTAACCCTGTAATTACATTTTTACAGCTTCATTACTGTATTCCAGTTTAAATGACACAACTTAGACGTAGACTGATTATGTAGAGAAAGTGAAACTTGCACAATAACTGCTTTGTTCCCTAACAAAGTATTTTGTGACACAATTGTTTTGGTGAAGAGCTGGCACCTGTTAACATCATATTATAATGTCTGTCAGAAGTGGATAATAAATTATATGCTGCCAGACTTGTCGTTTTTTTGAATGTCACAATGTGTCATCGGTTGGTTTGTCAAGTCTCCAAGCAACTGCAGTCCTCTAAATCTCTACTTTCCAAACGCCAATTGAAGTTGGAGCCTGCATCCGAATACCCCTCCTACGCTTGCTACGTAGTAGGCGAAAAGCCGTGTACGAGCGATGTAGTACATCCAAATCTCCAGTATGTATTGGCACAGTAGGCATAAAGTTCACGTATGTGTACTACCGCCACAGTAAGCAGCCCGTGGACGATACGCTATCCCACAATGCAATGGAAGCCCCAACATCATAGATATGTGAACTCGGCTACAGAGGAACTGTAAACAATCTACAATGCCGCAATTTTAGCGTATAAATCCAAATGTGTAGCAATGTTACTGATTACTGTAATTGTCTCTTGACAACGGATTAAACATTTAAGTTGATAAGGTAATGTTTAAGTATTCACTGTATCAACGGCCGAGTAGTATATACTACGTAGCATGTAGTACATACTAAGGATTCAGATGCAGGGGGAGACTTTGTCAATACTACTTGTGTCTTAGGTGGACAATTTGGAAATCATTAATGCTAAGTTCAGTTCTTCAAATGCAACCTCATCACCATTCTGAAACTTTTAACTTGTGTTTGCTTTTTAAATCTACCAAATAGGTTTATTTTATTTAAATCTATTTAATCTATTTAACATATTTTTGAAGTTGGAAATGAGCATAACTGTCTTGAACTACAAGCCTGATCAAAATGGAAAAGGAAATTTATAAAATGTATGACTTTTTATTGCAGAATTGTATTCATAGTTAAGATTTTGAATTGTGAGGAAATTATTTAACCGCACATCATCCATAGTGAAGCTGAAAAATATGTATATATATATTTAAGTCAGGAAAAACAAAGGAATGAGTGTCAATTCAAACCAAAACATACATCCTCTTTACAATGAAAACCAGATGCAGGAAGCCTTATTTGCTCCCCACCATAACACCAGCATCCCCATATTTATGACCTGTGTGTTTTGGTTAGGGTCCCACAGAAACCAAAATACACTCTTATCATTGCTAGCTTGTCAGTCAAGCAGCTTAATATCATAAGCATCTGCACAGACAGCCTCTTTCCTCACAACCACAAATACTTTTCTGCTTCTTTCAAGGGCTAAAAGACACAAATAAAGATATTTCTTCCAGTACTTTAAAAAGAAATGCCACGGTGGCATACAGCCTGAGAGTGACTCACTTGGGAAAGCAAAGTCAGGCTTGAAACAGAAATTATAGATGTTTGACAAGAGCACCACCAGACCTGTGTCTCTGCCTTGTTTACTTGCATTCATCATTCTGCTCTCTCTCGTGTTTCTGCCTTGTTGCACAGGAACAAACACACACACCTCGGCTGGCCATATTCCTTTGATTTTTATTGAACGACAATGATTTTGTTTGTATTGATTGAAAAGGCTTCAACTCCCTTTGCAATCTATTGGGAAATGAATGTGCTTTTACTCTAACTTTCCCCAAAGATGCAACATGATCTATTAGTCTTGAGAATTAAAATGAAGACGACTGGAATTTTCTTGCTCTCATTCAAGAGGCTTCTTCAGTTCTAAACACCTGGGTTGGGAGTATCAGATTTAGAAGTGTAAAGTTAGTGTCGTGAAGGCTCACTAATGATTCCTAATAATTCCTAGAGAGGCTATCAAATTTATGTAAGCTCTATTGGTGCATTCCATTTACCACGGAATTTGTAATGCTAGGCTGCGTTTGATGTCACAACTGTATAAACATAGTCTGTTAACATAATCGTATAAATCAGGATTCCAATATTATGAGGCTCAGGTAGCCATAAGCTAGTAGTATCTTTTAAAAACATAGTTTTAAGCTGTACTTTCCATATGTAAACACCACTTTTGTCTTGTTGAGTTTATAGTTTAATTTAGACACATTCTTACAAATGTGGATTGTAAAATAAACATGTTTCCACTACAGCTACACTGCTGTTTATGCGAGGGGCGGCCATGTTGAAAGTCAAAGTCAAAGCACGATAAAATCTCAGACTTTTCGATTTGGAAGTCAGACTTTGGGGGGCGTTCCAGTTTATTTTAGCCACTCAGAAGTTGGAATTAGAACCCACCATAAACACTAAGCAATCTTGGTAAAGTAAGCATTGTTAACGGTAAAACAACCCTAATTATGTTATGTCACATGCCTCAAGGTGCGAGTTTCTGTGAAACGTCCAAGGTAGACAACTCAAGGCTGGTTTATGTGCGTTGGAAATGGGCCATTTGTTGATTGCCTAGAGCTTACATAACCTTGATGGCCTTGTTAGGAATAATGATAATAATGATATATAATATAATAATAATGATAGTCTTATTAGTGAGCCTTAACAGCACTAACTTTAGACTTATAAATCTGATACTTGAAATCGAGTGTTTAAGAGCCGAAGAAGCCTCTCCGATGAGAGAACATTTTCAAGACAACAACAACAGTCTCAAGATTATCATGTCCTTGATGACTGAGAATCGACACCAACGTATAACATGATCTATTACAAAAAGGCAACCTTATGAAAGAAGCTTCCAAAAATATGGGTTTGAGAAGGTATGGGTTTAAAGTAGCAGGTAAGAAAAAGTCAGCTCCTTTGACACTCTTCTGTTGATGGCTAATGACGAGACATCGTATTTTGTTGAAATTTCGTATTAGCCAAGTTTGGAAAAGTTCCCCTGGATAACTTTTTGCTGCAGCTTTCATAATCATAATTCATAATGAATCACTGAGCAAAAAGATCAGTGACCTTCATGCTGATTTCCTCTGCAATCTTATATATCCATTTGCCTCTCCTTTTGCAGCTTCACACCTCTGACAGGAGCTCACATTTGAAATGTATATATAATCTTCTCCAACCATATGCCCAAATTTTACTTATTTTTTCTAACACATTGTGGACACAGAAGTGTTAAATATATTCTTATTACAATAAAATCTGTTAATCCTCTAATGTAAAAACTAATTAAATCTATGATATGAATAGGGTAATTTACAAAATAATCTGTAGCTATTTAAGGCCATGGTGGAGTGCTCCCCCCCCAACAGACACACACACACGCACACACACACACACACACACACACACACACTCTTTATCCCTTTCTGAAGAGCAGGAGTTTAAGGCAGTGCTACGATCTATTGGCATGTAGGAGAAGCTGAGCTGAAAGGCAAATCTCTTGATTTATTAATCCATTCATGCTTCAGGACTTGGCTATGACTACAAGAT
The DNA here is from genome assembly GCA_028564705.1 of Apricaphanius iberus. NCBI lineage: Eukaryota > Metazoa > Chordata > Actinopteri > Cyprinodontiformes > Aphaniidae > Apricaphanius > Apricaphanius iberus. The sequence goes on along the minus strand of JAPXFQ010002528.1, from coordinate 1,273,892 downwards.
ATGGATCATGACAGTCAGAATGAAATCTCAGATACAAGGAAGCTAAAAAAAAAAAAGAGACATGCTTTGGAAAGGTTCCTGGTGTAGGGATATCGTGGATGGGCTCTCAATTAAGGTACAATACTTTGAACATAGCTGCTGGTACTGGTGCTGCTGCTGCACACCTCAAGGTATCAGCTGAGGTTGTCCAGTTACCTGGTCAAGCTGCTTTGTAGATTCCTTCTCTTTGGAGATTTTCTTGAAAAGTTCATGTAGGAGAAGGGCCTGCAATAGTAGCTTGTCCATCCTGTTTTTGGATAGCCCTGGGATCAAGTACAAGCACTAGTGTTGCTAGAAGGAGGAATGTCTGGGTTTCCCTCCAGATGTGTTATTTCCACAACATCACCTATAGGAACTATCGACAGAGGGATGGAGACAGGGTGGGAGGGCAAAAGGATAAAATTTAATTAGAAAAGTTCTGTCCAGAATTTTGAGGTGTTCGCTTTGCCGTCTCTGGTTTGATGACTGAACCACAAACTTGATAGCTGATATTGACTAATTCTGTGAAAAATATGTTGTTCAGGATAAAACATCAAAACTGTCCTTGAACAAGAATCTCCTGCCAAAATCCAAGGCAGGAGTCAACTAATCCGTATATGAGACTAACCACACAGATGTTAAAGTGGTAATTATTCACAGCATTTATGGATCTTTTGAAATATTTCTACACCCTTCCAGGTGATGGGACATTGGTTCATTATATCTGCAGCAGATGGAAGCATGTCACACAATGTATGTAAGAGGAGTTTCTGTAAAACAGGTTGTTATATTAAAACACAGTCCAAATAACACCAATTGATCTTTATAGTCTTATATTAGTGTTTAGAGTGGTTAGCACATTTTGCTTTATAAACAGCAACTATAGAGCTTCCTTTTAGATGGCTTCTTTCACATCTGACTTATTTTTGACATCACTGTTATTAAAAATAGCAAGATATGAGTCTTAACTCAAGCCCCTTTCAAAAAGGCCATGAAAAACTGTAATTTTCTAGACTTCTAGACGTCTGTTTTACTTTTGAGTCTGAAAGCAACCTTCTGGACTTTGTCCGGATAACCTTTACCTGTATTTTTGTAGCTGAAGATCTAGTAACAAGAGTGGACTTTTTATAGTAAGGTGTTTGCATTCAATATTCAGATAAGGTTCCGGATAAACTGGAGGGGTGTGGGGCAGGTTAAAGCTGTGCACAAACTGTAAACAAAGGCTGTTTTAAACTCCCTTCGTTTTGCTTCTATTTGCCGTTCACCTTCGTCTTTTAAGCTTATGTGCGCATAATTGCACACAAAAGATGAGCAGTGTGAGGAGTACTGCTGTTTCATCAGCCCTCTTGCAAAATTTACTTTGTTGGGGGAAATGACATGTACGTAATCTCAAACGCTCTGTTCTTACATTTTTCTTTAATCCAGATATGAAAAACCAGGCTGCCAGTCTGTTGGGGCAGTGTGTTTGTGTAAGCAAACAGCTCTCTACACAGCGTGTGGATCTGAGAGAACTTCCGGTTCAGGCCACTTGCCTCAAATTGGAAATGCCAAAATTAAAAATCAGCTTTCGTTATCAGATTTTCCCATTTTACTATTCATGAACCAAAAAGAAAAATCAGATAAACGTTCGTAATATGTGTTTAGTTCGTTCTTTGGTTTTTATGTTTCAAAATAAAAACCAATAAACCGCATAGTTTTTTCAGTTTTATTCACAAGACTAAATGTCCATGTCGAAAGGACTAAGTACTGTTAAAGACAGATCTGTATATAATTTAGTTCTCATGTGGTGAAGAGGGGAACTGAATATTTACGGCAGCTGAAATATGCTGGATGATGTGAGGAATGATAGAACTAAAACAAAAATAGAATGGTTTAATGTCTGCCCTATGGGGAATAAAAACAGTATCAGAGTATAAAAGTCAGGCTGAAATATTCCCCTTTTACTAACATTTTTTTTTCTTTTTTAAAAGACGAAACATGTCTTTATCATAGGTCAAAATACCTAAATAATATATCTGCTACAGCAGATTATTTTAGACCAAACACACAACAGATATTAGCGACATCAGCAAAAACCAGAAATATATTTGATCTCCATTATGTGTCATACTTTACATTATAACGGTTTAATAATAATCCTACTTTCATCTGTTCAGGAAGCCTAGTTATCATGTCCAGCAGAGTCAGCTTCCATCCTTTAACATCGGGGATTAATAAAATGAACACGATGTGAAAGAAAACGGTTCTTGTGGCTGATATCCCTCTGGTTTTAATCAACACAATTCAGACTTTGATTCTCGCCATTTAAAACAAAAACCATGAAACTGTTTTAAAAACACACACACAAGACACCATGATTATTTGTATTAATTTATTTAATGTAAGATTAATAAAGTAACAACTTTAACATGAAAAATTTTGCTTTTTTCTTTCTCCACTTTTCGTTTTTGAAATTTGTTTTAAAGCAAAACAACAATACAAGAACTGATTTGTTTTTTCAGATTTTTTTTCAAAATGGAAAAACCAAAGAACGTACCAAACACAGATTGTTCATGATCCATTTTGTCGTTTCACACAAAAAAGAAAAAAAAAGAAAAATAACAGTGTTTTAATTTTTCCATTTTTTTGTTTGAAACTAAAAATGAATTTCCCATTGTGCCATTTATTTTGTATAGTGTAAAGTTGGAAGTTTTGGTATTGTGAGAAACATAAGTTCTTCTGTGTCTTTTATTACTTTTTAGTAAATTGCTTTTATTTATTTAAAAAATATGCAAAATTTAGTAGCTAATTTTTCTTTTAAGATTTGTAATCTCTTGTACTTTTTAGGTTGAACTGTATACCAGAACTCTATAATAGCAAAATGGCTCAGCTCTTACAAGCAATTTCACACCCAAACAATAAAAAGCTATATCTGACATAGGGAAGCAGATAATTCTTGTTAATTTCTGACAGCATCATGGACAATATGTCTGCTGAAGTTTACGAGAAGAAAAAACTTTTTTGCAAGAAGTCTTTCTCAGAGTGAGAACAGAGGCAGCATTACTGGGAAGAGAGGAGTAATGTTGCATAGTTGGAATACAAGTGTAGCTTTCTAAACACAATCAGTTGTTTGTGTTTTTCCGACTTTGGAAACAAACGGCTTTCGAGCTTTTTTGCAGAGAAAGTACAGATAAGTGAGACAGGCAGCCATATTGACATTCAACAACCTAAATTGCCTCCAAAAAATACTCCTCATTGCTACATAAAATATTAGGGCTACCAAATTTTAAAATTGTTTTAGCTTTAATAAATGATCAGGCTTCTTGAGCATAAAAAGAAATATGAACTCATGCAACTGACAAACTCTAATAGCTATGATACAGCTAAAAGCAGAAATAGGTGTTCAGATGATGCTCTCTAATAAATAACTCTTGCAAGAACAAACAGCTTTACTTTTTAATGTTATATTAACACTGCCAAAGTCAGTTGACACTGATAATTTTATTTAACTGGTAATCTGAACATACTATGCAGAGAACAGTCTCTGTGTGTTTCTTGTGACATGTACAAGATCTGGTGCCTCTCCACAGCTCAGAGGAAATGGACTAACGTGATGAGTTACAGGATAAATTTGAGATTAGTGTATTAGCAGCCTCCTGAAGGGTATCAACTCTCTCGCAGGATTGCTCAGCCCCATCAACCATGAAATGAATAATTCCAGCTGAGCCCACCGGCAGGGCTTTAGAAAAGGGAAACTCAAGTCTTAGATTGGGTTTATGGTTGTAAGCATGCTGCCGACTGGAAGCCGTCAGACGTCAAAGTAAGGCCCCTTGTCGTCCTGGCAAAGTAATGTCTACCCAAATACTCATCCTGGGGAATTGTTGTTAAAATGCTTCCAGACATACTCTGAAAAAACAGAGAAATTCCAATCTGAATACTAAGGAAAGAGTTTAGACTTGGAAAATGTCTGGCAATGTATCAAATTGGGGACCTGGGAGTCTAGCTTGGTTGTCAAGCTAAGGAAAGTAAATCTCAGGGTTTTTTTGTATTATCAATTGTAAATAAAATTCTTTAGTTAGCAGATATATCTGTTCGCATAGCCAATGTAAATAAGCTGAATGTAAAGAAATCGTGGGAGAGACGGACATGAAACACTGGAACTAATAAAGAGTTCAAAGTGATTTTCTAACCACAAGTCTAATAATTTATGAGGAGAAGTTTTCTGATGATGAAAGATCAGGATGTCATTGTGACTTCATACAAATGTAATTAGCTGGTGTCAAAGCGGGACACATCTAATATAATAATGAAGGAAAATCCAGGCCATATTAAGTCAAGTTAGAGTATAAAACTGTACTCAGGGTAAATGTTACAACTGAGCCCAAACATTTTCATACCCAAATCAGATTAAGGTGGTTGTCATTCAACCAAGAATTTTGTTTCTTAAAAGAAAAAAGCCACATTTTAAAATATTAAAAACATGAGAGCTAAATCAATTTACAACATCAAGAATCTGTTGCATTTTTGTTCTTTGATCACTTTTATAAACATTATAAATCATTGAGATGAATATCTAAAATCTATATGACGAATGTCCTCATTTCTCAACAGGCAGCTAATTTTTCATATAATTTAGAGGAACAAAATATTTTTTTGTAATCAACAATATTTGCACTGCAACTGTATTTTTATTATTATTTAACATAGCCACTGATAAGAAATTCTGTTAACCTATTGGCAATCACAAATAATTTCTTTATTCAACGATTAGAAGAGAAAGTAATTTTTCAGAATAATTAGATGATTAAAACTTGATAAATCTATCAAACCTTGAAAAAAGTGGTTTAGTGCGTAATTTTGAGTTAACCTGACATTAATTTGAGTTGGAAGTTTGGGGGAAGAAATTGAGAAATTAACTCAGTGTGAGCTACTTTTTGATCCGTCTGTTTGGTCACCACTGAACTGACAGAGTTATAAGTAAGTGATAATGCCCGACGTGGAAGCAACCTCCACTTCGCGTCGGACGGTTCACGCCTCCGTCCATTATTTTCTGATAATGTACACCTCGAAGGGCATTATCCCGCTTATACCATGGTCACTTACGAAAGAAGGACATACTTAATCAATTAACAATACTTTCGTGTGTTTTAGAGTTAAAATCGTGAGCTTTTTTATATAAGTCGAGCGCACTATTTAATATCTCCCATATACAGGTGTTGACAAGCAACGTGGCCAGAGCGAGCCGACCGCAGCGATTTATCAGTGATGGGAAGTGAGATGATGGCTTTACCTTAAGTTACTTGATATAAATATATTTATATAAATATAATTTCAGAAGGCCAGTACACTACTTACTGCTTGTGTGTGTTCAGAGGATGATGTATATAACGTTGAGACTCCGTTGCCATTTGAGTCAGCGCAAGTCTCCAAAGCGCAGACACTGCATTTCTTCAAACAGCTCGGTCAGCGATCCCTGTCGGCTGGAAGTTTGTTTACTGGAAATTTAAACACTGGTGGCGGTCATTTTAGCCGTGCAACTCTCATATATGGTGGTGTGATGTTTTTAGGTGCTGATAAAGGTTTGTACTGTAGCCTACCTCGTGAAGCAGCAACAATACCAAGACGGGTTCTCCATAATACCTGGCGTTGTGCAGCATCAACGTTTTCATAGCAGATATGATTTCTCACAACTGATGAACTCTTCCTCTTTGGTACCTGTTATGAAGAGAAGGCTGTTTTTGCAGTTATACAATTTTTAGTCTGCATGTAGTTCGCAAGCCGACCACTAGGTGGCGCGGCCGTTTTGTGACCAGGGAAAGTTTTTGTGTTTAGCTAGTTAGCCCTGGGCAGTAGTGATAGGTACATGTTCCCTTCGTCCTTTTCTCTGCAAAGTGTGCGTCCATGAGACAGAACCACACACAACGTAGTTATTTGAATAAAACTCTAAAGATCCATCCAGACTCTTTCCTCGCATTCTAACAGATGCACACTCCGCGATCACACCACTATTGAACCACAGCAGTGAGAAAGTCTTCCGAACAGTACCAAATATTGTGCAGTGTTGGATTCTGTTAAGCTTTTGGTCATTTTATAACGGGTTAAAGTGCAGTGTTTCCTTCTCTCCCTGCATTGTTTGAGCTGTTTGCAAGTCACTTGACTTTACCAGATATGTTTACATCAAGTCACATCACAGCCTTTGCGATTAGGAAATTGCATTTTACCAAATTGCGATTTAATTGCATATGCAATTAATCGTTCAGCCCTAATTAGAAGGAAGGAGACTCGCGATTATTGCTCTGTCACACATGTCCCATTGAAAATGAATGGAGGAGAGGCGATGTCGCCTTCTGTGTGTCGAGGTAATAATGCTGCACAATGGATGCGCTGGTGCTCATTGAAGATCATGTCACTGGCAGCATTTGGATGATAACCACTGTAGATTCCCTGAAACAGTTTTTTTTTTTTTAGATGTAAGTGCTTAACTGGGCCTGGTGTTCACTCTACCTACCTGCTGGTAAAGTGCATCCTATTGTCCTTTTGAGACTGCTGTTTTTTACATGTATTATTACATCGGAAAAAAAATACTGCCCTTTTCCTTAAAACATTATTTCAGACTTTTGTTTAATTTTACTGATAATTAAAGTCCTTTTGTACTTGTGAAGTCAATGTGAAGTTTGTTCTTTAACTGTTCATTCTAACCGCATGGAGAATGCATGCTTTGAGTATTTTAAAATTAAGTCTTTCCAAAAAAGGGACCACTTTTTAGGACTAGGCCAAGTGTCCTTTTTTTGGAAATTAAAATACAGTTAATCTAGTCAATGCTGTATCAGTCACATCTCTTCTGTTTATTTGTAAAACCCATAATAATATTTTACATGGATGATACTTTTTTTTAAAGTAGACTTAAAATGTACCTTTTTTGTCAGGCTGTAAATATATGCTAAAGCTGCTTTTGCCCATTTTCCACAAGGGCCTGTACGGTTGGGAACAGGTAGCTTCAGAATCACTCTGGCATGTTTCCATTACCTGTTTCCGGTCCGAGCCGAGCCCTTTTTTTGGACTACCTCTGCCTTGGTCTGAAGCATGCCATAACAACAGATTTTTGCTGGAGCATTTGTTAAGCACACCCACGTCTTTGCCCACTACTGTTCTTCTGAGATGGTAATGGAAACACAACCTACCCATTCTAGGCCGTGCTGAACTGACCTGTTTCGGTCTAAAGTGACTCTAGTGGAAAAGGGGCATTACGTTCTGCTGTAATTTAGATTTATGTTTTAACTGGCTTTTATTGCAATCTTATTCGTGCTACATTAAGTAATCATATGATTCAATCTTTACATAAATGTTCGTATTTATTTTATTACGTGTGCTGTTGCTCTTATTGTTTTATTAATATCTCTTTACTCTTGTTGTCTTGTTACACATTCTCTTATTGCTAACATTTTTGTTTGTCTTTTATTGTGAAGCATATTCGTTGCCTTTTGGACGAGTAAAGGTCTATATAGATATATAGATAAACGTTGACTGATTGAAATAAAATATTTTTTCCGTGCCTTTACATCACCCATAAACACCTTGATTTCTTGTTCAGTGGAATAAACCTTTTCTGTATCTTCGCTGGCATGGTTACCTGTTAAACGCCCCGTATCAACCGGCTTATATCTATGCAGAATATTCACTGGATGCTTTGCATCGACCATTTATGACAGAAAATGGGTCTTTAGGAGGCGGGATATGATCCAAGAACACCTCAACACACTTCTAGGGAGAGTGTTATTTGTAAAGCAAAAATTGTGTGCAGCTATGTGTATTTACTGTTTGATAAATCTGAAACTTACTTGACATAAGTATATTTTTCTTGCTGAGCTTAAGTAGTGCTTTGGTAAGGGTTCTATACAAAGGTTTATAAATGAGACCCCTGGTCTGCCAGTCATTCAGTGCAAGGAAGGTACTGACCAACTTATCTGACCAAAGTTGTTGGATGATTTCCCACTCCAAAGCCAAATTGGGCTTTTAAGAAAGCTACTGAGCATTTCATGTGTGTGAGGTAAAAAAACACACAAAACAACAACAACAAACCAAGGCAGTTTTGTTTGTATAGCACTTTTCATAAACAGGGAGATTTGAGGAACACAGACACTAAATGTTGCCTTCCCTCTTTTAGTTCTGAGCAGGTCTTAGGGGACTTGAGAACTCTAAATGGTTCATAACTGACAAAAAGTTTCCAGAATTAGTTTTACAAGTGCTGTTCATTTAATGTTTGACTTGTGACTGTCAGGTGTTTGTGGCATGATTTTGCATTAGCAATAAGTCAAACAGTGTGGCATCTTCCATTATGAGGTGTGACAGAAGTTTATGTCAAGATTTCATATTATCCAACTTGCACAATGTGGCATGTTCAAGTCCCAAACAATTTCTTAAATCATCAGTGGTTAATCCATCGTCCAACCAGATAACTACACTAGCCCAAAACAATTGCCTGTCTTACTCAATTTTAAGGGTCTGAAATGTCGATACTACAGAATGTGATGCTCAAACCTTGTATAATACCTCAAACTTAGAACAGCTATATAGTGCTACTGTATGCATGCCAGGATTTACACTAAGAAGAAATATCATTTAAGAGACATTGTATCATTTCTTTATTGTTGTTTTGATTACTTTTGAACTGCAGAATGAAGCTAAAATGTTGAATAACAATTTTGAATCATTTTCTTTTTCTTGCTTAGTTTGGGTTATCTGGTTAAGTACCCAGCTAGTCAGCTGCTAAACATGCCGTTCGATTAATAAAAGTTATGTGTTGTGTCTCTATGTACTTTAAACAGCCTGACTGACCAGAAATATTACCCAACAGTCAAATTTATTTTTTTTGTAAGCAAGTGTAGTAGCCTTTCTTTCTGCCTGCATAGTGGATATGTGCAGCAACCAGTGGGGGAGGGACTGTGCTAATTTCTCTATATGCCATAGAGCTGTCAAGAACTTTCACTCACCCCCGAGACCTGTGCTTGCATCTAATTGTATAGACCTTCAATCACAAAAATTGATAAGCTGTTTTGTTACAATAACTATTTAAAAGTCTTGGGATTCCTCGATACATCTGACCTGCCCTTGCTTTATAGTGACTGAAAACTAAGAAGGGGAAAGAGGAAATGCTCTGAAATTGTTGTTACCTTTTTATTTCATGCATCCCTTTACCTCTTGCAAGTGAAATGCCAGGGGAGGCCGGTATCTGTCTTCTCATCTCCTGGTCTCTGGTCTGTCTAGACCACAGAGACATTTCTGTTGGATGTAGACAGAGACCAAGTAGTGGGATGGATGCATAGACAGCTTTGATGACAGATAGCTGCAGTTTTTCACTTTCTGGCCTCATATAAAAGTCGGAGTCAGCTAGAAACTCCCACAAAGTCAGTGAACCCTTTAAAAAAAAAAGGGGGAGAGAATGAAAGAGTTGAGTTTTTCTCCAAAATAAGAGTTCAGGAGTTTTTGTAAGGCAACCACCATGTTTACATGGCTCTAAAGCTCTGCGCAAGGCCAAATGTTATATATACAGCCAAGGCTATCTGAGAAACCAGCGGACATGGCCTCTGCAAATACAACCAATCTTCTAATCTCTCTCAGTTTGAATGCGCCTTTTCCACTCGTCTCCTCAAGTGAAGTAAAGTTAGAGCACAGACATGTCTCATTTTTCAGGACTGAGACAGCCCTTTTAACTTGATTAAAACATTTTTTTTTCTTTCTCGCCAGTCCTCTAGAGAATTTTCAAAAACAGTTTTAAACCCAAATAACATGAGCACTTCTTCAAGCCATGCCAGACCCCTTTCCGCTTGGAAATATTTGCTTTGGACACCAGCCTTGTCCAGCACACAACACAGGCAATTATGGGAGCTATTTAAACAAGGGAGTTCTACTGACAGCCGACGCCTCATTTGGAAGGATGAAGGAATCAGGAAATGAAACCTTCATTGATGCACTGAGGGTAGGCAAAGAGAATTCCCTTTGGGCCCTCTGTGGCTGTTTGTGTATCTCATGGGAAATTTGAGTGTTGAAACTTGCAGTATTTTTGCAGCATTTATATGTTGTCATTTTTAAAAGTTTGTCATTCTGTTAAAAAGAGAGCAGACAGAGACTAAATGCATATATGTTAGGATATTCTCCTTTGAGTGTCTGAGGTTTGTTGGTACCTATTCAGTTTATCTGCAATGGTGCAACTGCAAATTGCTAGCAGCTTCCGCCTCTCTCCAGTGCTGGAATTGTTATGAACGAAAAACGAGACCTTTTTGTCTCAGTCTGACCATTTTTTCTTTTTAGTGGATTCTACTTCACCTGCCTTTAGAGTGAAACCTCTCCCATCAGCCTCAACAGACATAACACATTGTTTTTGATGGGAAAGAAACAGTTTTTGCTGATTCAGAAGAGGACATTGGACCTGGCAAATTAACAAGTGTGCTACCTGCCACTGACCTTCTTGTCAACCCTTTCTTTTTAGAATGCTGTATGTGTCTAAATACAGTGATGAATTGAGCTTTTAAATTGAAAATAAAAAAAAGACTGATTAATTATTTCTGACTCCTCCTGAGCTGAGAATTCCCCAGAAAGAAAACTTGATCCAGAGGCCTTCTGAGAATGGACAAATAGACAGTAGATTAGTTTCGGATGACATTTTAATAATATTAATCATAGTACAAAAAAACTAGTGTAAACAGCAGATTTTTTTGTTATTATTTTAGTGATGGATAAGGTTGCAATATCTTGGCTTGTAGTTCTTGAATGATGGTAGGATAGGAAAGGAGATAGATTGGATGAATTTGGAATTTGTCTGCTGTAAGCTGAATGTTTTTCTGGTCTGACACACAATCATCCTGACAGACGATGTCCTCGTCCACATGTGGTTATAACATATTGTGACAAAGAAAATGGTATCCAGGATACAAGCCAATGAATTGAGCTTCCTTCTGAGCTTCACAGATGATCTGTTAAACCTAACCAAAAAGTCAGGGATTACTAAATTAAACTACATAAATAAATAAACTACAAACCAACCCAGAGTTGGTTGTTGACCTAAACTGACAGACTGGGCAATTAGAGCATTAAACAGAAGCAGACAAGATAGTAAATATGGAGAAGATTTACAATGAGACATGATGGTGGCAGTATCATGCTGTGGAGACATGCTTCTCTAACAGGGGCAAAAGCAGTGCTGAGAGTTGCTGGGTGGAAGTTGGATGGAACTAAATGCAGGATAATGTTAGAAGAAAATATCTCAAAGGCTGCAAAAGACTTGAGGCAGGATAAAGGTTCAATTTCAAAATGACTGTAATGAAAGAATATTAATGTGTAAGAATTGCTCTGTCACAGTCTAGACTTAATATAACTAAAATGTATCTTCACAGATGCACTGATCTGAATGAGCTTGTGCTATTTTACAAATCTTTTGGCTTCCAGATGTTCAATTCTCTGTGAGAAAAACCTGAGAATTGCAGCCCAAACAGGTTCTGACTGAGGGGATGGATGAACATAAATTCACACCGCAAGTTGAACTTTTTTTGTTGTCCTTTTCTTGCTTGAGGGCAGAACAGAGCTTCAAGTGACACCTTGCTAAATAGTCTGTACATACTTGAAGTAGATTAACTTCCCCAGAGATTTTGAAAGAAAAATTCCCCCTCCTTCTCCTCCCTCTGTCTCTTCGCATTCCTCCCCGTCACAGGGCTGACAGACACTCGTCATCAACAGGTACTCTGGCCCAGGTGGATCAGGTTTCCCCTCTTTAAGGATTGTGCTGCATTTGCATCTTTACAGCTTAGTCCTACACAGCTGGAGGTTTTAAACATTGCTCTGGTACCTAAAGAGTGAATCTCTTTAGACATGTTAGTTTGATTTTTTTTTATATACCCAATTTCTATATGTTTTTGCTTGCCTCTGATACTGCTTTTGTTCTAAAATCCCAATTTAAAAGATCTTACATTATTTTGTTAAACTTACTTTTACCATTTTTTTAGCAAAAAATCCAAAGATGGTTACAAGATCGCTACTTGATTCTGTTGGAGTACCTAAAGTTAAAAATCATGTTTACATCATCTTTTTGGCCCATGAAGCAAGTCACGATTATCTGTGCAACATTTGTTCTGTTTTTAACTGCTCTCATTAATTTGCGTGTGGTTGTGTTTCCCGGCAGATGTAGACGAGTGCTCGGAAGGCAACGGCGGCTGCCAACAGATTTGTGTCAACATGATGGGCAGCTATGAGTGCCGCTGCAGAGAAGGATTCCTCCTGAGTGACAACCAGCATACGTGCATCCAGAGGCCTAAAGGTGATTAAATTGCACGCACGCTTAAGATAGATGATGTAAAGGGCTGTAAAAAGTATTTGTTGCCTTCTGTTCTTGCTTTTTTTCGTCACACTGAAATTTTAGACAGTTAAACAAATTTTCTGTCAAAAACAACCACTTTATTACCATAAAATAGTTTGTAAATTTCATTCATTAAGTAACAAAACCTAACTAAACCACCTTGGTCTTATTTGAGATGTAATTGCCCCCATTTTGTAATTATGAATAATTTGTGATTAACTTAATAGAAAATAGAAACTATCCAGTAGATGAAATTTTTTTTCATAAATTAAGAAAAGATGAGTTATTGAAACCAAATTTTTAACCAAAACAGAGCGATTATACATGAATGGGGATAGGAGATATACTGTAGACACCAGCCAAACAACATTACTCCAGGAGGACATCAGCAGCTAACCCATGAGGTCACAGAGGAACTCAGTTACGTCTAAAGCAATGCATGCCTCACTTGTCATGGTTAAGGTGATGAAAGCAGAAGTTCTTGATTCGAGACTAAGAAAGAGGCTGAACAAAAATAGTATAAACCATTGCAGACCAAAAACAAAACAAAGGCCCGTCTTAGGTTTGCCAAAAAAAAAAAATATATATATATATATATTTTTGGGAAAATGTTCTTTGGACTGGCAAGATCTAAGTGGAACATTTTGGAACCTGCAGGTTCTGTTGCATCTGAGCACAAAATAATCACAGCATTTTTGAGTGTGATGGTCTAGGGCTGTTTTGCTGCTCAGGACCTAGACGATTTGCCGTAGTTGTCAAAACCATCTATTTCTTTGGAAGAATATTCTGAAGCAAAATGTTCAACCATAATTTTGTGACCTTGGGTTGTGAAGTAGAACAGTGATCCAAAGCACACCAGGTATTCCACTGCTGAAGAGATAAAAAAGAAATGTTTTTGAATGGCCTTGTGAAACTCTTGACTGTGACATGGCTTTAACCGGCTGTACATGTTCAAAAACCCTGGGTTCTGCTCTTGACATAGTCAGTTATTAGGGTCAGGAAGGAGTTAGTTGTTTTTGTTTTACATATCACCAGGCTGGTTCAGGTATTTATTTTCCCCCTTAATAAATGAATTCCTCATTCACTCAGATTTAGGCCCTGTCCACACGTAGCCGGGCATTTCACAAAACTGAGATATATTTCCATGGTTTTGCCTGTTATCCACACGTAGTCGGAGGTTTTCGGCACCAAAAACGAAGATTTTTAAAAACTCCGGCCAAAGTGGAGATTTGGTTTTTTTCCGTTTTCAGTATCTGCGTGTGGACGGTTGAAAACGGAGTTTTAATAGCCGTAACGCCACTATCCGCAACAAAAATTGCTCCAACACCACATGTGCGACCTGTGTTTACTCTCGAAAACAGCATTTATTTCCTCAGCGCTGTGTTGGTATCATCCATTGTTAAAGCTTGTCTTGTTTGTTTGCTTTTATAAGCTGTATGACTGCTGCGTGCTGAAGATAGAGGATATAAAGTTTCTCTTGGCGGATAGAACTGGGGAGAACTACTGCGCCCTACAGGTTTGCCACGTCTATGAATGTGCTGAAAAACACATTTATCGGGTTAGGTGTGGATGGAGATTTTTTTTTCAAGGAGCAGAGGAAAATCTTCGTTTAAAAAAACCCCCAGCTCCGTGTGGACATGGCCTTAGATGTTTGTTTGTCTGTTAGTTTTTTTTTGTTGTTTTTTTCTGACAGAACTAGTTTATTGATCTGAAATACTGAAGGGTAACCATAAAAGAAATAGGTTGCAAATGCTCTTGTACTCAACTGTGGTTTCTTTTTCGGAGTAGCAGGTCATGCCTTCAGGGTAGGTTTTGCAGATTGCTTTAATCACCTATCTCAAATATGATTATGATACATTTTAAGATAATAATGCTGTCAAGTTTTTATGTAACAAGCAGATATTAAGGAGTTATGTAGAAATATATGGGGGATAAGATTAGCCCCTACATGCCCTACAAGATAATGTTGAAAAAAGTTTGGTTGAAATGAAAAAGAAGGGATGGGGGAACCTGGATAACTCTTTTTATTGTCCCTCCCCCTTTTTCAAATTGAACCTATCTAGTACTTGGCAGCATTTTAAGTTATCTTTGGTATGATGGTAGCCTGTGGGGGAACTGCAAACAGTGAAAACAATTAAACGTGTAGCCCAGGGCAGACACACCTCTTGTTTATAGAGCGTTCCTGTGGAATGGAGACGTGACAGGAAAAGAGCCAACTTGCTCTGTGGCTTGCACACCGCACAGAGCAGTGCCACAGACATGCAGACATTTTTAATGTAAAACTAAGTTTTTAGGGGATGTCTTTGGTTGCTGTGAAGCACTGCATTGCGCAGAGGCTGTAACAGATCCACACTTGACATTTTTTAATATACGAACAGTATACTTTGTGGAGGGTTATGTTGCCTTATAATGCAGATTTATTTGGCTACAAGATTTTTCATTGTTCCTGCCAGTCTGTGAAAAAAAAATCTATTTTAATGAACCTATTCTTACACTCTTAACCCAAATTAATTTAATTTTGTGAATCACGTGGAAATCCCTATTCCACTTTAGTTTTTACACAAGCTAAAACTAAAAATGTTCAGTATAACTAACATGGAATGTTTAGTTCTTACACAAGCTGAAAATAAACATGAGTACAACTAACATGAAACACAAATTTTTTACACAAGCTGTACAAGTTGAGTAAGAAGGGTCTGCACTGCAGCCAAAGTGAGCAATCTAATTAAGGTAAAATAAAAATCATCCTTATTTAGGTGTAGCTCTGAGACAAACATTTTCATTGATTCTGTCAAGGGAGTCTCATTGGGCTGGGATGCTGGTGCCATGTTGGACTCCCCTCCCTCATCTCTTGTAATTTGCTCCTTTGTCATAGTGTTGGGTTGGTTATGTTGCTGGGTTGCTTATAATTGAATGGGGGTTGGTCATTGATTGGTGGGCCCTTTCCCCCTGTCCTGATTGGTGGATTGTGAAGTGACCAGGGACTTTTTGGAATAAGGCACCTCCACATTGTTATAAAACTAAACATACAAAGTTATCTAAACTAAATCTGATTATTGCAATTAATATTTCAGCTAAATAGTACAATTAACTAATTAGGGCTGGGCATGATATGAGCTAAAATTAATATCATGGTGTAATGATAAGTGAACATGAAATGTCGATAACGATAAGTGGAAGATAAATTTACATAATGTTCTTAAAAATGTGTGTGGGTTCTTGCTATTGAACGGCTTCAAACAGCCTGATTCAGTGTTTGATTCCTACTCCTTTCTGTGTTTCTTATAGTCCAGTTTAAACTCAGAAGTGATCATACAGACAAGTTGGCGTGAGAAAGTGACGGGGGCTGAGTGAAATATGTGATTTTACTGTGCATTCTTTTATTTTATACAGAAAATATTTTACATCAGAGCACAGGTGGGAATAGACGGCAGCTTCAAGCAATAACTCAGCGGGGAGTTAATATCTGCGCCGCCTGTGCAGGACCTTGGCGGGTGGAGCTGTTGAGCTAGAAACATTCTGCAGCTCCATTGCTGTAGTAACAAATATACGTGCTCCACGTTAGAATCTAAGTATCCAATAACACCACAGAAAGTCACTTTATTTGTTGCTAGTCACATTTTTCTGAAAAACAGTTGGTAGATGAGTCTAAACTCTTACTAACTATAGCTACAACTTTAGCTATAGCTTCTTTTTTTTTTCTTTTTTTTTTTACATACTGAATTTACCGATATGGGCAAAATGACGTTGGTAACAGTCATGAATTCCGGTATCGGTAAATTTTCTGTATACCGCCCAGCCCTACAACAAATGTTTACTAATTATAGCAGGTTTTTACAAAACATAACAGTATAAGTAATGCTTACTCAGAAGTTTTAAATAGAACCAAAATCTGGGTTTACAGTGTATGTTTAGAGAACAGCCAAGCAGGCTGATGGCTTATGACACCATATATAGTTTTTTAAATTTTTATAATCAATATCTCCATATAATTGATACTAGAAAAATGAATAATTTAAAGATATTATTTCCCACCAAAATCAAAGCAAAGTCTCAAGCCATACAGCACTATAATCCTTCTCCATTCTACTGCAGTTTATATTAATGCAAGAAAGTCTTAATCAATTGACTCTTCAGTCAACTACTAAATTGGGAAGCAATTAATCACCTCAATGGATTTTACCCTGTTGGTGCAGTTGATCACTGAAGAAAATATTTAGGAAAATGACCAGATATGAAAAAGTACAGGGATGCTGCTGAATACATATGCACGGACCAGACCCTTGTTTACACTTTAAAAAAATTGTTACAAAATGCCAAATCCATAGCCCTAATTAGGGATTTTAACATTGAGATGGGTTGTGATTATAGATTTTATCTCTTAACTCCATTCCAAAAATGTTGTAGCGGTTTGGAAAATTTTATTATTTTTCTTGGCGTCAATATCAACTTTGAATTTTTTGTATTGTGATAACACTAGCAGATGTAAGAAATTCTGGACCTGTTGGGGATATTGGTAATGGTCTGTTCCAGTGGTGGTCAAAGATTTTTGCCTTTTAGTCCAAAATTGGCAAGTTAAAAGTCCTTGTAGGCCATAAGAAATTAACTTTTCAAAACTCAAAAATATATGAAAACACATTGTATTGTGATTTTTTTCCCCAATATGTTCAACAATAAGTAAGTATGCAACATAATAATTAAGAGTAAAGAAGTCAAAGATTTATTTTAAAAAGAATGCGTAAATGATTTTAGATCACAATTAAGGTTTTGTGTGTTTGCCTTGTTGAAAGAAAAGTCTCCAATAAACAAATAGTTTGCAGATGAACCCTTTGCTGTGCTGGATTTTTTTTCTCCTATTTTTAAGCAACTAAAAACAGGGTTTGGGTAGTTCTTAAAAAATGCTTTCATCGCTTAGCAAAGTTCAATAAATTAACACATTAGGGTGCACCAAAGTCTGCTTTTGATTAAAAGTCAATGGGTAGTCCTATTTACTTTCAAATGAAAAAAAAAAGATCAAAGTGTGGTTAATAAAAGACCAATGCTTTGTGTTGTAATCTTGATATTTATCACTGTAGGTGGATTATAATTTGTACAACCAGTTGTACTGCTGGATCAATTGTACCTTGGAGTTGCAAGAAATTCTTTCATGGCCAGCCACAATTTTCCCCTGGCTCAACTTTGGACTGCAATGTAAAAAAGTTCCATCCATTTGTCAGTCCATCTATTCAATTTTTGTAATTAGAAAACTCAATAAAAGGAACGTAAAACCTTTGGAAATTTAATATTAAGTGTGGAAATTTGACGAGTAAAAATTGTATGAATGCTGCCTCACGCAACTTGGTTCGGAGCTTACAGAGTTTCTGTAAAGCAGTAGCAGACATAATGAACAGTTGTTATCACTGTCAGAATGCACATTCATTCGAGGAGTAATTATCCAGCGAGGGCTTTAACAACTCCTCAGTTCTATCAGACTAAGCTTTGTTGGGGGTCTTATTTTCTAAATCTGACAGTTCCTCCTGTTCAGTAAACCCCAGACTTGCACGGCAAGATCTGAGTGTAATCTCCGTCTTTCTCATCTCTCTTGTGTGTTTTGTAAGTGAAGTACCCGTATGGGGACTCATTAAATTGTGATGCTCTTGACTCTCCCGTACGGTGAAACGGGGATCTTGGAGGTTTAATTTATGGGCTCCGTCTGGCCTACTGAAGTGTCAGTGTTTACATTTCATAAATGGTGGGGGTTTTTTTGAGTGGCGTGAGAAGCTTTACCATAAGATTATAAGCCTTACTATTCAATTCAGTTTCAATTCAGTTTATTTATATAGCGCCATTTCACAACAGATGTCATCTCAAGGCACTTTACAAAAAGAGTTATTACAATACAATGTTTAGTGTAGAAATTACAGAACCACAGAAGATTGCGTCGTGGAATTCTCAGCAATCCCTCATACTGAGCAAGCATGCAGCGACAGTGGGAAGGAAAAACTCCCTTTTAACAGGAAGAAACCTCCGGCAGAACCAGGCTCAGCACAAGCGGTTATCTGCCGCGACCGTCTGTGGCTTGGAGAATACATAACAGAGACACAGAAAGAGCAATAGAACTGATGCACAAGTTTGTTGCAGGACGTGGAGAATTTTCCGTCACTGCAATGGCATCTTAGCAGGGTCGTCAAGCAGGGCTAATCCGGAGCACCTACTATAATAGAAAACAGGTTAGTGCTTGAATTGACAGCACATCATGCAGTTGGGGAGAAGTAGGAGAGAAAGTAGGAACAGACCCTAATAATGTCCTCCAACAGCCTAGCCTAAAGCAGCATAGCTACTAACATTAACCTGTCTCCTAGCTACTAGGAGACCTGGCTACCAACACTCTGTCTGAGTCCTCCTGACCCGTGGACGGTGTAGGGCCGGTAACGGCCCCCGTCATGCCGGGGTCTTCTCGGAGTCGGGTTGTTTGAGAATGCAGCCCAAAGTGGGTGGTAAACTCCATCTAAGGCTAAATACCGGCACGAGACCGATAGTCGACAACTATCTTAAGGAAAAATAGACAGAACTGAGAGGACAGAGTTGAAGAGGGCGAGAAACGTTTAAGAGATAAACGGGTGGGGTCCACACACTCTGCCCGGGGGATTCAACCCGGCAGGTAATGGGCGGCCGCACTGTGCGGGAGGATAATGTGATCCCCTTCACATTAGTGAAATCAGAGACAGATTTAGAGGAATAGTCTGATTTTCCCAAGTTCCTTCAATCTTTCTTTTGTTTATGCTGGTGATAAATTTCCCCAGTTCCTGTTAATATTCCATTTTAATACTAATTTTGTCCTTATTGTTCCCAGATGAGAGCCATTGAATTCAAAAGATTAAAGCTGCCATAAATCTGCAAACTTCCTGCACTCATCAGATAGGCGCCCATTTATTGTTTCCTTTTTTTTGAAAGACTAACAGACAGAACAACCACTCATCTGCTTATTATTACCGCTCTTATTACAACAGTGTGTGCCTGAAGGATAATGGAAGTGGTTAGGAAATGACTTTGCAGAGTTATTGGGCAAGAGCCCCCTCATAGAATTGCTTTAAATGTTTAAAAAAATCTCTAAAAAATAAAAAACGATTTAATCCCCTGACTCAGGTCAATTTTAAGTGGAACCCTTGGTGCATTCTGCCAGCTAACATCTTAAAGAGCAAAGCCTGGGTTGCAGTTTGATTATGGGGTTTATTGTCATCATTAAAAATACATCAGCTTCCCATTTCATCCATTAATAGCTCAGGTGTTCCAACACCAACTTGTACTGATCATTTTGGGCGCAGTTCAGAGCTGGTCATAGAAGCGCCTGCTGCCTCAGTTCTGTTTCTCCTGCTGATACCGAGCCACTGCTTGGAGGGAGCCAGTGCCAATTAGGCAGCAGGGGTCTTCCAGCCTCCTGGCTAATGACAAGGCTGCTGCTGGCCTGTCCCTTATTATACCTGCCCCTCCCCCTCCCCTCAGCAGGAGGAACTTTGGCCAAATGAGTTTCTCCATCATGTAGCTGGCCAGAAACGTAACAGTTCATTTATTCACTTCAAACATCCCCAACCTAGAAATGAGGCTTTTCAGGAAAGTCAAGGTGCTTAGTAGTTGAAAGGAATGCAATTTAGGTCGAAGAGGTTTCTCTGCTTTACATCTGATTTATTTTCACTTTTATTTAGGAAGACGACAGGGACATTTGTGCTTGAGATGAAATCCAGAACACTGAGACTCAGACATTACAGGTTCAGTCAACTGACACATTCATAACATCCGTCCTGTTTCGTTTTCAACCCCCCCCCCCCCCCCAACCAAAAAAAGGCAATACTTTCAAGTGTACACTGATGCAAGTCAATTGTAGTGACCTATGTGTTCAAATCATTTGCTTTCAGTTGTGAATGCTGGAATAAAAACCTTATACAGCTCAGCTGCATTATAAGAACCACATGCCCCATATTTTAAATGGTTTTTAAAAGAAATCATAAAATGTCCTAGACCTTTGTTCAGGCTGTCCATTTTACAGTCGAGACACCTTTTGCAAATCAAATTTAATCTTGGGGTTGCTCTGCTGCAATGCTTTGCTTTTAAAGACCGTAAAGCTGTCCACATTTTTTTAAATTAGATTTTTTGGGGGGATTTTGTGTGAGCAACCAAAACAAAGTATCAGTTATTTTCAAAGTAAAATGGAAAAGGATACTGTATTTTTTTTGTTAAAAAACAAAACAATAAACGGCAGTTCTGTTGATGTTTATGGTGTGTTTTTGGAGCACGTTAGTGAACAACCAGCATCGTCAAGACAAAGGAGTTTAACAGATAGCTGAGGGATAAAGTTATTAGGCTAACTTTAAGAATATATTAGTTCCTTTATTTTTATTCACAAGTTTAAATATTGAAAGGAAGTCAGAATCTTATGCCTCTGTATTTTAGTTTTCCTAACTTAGATAAATTTCTTTTTGAGCACCTTGTATCCTGTGCAAGCAATATAAATGGCGTAGAAATTGTCTGGCAGGAAATTCATAAATACAACTAATGGATTGTAAGTAACACTTAGCAAATTACGTTGGATCAATAATTATTTTTAAAAAAGGGAATTAATTTCTAACAAATTTGCTGGTGTATATTTTTAGCCTAATATTTCCAAGAAACCTAAAGTATTAAAATGCAGCTTTGCAAGCAGTGCACATAACATTTGTTATATAATAATAGAATTTTAATAATACCACTTTCTTTGGGGGAGCCAGCTATTTGGCATTAAGTATGGGTTTAAAAAACAAAGATTTTTTTTTCTTTGCTTTGTTTTATTATTTTCTTCCATCATAAAATTAGGGAAGACATTACAGTTGCACTCTATCTTGTAGCATTTTGTGCTAACTCAATCACCCAACACAAAGGCCAGACAGTTCTGGCATCCCAAACACTGGCAGCACTTGTGTTATCGTCCCCAGGGTTGTTAATAAGAATTGGTTTGGGATAATTACTCCTGCCTGAAAACGGCCTTTGTGAAACTCTCTAAACCTTCTGGTAGTCTAGCCAGTGTTGGGTGATGCCACACCTGTCAGTTTGGTCACTGTCACAACAGAATGCTGAAAAAGCAGATTAAAAACACAGTAGATGCAGTGTATTTTTTTGTTGCAACAGGAGAAGGAAATATAGGTATGTGGCCAAAGGTACACAGCAGGCTGGATCAGACACTTGGGACCTTTTTTGTTGAAACAATTTCTGCTTGGTGTTGTTAAAATTGTGACCTGAGTCTGACTCCATTTTAAGTCACATAACTCGAGTAAACACCTCTGGTAGAGGCATACCATAAAAACCTTTGCAGCAAAAGGTTGTTTTAGAATTTTAAAATCAGGGAGGATGGATGTGAATTTGAATCTGACTTTTCAGTTTTGTTTAACAATATAAAAAATGTGTTTTAATTTCACAATTATCTTTTAATATGTGTTGGTATGTGGCCAAAAGAAGTGAATTGGTGTTTTAGTTACAAGAACTGGCAAGGTTCAAGGGGTATTAATGCTTTTTTAAGAGTTAGGGCCCTATATCTTCATTTTATTAAAATCAGGACAGGATCTAGTATACAAACAAGTCAACTAGATACAATTCCGTTTTTTTTTTTTAATCTTTTTTTTTCAGTCTTTATTGGTGCAATGACTGAATTGAAAGACCAATGCTTTTACACTGTGGGAGGATTACTATAAATCTGGAGGCTTGTGCAAGCTTAATATTTGAATTCTGCTAACACTTATAAAACAAAACGTTGCCTGAAAATAAAAAAATAAGATGTAGTTCACCCAAAATATAAATTTAAAAACAGACTAATTTGTTACAAAAGACATCTCATCTGTGCACAGACTTTATTGTGATACAGTGCAGCTTAAAAGTCAAATTGAATAACTACTTGCAAAGACGTTGAGTCCTCTGGATCAAACTCCGTCTCACAACAAATCAGTATGGCAAAAGGGAAGGTTTCTGTGTGAGCAAAGCTGCAGAGCAGCTACAAGGACTCTGTAATGTGATCATCAGGCTGGTTTAAACTAATTCGGGAAATAGAAAATTTTGATTACATGAGCCTCAAGGCTTTACTTAAGCTTTTGTTGCTACAGAAAGCTTTATTAGGTCAGTGCATTGAGATCTTTAAAGTTTCCAGTAAAGAAATAAGTGATTCAGAACCCTCCACACTTACTGGTGCCCCTAATGAAGATATGTGAAAGCCCTGGAATAAAGTCTATTTTTATTACAATATTATTATGTAAAGATTCTATCATTATTTTGAGTCAATTTATTCAAGTAAATAGCCTACCAAAATAAATTATCTTGTTTTACACAATACATGTAGATTAAGCTTTTCTTTGTGTATAGGTTTCTCAACTTTTTATTTTTTATTTTTGTTAACAGAGTATCTGTAGCCTCTAGTTAGTAATATATAACGTCCATACAAATTATCTTTTTAAAAAAGAAGTTGTGAGAAGATGCCCTTCAGGCAGGGTAGAGATGTGTTAATCTTGTCAGCAAATAATTTCTGTAAAAACAAACAAGCACTCACCTAAACCTGTGCATCTCTATCTTCATGGCATTAATAAAGTATAAAGAAAATGAGTCAGGACAGGCATTTAACCGTATCTTGTCCTCACAGACGTTGAGCAGGATGTTAAGCAAGGTGAAATGATCTCAAAAGTTTGGTGTTGGAGAACTGCATAAAAGGCTGGAGTTTTGATGTCGCTAAGTCTCCATTGCAGCCTTAAGTTGCTACAACATGCCAACAACTTTGGTCTTTTAGCAGAGTAATGATGCAAATGTGTGGAAAACTATATGGTGATAATAGAAAAGGTTCACCAGATACAAAATCAATATTTCTCCATGGCAATCTTTGTTCCTTAGACCTGAATCCTGCAGAGCACTTTGTGATCTACAGAGATTTTACAAAGACAAATGGGGAAAAATTATTTTCTCTGCTTTCTAAATACTGTCCTTTAAGTAAAAAGGGGAGTTGTATAAAGTATTAATATCTGGTTAGCCACTAAGGCTGTGACACATTCTGTAATTATTTTCTCCTAGTTTAGCCTAATTTACCCTTTTTTGCTTGACTATGGATTTAAGTGTTGCCTTTATGTACATTTGGACACCCCTCTCTCTAGGAAATAAAATTGCTGATTTTCCTGCCATTTTGAATTACCTTACAGAATGATTTCCCCCCTTTGGTGCAACAAATCTCTCAACACAATGGGTATAATTACACACACCATCATTTGTACAAGCACACACTTTAGTAATTTCATCTCCGGTTTAGTCCTGCTGGAGGCAAGCTGACATGCTCTTGATTGACATTTAGATGAAGACTATAGCGTGCTGACTTCAGAGCACATTGGTTCTTTGATGGTGAGTGAAGTAAAATGTTTTCCAATAAATGTGATCAAATCCACAACTAATAGGAACATTACATTCTGAATTAGTGCTGGTCTCCAGGCGCAACATTCCTCATGTGTAAAATCACACCGAGGGTCTCAGAACCCTGCTTTATTGCTGTTTTTCTTATCTGAAAATTTAATATCCAAGTAGTAGACTGTTTCGCATCTTAATGTCATGAGGTAATGTGCTGATAAATGAGCAGCTTCAAGTATTCCAGTGATGCAATGTTTTGAACTGAAGGCTGCCAAATAAAATGTTTGTAGGATTATTTGATTTAGCTTTTGTTCATATCTTGCACTGTTGTTTCCCATTGTGCTGGAGCCAGTAGGGTTCTCAGATGTTCCCCCCTGTTGGTTGTCAATAAGCCTGCCCTCCTGCCTGCCTGTCTGTGCATTGGCCACAGAACTGTTTTTACAAGTGCAGAAGTCACTGCTCCATTGCTCTGCAGCCCAACCGTATAACCAGGCGCTTTCCTATTCTGGGGGAGTGGAGCAAAGGCTTTGAGCTACAGACACACAGAAGTGACACGTGAAGCTTTTTTTGTCCCCTTTAGATCTGTCTTCTTTCTTCTTTATCTCTGTATATGTGTCTTCAACATAATCTGTCTTCACCCTCCCTCTTTATTCTGCCTTTGCTCTGTTTCCGTGCCCCCAGTACTTTCACCCTCATCCTTTAACAAATATACATCAGTGGGTGGACCTTTTGCAAATGTTTGCTGCCTTGCTGCTGAATTCTCCTCACCTCATTTGAGACTGGCTTCTCTTTTTTTTCCATTGATTTCTTCAAGGCCATCCCTAAACTGGACTCACTGACCTTTAAAGTGCTGGAGGCTGTCATGGCTTCACTCAAAGTGCCAGACTGAGTTTTGTAAAGAAAAGTTCCTTTTTTTAACTTTCATTTTTAGGAAATGAATAACACTGCAATACCAGACAGGATCTCCTGCGGTTTGCATGTCTGTGTTAAATAAGGTGAGCATCCTGGTTTTGCTCTGCTTTGCTGTCTTTTGTGTTGAGAGGGTGCTAGGCTCCTTTGGGATTGCACAGTGAGGTCACCTTGAGAGAATGGGAGGAAGAGTGAAGCTGAGAGGGGGAGAGTACCCAGCAGGTGCTGCACAACTGTCTGTGACACAGATGGGCAGGATCCTACTGTTTTGAAACACACATACATTATGCAAATACACTTGGGTGGCTGTTCATACATATGTCTTAATGTATTTTTGTATGCATGTAGACCCTTACTATATTTTGAACGAAAAATACTGCATATGGATACAAATACTTTTTTTCTTCAAATAATGTCATGTTTGTGAGAGTTATGTTAAATAGAAAACTATTTTGAAGTTAGATTATGCAAGCATACATTTAAATTGTTAAAAACATAAAAAATGAAAACCACCTTGTATTTACATACTTACATTTTTTGGATCATTTGATGTTTTTTATTGGTACAACCCTTTGGGTCAAGTAATTTCACTAAGATTTTATGAGATAGCTTAGGAACAGTTTTTTTTCCCCTCCAGAATTGCTCTCTATTTAGCTTGATCCATCTCAACAATCCTGCTAAAGAAATTTCCAGATATTGGTTGTCCAGAATTTTGAAAATCATTCATTCTTTTCACTTCACAATTCCGGACTACTTTTTTGGTTTTACTTTTATTTTTTTTTGGTTTTTCAAAAAATACTCTAAATAACGTTCTTAACAAGGTGTGGTTGTAATGTGACAAAATGTCAACTGGTATGAACAGTTCTGCAAAAAAAATTTATTGACTCTTTGAAACACATAATCAAATAAAGCTTTTTGGCAGATGCATGTATTAGTTTTTAACTGTGTTTGTCTTTTCCATTCTCTGGTTAATTATGCCTTTTAAGAAAAAAAAGAGGTGAGAATGAGCTGTCTCAAATAGGCTTAGGGACCTTCACAAAGTTACACATCCATAACTAAACAGTAGCGCTGGATAGGCTTTTATCTGCTCTATGAAATTTGTGGGGAGGAGTTAATTCGTTGACCAGCTCATTGGCCTGCCTGACCATCTGCTCAGTGGCGCAACTCAAAGCAGTCCAGATCTTTTCCCCTTTCTCTTTTTCATGCGCTGACATTTTTATCTTCCCATTAAAACTTTTAAGGGCCCATTATCTAAGAGGAAGGAATGCTGTTTTAATAGTGTGGTGGCTCCATTCTTGGGCCCCTTCTTTTCAGTGTGTATCCACCCAAATCTTGGTGGCGGCTTAAAGTTCTTCGACAAAGAGCGGATCATCTCCACTCTGAGCTGAATGACAGCCGATCAGCTCAGACCATGATCCATCTTTTCATCAACCAATACACTCAAAAGCAAGACTGCCAACCCTTGACATGCCTTCCACCACTTCAGCTTTATTGTTTCTGTTTTCCTTCTACATAGTTCTCACATTTAAGAACCTTGCAGCTCCAGTCTCAAGAACTCGTAGCCTACGTGGTTCTTTTGTTGGTGGATTGCAGAAGTTGGCATTTTATCTGTTGTTAATTTTTTCTTTTAATGCACAGTTTTTAGACCTATGTTAAAACTTGTGCCCTGCTGATAAGTTTTCTTTTCATGTGCTGAATGTATCTCAGAGAACTTAGACTGAATCTGTAGTTCTTGCATGTCACAGTTGAGCAAAATTAATCTTGACAGGACACAGGACATTATTGTGATAATACTTTTGTCTAAATAAATGCATTTTTTTATGCAATATGGGCTGTAATAGTATTGACAGAGCAATAGAAAGCAATTTCAGTTTTAGCTGAAAAAGTTATTTTGTCACAGGCTTTGACTTCAGATCAACTAGTGCATAATCTCTTTTAATTAGGAACTGTTCAACTCAAAACGATTTATACCCCTTGAACATTTAGGTTTCAACTATTTTTATGAATGGACTTGAAACTTATCACAAATTGAAATTATTAGAATACCAGTAGAAATCTATAAGTCATTTTCAACTCCTCATTTTTAAGACAACGTACATAGCATGCTTTTTTTAAAAGTTGGATCTTTCTTTTAAATTATGTTATCTTTTCAGAGAGACCGTGCCTATAAAACTGCAATTTCTTTAACTTCATTAAATTAGCCTCCAGAAAATATAGGCTTGATCTGACAAGTTGCTGGGTGCCACATCCACCCCCAGACAGTTTTTATGCTCTGATTGGACCTCATGTTTTTTCGTTAGCTGTGAGGACACCGGGCCGATCCGTTCAGCGCCCAGTTTAAATCAGAGATCAATCAGGCTTGCCCCTTTGGACACTGCAATCTTTCTCCATTCTTCCTTAAAAAAAACTCTTTACACAGGCACATTCATTTTTATTTCCTTTGATGCCCAGCCATAAATTCTGTATTGGATTGAGAGCTGGCCTTTAACTCTGCAACATAAGACCATCCACCTTGTTGTCTTCCAACTATTTCGGTCTTTCTTCCGCTTTATGCTTCATGTTATTGTCTTATTGGAATAAAGGTTCTCCAAAGATGGAAGATGGAAACAAATTATCCTCCAGCATTTCCCTATATTTTGCTGCATTTATTTTTTAACCTACTATTACAAGCCTTCCAGGGCCTACTACTGAGACGTATCCCCACAGTATGATACTGTCACTACCGTGCTTCACAGTGGAGATATTGTGTTTGTGATAATGTGCAGTTTTTGATGTCAGCCAAAACATTAGCCAGTTTCAAAAGACACAGGGTGGCGGCTTATCAGGGTACAATGCCAGCACGGTCTGTCCTTTGAATGCGCTGTGGCGGCATGGTGATGGTGGCATTCTTGCGTCAAGCTCATTTGTAATATTGCCGCAATGCTGGACTTTTGAATGAAGCTCACACCTTCGCACAACAGAGGGTGAAGGACAGCCACACTTTGGAGCGGCTCTCAACAAAGCTTAAAAGGATTTAAAACAAATTCCACAAAGTCTGGTCTTAATCTTTTTTTACTCGTCAATTTTTGAAATGATGACAAATTCAATTTTTTTTAATTAATTTTAAATAGTAGTAAATATGAACAAGCTCAACAGAGAACTACATATAAAAAAGTTAAATTGAACTATTACACTTAAAATAGAAAAGTTCGGCCGCTGTGGCTACTCTCACAACTTCCTCCTAACTGAACTGTTCATCTTTTTGTGCATAATCAAATAGTGGTATTGCTGAAGATGTTTTGTAATGACGATTTGGATTTTTGCATCAGAAAGCTGATTTCTCATGGGGGGTTAGAGGTTGTTCTGGAGGCTGAATCCGTGCTCTGCTGCCACACTGAAGACTAGAATTAAGCATCACTTCAGCCAAAGTTTTGAAGGAAGGAAAAATATTTCAGTAGAAGTGATCAGAAGGGAAAGACTCCCTGAATGAGCCATTTCATCACCCTTAAGATATTGCTTCAGTGGGATGA
This sequence comes from Apricaphanius iberus, assembly GCA_028564705.1. Taxonomy (NCBI): domain Eukaryota; kingdom Metazoa; phylum Chordata; class Actinopteri; order Cyprinodontiformes; family Aphaniidae; genus Apricaphanius; species Apricaphanius iberus. The sequence goes on along the minus strand of JAPXFQ010002528.1, from coordinate 1,245,752 downwards.
AATCCCGTAGCTGCGGCATATGCGCCGCTTCTGCACCTCTGTTGAATTCACTTTAAATGAGGGTGAATATATTTATGCAATCACTTGTTTTATTTAACATATTTTATTGAAGTGATATTATTGTGTTATTTGGAGATTAAAATACATTTTTGTATTTTTTCCATAAATGACTGATTTGTGAAAAGCAATAAAAGGGTAAAATATCCAATGGGGTAGATACTTTTATAGGCACTCTATAGTCTAAGCAAGGAGACCCAGACTTGCCTCTCCCCGGCCACTTGGGCCAGCTCCTCGGGAGGAATCCCGAGGCGTTCCCAGGCCAGCTGGGAGACATAATCTCTCCAACGGGTCCTGGGTCTTCCCCTGGGTCTCCTCCCGGTGGGACATGCCCGGAACACCTCACCAGGGAGGCGTCCAGGAGGCATCCTGACTAGATGCCCGAGCCACCTCAACTGGCTCCTCTCGATGTGGAGGAGCAGCGGCTCTACTCTGAGCTCCCTCCGGATGACCGAGCTTCTCACCCTATCTCTAAGGGAGAGCCCAGCCACCCTACGGAGGAAACTCATTTCAGCCGCCTGTATCCGCGATCTCGTTCTTTCGGTCACCACCCAGCGTTCGTGACCATAGATGAGGGTAGGAACGTAGATCGACCGGTAAATCGAGAGCTTCGCCTTTCGACTCAGCTCTCTCTTCACCACGACAGACCGGTACAGCGCCCGCATGACTGCAGACGCCCTACCAATCCGTCCATCGATCTCCCGCTCCATTTTTCCCTCATTCGTGAACAAGACCCCCAGATACCTAAACTCCTCCACTTGAGGAAGGACCTCATCCCCAACCCGAAGAGAGCACCCTACCCTTTTCCGACTCAAGACCATGGTCTCGGATTTGGAGGTGCTGATCCTCATCCCAGCCGCTTCACACTCGGCTGCGAACCGCTCCAACGAGAGCTGTAGATCACGTTCAGACGAAGCCAACAAGACCACATCATCTGCGAAAAGCAGAGACCCGATCCTGAGGTCACCAAAACGGATCCCCTCAACACCTTGGCTGCACCTAGAAATCCTGTCCATAAACGTTATGAACAGGATCGGTGATAAAGGGCAACCTTGGCGGAGTCCAACTCTCACTGGAAACGAGTCCGACTTACTGCCGGCAATGCGAACCAGACTCTGACACCGGTCATATAGGGACCTAACAGCCCGTATCAGAGGGCCTGGTACCCCATACTCCCGGAGTACCCCCCACAGGACACCCCGAGGGACACGGTCGAACGCCTTCTCCAAGTCCACAAAGCACATGTAGACTGGTTGGGCGAACTCCCACGCACCCTCCAGGACCCTGCCGAGGGTGTAGAGCTGGTCCAGTGTTCCACGGCCAGGACGAAAACCGCATTGTTCCTCCTGGATCCGAGGTTCGACTATCCGTCGTACCCTCCTCTCCAGAACCCCTGAATAGACCTTACCAGGGAGGCTCAGAAGTGTGATCCCCCTGTAGTTGGAACACACTCTGTGGTCCCCCTTTTTAAAGAGGGGGACCACCACCCCGGTCTGCCAATCCAAGGGAACTGCCCCCGATGTCCACGCAATATTGCAGAGCCGCGTCAACCAACACAGCCCTACAACATCCAGAGCCTTGAGGAACTCCGGCCGAATCTCATCCACCCCCGGAGCCTTACCACCGAGGAGCTTTTTAACAACCTCGGCGACTTCAGCCCCAGAGATTGGAGAGTCCGTCCCAGAGTCCCCAGACTCTGCTTCCAAACAGGAAGGCGTGTCGGTGGGATTGAGGAGGTCTTCGAAGTATTCCATCCACCGACCCAAAACGTCCCGCGTTGAGGTCAGCAGCACACCGCCCCCACTGTAAACAGTGTTGGCGGCAGACCGCTTCCCCCCCCTGAGACGCCGGATGGTGGACCAGAATCGCTTCGAAGCCATACGGAAGTCGTTCTCCATGGTCTCTCCAAACTCCTCCCACGCCCGAGTTTTTGCCTCAGCGACCATCCGAGCCGCACTCCGCTTGGCCTGCCGGTACCTATCAGCTGCTTCCGGAGTCCCACAGGCCAAGAAGGCCCGATAGGACTCCTTCTTCAGCTTGACAGCATCCCTCACCGCCGGTGTCCACCAGCGGGTTCGAGGGTTGCCGCCACGACAGGCACCAACTACCTTGCGGCCACAACTACGGTCAGCCGCTTCGACAATGGAGGCACGGAACATGGCCCATTCGGACTCAATGTCCCCCGCCTCCCCCGGGACGTGTTTGAAGTCCTGTCGGAGGTGAGAGTTGAAACCCCTTCTGACAGGAGACTCCGCCAGACGTTCCCAGCAGACCCTCACAACACGTTTGGGCCTACCAGGTCTGTCCGGCGTCTTCCCCCACCACCGGAGCCAACTCACCACCAGGTAGTGGTCGGTGGATAGCTCCGCCCCTCTCTTCACCCGAGTGTCCAAAACATTCAAAACCCCAAATAAATTTCTAATTTTTGTTATATTTAAATAAACTGTTTGCCACTTGTTAAATGATAACCAAAAAGTCAAATGACACAAGTATTTTTTTTATATCTGCAACTTCAATGGTTTTATATGTCCTGAAGTAATATTGATTTCTGAAATTCTCACAAACCTCAGACTTTAGGATGGGTGGATGGATGGATGGTGAAATCTCATTGGTGAAGTAAAATCACTCTAAAGTCTGCACTTGTTCAGGCTTTCACTTGTCCAGCCCCCTACCCCTTTCTCTGAGAGGATTGTCCTTGTTCCCTTTTGCTTCAAGTCTTTTTTTCAGACCCTAACAGGCTTAATAACACACCTTCAGAAGTATCTCATTACCTTGTTAGAATGTCAGGTTTAATCTTAAAGTAAATAGAGATTCTACTGAAATGTTGCTGGGCTGATGGATATTGTTGAAAAGTGGTTTCTAGGCCCATGGGGCATTCAAAGGGAATAGAAAAGGGCTAGGAAATGTGCATAATGAATGTCAGCATGGCATCACGGAAAGCCAAAAGTGCAGCGTTTTACGATTGTAGTAGTGTTGTTAATTTAATGCCGTGTCCTGCAGTTACTCATGCTGATTTAACTGAACTCCCATTAAGTTAATGACAAACCCAAAAATTGAGTCCTGTTCAAGAAAATTAAAAAATAGCTTATCCTAGTTGCTTCCCCCTAGAGGACTAGGTGGTTTATTTGTTTAGGTATGAAAACAATTACTAGAAACTTGGCAAAATAAAAAGTGCCTTTAGCCTCACAAGGATATTCAGAAGCAAAATTTCCCATGAGTTAGAAAAATGTTTTCTGCTTATGAGATTAGATGGGACATTATCTTTAAGTGTTTGGTTCCTGGGTCACATCCTGTGATGAGAGGACAAAGTCATGGGCACTAGAGCATTTTATTGCAATATTCCCTGTTCACCACAAGTGCCAAAACTGGATGGAGCCGTTCAGTTTTAAGCTCTGTGAAAACCCATATCCCTTCTGATTTGCTCTTTAGATGACATTTAAATGGGCCTTACTCAGCTCCAAGTCCATTTCCTGTCCAGATTACTGAATATAAAGTAGTCAGTAATACATAGAAAAATGGGTTACTGCTTAGCAGAAAATTTGATTGGCTGATGGCATATTTTGTTTGAACATTTTTCTTTTTCTATTTACAAAGCTTTCTATCAGCTATTTAGTAATGAGCTTCTTGGATGTTTGTTAGAGAGATGTGCAGATGAAAGCTTAAACTGGCCCCATCATGTCAACACTTGGGCTTGCATTGGTCCTGTGAGAGATAAAAGGTCCGCGTTTTCGCCTCAGTCTCACATGTTGAGGATTAATGGGTGTGTTGAATTCATATTCATAAGTTAGGAATTTAGATGACAACCTCAGTCAGTAATCATAAATTGCTTTAGGAATTTATGATAGGAATTTTAGGACACAAACAGGAAATTACACATTTATTTAGGACATCCTTGTGACTTATTGTGAAAATGTTCACTCTTTAAATAATCACATATGTTGACGTTCTGTTCTGTTTGGTGTGACCTTTTTCATTTAGATGTTCATGTGTGATGGCTTAGCCTCTTGTCAAGGATGTAAACAGCTCTGACAGCAAAGTGGGAGAGGACTGCCTAACCTTCTGATAATTGTTGATAGACTTAAAGTGATGGACAACACCTTAGTCAGAAGGTCAGGACTCTTGATTAGATTGGCATCACCTGAAGTAAACCAACTCAACATTAAAGGCATTAGTCAAGCTAGACATGCAGTGTCTTTAAAAATGATTCACATCTCTTTAACTTACAACCATAAACTTCTATGTGACAGACCAACACAATGTCGGGTATTATTGTGAGGCAACATCTAAATCAAATGCAACCAATATACTTCATAGTTGTAGAGTCTATCTTTGTGTAAATTAATCTCAGTAGAAATAAAGCAGCTCTCTGAAGGTATTAGAGATTTGTTAGAGAACATTAGTGTACAAGCTGCTTCATGAAGTGAAAGGAATGAAGCCGAGAGTTCAGTAATAAAGTGGCGAAGAAGTTCAAAGTAGGGTTAAGTTGTAAAAACTTGTTTAAACATCTCACAGAGCACTGTTCAATCCATCATGAGCATATTAAGAGTTTGGCACAAGTGCAACTCAGCCAAGACATGGCTGTGCACCTAAACCGACAAGTGGCACATCAATCAAAGAAGTGGTCAAGAGGCACCTAGTGACCCTGGAGTTGTTGCAGAGATCGACAGTTCACATGGCAGAATTTGTTGAAAGGAAAACTATCATGCTATCCACAAATATGTCTTTCTGGAAAATGCGGGAAGAAGAAAGCTACTTTAAAAAAAGAAAGGAAGAAGGTGCATAATTCAGACCTAAATTGTACTATTTGGCCTTTATGGAAAACTTAACACTGTACAAAATATTGATAAGGCCATCCTCCCTAAACGTGGTAGTGGCATCATCATGCAGTGGGGATTGTTTCTGACAGGTTAGGTGGTGAGAGCGGATTGAATGGATGAAGCTGCATATGCTGGACAGGGACTCAAGTTTATCTTACCCCAGACATTTAAGAGGATGTTAAGCGAGGTCAAACGAATCTCACTGTTGGAAAACGGTAACAAACAGTGGTATCTAAACTCAAATCAAAAACCCAGTCGGACAACCTTTAGATTCTAAATACATCTTAACTACCATCACAGAAACAAATGTGTGGAGTTTTGCTGAAAACTGTTGCAGATATAATAGACTATTTCATTTGTTAAAACAAGACTAAGATTTATATTTTCAGGATATAAACACTTTAGGTGGGTTCAGGATAAAACAAGGGATAATAATTTAAAAAAGAATGTCATGTCCACGTTGGGTAAGGTAGAGGATCTTTTAATTCCCTTCGGACATTGTTAGACTGCACTACTTTAAGATACAGAGACATCTTAAAGGTAATTCTGGCATTCTTAAAGGTTCCTACAAAAGAAATATAACTAAAGCCTTTTGAAAACATACTTAACAGTTTTAATAGTAATCCATGTCTAGGAACCTTTAATTATAGTCTGAGACTTTCTCTTTTCCTTGGGTATAAATAGTTATTTCACACACATTGCATTTATCTACCTCCCACTGTACCTCTGACAGGAGAACATGCCATTTAAGTTGGTCTTTATTAGTGTCGATATGATCAAATAAATTACTGGTAACTCCTTGTTTGAACTTATCACCATGCATAGTCAGAGCTATAACTGTGTTAAATAAGGCTGGACAGAGATTCATTTATTCTGCCACTTTGCACAGAACATGGTAAGAGTTTAAGAAAGGTAAAATAAAACCATATAAATTACCATTAAAATCATAGTTACTTTTAGGTGCTGCAAAAATTCCAGGCCTTTAGTGACACTATGCTGTCACTGAGACCCTTAGGAACTGTTTATTGTAGGATTTTGTACAATTGTTTACGGCATGACAGTCTTGGAAGGCTTCATGTGCTTGTTGTGTCTGCAATGAAAGAATCCTACATTAATCTAAAAAAAATTTGTGGTGCAGTAGTTTAGTCAACTGCTTAAGCGTATGTCCTCCTTTAACAGTCCTGGAAGTGTACACTGACAACCTTAATTTACTGGAATGAGATTTGATCCCACCCTCTGATGGAGGAGTTTTGTTTTTTGTGTTCGTTTCTTTATGGGGGATTACTCCAATTAAAATTACAGGTCTATGGGATTAGCTCCTGCTGGGAGTTTTATCCTTTTGTCTTGGCAGCCTTTCTTTTTATAACCTGGAAATTGTAAGCATGCTCCAACAAGAACCTGACTCTTTGTGAAGGGATACTGAGCATGTCAGTCACCAGCAGTCAGCAGGCATACAAGGCTCCTTGGGTCAGAATGCGTGACAGGCATTTGAATATTTGTAGTCCACTTACCATCTCTGTGATATTTAATGTAAACCAAACTCTTAGTTTACTGAACGCTCTGTGGTTTTAAAAACATTTTATAATGTTCATGGCAGCTGAGAGATGAACTTTCTCTATATGTCCTGCCATTTTCTTCACAGTGCAACCAGAAGGCACAAAGGAGGGGCCCACCTGCATGGACAAGAATCACGGCTGCGCCCACATCTGCAGGGAAGCGCAGAAGGGTGGCATCTCCTGTGAGTGCCGACCTGGATTCCAGCTCACCCGTAACATGAAGGACTGCAAACGTAAGTCATCCCAACCCCAGGGGTTGCATGCAAACATGTACAAACATCAATAGGGCTGCTTTATGGGCTCCTTGGGAAGAAGGTGATTGGGGTTTGGAAACAGGCCGGTAATGGATAATCGCACTTAACGTCTTCCAAAAAAGTTTGAAATTGACATTTATGTGGCATTACCGCTCTCTGACTAATCTTCTCAATGGTGCTCGTAAAAAAATTAAAAAGAAACATGTTTTTCAAATAAGTAGGCATCATTTACACAACCAGGGCAAGTGTGGAGGTTATTCGAAGAGGCCTGCTCAGATAGACAGCGCACACTTCCTGTTGTTGTGCAACACAGATCATTCTGTCAGAGCTGGGGGCCAGGGCCTGATAGGGTGGGGGAATTTGTCTGTGTTTGGATAAGGATTGGAGAAGTGTTATTCTATAGTTTTTCAGTGACAGCTCAGGAAAAAGGCTAAAGGTGTCTGGATGGGAGAGTGCAGACAGGATGACGATGGAAGCCTCTGCTCAATTGTGCCCTTTTTCATTCTGTCATCACAGGTTTCTTTAAAAGGTTAAGCTCTTTATACGCTTTGCTACATAAATATACTTCAGGAAAGATGCAAAATTGCTGTAAAAATCAAGTCTCCCTTTTTCCCAAAAAAATGATTCATAAAATGCTCTTAATAAATACAAAAGTATTTAATTCCTGAAAAATTAACTGAACTTTTCAGATTTCACTCCCAATCTTGTATTACACTCAAATTGTTATTTTAGGAAAAAAAAATGTAATGAGAGGTAATTTTTGCCTATAATTGAAAAAAAAAAGTTCCCCCCCCCCCCCCCAGCTTCAACTGATATTCTTTCCATTTAAACTGTAATTTTTGGTGATGCTATCCAAGCCGCTTATTTTCACACTGTTCTAATAAAATATTCTGTTAAAAAATCTAACTTTCTACATATTTCGGCAGGGTTTTAAAGCATGCCTCAGTCTATGCAAACTTTCCTTTTTTTTATCAACTTTCTTTTATAAAGTGGAATCTTTAAATTGTAGTTGTGCACACCTTAGGATATATATATAAATTATTTTACAACCAGTTTTTAAGGATCAGATCATTTGTGCATACAACCAAAAAATTTGGTCTCTTTCTCCACATAATCCAGTACTGCTGACTCGTGAAGTAACATTTTCCTGTACATTGCATCTCAGTTGAGGAGGAAAACATACTGCTTTTATCCAGTAAATGACATAAATAGTTTTAGTCTGGTTCAAAGTAGAGAACGACCAATTAATCGGTAGGGCAATAGTTTTGGCACTGATAGCAGTTACAACTAATTAGTTACTATCGGCCTCAAAACTATCGGCCCAACATTACTAAAATGTGAAGAGCAAGCACTGCAGACCCAGAAATACGTGTGACAACAGCAGGGTTGGACAGTGCGACATATACATGAGCGATGAAAAAAACTGTTAATGCGATAAACAATTTTTCACATGTAGCACTTGTGCTACAGCTTTGCAAGCTACTTGATTTTTTGGGGTCTTTACTGTAAAGGAAGGTTCTCACTGTTCACTGTTTGGCCATCTTAAAGGACTGCTCCATGCCAAACTGCGAGCTCCATTGAACTCTAGAGGTGTGTCATACTTACACTGAACGGCCCAAAGTATCAGTAGATCAAACAGCACCACATCTTGTTCTAGCAGGATGCATTAGGAGCAGAAAGTAAAAAGGAAAGTTTCAAGTATATATGACCGATCTTTTGTTTTATAAACCACACACAAACATTGGGCAGAAGCTTGTCCTACGCTCCACAACTTTGTTGCATTCAAGGAACGTTCAAAATATATGGTGAGTTCAACAACGTAGGATTTTTAAAACATCAAATAATAATCAAATAATAGCATCAAATAATAGCAAACACAATAAACTTCTGATTAATGACAATTGGAAAGCAACGTTTGGTGCATACTAAATATGTCCTACTTATTTTTTTCAAACTACTAAGAAACAATAATTAATTAATTTTGTCTTCCTGGCATATCTCTGCAAATGTTTTTTTATTTTTGCTTAAAAGGTCTTGGATGTCTAGTTGCAATTTCATCTCTTGTAAATTCTGTACATGTTCTCTTCTCTCAGCCGTATACTTTGGGCTAAATAATATGACATGTTTCACAGTGTCTTCTGGAAGACCTGAAGACCCATTTTTTTTTAGAGATTTTGTTTTCGATGTCACAAGTTTTTGTCTTACTTTTTGTCTTTAAAGCCATGGGAACGACTGGGTGCAGCCTAAGTTTAGTGTTTACGCAATAGAGCATATGGACCAGTGAAAGAGTTGCATGTTATTTACTTGCTCTCCACTTCCTGACACCTCCTCGCTGACTGTTAAAAATGTAAGAAAACTTGTGTGCGCTCCTCTTTAATTAGCTTGTGTTTACTCCTGCCTCCTTTGATAGTGACGTGCAACTACGGCAATGGAGGCTGCCAGCACATCTGCGAGGAGACGGACCATGGCCCCAAATGTTCCTGCCACATGAAGTTTGTCCTCCACAGCGATGGAAAGACTTGTGTAGGTGAGTCATCTCATCCAGAAACAACCACAAATGGCAGGAAATAATGTTTGTTAAATGAAGAAATTGCGACACAGTGAGCTCTGCACTTCCAAGAGCAAATTTAATTAACATTTAAAAAGTGTTTTATGTGGTAAAATGCAAGCCGAGAAGCAGGCTTTTTTAGAGTTAAGAGATATTGCTGAGCCTTTTCTAATGATCCGTGACATGCAAGGTCAAAGCGCTACCGTTCACTGTGCTTTTCTTCTACTGCTCCTTCAGTGTAACCTCCTCACTCCTGCATCTGCTTTCGCTTCTGCTACTCTGACATTTTTGCTGGACACTCTCTTCCTCTCCATTTCTCACGGTCATGGCAGAAATACACACCCTCTATCAACCTGTGGGTCACTTCCTTCACTGCTTCCTGTCTGATCTAACCTTCTGCTGGCATGTATCAGTGTTTGCCTCAGTTTAGTTAAGTGGAGGGAAAATCTATCGGCTACTCGGTCAGAATGAGCCATTCCGAAGGGCACTTTGTAACCAGACAGAGTGTGTGCAAAAGAGTGGGTGCACAGCGCTTGATGGATTTGTTGAACCATGCAGAATGCTGCTGATAATTCACATATAGTGATGGAGGAGTAGCAATAAACCATGCGCTAATGCAGAACCAATGTAGCAGTACTGCCTTTGTTCTCATTTATAGTGCCCTGCATAAGTCTTCATACAGCTTCAACTTTTCCATATTTGGACAAGTTTTTTTTTTAATTTCATGTGGTAGAACAACATATAGTACTGCAAATTGGGAATTGGGAAGAAAATAATATGAAGTTTTAAAATTGGTTTGCATATATAAAGTGTTAAAAGCATAGCATTAATTTGTATTCAGCCCCTTGTATTCAGATACAGTTGGATTTGATCAAAAGTTAATCAACTATCATTAGAAGTCATGTTAGCAAAACCAGGGACACTTATGAAGAGGACCATGGTCCACCCATTATGTCAAAATGGAAAGCTATTAGAACTGCAAACTTATAAGGACATAATAGTAGTAGGCCAGAAGCAAGGAAAGCAATAGTCTTAGTAGCAACAAATAGTCATGGTAACTGTGGAAGAGACAGGATAACTTTAGGGGTGCAGTGGAGAAGTACGGCAAAAACACAGCTTTTCTGAAAAAAAGTTGTTAGAGGTTCCATCTCTGGTTAAACACAAACAATGCAACGGACAGCATAGATGTGGAATTCAAATGAGACAAATATTCAGTTTGTTAACCTGCATGGAAAAACACCATGGGTGGAGGAAAATGAGCCCAATCTTAAACCCACCATCCTAACCATGAAACACAAAGGCGAGAATATTATGATGGCTGGATACTTTTCTTCAATGGGAACAGGAAAGGTGGTCAGAGTTGATTGAAGTACAATGAGAGAAGATAACTTGTTAGAGGCTGCAAAGGACCTGAGCAAGACAATAACCCTAAATAAACAGTTCCATGTGTTTTAATAGCTCAGTTAAAGTTTAGAGTGTTTTAACACCGGGATAGAATGTCAGCCAAATTACTTAATAATCACATGCAGTTAGAGCAGCTGCTCATTTTGGTTGCTATCACAAGAAGTAGCAACATGAGCTGAGAGCTATTTTAATCCTTAATCTAAAAACTCACCTATTTTTAATTACCATTTGAATTATTAATCTCCTAAATGAAAACTTCTCCTAAATGAAAATGAATGCATTTGTTATTTATACAGTATGTTGATATTATTTATATGATGTCATTTATCCTTGGAATTGCAATATTTCAGATAACTGAAATGTTCTTGGGAGATCAAAAAAGTATTCTTTTTTTTTTAACTGGAAGAATTGGTTGATGGATATTTTGTTCAAATAACACTCCTATTAGATGTTAAAACATCTTTCCAGAGGAGAGGCAGCCATTAGGATGTTGCTCTGTATACATGAGCCAAATGCTAAAAAAAAATGAAGAGGGAAAAACTACGTTGTTCTTTTACAACAAATGCCCTCAACCCTTTCAGATTTTTTTATTAGTGAAGAAACCATGAAACTTGTTTCCTTTTTCATCCACCGCACAGCCAAAAACATATTGTTGCTCTAATATACAAACTCAGTAAAACACATTGAAGTTTGTAGATGTAACACAAGAAAATGTAAAAAAAAGTTATATTGCAAACTTTTCAGTGCGCTTTGTTTAATCAAAGAGCAGTGTTATTTTAGGTAATGCAGTGTGTCTGCAGTACGTGTTAAAATTAGATTTTGAATAGGTTGGATAAGACCTATTTTGACTCGAATTGAACAACGAATTGATTTTGGACGGTGTGCTTGCAGCACAGACTGGTGATGTTGGTGCTTGGTGTCGGCGGCTGTTAAGTTTGAGAGGATGGTTTGTGAAGTGCCTGATTAGCTCAGTGTTTCTGGATCCCTCTCACAACCGCAGCGCTGATGAGAGCCAGACCCATGTCAAGGTCTGGTCAGCCAACCTGTCATTATTGTTGTATCCCCGTAGGCCAGGATGATACCACAAAGTTGACCTCAACCAAATTATACGTCTTTCCAGCCGTTTTCGAGTCAGAGCAAATGCACGTTTGTTGTGCCAGATTAGGAAGCAGTCAGCCAGTTAAAATCTGTGATATCCCCCCACAGAGTCTGGGGTTACAGCGGTGAGGGAGCCATTCTCCGCGGCTGGCCCGTGGGCACTCCATTTCTTACACTCTGTATTACCTAATAAAGTCAATGAAAACAAACACTCATAAAAACCACAGATGAAAAAGTGAATGACAAGAATGATGGTGAGGTCTGAATGAGGGAACTCTGTTCTGGAAAACCTTTGTAGGATTTTCAGTTTTAAAAAGTTGACTTTATATGCAATACAAACTGAAACATTTTGAAATCAAAAGTGTTGTGTATATACATATTTCAGTTTAGTATGCCAACTTTAATTCAAAAAGCTATCCAGCAGGAAAAAAACCAAACAAAAAGCAAGAGGTAACTTTAAATGTAACTATGAAATTAAGTTTTAGTTGGACATGCCAAAATTAAAACTTTACGTAAGACGTATTGGAACATGATAAATGGTCTGCATTTGGAAAGCACTTTTTCAGTCAGAGGACCACAAAGTGCTTTAATCCACATTCAGTCATTCACCCATTTACGCACACATTCACATGCTGGTGGTGGCGGACTAAGCAAGGGGTTCGAATGGGCTCCACAGTCGCTCCTTATACTCTTGAAAAAGTTTTGGTAATGCTTTCTTATGAGCCAGCGTATTTAGGGAATTATCTCCCGAGGCATTTGCTTTCTTAGGGTTTTTGCCGTTCAGCTGATGGATACTTCAGTATGCTGCAGCTTTTTTCTTGAGTCAATCTTTCAACGGTTTATACATGTATTCTATCACATTTTCAATCATTTGTTTAGCAGTGATTCTGCTTTAACCAAGAGTTGCACATGCATTTTCTTTTATTAATGCGCCATACGTTGCTCAGTTTGAATACTCATTTTTTTTCCTGCCTGTTTCATTTCTATTGGTACCATGCATACTTTACCTAGAAGGCGCATATGGATGCAACACATAGACTGTCATCCTTTAGACAAAACGTGCACAAACAGCTCTTTGAAGATTTTTTAAACTGTTTTAATGATGGTGTGTGTATTAGAAAAGTTCAGATATCAGAGATGAGAAGCTATCATGTGGAAGCATTTATGTTGTTAGCACAGCAAATCATAAACACTCACAAATAGTAGGCAGATGCAGACCGACTCAGGAGTTCAGCCATCTAAAGAGTCTGCCACACGACGCAAAGCACACACAAAGAGCCTGAGAGATGCAATTTATGAACAAAAAAAACTATAAAAACTAGCACACTAACATGCAGGACATGTCTTACATATATGCATGCATGTAAACACATACAAGTTATACGGATCTGTCCATAAAATAAACACATTACTCTGGGTGGTCTGTATTCCCATTTGTGTCGCACAGCACCCTGTACACAAAACTGATTCTGGATGCTGCATGTTGGGACAGGGAAATGTTGTCTTATCTATGCATGCCACTTGGTGTTACCCTCTTTACTACAAGATCCAATTCACCGGAAAAAAAGGGCCACCTATGTTTACCAGGGTGCCATTCTGAGAAACAGAATGGTTTTGAGTGGAAGTGAGGATATTTTTAAGAAACTTTTTAAAGAAAAGAATAAAACAGCAATGAGTGTATAATGATCATTTTGAGAGAAAATGTGCAAATCAGGTGACAAACTGTAATAGGGCTGCATGATATACCACAGATGCTTCATTATTTCAATATCTTTGTATGCAGTATATTATATGACAAAGAAGTGCTCAGATGACAACAAATACTAGCTAATTGTCTTAGCACCGTACACTCAGGCTCTTTGTGCCAGTAGTGTTTAAAGCAACATAGTTTCTGAAGTAAAGATCTGGTAAGGTAGTCGACCCATTAAGAAACTAGAACTACGTTTTTATTGTCAAAACAGCCAGAAGCTACTTTTTCAATAAAACCTTCTTACTGAGATATAGACAAAAAAGATTTTGTTGTTAATTTTATTCCGATAGCTGGATCGACTACTCATTGTCTAGGTTTTATGTCTGCTACAAACTCAAAACAGAAAGACATTAACACAGTTTGTTTGTTTATCACAAGTCATTTACCAACAATACTGTAAGTGCCATATTTTCCTAATATCATGCAGCTCTATACTGTGCCATCCAAAACTACTCACACATCTTAAAGGTTTTTTGATTTTTTTTTATGCTCTAAAAACTTCATTGTATTTTATTTGAATTCTATGTTAAAAACCAACAGAAATTACTGTGTATTTATGTAGTGGAATTAAAAGAATATATGAATTGAACAACTTTAAAAATCTCAGTAAAGTTTGGCATGCATAAATATTGAGTCCCCCTTTTTGATGCACCAAAATGAATTCCAGCGCAACCAATTGTCTGCAGACGTCAACTATTTAGTAAACAGAGTCCACATGAGTGTATTTCTGTCCTTGTATTAATTGAATTGTTCTATGAAGGCCTCAGACGTTTTTGGAAAACCTTAGAGAACAAACTGCATCCTGGTGACCAATTAGCACAGCAAATTAGGTAAACAATTTTAAATAATTTTAAATTATATGTCCATTGTCAAAGAAAGCTATAAGAAGTCTAAATTGCAGCATGCCAGTATTCATGGAGGTGACACTGCTAAAGGAAACTTTGAAGAAGGTGCTCTGATCAGATTGGACCATAACTGAACCTATTGGTCTACTTGAGAAACACAATGTGTGGTGGAAAACTAACTCTGCCCACCACACTAAACACGATATTCCCACAGTGACACATGGTGGTGGCAGCATCATGCAGTGGGGATGCTTTTCTTTGCCAGAGTCGGGAAGAAAGTGCTTTGGCCAGTTGAGATTAAAATTTACCTTTTTGCCGAACATGCGAAATTCTGTGTGTGGAGAAAAAGTATTCTAGTGCAACACAACATTCCACGACTAAAGTATGGTGGTGGAAGCATCATGCTGTGGTGATACTTTTCCTTAGCAGAGAATTTCATCATAGTTGACTGGAGGATGGTAGGAGTTAAATACGTGTTGGAGACTGTAAAAGACTTGGGATTTGGGAAAATTCCAGAAGGGCGAGACCAAACAAACAGCCTTTGCTACAATAGAATGATTTAGCTCAAGTATTGATCGTGTATTAGAATAAAGCAGCCAAACTCCAGACAAAAATCTAATAGAGGATATTTGACAAGACTTAAGTTGATGTTAATGTACATTTTTTATCCAGTCAGATATTTCTTGAGCTATTAAAAAAGACAGAATGGGTGAAAACAAGAGAATAGGTAAAAAAAACCTCAGTTTGTGGATGTGCAGACCTGGTAGAGACACCGCAAAAGATTTGCAGTAGCACTATCTCAAATGGGGGCTGACTACAGATGCATGCCATACAAAAAATGTATGTGTAGAATTTTTTTAAACCTTGTGTTATTTTCGTTCCACTGCACAAATATATACTACTTTCTGTTAGCCTGTCCTAAATAATCCAAATAGAATACATTTAAGTTTTTTTCTTCTTTGTAATGTGACAAAATGTGACCGGTTAAAGGTGTGTAAATACTTTGGCATCATACATAAGTACTCAGTGTTGATCCTTTAATTATGGAGTGTCAAAGTGCTCAAAATTAAATGTATAAATAAAATCCTGTGCTTTAAATGTTTACATGTATAAATACTAGACAAATATTATATTTGACAACGAAAATATGAAAAACTCAATTCATATCACAGTTTAAGCTCATTATTATTACTTTTTTATTTAAAAAGGCATTTATTAATATAAAAAAGATTTTATTGTAAAAAAAGATTTTACATTACATTTTATTTTTCATTAATTATTTCATTTCATTAGTTATTATTCCAAAACGTTTTTTTTTTTCTTCCATAAAATCAGCTTTTACTTCATAATGGTGTTTTCCCCAATCGCTTATATTTATGAAGAACAACAATTATCCACTGAACAAGATCACCAGCCGATCAGACAGAGTAACATGCATGCTTATTGGCTGGTGCTTTAACATTGATCTTTCTGTATAGACGTTCTCACTGACTGCTAGCAGCCTGCTGTAGCTTAGCATAACATGCTAAGTCAAACCTCGGAGCTGCAGGAACTTCGTCCAACTCCAGGAAGAGCAATGTTGAAGCACCAGCCAATGAGCTTGCAGGTCACACACATTGCCCCTGACTGGCTGAGGATCCTGTTCAATGTATAAATACTCTGGAGTACACAATTATGAAATAAAAGCTGGTTTTGTGAAAAAAGACCTTTTGGAATAAAAAATAATGAAATTAAATAAGAATCACTGAAAAATAAAATCTATTACTAAAAAAAAATTAACAATGAAATATTTTTATATTAATAAATGCATTTTTAAAGAAAAATGAACATTATTTCATAATAATGAACTTAAACATTTATATGAATAGATTTTTTTCATAATTTCATAATATATTTGTCAAATATTTATTAATGGAAATACATCACAATGTTTTATTCGTTCATTTGATTTTCAGCATTTTGGTGCTCCATATTTAATTGGTTACTCAGACAATTGTAGAAATTTAAGCTTAATACATTATAATTTAAAATTACATTTGACATAAAAAGCTAATCTTTCTGATTCAGCTTTATTGACAACCCAGGCGCTTTCAGAAAGCTAACACTGTTTTGGCTAAACAGCCCATCAAAATGAATTCCTGAATGTTATGACTATAAAAGACTAAAAGACACTATAAAGCACAGAACTGAGTTTGGTTGTCCCTGAGTTTCAGCTTTTGCAGCACTAACTACCACTTGATCTGTCTGTCAAGGCTCATACTAACCAGCAGATGCCTCCTCTTACACACAAACAAAAATGTCTTTTTGTCTGTGTGGAACATTTATTTGCATGTCTGCATGTTGCGAGGTAACACTTTTGCCTTGAAATGTCACCTTTTTTTCAATTTAAGCAAAAAAAAAGCTGTCATTTTCACATTGTTGTGAGGATTTAGCATATAATTAACTCCTTTCTGTTGAGTTGTGACCAGAGAGAGGCTGTATCTAATTTCTTGCAAAAACATCACGTCACTCTGTTGTTTATCTTGTCATCTACAGTTGGTGTAAACAAAGATTAAAGATAAATGATTTGACGCAGAAGAAATTGCTTTTTTATTATTATTATTATTATTATTCATGCAATCAGTCAGAAATTTCATTTAAAGGCTTTTTTTCATTTGAACTAAATCAATCTCTGCGAGAGCTGGCATGACTGTTGAAACTATTTGTCAGATAAATGATGTGGGGAAAAAACAATTTTTCACACTTTAAATGAGGTACTTCCATTTTGACTCAGCCTTCAACTGCTGATGTAGGTGATTTGAAGTAGAGGCAGTTTATGAGAATATTATTATTCTCAGTAAAAGTAGCTGAACAAGAATAGATTTAAATTCAAAACTGATCTTCTAAATCAGTAAACTCATTATCACATTAAAGGACTGCTGTTAAAAAAAATGTTTTGTCTTGCCACCGGATAGTTGAAGGTTGTTCCCCGGGTATCATATACAGTGTCTTGGAAAATATTCATACGCACTAATCTTTTTTTTTTCAAATCTTTTTTTTTTTTTTACTCACCTTTTTGACTCATTATTACCATAAACTTTCTGACTTTAAATGGTTACATGATTCACCATAATGTTGATTAAGAAGAAAATTTGGTTTCAGTTATAATTAATATAGTTTTTTTCTTGAAAACTGAAACGCTTGACCTGTATTTATCCCCAGTGTCAATACTAGAACCACTTTTTTCTTCAGTCGCATAAGCAGTTGTTTAGGGTTTGTTTTTATTTGGTTTATAAATCTAAAGACAAAAATTGTTGCATATCTTTGCTGAAATTTTTACTATTCTTTACAAAATATATCAATTTTAGTGAGTGTGATTGGAAAGCATATTTGATAATCCATTTTATATTTCTACCTTGATATAAATTCACAATCATATTTAGGTCTGGGCTTTAAGTTGGGCCTTCTAACACATGAACATCTACACAGCTCTTTCTACTATGTACCTAGGTCTTTATGATACTCTTTGATTGCTATTATTCTCTAACGATCCCATGAGGCTTTCACAGAACCACTGTATTAATCCTGAGATTAAAATAATGTCTATTTACTTATTAGGTGACTGCTGAAGGCAACTGGTTGCACTATATTGTATAAAGGTGTATCGGAGTAGAGGAGACTAATTGCAATATATGCCATATATGTCAATTTTTTACTTCTGTAGAAAACTACAGCATCAATTTAATTTTGCCGTACAATTATATTTTATGTTGTGTTGGTTGATCACATAAAATTAATTGCATTTTTTTCTGATATGATAAATTGCGGAAAAAGCTCAAAGGGGTATGAATAGTTAAGACACTGTATAGGGACATCCTGTTTATTGTCTATTGCTGCTAATTCAGCCACAAAATAAATAAATAAATAAATAATTTTACAACTAGAAAACTGCTAACGCATACAGAGTTGTTTAAAGCGAGGAGGATATATTGTTAGCTCACCTTTACACTGTGCAGGTCAAGTGCACAACAAACTAAAGTGTGTGTGCATGTGTGTGTGTGTGCATGCAGGGGAGAGGAGTGTCCAGTCCCAGGCAGCCCCACAGCTGTTCCCTAATGGTAAATATGTTTATCTGGCTCCCCTCTCTCTCTGGGGGTCTGTGGGTGTGGGGAATAGAGCAATCTAACAGAGCAGACACTGATGAAGCCCCTCCCGTCCGGACAATGTTTTTGGGGGGCGAGCTTCATCCTTCTGACCTTTGACCTCTGGCTCCAACCACCAGCTTCCTTTTCCTTCTGTGAATGCCCTCTCAGTAACAGCCACTGCTAGTGTTAAACCACACCTTTTCCAAACATAGCAGCAAACAGGGAGCCTGTAACCTGCTGCAGAGATATTATATAAATAGATGTTTCAGATATTCTGCATTTCATACTGACACACACACAAGGCACACAAATATTAACTTAAAGTCACACTGGCACATTTTCTCTCTCTCTCTCTCTCTCTCTCTCTCTCTCTCTCTCTCTCTCTCTCTCTCTCTCTCTCCAAATATATATATATATATATATATATATATATATATATATATATATATATATATATATATATATATGTATATATATTCATATATATTCATGTCTTTTTACATTGTAGATTCACACTGAAGGCATCAAAGTTATAAATGAACACATATAGAATTATGTAGTACTTTTCCAAAAAGTGTTAAATAACCTGGCCTCCAAAGTCACCAGACCTGAACCCAATCGAGATGATTTGGGGTGAGCTGAACCGCAAAGTGAAGGCAAAAGGACCAACAAGTACTAAGCATCTCTGGAAACTCCTTCAAGACTGTTGGAAAACCATTTCGGGTGACTACCTCTTGAAGCTCAAGAGAATGCAAAGCAGTAATCAGAGCAAAGGGTGGCTACTTTGAGGAATCTAAAATATTACACATTTATTCAGTTACTTCACCCTTTTTGTTTAAGTACATACAGTAATTCCATACATTATGTATTCATTAAAAGTATATGTATATAGAAATAGATAAATAGATAGATATAAGTTTTTTCTTGCATCCAGGGTATTAGGGGAATGCAAATCAGCCAAAAATAAAATAATTAAAAATAAAAAGGAATTTCATGTTAAAGTTATGATTTATGTTATCAATTGTTATAATTATGGAAATGCCATATTGGTTGATCTTTTTCCATAAATCCAGCAATGAACATGTAACGGGAACATCATTGAAAAGAGACCAAAATACTGGCCAATCTGGCCACAAAACCTTTAAAACGTTGTTTAAGAAAAGTTGGGGGATGGCTGTATGCTGCAAAGACTTCGGTTATGTGTTTGTGTTACTTGTAGAAGTTGCCCATTGTACTTTATAGTTTGTGTTCCAAATATAGTCATGCTCCTCAGTTATCCTTTGAGTTATGTTGTTGTCAGTATTTGGTGGTTATGGTCCGTGCACCATCATAGAGACGGCGGTGCGTGGGAGTTTGGTGTCTGCCTTGACCCTCCTGATCCTGCGGCGCAGGACCACGAGAAGGAGCAGAGCAGGTGCTCCATTGACTCATTTCCTGGGTGGCATCACACAAGAAATTTTTCTTGCTCCCGAAATCAAATATTTCATAAAGTACAGTGGAGAGTACAAGTACACTGCTGATTTTTTTAAGTTTTCCCACTTACAAAGCATGTAAACGTCTTCAATTTGTATCAAAGGAACACTTCAACTTTGGGACAGAATTTAAAAAACAAATGCAGAAAATCACAGTGGATTATTTTTAAATAATTTCAATTTTGTTGAATGACATAAGTATTTGATCGCCTTTGATCGCCCATCAACCAGTAAAAATGTAGGCTCCCACAGACCTGTTAGTTCTTCTTTAAGAACCCTTTCTGTTCTCCACTCATTAGCTGTATAAACTGCACCTGTTTGAACTCATTACCGGTATAAAAGCCAACAATCAACCCACTAAAACTCCAACTTCTCCACAATGGCCGAGACCAGAGAGCTGTGCAAGGACATTACGGATAAAAAGCCTGCACAAAGCTTGGATGGGCTTAAGGGCAATAGGAAAGCAGTTTGGTGAGAAGGCAACAACTGTTGGTGCAATAATTACAAAATGGAAAAAGTTCAAAATGATGGTCAGTCTTCCACGGTCTGGAGTACCATGCAAAATCTCTCCTTGGGGGCATCAATTATCATGAGGAAAGTGAGGGATGAGCCCAGAACTACACGGCAAGACCTGATTAATGACCTGAATAGAGTTGGGACCACAGTCTTAAAGAAAACCATCAGTAACAAACACCGGCGTCATGGATTAAAATCCTGCAGTGCACGCAAGGTCCCCCTGCTCAAGCCAGCTCATGTCAAGGCCCGTCTGAAGTTTGCCAATGACCATCTGGCTGATCCAGAAGAGGAATTGGAGGAGTTCATGTGGTCTGATGAGAAAAAAGTGGAGCTTTTTGGTCTAAACTCCACTCCTCGTGTTTGGAGAAAGAAGGATGAGTACAACCCCCAAAACACCATCCCAACTTTAAAACATGGAGGTGGAAACATTATTCTTTGGGGATGCTTTTCTGCAAGGGTCGAGGACCACTGCACCGTATTGAGGAGAGGAGTTCAAATAGGTGCAGATAAAGGGGCTGTATCATACAAAATCAAGTTTTTGGAGTTTTCAACCATCTGGTAATGCAATTTTCTCATTAAAGAACCCCACCAGTGGTTTTTAGCTTAATTCACGCATCTCTGAGCAGCTGCCCCTCCCTCTCCTAGAAAACGGCTGAGTGTTCAACTAGTGACATCACTGGTTGAAAGTTCAATGCTAGAGATGTTTGCACTGCAGGCAGAGCAGCTTACCCCTGCTAGAGTTCAAACACACCCTCCTCCTTCTCACAGCTCATTGCTGCTTTGGTTTTGGCACCTTCAAACACCTTTTTTTTTGGATTTTCTACTTTCTTTGTGAAAACGCATGTTTGAATGTATGGATTACATGATTTTATTCTACAGTCCTAAAGAACAGCAGCTGTATCAAAGAACAAAGATGCCTGATGGACAGAGAAGTGGCTAATGCTAATGTGTGTTAGCTATTTATCAAGCTGCTTATGTAATCTTATAACAGCCTTGTGTGGTTAATTAATCTGTAGATCTTTAGCATCTCAGAATGTTCAGTAAATGGGTGCACACAATACTGACGGCTTTTTTATATACTGGGCTGGAAAGATTTTCTTGCTGGACGCAGCTGTGTTATTTTTGGCTCTGTCTAGAGCCTGGAGATTTCGCAACTGAAAAAAGGCTTTATTGACTCCGTTTTTCACAAATAAAATAAACCAAACGTCTGAGCCCTTAATATAATAGAGTCTCATGTTGCGCTTTTCTAATTCAATGTCAGAATACTGTTTGAGATGAAGCTCAGCACTGTTTCTCTCAGTCCGAGCTGCTGCGGCTCTGCATGGAAGAGGAATGCAGCGCTGGAGGCGGGTTTATAGAGAAACGAACCGTTTCACTTTGTCACCCAACTACAGGATATTCTAGGACAAAATAATACTATATGACACAAACTGGAACATTTTGACATATATATGTCTATCTTAGAAGCTGAAAGCTGTAAAATAGCATGATACAGTCCCTTTAATACAAGTAATGAGTGGAGAACTGGAGGGTTTCTTACAGAGGAACTAATAGCTCTGTGGGAGCGTAAATTCTTAACTGTTATAGGTGATAGGTGATCAAATACTTATGTCATTCAATAAAATGGAAATGATTATTTAAAAATCATCCACTCTGATTTTCTGCATTTTTTTTAGAATCTGTCACTGACAATTGAAGACTACCTTTGATACAAATTACAGACCTCTACATGCTTTGTAAGTGGGAAAACTTAAAAAGTCAGCAGTGTATCAAATACTTGTTCTCACCACTGTGTGTGTATATGTTGAAGTCTTCAGATTTATTATTCAATTTTTCCAACAAATCAACATAAATTTAGTTCTTACCATCTTCTCTCAGATCAGATATATTTTTTAAGTGGTACATGGAGAATCCATTGATGAATGTGTATTTTCCATATATACTGTGCTATGAAAGTACATCAGAAATACAGTCAAGAAAGGTGTTAATAATTTGATGATCCAGGGCTGCTTTGCTGCATCAGGTCCTGGATGAATTTCAGTTACTGATGCAACAATAATTACTGCTCTCTTCCATAAAATCCCTCAAGTGAATCTCCACCCAACAGTGTGCAAAATACAGGTCAAGAAACCTGGGTTGTGCCACAGGACAATATATGTAAGCACACCACCAATTTGAAGGTTTTGGAGTGGCAATTAAGGGGCATTTCCCTTTTCTCAGCACTGTAGTTTTAAACAATGCTGCAAATCCTTCTATATTTGTTTTTAGTGATTTTGAGTTTGCACGTTTTTCATTTGAACCGTTTTAATTTTCTGTTCCTACTTCCTTTCTGTTTTTGCTTTGTTTGCAAAGGCTATAGATGTCAAATTTTCACAAACATGCAAATTCACTGCTCATTCTTGTAGTGTTTACTATAATGAATTGAGTATCTTTAAAGATTTGATTGAGACAAAGGTGTTGGGTTGCAGCAGAAAATTCCGCATTATTAATACAGTTCAAACTGCTGTTTCAAGTGCTTAAACAACAAAAGAACAACACGTTCTTTTTTTGAACTACATTCAAATGAGTTGAAATTATTTTTTTAGAAGCAGACATCAAAAAATGGTCAAATCAGTAATGTTTAAAACATTCGTAGAGTTTAGTTAATCTCAAATACTCAGAAAACTTGTTTTATGAGTGAAGGACTAAGAAAAAGGAAAGTTGCTTACCTTCAAGATTAAAACAAATCACAAGAAAACATGTCTAAGATTATTTGAGTGACAGGAATGCTTTGCAACCTTGAAGTAACTCAGATTTATATTTAAACATGGGCTTTTAAAAGTCATTTGGGCATAGTCGTAAAGCTTGTCGAGCATTTTTGCAACTCTTACTATTTAAATACAAGCATTTTGACTGGCCAAACATAGAAATAATTTTTAACACTTAATATTCAGGACTTTTGACACTTGACTTGTGACTGACCTTGCTATATCAAGAGATTTGATGATTGACAAACCCAGATGTTCTTAAGTACCTGGCCTCAAACATTTCAAATTTCTTGAAAGAACTTATCATCCTAGTGGGATAAATTATGAACTATTGAGTCAAGTTACTATTGAGAGTCTGCTAAAAATGGAAATCAAAAATTTATATTAAATGTTAATAGATAGTCAGCTCAATCTATTAAAATTGATGCATGTATTAAAATGCTTGATTTACATATACACTGTGGAAATTGTGAGGGATGCCAGTAATCATAATATTGGTGATTCTCCTGAAACAAATATTTCTTAACCGTTTTAATGATCTCATACTTAGGTTGCCTCGTCTAATCTTTTCAGTGCGAGATTATATAGTCAAAATTATTCTTAAGCTTTGTGTATATCTTTACTTTGATAATGAAGAGTACTGTAAATACAAAGTGGTCTTAAAGGTAGGTAATCCATTATCCTCTTTGCAAATAAGAAACACTGATTTTATGGATGTGTCCATAATGTTTCATGACCAATTTCAAGAAAATACAAGAATATAAATTGTTATTATGTTTTTTTTTTTTTTTTTTTTTTTTTTGGTTTGACCATAAATGGTTCCAGGGAGATTTGCTATTTAGAATTACAATGTTTTGGTAATTATTTAGCCAGATAATACAATTTAGATTCATATTTAGATATGGAGTTTTTGTGGAAAAATGCAAGAACTAAGCTTTAACATACATAATTAATGGATAGTACACCGACTTTATTTTTTTATTTATTATTATTTTACGGTTTTGTCTATTTTGTAATGCACCAGAGTCTTTTGGGGTGTACTTATATTTTCAACTAGTTCTCCAGTTTTCCAGTTTGGTCTTTGTTTAATAAATACTGACATGGTGAAATCTGTTTTCTGTCATACTAACAGAGTGTACTTTCTTTTACCATAACTGCAACATTAAACTTTTATATGCAGTAAATAAATTAAAACATGTAGCTCACTAATGCACTAATTGATGTGCTGTTTGTGGATGCATTAGTACATCAAATTAATTTCATTGCCAGAAGTCTTAAACATAGTCAGATTAACTGTGCAGTCCTTGTGAGTCAGACCAAAGATTTCTGCTTTATTTGTGTGTTGATCTGACTGATATGAGTGAAATTAGTCTTGCACCATTTCAAACACTCTGCCATGGTATTCCCAAACTTCATCATCACAGCCTATTAGCTGCTGTGAGAAAGCCAATATTGTGTCCATTGTTCAGATTTACTTTATGCAAAAGATAAATCACAGAACTAAGTGAGCCTCCTCTTTTTATACGCATGTAATATCATGTCCAAAACTCCAGCACATATTCCATTTGAGGAATTCCATCTTTCGTTGTGTTGCCAAAAAGGATTTCCTTCACTGAGAGTAATGAAACGTGATTATATCAGATGAGCAGTTCCAGCCAATAGGCTATTCAGGAATGGATGCCTTTTCATTGAAATTGCAAACACAGCAGAAAGATTAACTCATAAATCTGTAAAGACATATCAAACCCTGATACATCAAAGAGATTTGCGATTTAATGGATACTTGGTAAGAAACTTAGCGAGTAGGTTTGCTCTCAGAGGAGCATCTCATTCAGAGGATGAATAGAGAGTACATGAGGGGATTAAGGTATACAATTTGCTGCAACTGTATGTATTTAGTGTCCTAGTTTCTGTGTTTTTTCTCAGAAAAGAAACATAGGTAGAGTTGTTTTTCATGCAGCTCTAACAGGTTTGTCTTCTGATATTCTCTGTCATAACAAAAGTTCCAGATCTGTTTGTAGCCCATTCTTCTATTTTTTGTTTTGTTGTTATATGGTCTATCTGTATTTATGTTTTCAAGAGGATTCATATCAAAGCAGTAGTTATGCAACCATGCAAAAGTATCCATACCCATTTTCATATTATGTCTCATTACAGTCAAAGTTGAAAGTTGAAGGGCATTTTAATTAGATTTTATGCAATGGATTTCACATAGTACTGTACATGACTACAGAGTGAGAGGAAAATATTTTTTTCTATTTTCTGTTTTTACAATGCAAATTATGAAAATTGTAGCATTCATTTGTAGTGAACCATTTTTACTCAGGTGTCCCTTAAGAAACTGTAGTGCAATTTATTATTTTTACAAGTCAGCTAATTAGTAAAAGGAGAGCATTTTTGCAATTCAATCTCAGTATAAATTTGTTCTTCTGTGAAGACCTTAAAGCTTTGTTACAGAACATCATAAAACAAAAAGCATCATGAAGGTCTAGGAAAGCAGCATTTAGGTCTCCTCTGGGCATCCAAACTTGCACTATTCTTTTCGTCATCCAAAAAAAGGGAAACATGGTCTATACAGACAAGCTGGAAAATAGAGTATTAAGTGGAAAAGTTGTCAAGAGGCCCATACTAACTCTGGAGGAGCAGCAGAGATTCTCAACTCTGCTAACAAGCACCCTGGTACTGAACGACTCACAAAATGGTACAGATGTAATGTATGTTGGGTACATAGACTGTAAAAAAGAATAGACAGCACCTCCTCACTTCTCCCCGTTTACCAGGATGACACACTTTCATGGGGGAATTCATGGTGGATTCACAGACTCCTCCTCCCCAGCTCTGACGAAGCATGTTTCTAAAAAGGGCATAGGGGCGGGATCTTCACTGTAGACTCTGCCCTCGCGGGGCGTGTATGGGCGTGTAGTTCGGTCGTAATTGCGCCCATGCTGCTCCAGCATCTTTAGCTCTGATGCTAAACTTGGCTAGCTAAGCTAAAGGCTAATAGACCCATGCCTGACTGCTGCCGTATCTGCGCTCCTCCGACGGTTCTCCTATTTCTCAAACCTCAAAAGGTAAGAACTAGTAACTTGAAATAATTATTAAAATGAAGTGTTACTATAATTAAAGTCCAACGAAACAGCCTGTCAATCAAAGTCCGCCCCCTCATTAATTATGCAAGATTTCAAAAAATTATCTTACAAAAACCAGCCTGGTGCCCAGGTTTTTTATGAGCCCAGCGTGATCTCAGGAAGAATATGTAACCATAGAAAGTTTTAAAAAAATGGGCACCAGGCATTAAAGTTGTTTTTAACGTGTCTAAATTCCAATGCTTTTCAATGCGGGCCTAGCGGCCAAATGGAGGTACTACAGCAACGGAGGAGCAATGGCGGCCTCCATGGTATGCGGTCACAAAGCAGAGCAACCAGCGGCCATTGGTTGGGTATCTCCACTGTAGTCAGTTTAAAAAAAACTATACTTACGTCTGCATGGAAAACAGAGTTGAATTGAATACAGCACAATCCTGGAATTTCCTTACTAAAGGATGAGAACTGACTCTTGGTTGAGGGTTCACCTTCCAGCAGGATAACAACACTGAACATAAACCCATAGCTATTCTTTAGTTTAAATATAAGGGTTGTTTATAGGTTACAATGACCCATTTTAGGTCCAGAGATAAATTCAGTTGACAATCTATGGGAAGACTTGAAAATTAATGTTCACATATACTCCATCTATTCTGATTGAGTTAGATTTATTTTATAGGCAATAATGAGCAAAACTTTATTGATGTACTGGTGCGCCCAAAATTATTTACACTTCTGGCATATTTAGGTTTAACGTTATGACCTTATTTTACCAGCATTTTTAATCTATCAGGAAGTAGTATTTCCATTTAAAAACAGGTTACACACACAAGACTCTGTAAAACGTGTCTTGTTTTTTTATTATTTCTATTTGCTAAATGCCACAAAAATCAGAGACATAATACTGGTATGTTAGAAAATTATCAAAATCAGAAGTTTCTTCAGCTTTTGGTAACCAGCCTGATAGTATTACTTGGGTGGAACAATTTTGGTATCCTTCCACGAGCCTCTCATAATATTTTTCCTGATAGAACTGGTGTAACATAGTCAGGTTTGTTGGCCCAGTTGCTCGCACACTGCAGATCTGCCTTTATGATGACTCTGCCAAAACAGTTAAAGTCAAATTATTGCCTTAATTTAAATGAATTCGGACTTTGAATGGATACACCTAAGTCTGACTTAAGTCTAACCAAACTGTAGTTCGAGAAATCGGACTAAAATAGCCAGATAAAAGAATTGGAAAATTAAATTTCTCTGAATGCAAACAAGTCAGGAGTAGCCGAGCTTTTACCAGCCTGGGCACTCCCTCTTCGGGAAGTGATGAGACTGCGGAAACTTGAATAACAACAACAAACCAAGCAGCAGCAACGAGTGCGGTAAAATCAAACAGTTCAGATTTTACAAAATGCTCTATGCTGCAGCGTTATCCATTTCTTCGCTCATTGTGCATATCCTGCTTATACTGAGTCTGCTTCACTGACAATCATTTGTTTGCTATCTGTGGGACTCTAGTCCAATGGAAGAGTATCAGTGCAAAAGGACGCATGTTGCCACCTAGAGTCAAACACATTTCATTCAGTAATTTGATTTTCTGAGTGATATGTAAACTGGGACATGATTCTCAACTCGGGCTAAGACAGATGTCAAATAACTGGTAAAAGATCAATTTAGGTATATATGACATACTGATTGACTTTGTTGTTAATAATCCACTTTGTGACCAATTTGCCTGTAGGTTTAGGGTCAGTGTCCATTTGCAAGACTTATTTGCGCCCAATCTGATATCTTTAGCTGTTTTGTTCAGTATTTCCACATTAAGTTTTTTCATCATGATGCCATATATTTTATGAAGTGCACCAGTTAATCTTTCCGCAAAACAAGCCTTAAAACATGATGTTCCTACCCCAATACTTCATAGCGGGATGGTATTCCCTGGCTTAACAGCACCTCTTTTTCCTCCAGATGCCACAGTGGTCCTAATGGCCAAACAGTTCTGCTTTAGTTTCATCAGACCAAAGGGGAATGTATCCAAAAGTGATGGTACTTGTCCCTTTGTGCATTTGAAAACTGGAATCTGGCTTTTTTATGGTTCTTTAGATTAATTACTTCCAATTCACAGAGTGGCCTGTAAGTCCATGTATGTACGGGAGATATTTCACTTTGGATAATGACACTGTCTTATAAGCTTCAGCCAGCATCTTCACAAGGTCCTAACAAGATTTTTGTTCTGGGGTCAGTTTACACAGTTTTGACCAAGATGCATTTGTTTAACCTCAGAAAGTAATGAAAAAAGGTGTACTTGTCATTTTATTTTTTATTTCTAAACTTCTTTAAACTGTATGTATTGTTGGGGTGCAGCAGGAGTCTCCACTTGAATCTGAGACAATTTGTGGAGGGACCTACAGATTAGGATATAGGGGGATGATGAAAATAATGCCTTCCACTCTGATAGACCTGAATAAATCTCAAGCATACCAGTGGAAAAAACTTGTCAGCAATTATAAGAAAGGGTTTAATGGTGTTGTGGTGTGTTGGCAGGGCTTAATTTGAGCCGGATCCTGGCAGAACAGAACTTACTTTGAAAAGGGTTTGCTAGGATCCGGGAACTCTGCACCAATTTGTAAAAAAATATCGACTGTTTCCTCACAGTGATCTGTGGCTGCAGATAATACATGGAATCAGGGGGAAAATGCATCCTTATTGTTTGAAATAACTCTAACAGTTGTGAATACCATGCCCATATCAAGTGCAGAATGGGAACTGGGCTTTTACTATTTAAATCTGATTTTCACCAGAAAACCAAGCTTGTCTACACACTACCACCATCTTGTTCCTGCTATGTATCAATATTGTCAGACCTCTTTTGATAAAGTTTAAACTGGTCCCTTATGTAGGGTTATAGGTGGTAGAGGGACACATGACTGCAACTGAGACACAGAGCAAGAAGAATGATGCAGAGGCTGATAGATGTATTAAATGAGATTCATTAGGAGCAAAATAAAAGCAAAAATCCTCTAACTGTTCAACTTCCTCAAATTAAATGTCATATTATTGTAAATTAACATACTTTAACACTGCTTTTCAAATTGTAAACATTTTAAACACAGCAAAAGTAACATATTTTCGGAGAGGGCATTGCGCAGGATGTGGGTCAACAGCTGGCGTGCGTTGTCTGCATGCACGCTGCCTGCACAGCGCAATGCACACATTTTCACATAATACCAGACCATTCGCTTGAGCTTGTAGTTTGATGATTTACTCGTGCTGCGTGCAGGCTCCCTGGGGCACCGACCTCGGTCTGGCGACTCCACGGTTGCATGTTTTTTCCGGTATCAGTGTTGGGCTCAGTGAACTCTGATCTCACATTGCTGTTTGCATTCTGGTATTGTTTGATTTACAAATGGAGCACTGTGTGTTGGTCTATATTAACCCCATTCAGTGGACTTATCTATTGTGGTAATGTGACAATGTGAAACATCTTTGAGGAGATTTGTACATTAGACTGTTATCTTATGAAATAACTGAATTTACTGTAGTTGCATGCTTGCTGTTTGGTCAAGAAGCTAAAAAAGTACCAAGGCCATCCATCCCTGGCAAGTCTCTGATTTTAGCCTTTTTTAGGATTCTGTGTGCTCACCCTGTTATATATTTTACTTGTGGTTATCACAAAAAAGCTGATGACAAGATGCTTGTCATCGTCTCTGATGTAAGTCAAGAGTTACTGTAACTAGAAATCATGTGGTTTCTGTGAGATTATGATCACTGTCTTAACGTCTCATATATTACTGAGGATCAGCTTTAGACAAAACCCTCTGAACATTTTATTCAAGAAATTTGCAGAAGTCTGCCTGCTCTCTCTGTAATTGTAACTCCCAGCCCTGTAGATGCGCTGATGTGGCTGGTGAGCTTCCAGAATACACAAACATATGCAAACGGCAGACCGTTTGTCTCCTGTCTTTACAGAACCATAATGTTAGAAATGTATCTTCACTCTTTTAACACATGATCATTACAATTTGATGATGTTGCTGTTTGACTAAGCAGTTTGAAAGCATGCCTCAACATTGTCTTATTGTCTAGTCTGCCAACTGTCTATGCAATTATTGAATCCACAGTACTGTGCTCTAAAGTCTGTCTAAAGACTGGGATATTATACTCCATCATGGGCTTTTTTGGCTTGCAAAGTCCATTCAGAGTAAATCTCTGTGTTTTGATTGTTTATCGTGATGAAAACACTAGCAACGTTTTAATGAGAAATGTGTCTCCATGGCAGACGGATAAATGAAAACCTCTATCAAAAAAGACATCACTTCATGGTGGAGCTCCTCATTCCGGAGGAAAACTGTTGATTTTTGAACTTATCAACCAAACAAACACACCCATCCTGATCCACACAGAGTAGCTCCTTCAGAAGTTACTCCTCACAGATTCATCAACACAGACTGCCATGGCAACGACACTAACAACTCTACCAAAGAGAAACATTCCGACTGTATCCTGCGTAAAAAGTGAACATCCCTTTCTTACAGCAAAGAGAAAATATAAAAGATGTTGAATTTAATGACGTGGAAGCATATAAGCATGTTGTGCAAAAAATTCAACTGTAATATGTAATAGTTAGGAATTGCAAAAGAGAAGACCAGAAAATCACATTTAATCAGGATCAGAAATATTTCAGGCCTAATTATCCTTTTCTGGCAGTATATATTGAGTTCAAAATACATTTTAAGTTTGCAAACTGAAATAATACTGTTTAATTCATTTTAAAGATGTAATCTGGTGGCTGTTTACACTACAGAAAGTAGTTCCAATTCATTACAGTTATACAGAATCCACTTTAGCCAGTTCATATTAATGTACCCACCCACAAATAAATTTTTAAAAATCCTCTGTTATTTGTGTTAACTACATTTCACAGTTAGTAATCTTTTATACCACCTTTCATACCACCTCTATTTGCTTTTCTGATACTCTTCTCCTGCTGTATTCGAGTCTGCTCCGAATTTATTTTCTTTTTTCTCTCTTTCATCTTTGAAACGTCTAATTAGTTTGCTGTTCTTATTATACCCCCTGTTGACAATATTAACACTGTAGATTATATCATGGCTTCTAATTTTCACTTTAATAACAGTATACAAGCATGCTCTTTGAATAATTAGGTCAGGACAACAAATTACTTTGTATTTTCATCTGACTGCTTGGTTCCTTGCAGAGACCTGTGCCGTGAACAACGGCGGCTGTGACAGCACATGTCACGATTCAGTGACAGGAGTTCGCTGCAGCTGCCCTGTTGGCTTCACTCTGCAACCAGATCGCAAGACCTGCAAAGGTAAATCGCTCATCAACCGCACATCAGGGCGCCGTTCACACTGCACCTGTCCTGCTGTCATGAAATACATTTCCTGCTTGTCCTGTTGCCAAGCAGAATACTCCTCCTTTCTCCTCCCGAAGTTTAATAGCACAAATTAATACCTGTTAACATGTTTCTTGCTGTACTTATATAATTTCTGTTTGCAGTTATGATTGTAAATATTTTTATTGGGAGAAAATCTTTTAAATAACATCTTTCATGATGCCAGCATAGATAGAGCCCCAGGACCCATTCAGGGTATAGCCTGCCTCCCATCCATTGATCAAAGAGATAGATAGCAGCTTAATGTCACCCTAAGAAGATAAATGGATGGATGGATGGATGGATGGAATGATGAATGGATGGATGAATGGATGGATGGATGAATGGATGGATGAATGGATGGATGAATGGATGGATAATATTTCGTATTCCCAGACTTTTGGACATTTCACAAAATCTGCTTCTGATGGACTTATCCAATCTTTGTGTAAACCAAATTTTCTGGAAACTGTCAGCTTCCAAGAGAGCTAAATTCTGGGAGTCACATAGCAACATTTTACTGCAGAACCAGCTGGAAGCTCTGTGGTAAGTCAAAAATAGGATTTGATTTTTAAAAACTTGTTTTGCTTGCAGTAAACCTTTTTTTTATATATTTGTATCTAATTTGTAGTGTAAACCAGTAGTATAGTTATATTTTATTTTTTATCCAAAAAACCGATGTCGTCAGCTTTCCTCTTAGACTTTTTCTTACATGTCTGGTTCAGTCCTGGAATGACAAACCACCCATATATACAACGGAGTCAAAGTTTAATTAACTGCATTTGTAAAAACAATTTTGGAATTCTCTTGCAGCCTAAAATCAGATTTTTTTTCCATAGGAAGGTACAGAATTTTCAGTTTTTATGATTTAAAAAATATATATGCTTTTGATTATTGAATCAACTTATTTAGATAATTAAATCTTATTAACTGCTACAAATATAAAGTCCAATAAGTCCTTATCAGACTTTAGGATGAACCATTTTTGGAAAATGAGAAAACAAAGACAGGAGTGTTCCCAGAAAAGCAAACGTAGATGTCTTATAAATCAAAAGCCTACTTTGTTGGATTTGTAATGTTAGACAAATACTGATAAAACCACAATGACTAATATTAGTTTGGCTTGGGGGGCGGGGGACAAGAGGAAAACAAGCCCAGGTGGCAATGGCAGACGGGAGCTGGCTTCAGACAAGCTCTTCTAAAGGAGTAGAGATGAATGGGGGCAAGCGGGAGTTTGATTCATTAATGCCATTTCTTATGAATTTTTTCTAACCAGAAGATGAAGGATCCCTCGTAAGAAAGATGCTACATTTAACAATGATTCATTCAGTTAATCTTTGCTGCTTTAATGCTTGCCAAAGCAGAGTACATTGAAAAAACCGGATGAAAAGATGGCATATCAAGTCATTATCTGCTGTCAAAGAGAGCTGTGTACTGCTATAAGGTTTCTCAGTGTGAGAGCTTTTGTCCATTGAACTGTTTAAGGGCTTTTTTTTTTACCATGGGTCCAAATTCAGCAGATTTTGACAATTTATACAACTCATAGAGTAATCCTGTCCAACTTTTCTTGATTTATACTGTATCTGCATCACCCCTGCATCACCCTGGATAATGTCATGAAGCTTGACTGACAGCATTTAAAAGATATTTCTAAAATAAAAATAAGAAATACTAAAATAATAGCTTTATTGTCCACAAAAGTGGAAATTTGTCTTTGACTCCATACGTGAGTTTCTAAAACATAGAATCATTGAGTAGACAAACAGATCAAACATCAAACATTACACAATCCTCCTTAAAAACAACAATAAATAACACTTTCACAACACACCGCTATCAAGAAGATGAGTATGAATATCTTGCATGGACTATTGGGAATTTAAGTAGGGATATTGCATTTGGTATGAATGACTTTGATAGATTATTTTCTGCTAAAAGTGACAGTATTATAGTCTTCCATTTACTCTTTCCTCTGCATATTTATTTCTCCCTCTCACTTTTGCTGAGTTATTTGAATTGCCCATTACTCAGTGGGGTTTTCTGTTCGCAGACATTGACGAGTGCCGCCTGAACAATGGAGGGTGTGATCATGTGTGCCGAAACACCGTGGGCAGCTTCGAGTGCAGCTGCAAGAAAGGCTACAAGCTGCTAACCAATGAGAGGACTTGTCAAGGTTTGAAGCATATTTAATTTTATTTTCTCATTTTGTTTCCTAACACCAAAATATTTCAAAGTTTTGGTTATGTTCTAGTCAAAAACCTCAATGAATAAAAAAGAAAAAAAAGAAATGTTATACAAGTTCTTATTCATTGGGTTTTTTTCCAATCCACGCAAGACGCACACAGTCCATTTAGCGCTTTTGCCCTTAATGAATAAGCAATCTGGGCGTTTCTCTAAGAAGACGCAAAATTATGGGAAGCGCAGTTCCAGGCGCAGTGTGATTTACTAAGCATAAAAATGTTTGCGCCGGCTATTTTTGCGTCTATTTTTAGCACTTCTGAAAAGCATATCTTAATTTTGCGTTACCACATTCATCATGAGTTTATTATTAACAAATAAAAAATGTCATTCACACACAATATAAACTAAGAGTAATTCACACTCTAATGGCATTAAACCTGAGTTATGTAAATATTTACCTGTTTATCCCCCAAAGATGCATCATAACTCACTGCGCTCTCTTCACGTCTCCACCTGGTTAAGATGGGCTGGAGCGCACATGATCCTAGTGGATCCTCATTGTTTTTTCACGTAGTGGTTACCCTTCCTGGAGTCCAATTAATATGTAGTAATAATACACAAAACCACAATTATAATTGGCATTATACATGACATTTTAAAAACTAAATTCAGACATGCTGCAGTTTTAATCAGTCTAACCCTGCACTACGATGTGTGGATGCATCAAACTCCTCATTTGAGTACTGCTGCTTGCGCCTGTTGAGAATTGCTCACGCAATCTTAGTAAATCACTCACAAATTAAGGACAACCCACTTGCACAAATTGTTAGCGCCGCATGCAATTTTGCGGTCATTATCAGGTTAAAGAAAGAAAGGACAAAAAAAGAAAAGACCCCCCCCAAAAAACAAAACAAAAAAACAAAACCACAACAACTCAGACATCAACAATACAGCACAAATTTTACAAAATCAAGCATACTGCTCACATCCATTTAAAAATTCCTTTCCTCATGGAGTCTGTTAATTTTTATCCCCCTGATTGCCTGATTTGTTTGCAAACGCAGTCCTTTGTGACAGAACCTCCACTGATCTGAAGGGGTCAGTAAATTCATGTTCTACACCTAACCATCCAGAATAGTTATGCTCTCTCGTTCTGTATTTTGTCGGTTTAGCCGTCTCAAAGGCTGTGCTGTACAGCTCCACATTCAGTAAGGCTAAGTCACCATCCTTTCTTATTACATAAAGTTTCTGTAGGCTTATCCTTGGTTTTTTCCCATTCCAAAGAAAATCCTTTACCATTTTGTTATATTGAGAAAAATATTCTCCAGTTACTGATATTGGAATCATCATTGATAAATAATTAAATTGTGGTACAATCATCATTTTAATGTTAGTTCATCTTTCCCCATAGAATTAGATTGTTTTCCATTTCTCCAAACTATGCTTTATCTTAATAAGAAGAGGAGCCATATTAATATGCATTGTATCTGATATATTGGCAGAAAGTTTAACCCCTCAATACTTCATTGTAGACGAAAGCCACCTAAAATGGCCAGCACTGACCATAGTGGGATTACATAGTTTTGATACTACCACGTCCTACAATTTATGCCATTTAACTTTATAACCGGAAATTTCAGAAAAAAGGTCAATTTCTTTCATATCTGCTGAACCTGTGTAGAACACATTGGATCCGAAACCAAACATAAAATGTAATCGGCATAAAGAGAAAGTTTATATTCTCTCCCTCCTTCGACTACTCCCTTAATCTTCTGTCTGTTCTTATTGCAATTGCTAGAGGCTTGATAAACAATGTTAACTAAAGAGAGAGATAAGACGGTCCCTCTGTTTAGTACCCCTTAACAGATAAAAAAAGGGGAAACAAGACCATTTGTTACAACAGCTGCACTTGGATTTGCATATATGGCTTTAACCTATTTAAGGAATCCCTTCCCAAACCCAAATTTTCTTATGGTGTTCAATAAAAATCCCCATTCTACCCGATCGAATGCCTTCTCAGCGTCCAGTGAAAAGGCAGTAACCGGTATATCGCAATCATGGCTTTTCCACATCAAGGGAAGTAGCCTCCTATGATTATCCAAGGAGGCCCTCCCTTTCACAAAGCCCACCTGATCTGAATTAATTAACAAAGAGAGAACTCTTTCTAGCCTCATAGATAAGATTTTTTTGAGAATTTTACAATCGACATTCACTAGACTAACTTGCCTGAAGCTACATGGATCCAGTGGGTCTTTGTCCTTTTTGAGAATTACTGAAATAAGAGCTTCATGAAACGTTTCAGGAAGGCACACTAAAGAACCTGCCTCAGTAGCTCTGTTAAAATAGGTGTTAAAAGATATATATTATATGCATAATATTTAATAGGGAGTCCATCAACTCCTGGGGATTTCCCCATCTTCAAAGACTGAATTGCGGCCCGAACTTCCGCCTCCGTAATTGATGCCTCCATAGCTTCTGCTTTATGTAAAAATAATTGTGGAAGTTCAAGCTCCAAAAAGAACTCCTCCATTATACCTACGTCTATCTGTGCATCTGAGAAGTAAAGGTTAGCATAGAACGTCTGATATGTTTGATTTATCTCAGATGTCTTAGTTACTACTTCCCCCTTTTCATTTCTGATTCCTGGGATTATATAAGCAGCTTCCTGCTGTTTCAACTGCCTTGCTAACCTCTTGCTAGCTTTGTCTCCATTTTCCAAAAAAATTGCCCTTGTCCTAAAAAGTGCCTGTTCTGGCTTCTTATTAAATATTTAATTGAAATCCATTTTCAATTTGCACACATCTTTCAATAATGACTCGCTATAATTTAATGATAACCGCTTTTCTTTATCTTTCAATAGTAATTCTAATAGCCTCATTTTTGTTTCCCTCTATTTTTTTTCTTTTTGCTTGAGTATGCAATAACATTACCTCTAATAAATGCTTTAGATGCATCCCAAACTCAAAAAAGAACACCGATAATAACATCCAGGATCACTGTTGCATGGTCCGTAACTGCTATTGCTCCAATTTCACAACTATTTAATATTTATATATTATTATTTATTTTCAGGAATCTTGATAAATCAGCCCCTATGTGTGGAAAATGTTCTCAAATGTTTTATTATAGTCTTTTTTTTTCAAAGTCAGAAAATCCTAATATTCTAACAGGAGGTTGTAAAACTTTTACATTCACTGTTTAATTCTGGCCATATTTAGATCAGAGAATGGCCTTATGAATGAAAGCTTGTACACACATTTTTAAAAACATTTAAGTTGTATATTGTATAGTTTTTATACATCATTAAAAACACCAAATTAGTCTATTCATGACTTGATGACTGTATGGAAAGCTTTTGATTAGATTTGGTTTTTTGTTGTTTTTTTAATTCATGTGATTGCACTTTATTGTAAGGGACGACAAATTACCATAATTAGTTTTTTTGTTGATTAGCATATTAGAGACATAAAAACTCCTAATTAGTCATTCTTAAGCTGTTATTGCTTAATTTAACTAACCAAATTCTACATGTAATAGGCCAAAACTTTGGAATTTTATCAACAAGGTCACATACGTTGTTATGGTCTGTTTTTTTCTAAGCTCTATTCAGTATGTTAGTATGTTCAGTATATTGTATGTTTAGTATGTTCAGTACCTGTATGCCGAGATAGTACAAGGAGGGTTTTTTTCTGTTTAGATAACAGCTATATTTTTGTGTTCTTTAACAAAGAAAGAAACTTCAATCTCTTTCACTGAAAGTGATTCTCTATTGTTTTAGGTATAGAGGAGCATGTCAGTGATTAGTTTTACATATAAGCTTCATGCTTGTTAGTAGCATTATTAAACAAAGAAAAAGTTTTTACCTGGAACTCCGCAGAATTAATTAAAGGAGATATATTCATATCTGCTTATTTTTTTCTGTGAGATTCAAGGGGGGATCAGACTAATGCTTTCATAGCAACATTTATTTCAAGGTGAAACCCATCACTTGGCTTCATAAGCAGTGTGCTCAAAAATAACTTTGTGTAAAGAAGATTGGATATTTTAAAAGCTCTATGGATTATTACATATCAAAATAAATTAGCCATGTGCCAAGACTCACTTCAAATAATGAGGTAATTGGTGGTTCTTTGGAGACTATAAACTCTTGTAGTTTGGTGTTTTGTTAAATAACAGAATACATTTAGATTATATGAAAACTGACAAAACTATAATAGTTAGAGTCTGTTATGAGTTGCATATTGAGTAGCGCTTATTAAGATCAGAGTTAATATGAAGCAGCAATTTTATTTACTATCACCGGACGATATTGTACTCAGTAATTTAACAAAATTCTTGATCATGGCCTATTATTTGTAGAATCTGGTGAGTTACTATGACCAATTAATAATGCCTTAACAATACAAAAAAATTAGGCATTAATATACCACCAGTATGCATCATAATTTGCATGAGCAAGTTATTTTCCTAAAAAGGATAATGCCAGATTATCCCACTGGATGCCACAAAGTGTTTGTTAATATATTTTTTTGCCTGCAGAAATACCAAACTGGGCCTCTCTGACTTTTTTTTTTTTTTTTTTTTTACTTTTCATTGTGGTCATTGCTCTGCATAACGGGTCATCTAGCTGTAGGAAAAATAAAGTTTATGTCATGGCTGGGCAAAAGTTTGTTACATTGTGGCTCCAGTACTAAAAGCTCCACTAAGTCTTCGATGGATTCAGTCAGAAGAAAACCTTGTGTTGAAAAGAAACAGACAGCCTTTCTCCATGTGGAAAAACGGATCACTTTTTTTTCTTTCCTCCTCATTGATGTGGTCAATCAATACTGAGCCTGGTTTGCATCAGTGTCAGGCACTTGGTTTACAGCTGGTGATGTTAATCACACCACTCTCTACACACTACTTTAACATCTCATGTGGTCACCCCAAAAAAAGAAGGAAAAAAAACTGTCACATTTTGGCTGAATGCCTTTCTGTTATCATATGGTGCCAAGCAATGTAAAGTTTATTTAGCCACAATAACACAGATAAGTGAGAAAATGTGGTCCTTTCTTGGTAGGAATGTAAATCACAGCTTGTTTTTAATGGCACCTTGCCATAAAGGACTTAGCCATGCGCTGTTTGGGTGCACAGGTTCAGTGTTGGAACACTGGTGTCCTTGTTTGGTCCTGTGTGTTTTGTCTGGAGCCAGAGGTTGTGATAAAGCTCACCTTGTGTTGAGTGAGGTGCTGCCAGCTTCACGCACACTCTCCACAGCGCTGAGTCACCTGTCAGCCTCTTAACCTCTCTTCCCATTCCAATCATGTTTTTTCTATTCTTGGAATGATGGGGAAAAAAAGTAAAGGGAGTCAGTCCTTCCCTGTAAAGATTACATTTTGTTCCAATTGGTTTTGCCCTGATTAATGCAGCTACCACGAGAATTCAAGGTGTCAGGATATTGCACATTTACAATTCAATAACTTGCATATTGAAAATGAGGCTCTTTAGAATGTAAACAGCAGTGGTCTGTATGTTTCACTGTGCGGTAAGTTTAAAAAGCATTACATTTGCACATATGGCTGGAAGTTACCTTTAATTCAATTAGTATTCTCTTATTGTTTTGTCACTGCATCACGACTCAAAAGGTGCCCACAGCAGCAGAAGATAACAAGAGATAGAGTTACAAGAATCAGGAATTTTTGCTGCATTTTTATGTTGGTTTAAAGGGCTTTGCCAGCAACTCTTATAATTTTACAAAACCGGTTGTTTGGCGACATCTGCTCTGAGTTACAATCAATCTGCATTACTTAACCACAGCTTCTGCCCAGTGACTCTACTGAGACATTTCTGAGTACATACCCCTAGCCTGGTACTCTGTTGATTCCTGGAATGTCCCAGAGAATAGCCCTGTTTGCTCGGTCTGGTGTTTTAGACACGCACATAGTGTAAAGTTCCAGTTAAATTATCCTTAAATTCCAATCGTGGAAAGGCCTCTAAAGAGTAAGAGGTGGGGTATATACCCCAGACAGGTTTCTCCCTCCATCGTAGGACAACACATACAAACACCTGACATAAAAGCTATGCAAGCACACACTAACACTTGAAGGCAAATTATAGAGACAGATTAATGTAATATGAATATTACGCATGAATGAGTTTCTCAAGATCTTACTGGGACATTAGTCCTCTAATCATGAAAACGTTTAAGTGATAGAAAACTGACTTTGTAACCGTCTTTACGTGTCTGAAGGTTCAGGTCTGAGTCCATGCCATGAACCTGTTATTAACTATGATAGCAGGAATATGTAGATGCCTTGGAGTGTTTGGGATGTATTTCTTTTCGAGCTCTAAAGAAAAGAAGTCTCGTTTTTTTTTTTTAGACAAGACTTGAACCAGTTAAGTACTGTACCAGAGAGTCCGATCCAGCTCTCCAGTCATGTCACTAATATATCATGGGCAACAGTGTCAAATGCATTGAGTTCCAAATGTCAAATCAAATCAAATCAAACTTTATTTATCAAGCGCTTTTCATATAGAAACTGCAACACAAAGTGCTTAACAGAATTAAAATGACCACACGTAAACCACATTCCCATCTTTCCACATAATTAAAAAGTATGATCTTAGTTATACCCCCACCCCAGACCAAACCCTCATGCACAGACAT
The DNA here is from genome assembly GCA_028564705.1 of Apricaphanius iberus. Classification (NCBI taxonomy): domain Eukaryota; kingdom Metazoa; phylum Chordata; class Actinopteri; order Cyprinodontiformes; family Aphaniidae; genus Apricaphanius; species Apricaphanius iberus. The sequence goes on along the minus strand of JAPXFQ010002528.1, from coordinate 1,205,262 downwards.
ACGGAAGAGGAACAATAAAAAGGACCTTGGGCCGAGTACAGATGAGGCAGGTCAGGAAGTGCCATCAAGAAGCCATCTGCACCAGCAGCAGCCGAAGCACCAACCCAGGGCACCCAGACTAGCAAGGCCGAAACCCCCAACTCCACTCAGGCAGCATCTGGAGAGCACCCAGGCAGCCACCGCTTTCCACTCCTCCTGAGGTGAGGGCTCAGAAAGAGGAAAAACTGGAGGAAAGGTTAAAATATCAGGCTAAAATATAAAAATAAAGAGGATAAATATGATAAGATTAAATAGTAAAACACTGATCAAATTTATTAAATAAAACCTGCAGAGGAATTAAACCAAAGACTATAAGAAATAATAATCAGTTAAAAGCTAGGCTAAGAAGGTCTTGAGTTTGCTTTTAAAGACATGAACGCTATCTGCGGCCCTGTGGATGTATATGTCAGTCAACACTTTGACAGTGCTGTTATGAACACGGAAAACGAAATGAAAGACATCGAAGCAGCTGGTCATTTTTAAGATGGTATTTAACTGTTAAAACATAACTTTTTAATATCTTTCATGATAAATGTTGATAGGCTGTTATCCTGAACAGCCCATCACCACCCCCTAAAGTGCCATGCTTTTTGGATGGTTTTCTTTCAGATGAGCTGAGAAGCTTATCAGACATGATGGGGAGATGATTGGAGCAAATTACAGGGTAATTTTAAAGAAAACTAGTTAGAAGCTGAAAAGCCTTGAGACTGCGTCAAAGCTTCACCCTCCAGTTGGACAACAACCCTTGAGATACAGTCAGAGCTAGAGTAGGATGGTCTAGATCAGAGCTTATCCGTGTGCTGGGCCCAGTTGAAGTTGAGAGCTAAATCCAAATAAGAATATGATGTTTGATTTATGCCTTTAGTTGTACTGTTCTGGATATACTGACACCACACATTGCATATTGCCCAATCAGCAACAGGATACCTGCATCTAAATCCAATCTGACAAACTAATTTAATTACACATATTTTCTCCTGGGTTTTCTAAAGACATACTTTTCATATATTTCAGAGAATTCAGACTTTTAACTTGCCCTTCATTTTACTCTTCTTGCTTGGCTGCTTGGCTCATTTCTGTTGGCGGCTGGGGCATTTGTCACAGCGTGTAGCTTAGCAGCACTGCTGAGCATGCTCTGTGCAGTCACAAACCATCACCACATGTTGTAACCCATTTGAAACGGTGGTTTTCAGAGTGCAGTGGAGCAGTTGTCATCTTCTGTAAGGCCCATTAACAAATTCAGACTTCAGGGATTTTTTCTTTCAAAAACACAGTCTAAAACCTGAGGGTATTCTGGAAAATTGAAAACTGTCGACTGAAACCTTTTATTTTTGCCTTTGAAGAAACAAAGACATTTAAAAGAAGTAAAAAGTCAAACCTTTGGCTTTGCCTGTAAAAGAAATCTTAAATTAATCTTGCACCATCAATCCATCCTAAAATCAAGTTTTGGCGGTAACAGTGAAACCCCCACATCCCTCTTCCTAGCAAGACTTTCCAGTTTGTTGTGAGGTATCTCAAGGAGTTCCAGGTTTTGATAAAAAATGTCCATCTAAGAATTTTGGGTCTACTTTAGGGTTGTCATGGTGTGAAAATTTAGCCTCACAGTTACTGTGACCAAAATTATCACGGTTTTCGGTATCATTGAGTTATTTTTTTTAAAGGGTGTTAAATATGTTTAGGAAAAATTGATACGCCTACACAAACTGAAATAGTTTTGAAAAAGTGTAACGCGTTTATTTAAAATAGTACAGACAAAGCCTCATCAAAAGTGCAACTTTTCCCATCAGAGTAAAGTAACAAGGGTTGAGCATGCAAATCATTATCATTATTCTACTGTTCATATCAATATCCATACGTTTTTGCCTATACCTTTTTTTTTTGCTCAATCAAAAGGAAACAATTGGCTAGAAATTCACTATCTTACAGGGCATATTATAAGAAGTTCAAGGTATATTTGCTATTGACTCCTATATTTAATGATAACTATGTATTGTTGATCATTTCGAGGGTATCACATGTACTAATTATAGTGCCAGAAACGTGTTATAATATTTTCGGACAACTACATAATCTCTCTATATCAGGGAAACATCTTCCTCAGTTTGTGTCCTTCCACTGAGTTTGAGCTGAAGTTGAGCTTCAGTGCGGGGCCCTCCTGCGGTCGGCAGAGGGAGAGCAATGCCCAGGACTGTACTTAGGTAGGAACACTGGGGTGATTATAATGGGAAAAAACCGTGGGATAAACAATTAAAAAAAACAGAGTCAATCTATTGCATTTGCAAGCAACACTTATCTGCCCCCTGAGAGCTGCGTAATAGCGTCATTTCAATATGGAGGTATCCGCAACACAGCTTATATGGCAGTGAGCGCTGCGGCTGCACTATAGGGCGACTCGTTGCATTCTCCCTCAACCCAAAGTCCTCACATAAGGTTAATCTAAAACGCTAATGTTAATGTATCTTGCAATTATGTAGAGTTGTGGTTGATGGTCACACAGATGTGTTATGAAGTTTGAAGTGCTACTGCCTTTCGCAGACATTTTTTTCCTGCACCTTCTTCAAAATGGAAAGCTGTCTTCTGTCAACTGTCCCTCGTTATTCTAAAAAAATTCCCAAAATATGTCCATACTAATGACTTTGTCTGCTTTGAGGGCTGATTTTCTCCTGAGCGCTGTTGTCTCCTCCTTCTGCCATTATTTCGCTTAGAGAACGTTTTCTTGTAAATTATAAAGTGCGCATGTGCAGCGACTTTAGCAGATGAGCCAGTTGCTGGTAAGGCTCACCATACCTACACAGCAGAATATATATTTTTTAAAACAAGACGGTAATTATTATTGTCAACATTTTTACTGCAACACCGGTAACCATGACATCCCTAGTCCACCTCAGGGTTTCCTTGCCAGTATAACATCCAAAAGAGGCATTCAAGAGACATTTTCATCATATAACCCTCTTTTTTTTTTTGCAAAGAAGCAGCTTGCATGCCGATGAGCTGCTGACCACCAGGATTTTCATAAAATGTTCAAGTTAGGTACATATGAATCCTTTGTGCATATCAATGCAAAGCGAGGCATACTGAGCCAAATCCACCAAGGTCTGTGTAATCAGAACTTTATCCTTATGACCCATCTAAGACACTACATAGCACTATTAGATAGTGCTGTATCGGCATTAAATTTTAGCCATGGGATGCCTGTTTTTAAGTCTCTGGTGTTTGGGTATGTATTGAGATTACTGTTGCACTTCAGCAGACATTTGCTGTCACTTTAAAGTGTTGAAGTGTAAAAACTAAATGCAAGGTTTATCTTGTGTGAAGCCGTCACTGTTTTTCTTTTCTGTCAGTCAGGACTGTAGTCTCTAAGTCAGGATGGGACATGTATGTGATGCGACCGTCAGCGTTCCTTAAAGTCCTGATCCTCAAATGACAAGAGTTAAGAACATGGTCGCTAGAAGTCATGTTGTTTGAACTGAGAAAATGTCTTCAAAATTGTATTTAATATATTTCTTTTTAACCGACACCTTTAAAAATATGAGGCAAGGCAAACTAGAAAGTGAAGCTGGATGAAAACTTGTTTTTGCAGCCTTGTAAATAAGAGTTGTAGGAATTTCCAACACCAAACTTTGGAACAATGCTAAACTATATAATAATAAGTTACAGATTCACTTGTGGCGTCAATATCGCAATAAGAAACATTTTAAAGATAAACTCAGTCACAATGACTATTTTCCATTGGGATTTAGAGTAAAGTTTATTATTCATGTGCTGAAAACAAACACTTTAGCAACAATACCCAGAGTATCTGCCAACAAGAAGTGTCATCAAGACTGCAGACGGCATCAGCAATGAGTAAGGACTATCTATTGTGTAGTAGCACAAGTCTATTAAAATCATTAGAATTTTATATTTTTTTACCTTAACTATTAAATTAAATTAAATTCAGTTTATTTATGAATCACCAATTCACAACACATGTCATCTCAATGAACTTCGCAGATCATTTCAGTTAAATCAAACATTCCAATTAGTTTAAAAGTTTTCTACTTATGGAAACCCAGCAGATTGCATCGATTCATTGACTTGCAGCATTTACTCTTCCATGACAAACTGTAGACTAACAGTAGCCAGTTGGTTGTGTTGTGTGTTGACTTCACAGCAATCCCTCATGCAAAGCAAGCGTCTAGAAGCAGTTAAGAAGAAAAAATCCCCTTTAACCTGAAGGAAAGTGCAGGGGGACCTGGCTCAGTAAGAGTGGCATCTGCCACAATGAACTGGGGGTTTCAGAAGACAGAGCAGAGACACAAAAATAACAAAATAACTGATGTAAGAGTACTTTCTATATTAAAGTGACCATGTGGAATTTGAAAGTTTTGTACTTGCCATTGTGCCCTCACACCAAATGGGTCACTGCAGCCTCAATGAGCTTGTGCATGAGGCATTCATGCTGTATGAGTATGAGTGTTCAAAAACAACTGCTAAGTCAGTCGGGTCCTGGAGAAATTATAGATTTGTAGGCATGACTTAAACTGAGGTAAGCAATGTTACTGTTGTGTAAGTTTAGTTTGGGGTCTGGTCTGGAGTTTGGTTGGTGCTTGAAGTCGCTTTCTTCTTATTCTTTGCTGAATCCATCCTTCAAAAGTTACCTCTCACTTCAGTACTTATGTACAGAGAAACCCAGATCAGTCCAAGCACTTTATTTTCTGTGACCTCAGATTAATACATTGATTAGTCTTGTTAAATATCTTCAGTAGCATGCCCAAATTGGAGAAAAAGGAAGACGATTGTCAGGTTCAGCTTCAGAAGCAGACCTTCTACTGTGGATATGAACACAAGACCACAGAAGCTACTGCAAATCAGATTAATCTACTTTTAATAAATTTTGCCATGTATTTTTGTCTTCGCAGATATTGATGAATGCTCTTTTGACCGTGCCTGTGACCACTTCTGTGTCAACTCTGCTGGCAGCTTCCAGTGTCTCTGTAATAAAGGCTACATCCTATATGGCCTATCCCACTGTGGAGGTGAGCTAACATGCCTGACTGAGAGGGAGCGTCTCCTGGCAACCTGTTTGTATTAATTTTATATCCAACAGAAAGAAATTAAATTCACATAAGGAATTGTGTTTTTATCGATGTTATATACATGATAACACTCCACAGAACACTAAATATTGATTGAGCTGTACCATACTTTGGATCTAACTGTGTAACACAGTTAATCAAACTC